>JBBBDQ010002346.1:0-735415 GCA_037127315.1 Ascarosepion bandense
CGTCAATTAAACAAAGTACAGAAGGCTAACATCAAGCAGATAATGCATGTTTGATACCGATTGGTTGTGGCCTATGAAAAATTACAGACGTGGCACTTACGCCCTGGCGAGACAGTAGACATATTCCTGACAGAATTGAAAAAGCTTGCTGTACCAATCGTGCCACTACCCAAAGAATGGATGACCTGGGCTTTTCTGTCTTGATTGCTGAGCCATGTTCAAAAGATACTGCTAGTAGCATCCAGAATGGAAGATATGACGTGCAACCAGTTGTTGACCAGAGTCCACGCTATCATGATCAACAAAAGAGAGGCTGAGGAGTCAGCTGCCACAGCCATTCAACCAGTTGCAGTTGAAAATGATCCAAGACCAATCATTCCTCACCATATCATATATATATATGTCAGCTGAAATCATTTTGCCAAAGACTGCTGTTACCAACACGACGATTCTAAGTCCAGGAAATGGAATGAGGGACACTACATCAGCGTCAGCTTCTTCCCTGTACAGAGAATGCAAGAGGCACTCTACATGATTATGGTTCGCATCAATGGAGTGACATATACTACTCTGGTAGATTCGGGCTGCTCTCAGTCACGCACAAATGAATCAATTTGTCGACAGTGAAGCAGACAAAAGATGGACATACTAATGGCCAATGGAAAGTCTTTCAGGAGCCAAGGTGTCAAAAGCATAAGAGTGTCAACAACAGTGAACCCTGTCACTGTCAGTGTCTTGGTCGTAGACAGTATGTTGTTGGGGTTTGACCTGTTCCTTGGGATGTATATTATTAAGGAGCTGGGTAGAGTATGCATCACAGAGTTGGTTGAAGTTCAATTTTCTAGTTCACCCATTTGTGATGTCTTGAAGATTGATGAGCCCAACTTTAGTGCTGAGTTCCACCGAAGCACAAGTCATAGACAGCACTGTGCAAATGGCCAGAAAATAACTCAGCATAAAAACAACCTGAGGGTGAAATATAGACTAATGAGAGGTCTGCAAGCAGTGGAAAGAAAGTAATAGCCTTCAAAATATCGAGGACAGTAAGTTGGTTCAATGTAAAAAGTGGATATGGCGTCACCAACCAGGAAGACACAGAGAGAGAAGTTCTTTTTCCAAAAAAAAAAAAAAGAAGCATTGGAAGTCGCTGATTAAACCTTTAGTTTACAAATACCAAGTCAACCTGTTGTTGACCATACTCTCCATAGTTTTACATAGGCAACTGGTTAATGTTATCAGTCTGTAGTTTTCAAGGTCTGTGTCATCTTCTCCAGGTTTTGGAATACAGACAATGAATGACTGTCTCCACATTTCTGGGAAATTTCCATTTGTCTATATACTGTCATACATTTTTAATAACAATTCTAATGACTTGTTGGGTAACAGTTTTATGAACTCACCGTGGATATCATCTGGACCCACAGCTGTATTGAAGATTCATTTAGTTCCTTTAGAGTAAATGGTAGGTTATAACTATCAGTATTATTTGATTTACAAAATTTTTTTTCTGTTTTCTTTCAGCTTTAGAAACTGTTGGTTACCATTCTTGCCAGATTCATTTTTTGAGATTATCTTGGCTAATTCGTTAGCAAAGTACTTTTTGCTGGTTATTTTAAAATTATTTATTGAAAGGTGGTTTTCAGTGTTTGTTTGGTATTTGACCACCATTTTCTTTTTATATTCCAGACAGATTTTGTTTTTATTGCTGAATTAAGTCTATTGACAGTTTTTCCAGCATTCTTTTTTGGGTTTCTTTAATTATTTTTTGTGCTTTGACTTGGAGTAATTTAAATTGCAGTAAATCAGAGGTTGTAGATTGTTTGCTTAATTCTCTCAAAGTTGCTCTTCTGAGATAAATGCAAAAAAGCTATCAGGCTTTTTTACATTTTATCAATGAACCTAAGTCTGTTGGGTCTTTTTTTGGTGCTGAATTTTGTGGAATGCATTTTCTAGATATAGAAATGAGGAATTCCCATGAAATGTTTTATGTCCTTGATACTTTTTCCTTCAACTAGTTTTTTAGAACATTGGATTTTGAATTCATTCCAGTTCACTCTACCGAGTTTCCAATGGAGAGGATTTTTATCGTAAGTTTTGCAAGAATTGGCAAGTGCTGACTGCCACTTGTGTCTGCTATTACCTTCCAAGAGAAATCCATGTAAATTGATGGATCACATAGGAATAAGTCTATTGCTGAGTAAATGCCAGTAAATGGATTTATTTAAGTCAGTGTTTTATCATAATAAATGCATAAATCATTGTTGTTAATTATTGTTTCTAAGATCTTTTCCTTTTGGTTTGTGTCTTTACAATCCCATATGGTGTTGTGAGATTCCAAGTCCCCTAGTATCATAAAAAGAAGCAGGGAGTTGCCTTATGATTTCATGAATTTCAGTTTCATTTACTTGTTAATTCAGTGGGATGTATACTGTGCAAATGTTTTTTTTTTTGGCCTGTTTAAGGTCACTTTAACAGCAGTTGCCTGTAACATTGTTCTTAAATTTAATTTTATTCTGAGGTTCATCATCCCTAACAAGGACAGATGTATTGCCTGACGCTCAAAGCCCAGCATCATGTGTGGAACTGTATTGGTGGTATTCTTTTATGTCGAGTTTATCATTTTGTTTAATGAATGTTTCCTAAAGACAAACAACTGCCGGTGACAAGTTGGTTATTAGCAGAAGCAATTTGTTTATGTTTGCCTTTATTCCACGACAGTTCCATTGAACGACTTGATATGTGATTAGAAGATATTTTTCTCCAGGCTTTAACTTAGCATGTGATATGGGATGTGATTGTAGTTTCATTTTCCGATTGTGTGGTTTTAAGTTTAGAGGTTTTGGCCGTTTGTGGGTTCTGACTTTCCATTTTCATTTTTTAAATCAATTTTGTTTAGATTTTTGGTTACTGTGAATTTCTGGTTTTTGTTTGGCCAACTGGAGATCAATGTGACCTTTGCTTTGTATAAGACTTGTCTTTGAAGAAGATTTTGTATCTTTTGGAGGAATGGTTTGTGTTTAGATATTAGATTTTGTGTTTGTTTTTTTTTAAATTTGTTATTTCAACCATTTCATTAGATTTCTTTTGTGGTTCAATTTGTCCTTGGAGTAAATGTCTTTCAGTTAGTTTTGAAATGTTGGGCAACTCTTGCAGTTATTCCAATGATGTATTAAATCTCCTTTAGGCTGAATTTAACTGTCACAGATTTCCTTTTCAATTTTTGGCACTTGAAGCACCTTAGTTGGATAGAGATATATTGTTCCATTGGCTCAATAATCTACATGATTTTTATCTTTCTAGGTATTTGAGGTGTGGCAGAAGTAAGGATATATGTGCCTGTTGTAATGGTTTCTTCTGTTCTTTTTATTGTGATTCTATGGTAATCACTGGCCCCCTGGCTTCTTAAGGCAAACGTGATTTCCTCCGGTGTGACTAGAATGACTCTTATAGATGTATTCAGTCTTTCATGGGGGAAGGTTTTTATTTTCAGATTTTGTTTTGATTATACTTTCCACATGTTTTTTTTTTTAGTTGCAACTTGCCATTTCACAATTTCTTTACTATTTTCAAGTTAATCTTACTGGATAGCACTTTTTTAAATTAAGAAGGAGAAAGTTCTGCTAGAGAAGTTTCATCTAGGATGAGGAAGTTTGGGAAGTCTATACTCATTTCTTTTTTAAAATCAGCCTTAAAGTTATTGTTTGGGTTTTTTGTTTTGGTGATTCATAATTTTGTTGCAGTAAAATTCCCCTACCTTTGAGCCCAGTTCAAATTCTAGTTGAATTCCTTGCATTCACTTATGCGCAAATACCCTTGGGAAAGGTATTAATCTGTCTCTTCCCTCCAGTTATGGGTTAAACAACAGGAGAGACTGGGTTCTATAGCCTTGGTCAGTAACCAGTTTACCGCAGAAAGTAATGGCAACCTACTGCGGGCAAATCTTCTGCCCAGTCAGTCATGTTTCAAAAGAGACATGATCTCCCGAGTGTGTATCACATATGGCCCTTAACTGACCTCCAAGCCCAACATTGGGACACGTCAACGATGAAACTTAGTCACCTTGACAGGTCGGGGCTACACAAACTAGTACACTCATATTTGAGAGAGACTCTGAGAACATGTTAGACCATTTGTTTCACTTCCAAAATCGTAAGAGTACAAACCAATATATGTTCACAGCCATGTCCAAGTCTAGTTCTCTTCGTACCGACTGACCCTCAGCCCTCGCCTTCTAACAACTACAGATTGGACAGAGATGGTATTTTATCCCAGTGTATATTTGGGGTAATGTATTTTGTTATAAAGTACTCTATAAATTGATATAGTTATAGGGATTGACATGACCCAGCTGACTGAATGGATTGGACATGTTTGACTGCCTGTCTCATCCAAGTAAGAGCAAAAGTGGTGTTTGAGAATCAGAAGTATCTAACCTTGGTTTCTGAAGCCGTCAATCACGAGGATCATTACATGTCACCATCTGTGGCAAACAGGCGGTCTTATACCCCTCTGCAGAGGTGCAGCCGGCATATTCTGAAGCCACAGGGCATTGAGATTTTTGTTTTCAGACATTATTAACCAAAACACGTGGAGATAGGAAAACAATTCTTTTCTTTTCAGTTTTACAGAAAAATGAAAGACATAAAACAAAAAGCATTCCAGCAAAAACGTAACAATCAAATGATGAGATGGCTGCTTGAACAGCCTGCATTTGTTACTAGATGTAGTGTATACACACACACACACACCTAAGTTGTGCTTATTTAAGTCTTGTGTCACTTATACCTTTAAAGTTCTTTGACATTCCTGCAACAAGATGCTTTTTTTTTAAATGTTAATTTAAAATGTTTTCTTACTTGATTCTCTCATACTTCCTTCCATAACAAAACTCTCAGAAAGAATTTTCCTTCGAGGTTTAGAAACCTAAAAGAAAGAAATCCACAAATTAGATTACAAAAAATAAACATCTTTTCTCAATTTAAAAAGTATGATGTTAATTGTGAAACTTTAATATTGGACAAAGAAAAGGTACAATGTTTTGCTAATTTTTATTTGTTTTAGAAAATGTTTTTGTTTATTTTTAATATCAATTATTAAAATTGCAAATACTGTTTCTTTGCTGTGCTGATGTCACATTAATATTTTAAATCAATTTAATCACAATTTGAACAAAGACAAAACCTGTGAAATTTTGATAACCAAAAAAAAAAAAATAAATAAATAAATAAAAAATAAAATAAGATAAAATAAAATAGTTTTAAACAAGCTCAAATTCCAGCTGAATTCGTTGCAATTAACGTTTTTGATCAGGCATTTTGGTCAAGCATGTACGTTGTGGTGCAGTGGATATCAGTTCGGAACAAGAAATCAGAGAGCCGAGTTTGAATTTCAGTTGAATTCCCTGCATTCACATATGTGCAAATACCCTTGGAAAAGGTATTAATCAGTCTCTTTTCCCTCCAGCTATGGGTTAAATAGCAGGACAGATTGGGTTCTATAACCTTGGTTGGCAGCCAGTCTACCGCAGAAAGTAATGGCAACCTACTGCGGGCAAATGTTCTGCCCAGTTAGTCATGGATCGAAAGAGACATGATTGCCCAAGCGTGTATTACATATTGCATTTAACTGACTGGCTGATATTCAAGTCTAGGGTCAACTGTTATCTTCCCCACATATCCCCATAGACTGTGCTTCTTACTATGTGACTATCTAGAGAGGCTCTTAGGTTTTGTACAGGGTGAACATCATTGTATAAAAAAAATTATAACCTATATAAGTAAATCATTTGTACCCAATAAATTGCATGAGTTGAAGTGCTACAATTTTGATATTTTTTGATGATGTTCTATTAGCTTGATTGCGGGTTAGAGATATCTTACTATTAAATTAAATCAAAAGTAAAGTTAATTATGAAATTCTTTACATGAAATTAATGAAACATCAATGAGGCAAGACATTTGTGTGTTTGGTGGTCATACAAAAATAAGAGTTGATTTTTTTTTTAATGAAAATAACAAGAAAATAGTATCTGCATGCATCAAGATATCAATCCTTTTGTCAAACCAACGTAACCAGAAAATGACGTCACTTATGCAAATAGTTTAAATTGTATTTACTTCACGTTCTTCATCTTTTTCTTTCTCCAAAGCATCAGGATGGGCGGCTGAAAATGGCTGAAATCCAACAGCGGATGGAGTCTTATCAGGATCCTGGTAATAAAACAGAAAAAGAAAATGTCATTCAATCAATGTATATCACATGACACGGTAATTTAGTCCAGTTAATGGATATCATCACCTGAAACAAATTTAAACATCCTTTTCTCTCTGAAAAAAATAAATCTGTTTTAGAAGAAAAATGTTAACAAGATCGGCAAAAGGCACATCAACTAAATCTCCTTTAGGTTTAATTTAACTGTCACAGATTTCCTTTTGAATTATAACAAAAAAAAAAAAAAAAAAAAAAAAAAAAAAATTCAAAACATTGGAAAATATTTTGACAAAATCTGAGCACAATGGACAAACTGCAAACTTATCACAGACCTATCCTATCAGTCACACATGCATCAATGCATCAATGCCTGGCCAGTGATAATCCTTTTTTTTTTTTTTCCTGATTTTCAATGCAAAATTTTTTTGTTTTTTTGGAGAGTGGGGAGACAGTTCACACGAGAAACACTTTCAAATCTGTGTTTGCCCTGGAGGTAAGTTATTTTCTTCTATTGTTGCAAAAATAGTATGCAACCCTGAACCTTTTTGTACTTTGTGGTTGTTCACTACACTCCTCCTGATCACAGCAAATCCAACCAGAGGGAGGCCTCTTCTGCTGAGTACTTCTCCGAGGAAAAGCAACATAAACTTCATCTTCAGATGAATCATTACTGGACGAATCATTGGGTTCTCCTGTACCGGACTCAACATTGCTAGTATCAGATGAATTGCCTGACAAAGTCAACTAACAGCTCACTTTCTGTTGAATCAATTCCTTGTTCGGATAGAGATTACTATCCCTGAAAGACACGCAAATCCTCCCCCATAATGGAGAATTCCATCAATCTGTACTGACTGCAGACTGTTAACTTTGGTTATACAGCCCATCTTAAACTTGGTTGTACACTTCCCTTGCAGAGTCTCCCATTTTGTATGCTCGTCGAGTATTCCATGGTTCGGACAGAGTTGTTGCATCAATATTCCATATGCAGACATGATACTTATGTAGCGCATCTGCCAGCAAATGTAGATAGTGAGAGGTTGTCTTTAGATGTGACTTATATGCCAATAGACTGCCTCTGGTATGGAGCACTGCTTTCTAGCTGCAATTGTTTAATGCTTCTGTGACTCTTTTCTACAATACCATTCCCAGGCAGTGCATAAGCACATTGGAATCAAAGCTGCACTCTCCAGTCACTGAAGAATTTTCTGAAGTGCCTACACATGAAAGACATGTCGTTGTCAGTTGAGATTTTGGTCAAGAGACCCTGCTCGAAAAAGATTGATAGTAATTTGGTTAGTGAGATTGATAGAGTATTGTTGATGAAATGGTTGCCATATTACAAATCAAGATGGACCACAATCAATAAGGGTGAAGAAGTGTCCACAGACATAGTGTATGACACTCATCGCTAACCTATTCCAGTTGGTTTTCACTCCCAGCTGTTCTTTTTACCAGTGTACTGGAGCAGGGCCAATAAATTTGGCAAGTTTCAAAATTCTTTGCAACTGTTATTGATACTGAAGGGTCTACAGACCTGGCAAAATATAGTGTCCTCTTCACACCTGGGTGCCCACTTTGTCAGTGGATATTAGCTACCTGACTCTCACTCAACTTTCTTACAGTAGTGCATCCTCGTTGTACAGGTTTGGCTTGTTCCTTGTGCAGCTCCAACCAACTTTTGGGAACTCTGGTGAGGCAGTCCATTTAATTTATCACAGATTTGACTAGCTTCATATTTATTGTCAACACATAATCATTGACCAGCGTGTGAAGTGTTTCCAACCACCATCTTATCGACATCTCATAGGCTACCCCCATTCTTCTCAGTCAAGGTGTCTGATAGCCAGTGATGAACACCCACCAGGTTCAAGACTGTCATCTGCCATTGGAGGGCCAGACTGATACCTTTTATCATTGCACTGAGTTCACCTAAATTAATATGCTTAGCATCTCCTACCAGACACAACCAACAAGCATCCGCAACAATGCCTCCGTTCACTTCCAATGCCATAAGAAGCCCTCTAACATCCTGTGAAAGCCTAGATGCGAATGCCATCCATTGCTGTATCTGCTCTGTATCTGACCTCTGCTCCTGACTTAGTTGCAAGAGCTCCATCACTCAATCATAGCAGCAAGACGTGCTCGATCCTGTTCATGTTACATTGTAACCCTATTTTCAGATGGCTGATATTAATTTTAAATGATTTTCAAGATGAGAAGAGATTTCTCTAAAATTAGAGAATAAAATTATTTTTGTTGAGAAAAGCAGCCAAAGTGATAAAACATGGAAAATACAGATTCGGGATTCACTCAGTGCAGAATTGCTTTTGTTGGGAGAAATATGCGAATTAATCAAAGCAAGTTAGTTAAAATATTTGTCAATAGGTTTTGACAATATGTAACTCTAGGTCAAAATACGGCCTTGAGGATTTCCAGTGTACTGATTACCAGAATAGCTGATAAGAATATGCAGACAATAACAGAGAGTGTTTTCTTTTCCCTTCCCTTGGAAGTTGAAATGTTTAAATGATATTACTAACATGTCAAGATAGTAAATCATGTTTAGGGAGGGGAAAATAGAAACCCTGAACCTAACTTCAACCCCACCCAGTTTTGAGTCTTTTTAATAAAACTGGAGTGGAAAACAGGATTAGTTAGTTCAGGCCCCATGTTTGGAATGAGAAGGTAGAAAGAAATTGGTTGGGGCCTGCTGCTAGAAAGGAGACAGGGCAATCAATGAATTGAAGCAGACAAGCTGAAATAGCCTGCCACAAGAGATATTGCAAGAGACGGTAAGTTCAAATTCAACCAGCTGTGAAGTTGAATAAACCATCGTCCTGTAGAAATAGAGCACGAATATTATTATGTAACTGAAATAACGGCGAACTGATATTTTTTGTGTCACTTAATTTTGACTTCCTTGTAATCTTGTATTTATTAAATATATATAAATCTACATCGTGTTGTTGCAGTCTTAAATCTGGTTTTCATTATATAACAATCCCTCGTGTGTCTGGGCCAACCTTGTCAAGTGACAACAAGCAATCTTGCTTTGGCTAATCCAAGATCAACAACACAACGTAGGCGGAATCAACCAAAGGTCAGGAATATCAGCTGGACTCAGCCAGGGGTCTAACAGTTCATATACCAATTTGATGTTTTCAATCCATTCCATGATTGGTAAATCAGTAGCAATGCCACTAAATTCAGAGAATTAATTGAACATCAAACACCTTCACTGCTATTTCATAAAAAATTAAGAACTGTCAAAATAGCCTGTAGAAAAAAGGTTGTGAACTTTTCAGTTCTTCTGCCTTGTAAACAATTTCAACAATCTGTTTCCTCTCCCAAACACTCTACTGACTGTAACAAGTGTAGACTGTTCGATAAAGTCATAACCATTCTGCTTGCATTTCATCTTCTCATTCACAGCCAAACTTACATATGTGAAAAGATAATCTTGTGACTTCAAGATCTATTTGTTTTAAACATGTAACCTGTGAAGCCACCATTTTTTTTTAATGGTTCACACACAAGGCATGTTCAAATGTGTTCAACCTGGAGGTAAGTTATTTTCTTCTAGCATTGCAAAAAATGCTTGTAACCCTCTGCAGTATTTCACTACAGCTGTGTCAGTAGATCACATACTTGTTGGCATATAAAACTTTCCTTCATTCATTTAGACTTACTATAGAGTTGGGTGTGGCACAAAAGTTGATGATATTTGGGATAAACATAAACTACAAAACACTACACCTTCACATATTATTCCTGGGAGATATTTTTTATCCATTTCACATGAGATGAAATCCTAATTGTGAATGTAAATTTTAACCCAACCCATTACAGCTTACATAAAAGACTATTTAAAATTAGTATTAAAACTGCATTGAATAATTATAGATGAACATTTTTTTTAAGAACAACAAAACAGTTTCTGATTAGAAGATTTTACTTACCTTTAGTTTCTTTTCAAAGTTCTTGGATCTTTTAAAACTTTGCTTGTCTTTATTTTCATTATTCAATTTTATGGCCTGAAATAAACACAAATACATTTGACATAACTTACACTAACATTTGAATTATTTTATCACAGGCAAAAGCAAATAACATAATAATGCAAAAATCTTTTTTTCCAAGTCAGGAAATGAAAATTCTATATTCCCAGACAATTATTTACAAATTTTAATTATTCTATTTATTAAAGTAATTTCAAGAGTTCTGCAGAACAATGACCTCTCGATAGCTGCACACATTTAGATAAAATAGACAAAATGTACTGATGACTGATCTTTAACATTTCTTATATCAGTTTACACATGGATTATTTCCTTAACTCTAGTAAGTCTTTAAATGATGTATCAATTTACCATGGAGAAGTATAGGAAAAAGTTCAAAGACCTACGAGAAAAGTCATTTCTTTTTTTCATAGGGAGACATAAAAAGGTAGAAGAAATTAATAAACTTAGGGAGAAACTTTGTTATTATCAACTGAGGAACAGAACCAAGACTTCAGACCTTTCTTAACATGTCATCGAAGACATCAACCATTGTCAGATACATCAATGGCACTTGTTTATTTAATTTAAAATCTATTGCAATAGTTTAAATATCTTCTTTAAAGTTTAAATTTTGGTTTTAATTTCAAGAAAATAGCACAAAGTCATAAAAGAGACAAAAATTTTAGGTTGGCTTTTTTACTACATAACACAAAAAGGTTTAAATTATGACATGACTGCTGAGATTTAAGAGCAAATCATTTGTACAGTTAAAGTATGTGTGACCAGAAATGACAAAAACTGGTTTTGTTTGTGTGAGAATGTTGCATGAAGAAGGCTGAATTCTAAAAAGTGCCAAGGGTAGTTAAATGAGATCATTTTATTTTCTTGATCTTCCATACATGCTAATTATATCCTTTCTGGATGCAATAAATTTTAATCTTCTATCACAAAAAATCTCTAGTTCATTCAATTTTGTTAAACTTAAAATTTCTCAAGGAAAGAAACAATTAAAAGTTACTATTTTTGTAAAAGTATAATGCATAAGAAACTATTAACATCATAATTAAAATCCCTAACACATGTATACACCTGGGTGGATATAGATGTGTGTGTGTGTTTAAATATATATATATATTTAAACACACACTGACGCCAATTCAGTCGGGTTTCAGTCCTGGGTTAAAAGCAATCAGAGTCTAACCGTACTGATGAACAATACTGATACAGCAAAACAGATCTGTCTGCAGATGACTACACTCTCACACCCTGATTGAGCACTCTGGAAGAATGGTAGACTTTGAAAAAACAGCAGCTACTCTGGCATGTACACATTACTCATTCAGTAATGAATTAGAGCACTCCGTCTATTGGGCGGGTATAACAATATACATGCTAAAAGGTCTGCCTTCTTCTACCAAACGCTCATAGCTCAGAGGTAGAATCGCCGACTGACGCCAATTCAGTCGGGTTTCAATCCTGGGTTGAAAGCAATCGGAGTCTAACCGTACTGATGAGCTGTGATACAGCGAAACAGATCTGTCTGCGGATGACTATATATATATTGAATTATAATTAAGAAAGCTGATAAAACTAACATCTTTGTTGTTTTAAACAAGTCTGATAACAACTCAAAAATAAAACAGTAACTTGATGATCACACCAAATTTTTAAAAAATAATACCAATAATCCTTACCACTCAGCTAAAAGCAAAAATGAGTTAGAGTTAACAATGCAGAACAAAACAATCTAAAACTTACCAAAATAATCAGAGACTATAAACCAGGATACATTTATGATTCTATCAATGCACACAAACCTAACTTTCCACTCCACCCTAGTATATCACAAAGTCCTACTCCTTACCAACTAACTAAAATACTTAACCAATTATACCATACATACCTAACAAATATAGCATTAAATCATCTCTTGAAATTATACAAATATTAAAAACTGAAAAACCTAATAATGAAACCATAGCATCACTTGGTGTTGAAAATTTGTTCACTAATGTTCCAGTTAAAGAAACCATTGACATTATTATAAACAATATACATAGTAATAATTCTTTGCTCCCATTAAAATTGAAACATGAAATACTAAAAAAACTACTTTAAACCTGTATCACCAATGATCACAGAAATAATCTATACGTGTAACAGGACCATGTTCCAATGGGCTCAGTTCTGGGTTCAACCTTCAGCAACTTCCACATGGCCACCCTAGAAAATAATATATTTAGCACCATTAAGAAACCCTCCATCTACCTACATTATGTAGATAATATTCTTATATTAGTTAAAAATGTATAAGACATAATAGAACTCAAAGACAAAAAAAATCTCTGTCTCAGGTTCACATACAAACTTAAGATAACAAAATCCCTTTCCTTGACATTTTAATAGATACAAACAATAACACATTTACTACTTCCCCATATAAAAAACTAATCCTCAAAAACTCTTGCACTTTCAACTGTAAAAGTGAATGTCCTAATAGTTATAAAATAGCACTTATACACAATCTAATTAACTGAGCACAAATTAACTCCTCTACAAAAAAGAGTTTTTCCTCTGAAGTAAAAAATATTAAGCAGACTCATTAATAATGACTTCCCAAACTACAACATAGATTAACAAATAAGACGATAAATCAAAAACCTCAACACACATCAAACAAAATATGGTACTTCCACAAAAAACTCTAAATATATCAAACTCTTATATTGCAAACAGATGCACGATAATTACAAGCAGGATGAAAAAAAATCATTAAAGTTCACACTCCACCCACATCTATTAAACAGGTGAAGAGGCTAATCCCTTGTTCCCTGTTTAGGATGTGGTTTCCGGCTTTCTCTTTTCCAATCTTTTCACTCTTTTCTTTTTTATTTTTTTTTCAATTGGAGTAGATAGACTAAACTATTGCCCTGTTCACACACCACCCACATCTACTGAACAGGTGAAGAGGCTCATCCCTTGTTCCCTGTTTAGGATGTGGTTTCCAGCTTTCTCTTTCCCAATCTTTTCATTCTTACGTAGCCCCCTACACATCAGTGGCATTACCGCCTTGCTCAGGGTGATATTAAAAAAAAATAAAAAAATAATTCGTACTAATATATCTCCCATGGATCTTAATAAAAAACTTTAAAATTAATAACATATAAGAAATACAATACTACTAATTTAATTATTCATAATAACTCCTCCTCACTAACTGATGTATTATGTAAAACTAACATTATATATCAATTCAAATGTCCCTTGGGAGAATATATCTCCAACAAAAAAAATAAATATGTTGGATTTACAACAACTACATTACCTAGACATCTTACATTACACATGTCTGACCATTCGTCTATTTCAAGACATCTACAACAACATTCCTATCTACATGCACAAGATAAAAAAAATAATCATTAACAACACAACTATCCTACACCAAGAAAACAACAAATGCAAACTACAGATCCTCGAGACAATATTCATTAATAAACTTAAACCATCACTTAATAGAATCAGCTACAAATACTGTAGTAATATTCTAAAATGTTGATAGAAAGAACAGTTTTTTCATGCTTTAATAGACATGACCATGACATTACAACAACAACAAAAAAATTCCATAGTGAATAATTTTCACGTTTTAATGAATGCTAAGCATAACTGTCAACCTTTACTTTTGAAGCAAAAAGAAAAATTTACAGTAATTTTTAGCAGTTATTTTTGTTACACCCCTGAAGATGATTTCAGAAAGAGATTGAAAGTACTTGGGAACATTAAAAAATGGAAACTAAAATCAACTGTAAAAGTTACAGTGCATTTCTTACATTTTTCAGTTATAATACAAGAAAGATTATCCATCAGTATGAATGGATTTTATTAAAAATAAACAGACATAATGTTTGCAATTTATCTAATATGATGTACCTAAAAGAGAATTTGCCGCCTAAATACACAAATTGTAAAATATATATATGTATATACAGGATGATTTATTTTAAATTTATTTGTTTAAACATTATTTTTTGATGGATACTTGTATTTGAGTAGATACTCAGATTTTTTTTTATAATTAAACAGTATAGTTATTTATTCTATTAGTCTAAATTATCGAGAAATCTTGTTGGGAAAATATGTCTTTTGGTTGACGGTTTACCCTAAGAAACGCAAGTTTGAATCCTGCCGAAGGATTCATATTTTCCTAACAAGAATTTTTGATTATTCAGGCCAGCAGATATAAATAAATATAGAGTTTAATTATAAAAAAAAAAACAGAGCATCTCCTCAAATACAAGTATCCATTAAAAATAATGTTTAAACAAATCAATTAAAAAAAATGTCAGAGTTAGTTAACTGAGAAGTGTTGCATTTAACAATGGTAGGATATGAATATCATGAGCAGGTAGATATGATTGTTAAATACAACTGCAAGGCTACATGGTTGTATCAGACTGCATTTCCAATCCAAAGACAACAAGTCATCATTGCATGCTACATCAACAAGTCATGGGGACCTGCAAAACCATCTGACACTGTGTGGGAGTATAGACTCTCTTAGACAATAGACAAGCCTAAATCGTGAGGTGATAATTTGGGGCAATAAATTTGATCTACAATGCTCACTTCTCCTTAGAGATCACAAGACATTTTTTCATCACAATGTTTTTATCTTTCTTTCATTATCAAACTGAAGAAAAGAGAACACACATTTTCACCAGTGGCTAAATGTGTCTTTGATAAAAAAAAAAAAATTCCCCACTTTGACTCATTGGGTGTGTGAGTGTGTATAGATACAATGTTGGATTAACAAATCTGCAACCTGTTAGTTATTAGGTGAATTTTGATCTGAAATTTTCATCTAGGTGATTAATATTTATTACTGAATAATATGCATTGACAAAAAGAAAGTTTATGTTGAAAATAAATACCTTTTTACTCCTTAACCTATATACTTATTGATATACTCTACATATCTGTTAATGCTAATAAGGGAAAATTGGGCTTTTTTTTCCCCATATGTATAAAAGAAAATAATTCATCATCATTATCAACAAAGATTGCATCCCTTTTATTTTTCAATCGCTTTTCAAGAAAATCCGACAAAGAAACAAAACTTTCCTGGTAAAGGCAACTTTCAGTGACAATCAAAAAAAAACATTTTATTTCCAGGGCAAAATTAAAACTTTATTTTTTTTTTTTTATAAATTAAGTTAGAATTTAAAAAAAGTTAATAAAGCTTATGACAGCAAACTAATAACCATGAACTTTTACTTTTTAAAGAAAAAAAAAAAAAAGGTCAACCTACTAAAAAGCAACAACAAAAAACAGACTTGTGAAGTTAGTAAAAAGAAAAAAAAAACATTGAAATACCCACTATGTAATTAAAGCAGAGTGCATAAAACAAAGTGGAACCAATTTATACTTCCTTTTTCTATGTGCTTTATCTCTTCAGGACATGGCTCTCCACAATTTCCTGTTCTTTAGAGCTCTTAGAAAGTTTAGTCTTTTTGCTTTCTTTTCTAAACCCTATTCTGCCAACCATTTAAACAAACTCATTGAGTATGTTATTTGCTGCTTTCCTGTCTCTCTTGCCATCTGCATGTCTTGTGAGTGTCAAATTCGCCAAGCCTCCTTTCCTCATCTGTCCTAGAAAATTCAATTGTCTTTGATTTTAAGTATAAGTGTCTTTATTCTTAATTAGTGAATCCTCAAACATTGGTTATTTACAAAATAGAAGAAAAAATACAATAAAATGATTAAAATGAATCTAAATTTGGATTAAAAAAACAAATCTCTTTTCTGGTGTAATGAAATACATTGTGCTGTTACTAATAATCTTTATTACTTAACAATTTATTCATTTCAGTAATTTATCAATCTGTAATATGAGCCCCATTTTCACATGTAAATGTGGACTCTACATTCACCATCTGTCCTATGTGTGAGAGACTGCCAAATTATCTCTGGAGCTGTTGTTGATATATCCATCTACCCAACATTCTCATTCTACCACTTTTGCATTAGCAGATGCAGGTATGAGGTTACGTATTTCTGCATTTGGTGACCGGAAGTAACACTAATCAACATGGCTTCCTTAGAATGTCTGATGTGAAATTTCAGCGTAATGCCTATTCCAGCATAATACTACATTGAAGTAACAATATCTATATAGGCCAAATATTATTGTTTTACATTGACAGTAACATGAAAATCAAACCATATAATAATTATCGATGTGTATTTATTGATATATTTCCTGTCCCATCTGTAGTGGGAAGGGAGATAAATCAACTTAATAAATTTATGAGTGATTACTTCCTTTACATGTTTTCATAATCTATACAAATAGAATATTTAGACCAAATTAGTTACTGAATAAAATGAATCATTTAATGAACCAGTTTCTTTTACTTTGCTACTCTGTTACTAAGCTTTTATTTCTGAAAGAGATTTCCATTTCACTGTCACATTAAACATAAAAAAATTTTTGACATGAAAAGATATTATGCAAAAAGCAATTTCTATAATACCAGGAGTAATCAATTAATCATAGATAACATTGAACGTCTAAAAATATAAAGGGAATAGATTAATTAAATAGTTCATTGGTCTCTATTTTAGTTGTGAATTCTTTATTTGTGTTTTATTGAATCTCAAGACATTTGTTTCATTGCATCTATTGAAACTTTCTAACAACTGTTGTCATTGTTGATGGCATGGGCAACACTAGTAATAATAATATTCAACTGATTATTAACTTTTAACCATTTTTTTTACAGACAGAAAGAAAAGAATATTTCCTCTAATCACCAAATTAACTGCTCAATTGATTTATCCCAAGCAATAATCAAAGTAGGAAATTCTCTCCAAACTCAGTTTACATTATAGATAAAATATTGAAGAATCACTATGGAGCCTAGTAAACCATTACAACAATTACTAGTTTGATCCTCACTAGGTGCTCTGCACTTGGATACTTGTGTTTAGTAAGTACCTACAAAGTCTTTTTTAGAGAGAAGAAATTACTAATGCATTATTTTTATAATTAGATAACATTAAAAGAAAAAAGAAAAATAGAAAGTTCAAAGAAAGATAACTACAAAAAGTATTAAACTTTTTATAGATGTAATGAAAAAGGATGAAGCACTTACACCAGATTTTAGAAGCTGTTTTGCATGTTCCAAAGCATCTGCGGAAGATTCCAAGGCTGAAAAATTGAATAATAAATCCTGTCAAGTAATTCCATATTCTTCACAGAAATAAAAATAAAAAAAAAAACTATATGAAAATATCAATCAAAGAATTTTCTATCTCTTTCAATGTGTCATGTCCATTCAGAACATTTGAGATCATGTCCTGTTTTTGTTACAACTCCAGTGTAAAAATAATTTTGTTTTTTTATTTATTTTATAAATTATAAAATAGTACATTAAAAAAAAAATTACATAAGAGTGAAAATGTAAAGATTTTTACGAAAGCCTCCTCAAAGCTATATTACTACTACCACCACCTAAATAAACAGAATCCAGGACTACATGCAGTTTAGTCAGGTCAATAGAGACAACAAAAGGTGCATGTTAACAGAGAATGTCATTGACCATCATACAAAAGAGTTTTGTGATGTTTGCTAAGAAAAATTATTTTCTGGAGACTGCTTTTTTAAATGAAGAACCAGAGTCACATCATCTACCAACCGGAGTTCTTTAATCAACTGTCCGAAGATGTCAGTTTAGACTTGGAGGCCCTTCACATTGAGCAGGTTGCAGATTTCATGCATGCCAATGGACACATTGATATTGTCATCCATCTCTGAAGGGAGAATTTTTGGAAATTTGAATGACTAATCTATTTAGTCATTTTCTTTTGCTTGCAATTGAACATTGATACATCAGTAATTGGATCAGTTCTTCTTTTGTTACTATAAAGGTTTATAAAAACATATCCTTGGTATATTTGGGTAGTTTAACCTAATTCTAACATCTGATTTGACAATGGATTTATAAAGCACTTTGATACAGAACAGGACCACTGTTTCATGATCCCTGGAGTTTTCAATGACAACATACCATTGTAAAACTATATTACAAAAAGTCAGACTTCGTTATAAAGTAAATATGACCATCAATTTTATGCACAATGTCCAGTGACTATATGAAAGTAAATCTTTTTTCTTTTTAATAATTGAATCAAGGCAAACAGTTTCTTTTTGCCTGGAAGTTTGAGAAGAGTTGTCATTATTTGATGATTTTAGAATCTGCATTTATGATGTTAATACAAAAATAGTGGTTAAATTTCTCATATATACTAAACAATAAATACGATATGTGCTGTTTTTTTCTTATATGTATATAAGCTGAAAATATAATGATGATTTTGTTATAACTCACCTTCTAGAGGTTATAATATTAAAATTTGCTTTGGTTAAATATACTGTTTAATAATAAAAACAGAGCATCTACACAAATATGATATTATAACTCATTTCTAGAGGTTATAATATTAAGTCTTCTTTCGTCTACTTGCCATGAAATGTTAGAAATGTTCTAGACTGACTCCAATGATCTTTTTTAGCCTCCTTTGCAATTCTTTATTCAAGCATTTAGATGAATTCATTTGTGTCACTGGGGGTGTAATATTTACTCCACAACATTCCATCTTTTGAGATTTTTTTTATTAAGAAATATTTTATTTTATTTATTGGTATTCATTCCCTCCTCTTTCTGGAGGGTTTGTCAACATACCAAACTTTGTATTTTTTTTACATTTAGAGTCAGCCTCTAGCTTTTCCATACATTTCTTTTTTTTTTTTTGTAATCATACTTTTATGTTCAACAAATTCTTGGAGTGTAGGTACATCAAAAGTATTATACAGTACTTGCATAGGTTGTTCCTTTCTTTCTTCAGTAAACCTTTTCAAATGATTGCAATGTCTTATGTTCTCATTTTTTCCTTTTACCATATATATATATATATCATTTTTCTAATTCACAACATTATTATGCTGTCTTCCCACATTTTTATATATATATATATACTGAAAAATGTGTTTTGACCAATTTTGAAAAACTTTGTTTCCTTTTTGTTATCTGTTTTTATTCTGTTTTGACTTAGTAACAACTTGTTGAACATCGATTTAATTTTTCTTGCCAACATCAATTCTGCCATCAACATACCTGATAGTGCATTGAATTTTGACGTTATTCTGTAAACTCTTAAGAATTTTTGCTTCTTCACACACTGTCATTACTTGCTTATTTCAAAGTTCTCTCAAAAGTACCCACAAGCTGTTCATTTTGTGCATTTGACTTTGGGTGATACAGCAGGTTAGTAATATGCTCATTAAGAACATTTTTACAAAAATGTTTAAATTCGTAAGCACTGAATTTTGTACAGTTATCAGAGACTCTGGCATCCGGATAGCTTGCAAATAGTTTGTGAACAAACTTCACTGTAACCATTGAAGTTGTTTTTTGGGCTTACACTTTTTAGGCCACTTAGTAAAACTATCTACTACCACAAGATAATATGATCCATTTACTGGACAATGCAAAATTTATATGCAGTCTAGACCACGGAGTACCAGTCTTTGGCCAAGGTTGTAATTTCGTGGTAGGTAATTTTGATGCCAGAGCACAACCTCTGCAGACTTTTACTACTTTTTCAATGTCTTGATCCATTTTGGTCTAGTATACAATGCTTCTCATAAGAGATTTCATCTTTGAAATTCCTGAATGTCCACTATGAAATTCATTTAATATCCACATTTATAATGTACTAGGTATCACTATTCTTTGTGCAAGCATCAGTACTCTGTCATATAGCAAGTAAACATTCAAGTCTGGATTGCATCCATCCTTTCTTACTTTTAGTTGCTTTTTTTTTTATTTCCACAATAATCATGTCTTGTGATTTCACTTTTATTTCTTTCAGTGTAACTGGTAATTCACATACTATATTGCATTTCTATTTTACTTTTAAATGCTGCGAAGACAGTGTCTTCACACAGTTCAGTCTTTTTTGGTATCAAACTTGATAAACCATCTGCATGTCCTAATTTTTTGGACTGTTGGTATTCCATCCTAAAATCATAATCTAATAAGATGGTACCCCAGCATTGAACCATAAATTGATAACTGTGCTTTGTCTGCAACCAAAAACTCCTTCCATGTATAAATTTGAATATTTTTTTTCAATGTAAATATTATTGATAACACATCTTTTTCGATCTGGCTGTAGTTTTTTTTTTTTTTTTTTTCTGCTGGTAGTAGCGAATGTGAAAGCATGTGCAATGGCTTTCATCATGTTACCGTCATTATATTTATGTAAAAATTACTGTTCCTACGCAATAACATCTGAAGCAAATACAATTTTTGCTTTTGGATTGTGTAGCCAGAAAAGGTACAAGTGATACATGTAAAATGACATTGTCACAAGACATATGATTGTACTTACGTCGTTTGGCTGGAGGAGTGTTTGATGCTTGACTTTCAGGCTTAGCTACCCTCATTGCTTGCAAAGCCTTTTTCTGAAAACAAAAAAGACACAGATAATAGGAATAAAGTCAGGTCTTTGCAAACTTTGTTTAATTAAGTTAACCTTATCTATTTAGTACATAAGATGGAGATAAAAAAAAAGAGCAAAAAAGGAAATTTCTTTTCTTTTATGCAACTGGAATCAAACTCAATATCGTAACTAGCTTCTGCTTCTTAAAAAAGTTTCTACAAAGTTACTGTTAGTGTCACTGCTTAGTGTTTTAAACTATCCACTGTCAGAACAGAATTTTGTAGAATTATTAAAAAAATATGTGTTGAGAATTAATTCTTTTTACTCGATTTTTTTTCATATTCGGAAAAATCATCAGCGAGTTTTTTTTTTAACATTTTTTTTATCACATAATAATGCAATCATAGAGGCACGTCTTCGTATGGATACATCTTTCTTTTTTGTTGTCGATGCTTGTTTTTAAGGTAATTTGACTGTAATGATTAATCTAGATTTAAAACATTTTATCTCCCCACTTGCAACCTTTTTTTTTTTTAATTCAACGTTATTTGTCTTTTCCTTTTCAGTTCTAAAAACCTGTCTTAAAAATTCAATTACTAAATTTCCACATTTGACCATCCAAAAAAAACAAAAAAACGTTAAGTTTCAATATTTGAGCACTGATATGTTTTCAAATGCCCAGATATTAAAATCTAATACATTTTAAACTCTAGAGAGTTGAAATTTATATTTTGATAACAAAACAGGGATTTTTTTTTTATCACCACAACTACTTCTCAAAAAAAAATAACATAACAACGCGGTATACTCAACAAAATAACTGAAGTTACATATTTTAATATAAAAAATAATACGTGTAAAAAAAATAAATAATTACCTTTTTTCTAAGTTTGGCATACTTCTGTTTCAGAAATTCTTCTTCTTCTGTAAGTGCAGTTGGAAAATTAATCATGTTTTGGTTTAAAAAAAAGAACAATTAACTAAACAGTTCGAAAAATCTACAGACACCGGAAGTAACTCTTCTGTACTAAGAAAATATTTTTGGTGCAAAGACAAATCAATGTTTAAGAACTTTACTTTTGGTTCAGCAAATTTTCTTCCATAAAAAACAAAAATTGATTTTTTTTTAAAATGTGTGTGTGGTGGGGACCTGAATTCCTTTTAATAATATAAACGTTTTTCTGGTGTTAGTTGCCTCTTTTGCTTCATTATAGCAATTGGTTTGCTGTAGGAGGGGAAACACTTCTTAAAGTGGAATGAGTTTTTTTAATTTTTGTTTTAAATAAAATTTAATAATTTGATAATAAATCTGTTTTTTAAAGTAATACGTTTGCTTTTGTTTCGACTTTAAAAATACGTGTTTTGGTGTTATTTTTTTTACTATGGTTCCCTGCCATCACTAGCTTTTTCTTTGTCAATTCAATTTACGACGTTACGTTGCTAATGTCGCGACTAAAATATGATAAATAAATAAATTCCGATAAATCGTCTTGACTCTCTAATGCGCTTCTCTTCATCGATCGTTTTTCTCTCAAAACATCTAAGCGGCTATGTACTCAGTTTTTTTTTTTTTTTTGTCGATTCAAAGAATGTCGTCTTTTACATAGCATTAAACGACTGATGATAACATTGATTTCTCTCTCTAGTAACTTACTCTTACGTTTTTTTGTAGTTTAACTTTTTTATTTCTGATGTAAGCATCCGACTTCATTATTTTCACTTATTTTTGTTTATCACATTCTGAAACTTTTTAATCAATTTTTAGATGCCTAAATTTAAAATGAAAATTTTAAAATAAATATTCTATCTTCAAGCTTTTAAATTATTTTTATTTTAAATTAGCTTTTTAAAAAAAAGTAGTAAAAAACGATAAAAACTTTTATCATTTTTTACTACTTTTTGAGTTGAAATAAAAAAAATGCGTGACTGTTCATCTGGAAAGGAGTGATCATAACTAACCCAGTTTAAGAAGCATATCTACCCTAATAATGTAAAGACAGTGAATATAGAAATTGTTTGAAACGCTAACAATAACATCAACAATACCTCAAATTAAGTTAGTTTATGATGGCTTATTTTTACGTAAGGAACTTATTTCCTTACTCACCGATTTTTAACAAACATGAACGAAAAAGCCGTATTCACACCTCGAAGTGAATAGCATTTTTTGTGGAATATATTAAAAACCTTTCGATTTTTAATCGATATTTTTCCACAATGCACAGAAATCAATCATCAATAAAATTTATTGGAAA
The DNA here is from genome assembly GCA_037127315.1 of Ascarosepion bandense. Lineage (NCBI taxonomy): Eukaryota > Metazoa > Mollusca > Cephalopoda > Sepiida > Sepiidae > Ascarosepion > Ascarosepion bandense. The sequence continues at coordinate 22,979 of JBBBDQ010002346.1, forward strand.
AGTTTGATAAAATATATACAATGTTCATAGAATCATGACGTTCATGAGTTCTCACGTGTTGATGCAACATCTCTGAGAGACGAAGTCTTTCAAAATGAATAACCACAGGTAAAAAAAAAAAAAGTATTTTTATGTTTGATTTATTCGTTTTGTTTCCTATTATCTACCAGTGTTTTGTCTTGAAAATTTAATTATTCATTAGCCTATACGCGGTCATTAATACCGTACTACAGTCAGTGGGACAAGTTGAAATTGAAACTAAAATAACAACATTTATTGACTTTTTTTTTTCACATTTAATTTCTCACCACCATTATACTCATTTTTCACTTTATTAAGTAAAGAATATTTCTTAGAGCGTTAATTTACAGTTGGAACTTGTTGAGAATCAGAAAGTAGAAAAAAATAATTCGGTAGCATAAAAAGCTGCTCAGATACGATCGGACACTTACCAACTTACATATTCACAGTTGAATATCGAAATTTCATATATTTTTGTGGCTGGCTGTTGAATTTTAGCTTTTTTCAATGTTCGAATGATGGTATTTACCAAAAAGATGTGGGCAGCTTTAGTGTTAATCAAAAAGGAATTTTATCACGTAGACATACTTGAACCAACGAGACACTGATCTTTTATCGATCATTAATTGGTAGTAGTAAGTAGTTAATAAAAAGTAAAAAAGAATAAAACTAATAATTGTACGTACAATGTACAATATTGAGCTTTACCTTTTACTTTTGTTACCAAAGAAAGACAAGTAAATAATTTAATTATCCTGATGTCAAATGTGCATTTGGAAAATGAACTCTAAGAGAAACAATTTACGAGTGAAAAATATTCAGATATTTTTTTTTTATATTATATAAAAACCCTAACCCTAACCCTAATTGGTTTTAAAAATTTCATAATGAAATTTTTAAAACCAATTAGGTACCTACTCATTTTCGATGCCTAAATTTTACGGAAACAAAAATGATATTGTGTCAAATATTTTAAGATGGAAGAAATTTAGGCATGAGATTGAGTGAACATTTTAAAAGCCATTTGAATCCTAAAAATTTATTAATGAGAAGCTTGATGGCCAGATGTACAAAAAAAAATGGAAAAATAAATTATTCAATTTAGTAATTTATAATTTTCGCTATCTAAAAAAAAATGAAAATAAACATCAGCAAATGATAAAAATCACATAAAAATATAGAAATTTTGCCTCGCGTCAGAAATTAACCAAAGTTCAGTACCAGATGTCAGTTCTCACAGGCTGCATTTTATCGTTATTGTTCTTAATGAGGTTGAGTTTAGGAAAATACTGATGAAATGGACAATGTTTTATTTATGGTTCTAACTACCCTATTGTAGTGTTAATTATTTTTTAGTGTTACACTTTTTTTAAGTTAGTTGTAGAGAAACAGAATGAAACAGTTTCAAATTCTTCATATTCTCAGCTGAACTGAACTTTTGAGTTGTTTGTGGCGAAAGACAAAGTAATTTATCGCTAAAAACTAAAAAAGTGTGTTTTGTTTTTGTACAATACCGAAGACAACTAAAATAAACAATTAGTTTTAGGCTTTTTTGTCCTATCCGACCGTCGACGAATGAAAAAAAAATCTTCTGCCGGTATTAATCGGTTGGCGTTCTTTCGGAAAACGTGTTCATGACTATCTTCTTGTTTTTGGGAAGGTGCTTTTGGTTGGAATGTGATTGTTGAACGGTAAGGTAGATTTTTAACCGTTTATTATATATGCATTCGGATTTTTTTATATTGGTTAGACCTATGATTCGTCATTTCGACATTTATTTCTTCAATTATGGACACGCGATTTGTTTGCTTCGCTTTTAACTAGAGATCTGCCACATTGGAAACTGCATCCAGGTGAGACTTGCTGCCACTTGATGACTTACAGAGTACTTATGAACAAAGAAGCAGAACTGGTAACAGCAGCTTACAAAACTCATCCGAAGTAAGCATGTTCTCTCAACTGTGGGTTCTTCAGTGAGGATTAAGTGCTCTAAATGTAATGGCCCCAACCACCTTGGCAATGGATTGCATGCAGAAGAAGCAAGCAACTTGGATGCATTACTACCATTGCTATAGGTCCCAGGAGCTAGAGAACCTGTGAAAAGATTGTCTGGGAAAGCTGAGCAATGTGTCAGCACTAGCCTTGTCTCCCTCCAGGATGTAAATGCAGTCCTGCCAGTTGTGATGCTTTTTCTATCTGACTATATCAGTGCCAGTTTCCACTCCCTGCAAGTTATGAAGAAGATGCTCCTCATAATCGATGTGCACATTGTTGGGATGAAATGTACTGCTCTCATGGATACGGGTTGCTTGCATTCACTTACAAATATATTTAATTGTCCTCCATGAGAAAAACAAGAGGTGGACATTCTGACGGAGCAAGTTTCTAAGAAGTTGAGGAGTCATGAGCATAAATGTCCACATCGACAATGGTGAACCTATCAGTACAAATGTTCTGGTTGTGGATAGTAAATTGTTAGACTTCAACCTGCTCCTCAGGATGTATGTCATTTAGAGGTTGGGAGATGCTCACGTTACAAAAATGGGCAAAGTCAGATTTGTTAACCCCTATATTAGTGCAGCCATCACTATAAATCAGCCAAACTTTACTGTGCGTGTATCTTAAAAAGGGAGGTGTTGTGTAGAAAAACAAGAAAGACTTTCTCTACACTAATTGCTGAACATAGACTCATCTGTTGACTATGAGTAGAATGCCTACTCATTAGACCAGTGGTCACAAAGTGGGTTGAAAGTTGTAGCGTTTCAATTGTACATATTGCTGCACTGAACAACAGTATTACTGTATTAATAATCCATATTCCTCATGTGATTAAACCTTTTCTTCACTATGTACCAGGACCTAGACAGCATCATGAAAGTGGTTGGATGGGTACTCACCAAAATATCTAAAAAATATTCAAGTACCTGAGTATCCTGAGTCTAAGCAGGCAAAGGCTTACAGCCATATCATGTTGAATACACCAGTTCTCGCTCAATCACCGAAGTTAAGCAATGTTGAGCCTGGTCGGTACTTAGATGGGTGACTGCTTGGGAATACCAGGTGCTGTAAGCATTTAGTGATCGATGTGCGTTGTGGTGCAATGGATATCGGCTTGGAAAGAGAAACCAGTGAACCGAGTTTGAATTCCTGTTGAATACCCTGTATTCACTTAAGCATTGATACCCTTGGGAAAGGTATTAATCCGTTCCTTCTCTCCAGTTATGAGTTAAATAACAGGGTAGGACTTGGGGACCCTGCCCTTAAAAACAAATTCTAATGAATCTTGATACTCGAAAAGAAAAAGTATTGCTAGACATAAAACTTATATAAAAAAAAACAACAATAACTTGTTGAAAGAAAAAGGTATTACCAGCAATAAATAAATAAAATTTAGTTGGCAATAAATGACCCACCAAGGTTGATATACCATAAAACAAAACAACCAACCAACCAACTAAGCAGGCAAGGAGTGAATATAAGCATGAGCTACAGGCATGGATAGATAATGAGTGGCTGATATCCTATCCCGAAAAGGAACTGGGTTCCTCAAGGGGCCTGATCCCATTAATGGTGGGTGTTCAAAACAATAAAACAAAGGTTCACCCAGTGTTAAATTACTACAAGCTAAACAAGCATGTCAACACATATATAATTCATGCAGATATTTGTACTGAAAAATTGAGAGAAGGGCAAAGAAAAGGCCCCAATGTTTTCATGCTTGATCTTCATAAGGCGTACTTACAAAGTCCACCGATCATTGTGGCTATTTCAAACCATTATTTATAAGAGGCAGAGGTACTGGCTTATGTTTTGTCTATAATTAAACAAGTATAAAAAATTTATTCTCTGTATTCATATTGTTTGGTTTTCTGCATGTTGAGAGCATTCTCCTTGACTGAAAGAAAGCTGGTGTTTTATAGCTATTTCAATCCCAGACCTACACTGACTATTGGCTGATACCTGCTTAGTATCATTTGTATGCAAATTTTGTTAGCACCCCCTACTCTAAGTAGGATGTTCTCTCTCAAAGGACAATTGTAGAAGAGGGTGTAACTCCTGGTGCTTACTGCACCACATGCAACCAACTCTGGATCTATTGTCTGGTTGATCTGATTCTCTGTTATACTCCCTGACTTGATCTCTCCAACTTACAGGGTACAGGCATTTTCTTCTAATGCTCCTTTGCAGGGAAGTACTTCATCCTCATTGTCATCAGCACTTGTCTCTACTGCAATGGGAGGCTTGTCAAACATTTGGGAATCTACTCCCAGCTCTTCATCGCTCATGGATGAGTCCTCAGTGTTGCTTGCAGCAGAACATAGGTCCCATCCTGGTCAGTGGTATGCCATCAATTAGGACAAATTGTGCGCTGATAATCTCTGAGTTTCTTGGCAGTGTATTTGGAGGTAAATCAGTTTTGAAGTGGTCTTCCCCAAACCAACTTCATAAGTCTCGTGCTCTGTCAATAGTGTTGTGCAGGTACAATGCCCTTGGGACTAACCTTATAGGTATGAATTGCATTAGCTGGTGCAGTTGAACTCAACGTGTCATCCTTTGACATTGCATTATGCCAGTAAACAGCTTCTTGTACGAAGCACTACTTCCAAGCTGCAATCTGCTTTATGCTTCTATGGCACTTTTCTATTATCCTATTTCTGGACAATACGTGCATGCCCTAAAAGGACAGATGAACACCACATTCCTCCATGAAAACCTTGAATGACCTACTAGTGAATGCTGTATCGTTATAGGTTAGGATTTCATATTCAATTGACCTCTCATAAGATATCGACTCTACCTACCAAATAATACTCTTATAATCTTATCACACTATGAGTCGCCAAACAGAGTATTGCAACAACAAATAACCCTACAAATATTACAACATCAGACAAGGTTGTTTGAAAAATATTGTATTTACATTTTACCTAAAAACCAGAAAATATTATGTTTAATGGAACTGTGAATTTTGTCTAAAATGTTCAGTGAAAGAAGCTTCCTATTTCATACATGTTAGCAATGCTTAAATCTCACAAAAAGAAAATGGCAATGGTTTTGTTACTTGTGCTGGTCAATCACATATGTGAAAAATTAAAACTGAACTATCTCCAGATATGTTTAAATGCTTGATTTTCGTGCAAGGGTTAATGTCAAGCAAAAATGCAGAAGTTTGTGCACATTCTAACAAAACTTGAGTAGAAGTCAAAAGTAATCTTACAGACAGTGGCAGAAAAATGTCAGAAAATTCTAAATTTAAAACATGATAGTGTAAAAATTAAAGAAAGGGATATTGTACAAGTGTAGTCAGTTGGATCAAAGGAGAAAAAAGAAATGACTGCTCTGGACTTGTGTTATGATTGCAGAGGAATTTATTTTAAGATAGATTGCCTGTTCAGAAATAAAATGTTTTTAACATGGAAGACTGGGTCATAGTCAAAGTTGTTGCAAATCAAAAAAAGAAAAATACAAAACATTTTAAGTAAAAGTTATATTGACAATTCAAAAATATTGTATGAGGTCCAGAGTAGAAAACTTGGGAAGGCTAAGATTAATTGTTGATGCAAAACTTCAATTGGATACAGGCCACAACATTATTATAATTAATGAAAAGCTGTGAAAAATCTTGGTGAACCTATATTAATGAAAATTGAAAAAAATTTGCATGTGGCATCTTGGGAAAAAAATGATGTCTTCAGGGTGAAACTGTATGTAACATCTCAAGTGCCAGTAAAACATGGAAATAAGGTTTTCTTCAGGATTTACAAGGCAAGAGAATTGGCAAAAATGGTGAAATAGTAAATCACATCGACAGGTTGATGCATATGGTATAAGGTCAAAATTGACAACATAAAAAGCATTTAAACCGATTAAAATCATGATATGCCAATGAAATAAAAACTTAACAACTTTATTTTACCTGTGGAAGTGCTGTACGATGCTTTTGACTTGCCAACTCTCATTATAATTACTCAAACACACTGTGTTTGTAAAAGAAAAAGAAATCCAAGTGAAGCGTTAAAAGTGAACCTCAAAAGAAGCAAACACATATTCAAAAGTGAGCGTGTGTCTTAAAAAGGGAGGTGTTGTGTAGAAAAACAAAAAAGACTTTCTCTACACTAATTGCTGAAAATAGACTCATCTATTGACTATGAGTGGAATGCCTACACATTAGACCAGTGGTCACAAAGTGGGTTGAAAGTTGTAGCGTTTCAATTGTACATATTGCTACACTGAACAACAGTATTACTGTATTAATAATCCATATTCCTCATGTGATTAAACCTTTTATTCACTAATCTTTTGTTCTAATGTTTTCCTTAGAATATTATTAACCAGAAACTATAAACTTATACAAGAATTATAAAAGGTTTGACGGGATATAGATTTTTCATATGTTTAAGCCAAAGATAGTTAAGAATTTAATGAGGTATTGAAGTAAGTTACAATGCGCTATTATTTTCCTTATTCAATTTAAATTGTGTATCTTGTAGTAAAAATAGTAATGAACAAAATAATACTTACTCTCTCCACATCTGGTTTCAATGATAAATTCAAAAAAGATAAATTGTAATTTTTCAAAAATATCAACTGTAATATTCATCAGTTTTTAATTTTCAAACTTTATCAATTTTCATTCATTTTTGTACAGAAAAATTTAAAAAAATGCTTTGTTGAATTTCTGTGGAACCATTTAGAGGAATTATTTCTGAATTCAATGTAAATTATAAAAGTTTCTCAGAAATAAAGAGCAATTTATACTAGATTACAAATTTGAGTTTTATTTTTGATTGGTTTCAAGTATTTCAGCATGCTTTTTTTTCTTTTAAGTCTTAGGGTTGATTCTGGAAGTCCAAGAAGTTGGATCAGTATGAACATTTGGAAATGTTTTCTTCATAATGACAGTCTTTGAGGATTGATAAGTAGAGATCTGCTGTTTGTCACCAGGAAAATGTTTGAGCAATCAAAAATGAATTTAACAGATCCCTTGGATATTGGAAAGAGCAGCTATGCCATCAACAGTGGCAATGATAAATCTGTTGAAGATAAAAACCAAGAAGAAAGTGAAATGGAAAAGAAGTTTACTGGTTTTGCTGTTCCACTCTATCTACAAAGATATATTGCTGTCAAAGAAATACTACTCAAACATAACATCACTAAAGTAAGTTTGTTTTTTGTTTGTTTTTTAATTCTCGTCATGACTTGTAGAAATGTAATATCTTTTCTTTTAGGTCTCCGAATATTTATAAATTAACGAGAAGTATTAATTATGTTACATAACAATTTCAGTAATTAGGAAACTTTAAGTTCTGAAAAGTTTTAAAAATGATCAAGACTTGTGATATAAAAACTTTCCCTGGAGAAAGAGATATTTCTCAAACTTAGACTCATGAGATTTTTCAATTCTGTCAATGATACATTATTATTGGACATTATTGTGCCCAATAGAAAAACATTTAACAATAAGAATCTTTAGGATCAGCTCACATTGACTTGCAAGCAGAGTGATTTTGATTTTGATCTTTTGAAAGTTTTCAATTATTTTACATTTCTAAAATATTTTTATTTTTTACTTTCATTTATTTACAATTTATCATCAAAACAATGTGAATTCATAATCAATATAAACTTTATTTGATAACGATCTATTTTCTTTTTCTGTTTATTAAAATAACACAGCAGAAACTGTACATACCACAATTTCTGTTAGTGCAATATCATTAAAATTTTCAAACTTAACGAATAAAATAATTTCCAATCCAATCGAGCAACTTATTTTTTTTATTATTTAAATATAAACTGATAAAGAATATCTTAAGGGAGATAATTTCAGGTCTATTAACTGCTAATTATAGAGTAATTTCTCTTTATTCTCTAAATAAGAAAATAAGTGGAATAAGCAGGGAAGAATTGTTGATGTGTCTGCATTTTACATAATCAGCTATAGTGGAATACCAGTAAAAGTACTTTAATAAAAATTAATTACTAATAATTGACATTTACAAATATAAATTCTACAAACATATGAGTGAGTTGTCATTATGAAAGGCATCATTTATGCAAGTTGTAATTGCTGCTTTTTAGTATTTATTTTTTGATAAAAGTACACAAATGTGACACAAGGAGTGAGACATTTATGATATTTTTCTTTTTTTTTTAACTTTTTGGAGTATTTTTCATTTGTGAAAACCTAATTTGTTGGTTGGATCCTCTATATTATTGTTATTGTTTTTTGACAAACCCAGAAAAGTGGTTTTTTTTTGTGGGTGGGATTTATGGTGTGACTACTGTCAGATATTTGCAAAAGTTTAGTTTCTCCTGTTTTTGATATTTTTTTCTCTTTTAAAACAAAGTAAAATTGGAAAGAAAAAAATCAGATGCAAAGCCAAGAAAAATGAAGCCAATGAAACAAGATCAACAAAGAATGATTTTGTAAAATGGTTATAAGTCGTCACTTGAGAACGGAAAACTGCAGAGCCTCTTCCAGATACACGGGCATTTGTAGCCCATAATATCAATTGGAAGACATTTTTTAATATAAATCAGCAAAGTGAACAAAGTCCAGAAGTGAGTACACTATGATTTTGCTGATATCCACATTTTGCACAAACTGACATTTGCTGCAGTTTGTTCATTAAAAAAAAGAAGCTATTTCTTGATCATATACTTACAGTTCATGAAAAATGGTCTCTGTATTTTAACAGGAAATATAGTTTTCTTTGAATCAATTAATAAGCTCATTCTGCCACTCATAACCTAATTTTTCTGACTATTTAATAGTCATATAATGTTACATTCTTCCTAAAACCAGATCTTCTAATTCATGCTCCACTAATTTCCACCACAGTCCAGATATGAACACTCTGAACACTCAAAACTGAACTAAATTTCCATCAACTGTGTAAGGTTTCATATGTATTTTCTATTTTTACTCATGTGCTCACAAAACAAAAATAAGCAATATAATCCAGAATTTCCATTTAATAACGCAACCCACTACTGCCTAAAGAAACAAAATAAAAACTGAAGCCAGTCTGAGCCTAAAACAGGACATAAAATCCCATCATAAAAGAGACATTCATCAATTGGCCAGCATTCACAGATTTTGTTGAAAAGCAACCTCCATTCTCCAAGAGACAACTCACCAAAGACTGTCGACCCAGTAAGTCACAACTCATTCTCCCTCTCTGTCCGTGTGCCTCACCTAACATTTTTTACAACTCTGCTCACCTCTTTTTTCAATGAGAGACATCTACACCGATTTATCATTTGTTGTATTTTATGTTAATACAATTGCTTATTTCTTTAAATTTTTATTGTTTCTTTTTTGTTCTGCCACCATATGCTTATTATACCAAATGAAATAACACATTACAGCCTCATGCAAGTTTATCAGACTATCACGGTGGTATTTTACTGTCTTGATTTGGAACTGAGGCATCTAAAGAACTGATGCAGTTATATATCAAGTTACTGCTCCACCCTCTACTAATTACCACTTTTTTCAGGTTTTAGATACATGGAAATACCAACAGGTGTTCATCAATGCAGGCCGTGCTGAAAAGACCTTTCAGGAATTTGTCATTTCCCATGATCCCAATTGTGATGGAATAAATTCACTGCTGGATCATTGGCAACAATATTTCAATTCCAATGGGGTTTACTTAGCTTAATGAAGTTGTTTTTAAACAGAGCCATGATGTTTGAAAGCTTGTTGTTCAAAACGACACATTCCTTAATTTAAGTTACATTTTTTTCTCCACTTAACTAGAATGTTTGTCTTATTGTGTGTCATTTCTGAAACTGAATTCTTATTATAACACGTCTTGAATTCAATGTTTATTTATAGCAAACCAGTCTGCCTTGACTTAAAGAATTTTACAACAACTTATACTTCAGCCTTCCTCAATGAATTATGGTTCAATTAGTCCACTTAATGGATAAATATTATTTAATGGGTAACAGGGATAAATAAAAAGAAAATGTAAAAAAAGAAAGATAGAGTTGCGTGTTGTGACTGGACTCATTTCTTGCTCTCTCATTTTCTCTTTTCTCTCATCATCCAAATTCAAAAGCAAAAAAAAGAACATACATATAGAGCTGAACGGTCTGTTCAGTCCATCCAAAAAAGCAGACGATAAAAATTGACACTCTCTCTCTCACACACAGCAGAAAAAAGAAAGAGGAACAAAGGGTCAATGCATGAAAGTTTATTACTATTCAAGTGTGCATGTAAAAAATTAAAAAATAAACATTTCTTCTTAAATTCAAGAAACTGAACTCTTGGCAAATTTTGTTACACAGCAAAACCTTCTGATGACTAGATAACTTGATGTAAGGAATTAATTATTAAATATCATCTTTATTATCATAAAAGAAGTAAAAAAATTTTTTTGTATCTTTCAATCATTGTTTAACCTTCTGAACTTTCAAATGTGGGAAGTTTGTTTATATTTACCATTGAAAGACATTGCTACATAAATATTGAAATAAGTTTAGAAATTTCTCTCATAGAAATCTAATTTATTTTTTTTACTCTTGTTAAAATGTATGAGAATTAATTTTACCATTTCTGTGTAAAGCTAAAATTTAAAGCCTTTATTCTTCCTTTTTTTTCCCCAGTGTATTGATTTTGGATCATCTGAATGCCGTGTGATTGACCAGTATTCCCAAATAGAAAAATTGAGTCGACTTGCATTTGTTGATATTGACCGAACAGCTTTGATCTCGAATCTTCATAGGTTAACTCCACGTCTTATGCATTCAACTCGTCCAGTACAATTGACTGTCGAAGTGTATGAAGGTGATGTTACAAAATACGATTATAGAATGAAAGATTTTGAAGCTGCCACATTGATTGAAGTGTAAGTTTAACAAAGAAAATCTCTGCTTCTTTTTTTTTTAAATGATTTTCTCAGTGTTTACAGCTGATACAATTCCATTATCTCCCTTACAAAAATAAGAAAATTATTTATTTTATAAAATATCCTTACATGAATCAACTTACAAATTTATCTAAAAAGAAGCTTGATTTTTTTTATAATCGTTTCACCCCAAGCAAAGCAGTACCACCACTGGTGCGCAGGGGTTTTCAGTGAAAGAAAATGAAACGGGGTGGAGAGGGAACAAGTTACAGAGGATGTCAAAGAAAGGATAAGAGAAAGATGGGAATCAAGGAGATAAATGATGGCAATTGACGTTACAGTTAAACTTTGGGACTGTAGCTATCAAGGAAATTAGTCAGTTAAGTGCCATACGTGATACACACTTTGGCCGATCATGTCTCTTTCAAGACATAACTGACTAAGCAGAAGATTATCCTGCAGTAGGTTGCCATTGCTTTCTGTGGTAAGCTGGTTGCCAGCCAAGGCTATAGAACTCAATCAGTCCTATTATTTAACCCATAACTGGAGGGAAGAGATGGATTAATACCTTTCCCAAGGGTATTTGTGCATAAGTGAATGCAAGGAATTCATCCAGAATTCAAACTCAGCTCTCTGATTTGTCATTCCGAGTCGATATCCACTGCACGACAAAGCATATCCCTATCAAGGAAGTAAGTATATGAAAGGAGTTCCACATGTGGTAAGTGTGAGAAAAGAAACTGAGGGAGTAGAAGTGGCGGTTACATTTGACTATTTTGACAGTAAAAGGATGGGACCTAGTTGCCAATCTAGTAACATGAATAAATTCATGTGGTTAGGCCACCAAGGATAGCAGCTCATTAGAGCAGAAGCTGTGAAAATATTTGTAGAAAAGAAAGAGGAAAGCTACATCCTGTCAGTGAGAAAGTGACTGAAGTTGAGCTGCTATATTAAAATTGATTATATTGTAGATCTTCCTTTGGATTTTGTCGAGAAACCTGAGATGAATAGCAGAAGCACCCAATCAGGTATGGCAATAGTATTCAATTCATGGACAAATAGTAGATTTATAAATCTTGACAACAAAAAACCTTCTGGCCCAACACAGTGACCTAACCTTTTTAGCAGTAGATGCAGATATTTATTTGATGTAGTCATTCTACTTGAGGTTGGTTGAGAAAGTGAGGCCAAAGAGTCACGGTGTGTGGCTTTCTGGAAGACTAGCATTGTCCATACTAATGGAAGGCAGACAAGTTTCTTTATGGTTGTTAAGGGAGAGTAGTTTGTTTTGGAAGCATTCAAATTTACAAGCCACTTTTTATCCTAATCTATTACAGATTGGAAATCCTTTCCAAGAACAGCAGCATTTGGAGTGTTAGATGTGATAAGACATTATTAAAAGACAAGTTATCTTTTGCAGTATCGTAATATTAATATTAGCCATTTCCCTATAAAGAAACATTTGGCATTCATTGATCGAGCAACTAGCACTGTTCTCACTTGAAGTTTATGAAAATCTTTCTCTTAAAACACTTTTTTTTTTAGAGAAACAGGTTTCTCAAGTCCAATACTTTTTATCACTCTTTTCAGTATTGATGAGGGTTTCTTTCTAAACCTTCAATTTAAAGTTGTATTGGATGTTAACATCTTGATTATGTCATCATTTTGTGTTCAAGTTACATGTGCTATCCATGCTCTTAAGTGAATGCAACAAAGTCCACTGGAATTTGAACTCGGCTTTCCAATTTCTTATTTCAGACGCTATCCATTGCACCACAATACACATCTACTAAATTAAAACTTTTCTCAGTTTGTCAAATATTGAAAAGTACGCTTATTATATTGTTTGTTTAGATTTAAGACAATATTGAAAAATAATACTGAGTCAATAATAATACGGACGAATAAATATCTAATGTACAAATATTTCAATTTACGTCATTTCATGTAATTTCTCATATTGTAGGTTTCCCCTCTTAAAATTCTAAAGATTTTTCTAAATGCATCAAATTCTACAGAAAATAAAAGATTTCACTAAAAATTTGGCTCATCATTCATTTGGCAAATTTTGTTCGAGAAAACTTATATTTCCAATATTTTCTCATTTCCGTTTTAATCCATAATTTTTCTTTCTACAGAATTGAACATCTTATACCTGAAGATCTGGAAATGTGTTGTAATATGATATTTGGGCAATTGCACCCGAAGCTAGTTGTACTGACAACTCCCAATTCAGAATTTAATGTTGTATTTGACATGGCTGAAGGGAAATTGAGGCACTGGGACCACAAATTTGAATGGACAAGGGAAGAGTTCCAGTCTTGGTGAGAGTTTTTGTTTTCTGCTTTTTTTAAATCATTTTGCAAGTACCCAGACTACTCTGCTGTTTAATATCTACACATCACAAAATTAGATGAAAATGATTCTGTGCCTGCAAAACTTAATTTAGTGTTTATTGTTTAATCCTTATATTTTTGTATGTGGCTCAAATGACCAAAGCTAAATTTTTATCTTTAAAAAAAGCATCATCCAAAAATGAAACCTGAAACATTAAAATCTTATCATATATTAATAAATAATTATGAATATGAAATGTTAACACAAATATTCCAAGTAATGCTGATTGTTTTTTGTTTTTTTTTTTCATATCACAGGTGTAACAGCATTGCTGAAGTGTATGGTTATAATGTAGAATATTCTGGAGTTGGAGAGACTGATAAAATACCAAATCTTGGTTATTGCAGCCAAATAGCTACTTTCAACAGACTGCAAGATATGTCTTATGACCCCATCAAGAAAGAAGAAATTTACAAATTTGTAATTATTTTCTTTTGATATTTTTGCAATATTTTATGAAGAGATAAAATATCTTCAAAAATTGCGTAGCCTTGATTTTAAGCACAACTGTAATTGTTCTGTGTTAGTTACTCTTTCAGTATATCAGGCTGACATAGCCATAGTTTCTTATAACTCATTAGTAATCAGCTCTTACAAATGTAAGTGAAATAAATACACAATCACAATTATATGAACTAGGAATATTACTTCAACAAATTTGATAATAATGATATCTATATCAATTTTATTAGGAGAAGGATTGTTAACAACTGTTATTAATTTTAGCTAATATTTACTTTCATCTTAATAGTCAGTTACTTTTTATTAAAACTTTTGTTACTCATTAGTTACATTGTTTGAACTGTTGTTCTCATATTTCATGTTTATGATGTTTTGGCCATTGTACACTCCAGCCGTCTTCAGGTGCCAAGAATTTCAAAGTGAGCCTCTCTCCTTGCCAAACAAATGGCCTGGTGTGGTCTTCTTGATGTATGTACTTCCATGGGAATAATAGTCCTTTTCTTCAAGACACTGTCATCAGAAGAGTTTACACTATGCCTGGGAGCCATAATAAAGAACAATAAGTTCCCACAAAACAAACAAAGGAGAGTGAATGCACAACAATACAATATGACGTGCAACCATGAACTGGCTCATGTTGCCTTCCTCACTCTAGTACCATGTGATGATGAATTCTTTTGCCATGCCATTTACTTGACACAAACAACATAAGTCGAAACAAGATTACCTTATTCATTAAAAAACTCAATCGTTACATTTGAAGCAAAAGGAAAAGATTACATAATTTTTAGCAACACAGTTTTGAGTTATTTTTTGTTACTACAACTTTCACTCTTGAAGATGATCTTGGAAGGAGACTGAAAATACTTGGGAACATTAAGAAATGTGAAAATAAAATCAACTGTAAAAGTTACAGCCTATTTCTTACATCTTTCAATTATGATATACGAAAGATTATTCATGAGTATGAACGCATTTTATTAAAAGTAAACAGACATAATGTTTGCAATTTATTTAATCTCACACACACACACACACACACACACACATATATATATTAAAGAACAGAACACACACCACTTACTTGCTACCCAGTTTTCGACCATGCAGGTTTTTTAATATTGTTAGCTCTGCATATTCAGTTCATTTGTGTTGGGTGTGCAGTGAGCACTTTTTTTAGTACCATCTGCTTGTACAACCACTCACTATTTTGCTAATGTATCTATCTATCTATATATATAAATAAATACACAACGGTTTTTATTATAATATAGAGGATGTTTGTGTGTGTTGAAGTTTTCTGAAACTCGCATGAACATGAAACTCGAGTTATGACTAGAACTATTCTTTAATAAGATTTAACATTGGTAATCGTATTTTGCTTGATCAAGGCAATCTGGGCTTTGACCACTTGACTGAGTAGGTAAGTTAGCTTTTAGTTCTTTTTTCTCTTTCTTTTTTCAGTATTGTCGGTTATATTTAAGTATCTATCTGGATAAGAGTTTTAGGTTTTGGCAACTTGTCCATTGATTCCACCAACGATTTTTGTTTTTCTTATATAAGCCTTGGATAGGCCCTCGAGCCTTATACAGCAACGTTCCTAGAGAAGTTGTCTTAATAAAAACACTCACTGTACTTGGACTTCCATGAATGTCTGATTTAGGCATCAGGAAATGCATTCGGTCTTGTAAATTTTTGCTTCAAATCATTACGATAAATCCTTTGTCACTCCTTCTTTTGTGTGAGATTGATACCAGTTTTGCCTTAACAAAAACAAACAAACAAACATCATTATGTATGTTATACTTCCATTTAATAACTTAATGTTACTTTTCCTGCTTCTGATGCCCTCCTATAACCCCTCTCTAGTTTAACAAAACTTAAATTACATAAAAACAGCAACATTTAAAAAAGGTTTAATAAAACTATTCTTGAAATATTTAAAAAAGATGATTATAAGAGTATCTGCCCCTTCTCTCATATAAGTAAATCAATAAGTCCGCAACTTAAAGATGAAATATTATACAACTTCCTTTCTTGTCACCACTCTTGAATTGAAACTTCTGTACTAACCACATGCTTCAAACGTTATACAAATGGGTGCTGAATAATTCTGGTCCTGACAAAAAAGCTGATTAAAAATATTTCTGAGGTTTGGTTATTTGACCAAACATTTTGAAATGGGCTGGACTTTGTATAGTGAAAATTGTCATTAATTCAGTGGTAAATCACATAAAGTGAATGTTATACAGTGAAAATTACATATCAAAATTCAAATAACTGTCTATGGATTTTTTGGTCCTCCTTTGGATATTTACTTTATTTACAGAAACTGGGGGAAAAATGTACTAACTATAATTTTTGTTCATCATTGTAACTTGTATTCTATAAAACATTTTGTCAGGTCAAAACTAAGCCAAGAAAAGTTATGAAATTTCCAGAATTTTTAGTCTGAAATGCAAGCTCTGAATAGCTTAATAATTATTATTAAAGCATCATGACAGAGTAGTATGTAGACATATCAAGGGAAACTACTCTGTAATTAGTAATTAGCTTATCTGTTATTATCTCCCTTGTAACATCTATCTTTATTCACCTGAATTTGACACCTAATCGAAACTAATATCATAATTAAACTGGAAATTGTTTTCTTCAAATTATAACATTTTAAAAATTGTCTTCCATGATATGCCATTTTGCTGCATTCTGGTAAGAAACGGTGAAATATAGAGAATATCAGTTCATAATCTAAATTGCTCTTTAGTTTGAGATTTGGTATCCGTTAATTATTTCAAGCAAAAATCAATCTTGTAAGATTCGCTAGAGTAAATAAATTATGCATTCATAAAGTGGATTTAAAGTATTGACAATTGTGTTAACATCTTTTAAAGAAAGCAATTCAAACATTATTAAAGTCATACTTGCTTTTTCTTTTTTGCAGATCACCAAAATTCAATACCCTTTTAGGAGTGATGAACAGAAGAAGTCATATTTATTGGATTCTGTCAATTTTTATTTAAATAAATATGCTCATGATTGGTTCAAGTCAAAGGAGGAGGAGGAAGAAGAAGAAGAAGAAAAAGAATCAATCAGGGAAAAGTCATCAATAATCAATGTTCCATTAACAGAGTTAATGTTGTATAGTGGAATATGGGAAAACTGTTCAGATATCAATTCACTCAGGTTGGTAATATAATATTATCAGTTAGATATATCAATATAAACCTTATTTCACTTTTAGTAGGAATTTTGAAATCTTCAACCCATATATATATATATATAATCATATAATTATGAATTAAAACTACATTGCAACACAAAAATTTCTATGTTTTGAGATTTCTATCATCATCGGGCAATGTTGGATGTTGGTTGTGAAAATGATTTACGTTTAAACACAAAAAACAATCGGTTTGCTATTTATGTCTGTGGGAAGATATAAAATTTATGCATGGGTTCCTTTTAACTAATCAGAATAATGATTCACTTTGAAATTTGGCCAGTAGTTTCTATTTTTAGGAAAGACATACTTTCTTTTTACCTTTTTTTTCCTTTTTTTCTTTTTTTCATCCCTAACAGTCAAAGTGCCAACCTACTTTTAACATAATTTTATTTTTATTTTTTATTTTTATTGCTTCTCACTATATTCTATTACCTTTGATGTATCCATTCTTATACCAAAAATGTCCTACTTTCTTCATATCTTGACCTCTTCTCATAGAAAACAGGAAAGAGATGAAGACGTCACAATGTACTTTTAATTCATAATTATATGATTCTATTATGCTCCACAATATTTATTGTATTGAGCACTTTTTATAAAAAACTAAATGCCAAGGAACTTAAAATTGTAAAAACTTTGGGTCCTCTTTCCCTGAAATTAGCTTTGTTTACATATTAGTTTATGTTTGTATATAGGTGTACATATGGTTTTTTTTGTACTAGTAGGCATATTGATATTTTGTTTTACTTGTTAATGTGTATATATATATATATATATATATATATATATTCACATTTATGTTTATATGTGTATTTGTGTGGCTATATGTTTGGATGTCCATGTATGTGTGTCATATATATATATATTTTCTTAAATGTGCATATACTTCTGTGTGAATATTCCTGCACTTATTTGCATATATTTATGCCAGAAATTGTGTATAAGTACTTTCATGTATGTGGTTATATTTTTTATTTTGTGTATGATGCTTTGTGGAGTTTTTAGTTGTATACATTTTTGTTTTTTGCTTGTGTATTTGTGTGAGTATATATCAAATTATGTTTATTAGTTCATGCACTGTAATATGTCTGTGTCTGTCTTGACTTTGTTTATTCAAGGCCCTTGCCATCTTACAAATTCACTTTTACATGTATCCAATATTGTAGCTTTTACAGACGTTTTCCAAGCCTGGCTTTAAAATTTAATGGATAAATTGACACATCGATAAAAACAAAATTTAAAATTTTGTGTATGTATATACACTACCAACCATAATTATTTGGCCACCCCAGTTTTTTAAAAGAAATGATGTATTTCATGCTATTTTTAATATTTATTACCAAGTAGATAATTCTAAATAAAAATACAATGGTTCTTTTCTTATTATTACTTTGCAAAATTTTACAAGTCAAGGAAGCAAAGATGAACTCGTTTGAATCACCCTAAATTTTCTTCATTCTTTTAGTGATGAAACTGCAATATAGGTAATTATTAAATATTTATAAATTCATTTGATGCACATGTTATTGTGCAATATTAACAAAAGAACCATTGCATTTAAGTATAAAACAGACTGTTGCTATTAAGTGTTGACCTCATTGTTTAAGGAAATTTAAAATTAAAAACAGATGAAAGTGATGTAGAGGGAGATTATGAGAATTTAAAAGATTTGTGTGTGTAAACCAATGGATATTAAGACATTAATGTGTAGCAGTGTAAGTGAGGGTAAAGCATGTAGACAGAGCAGGAAGTGTCAGTTGTATCAGTTAAAATCAATTTTCTCTGATTCCTGCTTTGGCTGATTACTTGTTGTGCCTATCTGGTCACTTTTGGTAATAATTAAAGCCATATGAAATAGATTGTATATTCTGACACTATATACATTAAAAAATATATAACAAGATTATATGTTACTGACATGTATAATAATTAAAAACCCATATATTGATTATATGTTATGACATATAATAAATTAAAAATATATATAATAGATTATATGTTATGACATGTATAATAATTAAATATAATATAATGATTATATATTTATAATATATAATAATTAAAAATATATAATGATTATATGTACATGACATATAATATTCATCTATATAAATGATTATATATTACTGACATATAATAATTAAATATATAATGATTATATGTTACTGACATATATATAGTTAAATTATATAATGATTATATGTTATAAATATATAATAATTAAAAACCATATAATGATTATATATTACCTGACATATAATAAATTAAAACTATAAGCGTTATATATTTATGATATATAAATAATTAAAAAATATATCATGGATATATATATAATATATAATATTAAAATATATAATAAGATATATATTACTTTAGGCATATTATAATAATTAAATATATAATGATTATATTATATTTTCTCAATAATTAAAGCCATATAATAAATTCTCTCTTTACTGACATACTATTAAAATTAAAAACTAATATAAATGATTATATATTTTTGACATATAATATAAATTAAAATACATATAATAGATTATATTAAACCGTAATAATAATTAATATATAATGAATTATATGCATTGCACAGACATATAATAAATCCAAAACCATATAATGATTATATGTTACACTGACATATAATATTAAATATATAATAATTATATATTTTATTTTATAATAATTAAAACTATAATGATTATATATTATGACATATAATAATTAAATATATAATGATTATATATATTTTGACATATAATAATTAAAAATATATAATAGTTATATATTTATTTAATATAATATTAAAAATATATAATGATTATATATTTGCCTGACATATAATAATTGGCTCCCTTATATTAATTCATAACTCTTCTTTAATAATAATAATTAAAACCCTTATAATGATTATATATACGTATATATAATAATTAAAACCCTTATAATGATTATATATTACCCCGGCCTCCCGTAATTAAAACTATATAATAAATTCTATAATATTTGCCGGCCTACATAATAATTAATATTATATAATAAGATTATATATATTTTATTTTTCTATAATAATTAAAAATAATATAATAATTATATGTTACTGACATATAATAAATTAAAATACATATAATAATTATATATTTTAATATATAAATTCAAAATATATAATGATTATATGTTACTGACATATAATAATTCAAAACCATATAATGATTATATGTTACTGACATGTAATAATTAAATATATAATAATTATATATTATGACATATAATAATTAAAGCCATATAATGATTATATGTTACTGACATATAATAATTAATATATAATGATTATATGTTGTAATATATTATAATAATTTAAACTCATATATTGTTATATATACTGACATATATGTCATTAATATATAATGATTATATGTTTGGCATAGCAACAGTTAAAAGCCTTATAATGACGTAATCTGATTTTGTACTTTGCTTTCATTTGATCACATAAGACACTAGCATATTCTTTTGAACATGATGCGATGAAATTATTGAATCCCACTATGGAATATCATATAATCATTGTTGCTTTGATGAATTTGAATCAGATCCATTGTATTGTTATTTACTACTGATAAAGCAGAATTTTTTTCTTAAAAATTCTCTTCCAATTTTACTCTCAAATTATCAGAAGTAACCTGGCCTAATTTTCCATCTAGAATGGGATCTCTACTGTGTGATATCCGTCCACGGTTTCTGCTTTTGTATCCAAAGTAGGGCTCAACAAAAAGCAGGCAAAACTTGATGGCATCTCTGCAATTGTTCTAAGGAAATGCACTCCTGAATTGACTTCTCTTCTTTCGAAACTCTGCAGTAAATGATTTGCCACATCTTGCTTTCCACTTTGTTGGAAATCCTTTTCAGTAATCGGTGTCTTTAAAGATTCTGGTAAACCTTCTGATCTTTCCAGTTATCATCCTATTAGCCTTTTACCTCTTTTTTTGTAAAGTATCGTAGGTTCTAATAAATTCTGAATTGGTTAAGCATCTCAGTTTACATGACCTTCTTTCAGACAATATGGCTTTTGCTTCTCAAAGACAATTGCCGATGTGTTAACATTTATTACTGAAAGAGTCTGTCGAGCTTTAGTTGAGAACAGCAAAGCTCGAGTTGTGACATTTGAATGTTGTGTTGAATAGCCACACTTTTGCATTAATGCAGGGGTTCCTTAACACTACATCCTTGGCCTTACTTTGTTTATCTTCATTAATGACCTTCCTGATGACATCAGTCCCCAAATCATATAATGAATGTTGTGTTGAATAGCCACACTTCTAGATCCTTTCACATTAATGCAGAGGTCCCCCAACACTACATCCTTGGCCTTACTTTGTTTATCTTCATCAGTGACTTTCCTGATGATATTTGTTCCCAAATCGATATCTACGCTGATGACACAACTCTTGACAACTGTCTTAATAGTAAGTCTGATATGTCCAATAAACTAAAATTAGTATTTAATATAAAAAATAACCTTCATCATTCAGACAGGAAATGACATGAATTTTGACACATTCAAATCATAACTGCTGATTTTTAGTAAATCTTAGAAAAAACATTTTTGCCTTCCATCAGCCTGTCTGCCGATGACTTCCAGGAGAGCAGTTCATGGGATCCTCTTGGTATGTTTTCCACTGATACAAAGTGGAATGATTCTATTGAATCAATTGCTCCGTCTGTTACTAGGAAAGTTGGTTTACTCTGTCATACTAGACAATCTTTTTCATCAGAACCCATTTTGCACATTTATAAATCTAAATTTTGTCTATGCATTGAATATATCAACCACATCTGGTTTGGTGCTCCTGCTACATATCTCAAGATTCTTGACAAAATCTAAAGAAGGATCTGTTATGTTATTAGTCCTGACCTGGCATCTTGACTTCAGTCACTTTCCTACCACCATGACTTTCTTGGGTCTTTTCTACAAATATTTTCATGGCAATTGTTCTAATTTCATGAATTTAAGCACACTACTAGATTGGCAATTAGGTCTCATAATTTTACTGTTGAAATAGCTAAAAGTAACCATAAATTCTATTCTAATAGTTCTTTTCTTACCTATGAACCTCACTTCAAGTTTCTTTTTTCCCTTTCATCTATGATCTTCAAAAGTGTACATGCAATATTAATTGCCATCATTCATGAATCCTGTTCTTATGTTATTCTTTCATTATTTTATTATTTTTTCTTTTTTTATTCTTTTATATTTCTCCCTGACATCTTCTCATTTTCTTTCACCATCAGTAATCTCTGGTATTTTAGCAGCATTATCTTCTTACTTGGGGTGAAAGAATTAAAAAGCAAAAGTTATAAAGTTTGGGTTGTTTTAAGAAAATAGTCTTTTTCTTCGCAGGGATGTTAGGATGATTTCATGAAACAAGACAAACAAAAATCTGCTCACGACTGACAAAAGTAAAGCTTTAACTTTTACCACTTTAGACAATTTCAGTTGCCAAGCCAAATTTTTGTATTCCTCTAAACAATTGATAGGAGTTTTCTGGTGTGTGTGTGTGAGTGTGTGTGTGTGAGAGAGAGAGAGAAAGTATGTGTGGGTATAGTATAGAATAAACAAACCCATGACTTGAAACAGCTGTTTGACAGCTTTTATTTGTGGTTGAAAGAGGTTGCAAAACGGTGGTATTTCAAGGATAAAAATTTAGTTTCCCAGTTAAGAGTTCTTCTCGTAAGTAGATGTTTTGTAGAGAGTGATTTCTCTGCTTGTTCACATAAAGAACAAGTAATCTCAGTGTCAAGGCTGCTAGAACTGCTGTCTATCTTCTCTGGTAAGACTTGTAAATAGTCCATCTTTGAGCTGGTCCTGAAGGTAGAAGCCACTGAAAAGGAATATGAGTTTTGGGACCCTACTGAATACTTCCATTGCTGCTACTGCTGATTTGAGCAAAGTAAGGAAGCCCACAATAACCAACATGCAAGATAGTTATACAATTCCAATTACCAAGTGATAGTGCTTGAATTTCACAGCTGTCATTTCTATCTATAGCAATATTTAAAACAGTCTGGACTGAAATAAAAAAAAAAAACAAGACTGTTGCAATTAAGAAGCTGCTATAAACAGTAGAAATAATACAAAATATTCTATCTTGTTAAATAGATTTTACATATTCTGCTTGTAAATCTCTATTGGCTCAAGTATAACATGATCCCCAGGCATATCCGAGCCAACCCATCCTGAACCTCGACTAATCCGTCCACACTGTTTGTTTGATCTCAGACCGGCCGAAGTAGGACTGCCTGTTATCAACAGGATAGGTCAGTCTAGACTTGTGAGGGGGCTGTATACAGTTCCTCGGTTCTCGGTAGTCAGTGAACGGAATATAACCAGTACAACACAACAACAGCACAGGTGCAGAGTTATATATATATTTATATCCAATTTATGTACACACTATAAACAACTGATTTCGAACTGACCATCTTCTGCAAAATCACGGGCCCATTTCCAATAATTTCATCATGCACCTCAATTTTATTGAAAAGGCACAAAACTGGGGTGATAAAGTTAGCTATGGGGTATTCAATTTTCCCTCTCTGAGTAAGTCTTGCCAGCTCAAAATGAAAATAATATCAATTATCCATTTTGACTGTTTTTCTTTTGCCTTTCACCGCTGAGAAGGAGAAACTTCCTCTTTCTTATTGCTAACCTATCTGTACCCAAAGCTGCAGGTAACCGAAGACAGGAAATTCTCACGTTCCAATTTAACCTGGGGCCATGCAATCATCAAAACAAAATGACAATATTATGTCTACAGTCCACCTACGCAGATTCAATCTATTCTTTTTCGTTCTATTCAGTTTTTCTTCTTATTTTTTAAATCAATAGAAAATTTATACCAGCCATCTGGAAATAGGGTTACATAAAAAAATTGATACCATTTAAGACCATTTACATCTAATATTACAGTATTATATAGTTAGATACAAGTTTAAGCCACACCCTTGTCACACTCATCTTGTCTATCTCTTCGTTCCTTACAATCTTTATGGGTCATCCAACTTTTTTGTTCCTTTGTTGGGAGTGATATGACAGTTTAATATGGTTGATTCAGGTCTCCCAAAATCTTAGAATATTGGAATTGATGGTGAAGTCTAGTGTCGAGTCATCTATGTACATTTTGTACCCCTGACAAGATTGCAGGATTCTTATCTGGCTGGAATAAATTTTCTCTATTTATGTCTAAGAACAACATTGGGAATCAGGACTGGAGTAAGAATTCCTTCAATAATAGTACTATCCTGTTGATAGCTTTAATGATAAGCTTTAAAAGGTATCTGGTAAATAAAATGTATTTACCACAAAATCAAGTTCTCCCCTTTTCTAGGATGGTGATTTGAGAATCACACAGTAATTGTTATGAAATAGTCGAAGCGAGTGTCTACCATGTGCATATCTGTGTGCTCACTCTGGCCACTGCAAATGTGGGTGCATTCATGTGAGGTAACCAGAGTGAATCTTCTTATTGGGCTCAATTCTCCATCTGTGTTTCATGCCTGATGGGCCCTTATTTATATAGATGACTCCCCACTAAAATATGACATTGATATATCTAATTTCCTCATCTTGACTGTTTTAATCTTAGGAGATCTTGTTAATAACCACATAGAATTCTCTTTGTTTAGAATATTCTGTCCTTTCTTTCTGTAAAGATGAGGGTGTTTGGAAATAGATGGTAAAATAACCCCAAGCTTGGATTAGACAAAATTCAGATGTTTTTATTTGTCTAGAAAATTTGGGTTACTCTTTTCTGTAATAATATATACATTTTGAACAGATAGCATGAATGTAAGCAAAGCCCTTAAATTTAATTAAATTTTAACAAGTTTTAGAGAACTTTGGTTTTGCTCAATTTTACTGAATCTTGGTGAGTTAATTCTAGGTTTAATTCCCTTTGGAGCCATTCTTAAATTTATTTTATTGTTTAAATATAATTCTTAACCAGTTTCTTTTTTTTTCTCAACCATTCAACTTCCTCTCTCCTGAGAATTTTAATAATTAGTATCTAATTATCCAAATCACCACCCTGCAATTTAATGCAATTATACATTTGGCACAAGTACTGGTAAACTATGGTACCTGGTTAAATATTAGACTATCAGATACATCAACTGTTTTTTTAATATACTAATGTTCATCCAATACAAAGCTCAAGAGTCACTCAAGGTAGAGGGTTACTGTGTGGTGTTATAAGAGCATAAAAAAGACTAAGCAGGAAAGATTAGGATTATGTCTAGACTTGAAGAGATCAAGATTGTAGTAACCGGGAAAAAATTTTGTCAGGAGTCTGTTCCACACAGCAGCAGCAGTCCTTGAGAAAAATTATTCCAAACAGAACTTACTTCTTACTGTAGGATTAGAAAGGAAATGAGGGATGATTCACCCTTGAGTACGTGTCATGTGCCAGTTATAAAAGTCAGCAGTGGTGGGACTAGGGAATGTAGCACATCAAAACACGTGCTATGGAAGTAGTGATAAAGCAGCCAGGAGGCTCACAACATTTCATCTATGAGGAAAGGTTGTAGGATGGAAAATAATTCATCATTCACAAGGCTGCATAGACACTTTTGAACTCTGTCAAGACAGGCAATGAGCACTGGGTGGCTCCAGTACAAATATGGCAGCAATGGTGAGCAAAAAGAATGGGGCTTATATGCTATCACCTCAGAAATATGTATGAGTTTCAAAAACTTGAGACTCGGTGATCATCTTATTGAGGAAATATTTCATTTATATTTTAAATGGATATAGAAATGAATTTGAACATGATAGTTAATTTCATCGACATCAATATAGGAAATAGATAATTTGATGAATTGTTTTTTTCGACACCAAAGACTATCATTCTGTTGCTTTCTTGGACCACCAAACAAAATATAATAAATAATTTTTTGCTTATAATTAGTACATTATGTACTTCTTCCAACCACACATTCAGAATTCCTTATTGCTCAGCAGATATGGAAGAATTATATATTGTTTTAGCTGATAATTTTATTTTTCATATTGCAGAAAATCTCTGGTTTGTGATGGTTACAACCTGACATCAGATGGACATTCGGTTTTGGTTGAAAGGAAAACAAACGAACAATTTGACAAAGAATCAGATGACGACAACTTCATCATCGATGAAAATGAGTTTGGTGGAGGTCAATTCTCTGATGCTGAAGACGATTGCACACAGAATGTACTCACCAAAGACTACACTGTTCCTTGCTTTGAAGAACAATGGAACTAAATAGAAACTTTGGTTGTCATTCTCCCTAAAAAGAACATGCAGTTAAAATTGGATTTAACAAAAATGTATTTGAAATCTTCTAAAGTGATAATTTATTGAAAACAAAATTCAAAATGTGTAAACATTAAATGACATGGGGGAAAATTATTAAATGCTTTACATATGGCCCTTAGGTTTTATCCTCAGGAAATCTCAGTCAGACTAAACAGCCACTTTTGATTCTGAGATCACAGCCATTATCCTGCCTCTTTCACTAAACAGGTGAATATGTCAACTGGTATTTCAAATTTTAGCAGCAAACTATTTACTAGTTTTATACAACTGCATTATTCTTGACCTGTATTTGGAGCTGTCGGTATCCATTTTTTTATTCATTTTTTTACTACTATGCTGCCTCTTGGAATTGAGTTGGACATATTAAATCACCATGCAATGAACTCAGTTTGTCTGCAGAAATTGTCTTAAGAATCTGTTCTTTAGATTTGCCTTTTCTTTTGATGTCAAGTCATATGAAGCATTTATGCTGTCCTGCTTGTCTGACCAACCTGTGACGTGCTAACAGAATTTCCTCATGAAATCCTGCAGGAGAACTTTCTTCCCTCTCCAGATGTTCTTAAAAAATGTATTTTTTTATAAAACTTATATTAAAAAATGATTTTGTAAAATGAAATTATTTTGTGCAGGTAAATACAGTATATATTGAAATTTTTGTATTTGCTGTGCTATATTTTGTTGCTATGTTTTGCCACCAAAATGTGTAACATTAAATTTTATTTCATTGCCATTAAATGCAAATAAATGACTATCATTTTAATATTTCTTTTTAAATATTAAATGTAACATATTTTATAATGCAAAAATAATGTTGGAAATTTTTGTTCAAAATTTTCAAAACAAAGTGTTGTTGCTATGAATTTCATTGTTACAAGTTTCCTCGTCTGTTGGTTTGATTGCAACGTGATGGTGATAGGAATAAAAACAAGAATTCCAAGTGACATTCCCTGTGACGGTTACCAAATGCAACAAATGTGAGTAAAAGTAAAACCATTGTCATTACTTAGTTTCCGTTTGCAGCTGGTTGTAAACTAACACAATTCCCACCATTTATTACTATCTTGAGTTTAGTGTCTGTTACTCATACGTCTGTTACCAAAACTTTGTTATCCTGCCATCTCTATTTTGGTTTTTCTCTTCTCTTTCCAGGCACCATACCTTCAAGATACAATTTAGCGACCCCTGAATCTTTTAATGTGTCCAAATACTTTTATATATTTATTATGGATGGTATCAAAAAGTAGAGGAAAATGGTTTCATTTCTAAGAGTGGATATTTTCACTTTGTGATTTGTATTGAAGTGCATCATATGGTTGGGAATATTTCAATTGGAGTTGAAAGTTATTAAGCCCATGTTACACAATTGAAACTAAATAAATCTACTGGAAGAATGTATTTAAGGTATATCTTTGTTTTAGTGTAAATCGGTTCTCGTGTTGATTTTGGCATATGTTTATGTAAGCTTATTCGGTGCTTTACTACAACTTCTTGTAGGGTCGCTTGTAATCAAGATATATAAGAAGCAGTCACTTGATTAATTTTTGTTCAGTTTATTTGGACATTAAGTTGCAGTTGTACTTTGTCTGTTGTTATTAAGACAATTTTCTTGGCTTTTAATTCAAAGCCTATTTTTATTTGCATTATAAGGTCTCATATTACCATATTCACCCTTAAATCCCTACAACATTAAAAGTACAGATTGTCTATAGACTATCACTCTTTCTTTTTATCTCTATCTGTGACAACTGTTTTCTCTCTCTTCCTCTTTTTGATGACCTTATGAAATCAACAGTTAATTCATGTAAAGATAAATAATGATGCATGGAAATAGAATTGGTTGATGACTAAAAATAGCACATCACACGTATGGAGTCATGTGACCCAATATGAAGAACAGCATGGGAGAAATACATTTTTAATAAGTTGAACTGCAGATCTCAAGGAATGAATACTCCTCATGTTATCGTCAAATTAGGGGTTTACTTAATGAAAAGACTGAAGCGTATATCTAACTCGCATATATTAAGAGTCAGATGGCCAAATATTTTATCCAACTCATCCACATTAATCCCATGTCACATATGAACATTTATTTGATTGACTAAATAGTCACAAACCAAAAAGCAATAGCGAATTAGTAATTGTAAAGGAATGTATGATTTCTCCAGTTAAGAAAAACTGAAATCACTTCACTCAACTTAAATTTTTACAACATAAAGTTAATTTTTATGCTGTCAAAAAACTGCAAAGAAGATTGCAATTTTAAGAAGTCAAAGCTTGTAGATAAATGACATTCCAGTGCATGTGACAAAGAAAGTAAAGAACTGAAAAAAAGAAAGGAAAAGAGAAATGTAAAATATTAAAAAAAATGAGAGAAAAGAAAACAAATATATTCGTGATTTCAAACAACAGACCAAAGTGAAGTTTTTTCTTATTCTCATATTGCACACATCACACATTTTTCCGCTCAGACATATTTCTTTATATTATTTTTGCTCTCTAGTAAATCTTAGTAAATTTCAATACCTGTGTTTGTTGTTCGTCTCTATTGGTTATTCTCGTGATCCATGTATCGAAACCAACAAAAAAAAAACACTCACTGCTGGAGTGGAAAACCTTAGCCATATCTTTTGGCAACAAGCATTCTTTTTTACTTTTCTTTTTATTTAAATTTTATGTTGTAGCAATTTGGTCGTAACAGAGAAAAGAGAGTTAAAACATATGTGGTTTGTGGTTTGTCAGAGTCGTATCATCTACGTATAAGATATTTGGTATTATTTGATTGTCAATAGAGAAACTGCTCTCCTTAATCTCCTGAACATTATAGCTGACAATGCAGCATAAAAGAAAGTGGCTCATGACTTGTCATCTTATTTAACACTTTTTTTGCTGAAAATTAAAAGGCTATCACCAAGATAAGTTTTTATAGCAGTCTGATAACAATCATATACAAACTGGACATTTTGTAATTTTTATCAACAGTCGTCATTTCAAGTTTTGTCCGACATTTATCCAGTTTAATGTGGTCAAGAGTTTTGGCGAATTCAATGAGGACTATATGAATTGTTTTTTTGTATTGAATTTGCAATCATCTGACAAAATGCAAAAATCTGTTTCATGTCTAATGTCGCAACCAGGTCGATAAGCTGCTTGGGATGGAAGAACAAAGTTTCGATGTAATCCTATTCCCTATAATTCTATGGACAACTAAAAGCAGACAGAGTTTTGCATTCTGATCTGTCATTTGTTACTCCGTTTAATACACAAAACTAAAATGAGTACTTCTTTAAAAATTGATGGTATCTGACCGATTTCAAGACTCTTATTAATAATTTTCTCTAGAATCTTCATCATTATATCCATCCTTGCTTGTAAAAATCCAAATTTATTTCAAGTTTTTAACAGAACATTATATTTTGGATCTGAAGATTATTGTCAGTAATAAGATCAGGACTGCAAAGAGTATGTATCACTCTAGAACTCTTCATAGAAGAGATTCAACTTTGGTTTCAGTTTTTTCATGGTAAAGAAAAGTTCATTGAAATTGTCAAGCTTTTTAATTTTTGCTTTGGGTTCTTTATAATGAATGGAAAGTTCTCTAAACTGCCTGTGTACTTTTTTTGTTTTCAAAAAACCTCAATAGTCTTAAGTGATATTCAAAAAGTCATATGATTTTTTAATACAGGTTCAATTTGTTTTGGTTGTTACAATGATTGAAGAGTCAATAGCCTGAGGATGTATGTCTATTTCATCAAAGTTATGGCTGAGAAAAAGAACTTTCTTGCTCGGTTCTAATGGAAAAGGTCCCATCACTTCTGTGATTTTTCTAAGTTTCAATATCATACTTTCAAGAGAAAGATTTTTTGTTTCTACCAAAGTCCGACTTGATTTTTGGTCCAGGTGTATATCCTTCTCTTTTGAAAGAAGGTATTTATAGTATATCAGTTGTTAGAACAGAAATTAGTAAATCATTCACTGCATGTATTGTATTTTCAATGGTATTTGACCAGCACAAGAAGGATAAAAAATAAGGTTTCTAATTGTAGCATTAAAGTCTTCTGTAACAAAAAAAAAGACACATTTTCAATTATATTCTGAATTTCTGTATATAGGTATTCAACCTCATCACCTGGTTGGTTGGTTGGTTGGTTGGTTGGTTGGTTTTCATGGCATATCAACCTCGGCAGGTCATTTATTGCCAACTAATTTTTTTTTTATTTATTTATTGCTGGTAATACCTTTTTCTTTCAACAATTTATTGTTGTTTTTATATAAGTTTTGTGTCTAGTAATACATTTTTGTGTCTAGTAATACATTTTCAAGTATCAAGATTCATTGGGATTTGTTTTTAAGGGCAGGGTCCCCAAGTCCTACCCTGTTATTTAACCCATAACTGGAGGGAAGGGACGGATTAATACCTTTCCCAAGGGTACCAGTGCTTAAGTGAATAAATGGTATTCAGCTGGAATTCAAACTTGGCTCACCGATTTCTCTTTCCGAGCTGATATCCACTGCACCACAACGCACATCCATCATTATACGCTTACAGCACCTGGTATTCCCAGGCGGTCACCCATCTAAGTACTTACCAGACTCAACGTTGCTTAACTTCGGTGATCAAGCAAGAACCGTAAGCCTTCATCACCTGGATGGTCACAAGTTGGAAAATATAAACATTAATGAAAACCAGCTCATTCTTATTATCCTGAAAATAATAGTAGCAAGCCTGTTGAAATATATTTGAAACCTCATAAATATTTTGTGCTAAGTTTTTATGGACAAAGAAATTTACTCTATTTGATCTGGAGTTTTCATTACCAGAATCGAAAAGATGATTACTTCTAAGAAAAAATTCAATGATGTATTCTTTGATCTGAAATTCTGATAAGCCAGTCATATCCCAATTTAGCTTTTCTATTTCAACAAACATAGCATCAAGATCAGCACAATTCAAACTGTTTATTAATAGTGGATTATATGTACATATGTCAAGGAATTTCTTGCTTTTTCCCCACCGATCACATTACACATGAGTGCTTCTTCTTGCTCATTACATCTACCTGGGACTGCCAATGGACTCTGTTGGTCACAGGTTGATAGACGAAAGAATACCCCACCTGATTGTAAATAACACTGGGAAATTTCATCATGTTAGGTTTTTGTCATCTGCTAGAAGATAAACCCACAAGCACAACAATCAAAACAACAAAGATGGGGAAACAAGTAAGAATAAACTGACGTATGACAAGATTCATATAATATACAAAAACAATACAATAAAATTTAATTTTCTCTTTGATGTGAAACCAATGTAAACCATTATTTATGACTACAATGAATTTCTTCAGAGTTTGTGATAAATTGACTTGCTTTAAGTATTTCGTATTATTGTTATTGCATTTACTATTGATCAAATCTCTGCCTGTGACAATAGACTATGGGCTTTCGATTTCAGGTTCAGTTTGATCTCAAAGAAAATTATGTTGAAACCTGAAGAGTGATGTAGCTCAGGTGTTAACAAATAGGATTTTTTATTATGAGGATATTTTTTAAATAAAATGTTATTTGACTTAAGATCAAGTAAAACTGAGACAAAAAGTAGTAGTGACATTACTAATAAGACTAACAAACATTTTATATCACCTAATCTCATATAGTTTAAAATTTTCTATATTTATGGGAGAAGAATGCTTAATAGATACAATGTAGACATGGGAATCAACACTACATGGTAAATAGTTTTAAAAGTTAAAAATGAAATTACCACAACTGCAGGAGTACAATCATTTTTAATTTATGTTTGAATTATTCTTAAGCTTTCATAATTTCTGTTCTTATTTTAGTTAGTTTTGATTTTTATGTCGCCCCTCCCCCCCGCCATGTATAAAATAAAATTTGACAGTTTTATATAAGTTGCAAAATGTAAGGAATATTTTTATCAATAAAACCATTTTTGAAATCAAAATGCTATTTTCTCAAGATCTAACCTTTAGCACTCTATATTATTAATATTACTTCTCTTTGCACTGCAGTCTTTTTTCAAGGCCTCTCACTTACAGTATCCTTATTGTTAATTTAACTCAAACTTGTTTTCGGTTGCTATAGAAGGATATGACAACACAACTATGAAATTCAAACGCACTATCGTTAAGGGATTAGAGTTGTCGTCAGTTTTGTACAGCAAATAAAGTCACATACAACAGAGTGATAAAGATGAAAAGAGAATTTTAACATATTTCAGAAATTTGTTTAATCATTCGTTTGGTTCCTGTATCTTTACTTCCATTGTTTCATCTTGTCATGTACAAGTGCAAAATATAGCATTTTGCTGCTTAAATCATGTCAGAGAATTTAGAACACCTTTAATCCAGACATTGTATTGCTTTAATGTATATTACACTTGAACATACATAGCTGATAAACACTTAAACTCTCCAAAATGAACACACATCAATCAGGAATTCCTTGGGGGAAAGGTATATGCAAAATATTGCTTACAGTAATTGTTAATCAACAATTCATATTAATTAATACATAGTGTAACCATTTCAATTAAAATTTATTTCTTTTAAACAATTTATCTTTTAGTTTGTGGTTTGCAATTGCTGATTACTGGATAAATTGAGAAACTTTATTCTTTTAAATAAGGAAATTCACCTGTTTTTACAAGAGATTGAAATCAAAAGCCAAGTCTTTAGGGTCCTAATCTCTTAGTGAACTTTTAGATGCTAATACCATGTTTGCTTTTCATAACTTGATATTTGTGAGTATATTTGCATGTCTCAAAAAATAAAATCTTTATTTTAAAGCATTTTTATACATGAGGAAATTTTATATTTTGTGAGCAAAAATTCAGACATTTAATGTCATTTAAATCCTTTTCATGTGGTTCTAATGAACCATTCTTTTGCTGGTTTATGCATGTTTTCATTGTGACTATCATTGTTAAAATATGTTTTAAAAATCAAGAGAAAAAAATTGTATTAGGACCCTGAAAAAGTTCTCACTGATTTTTCATGAAAAAGTTACTGAAAGTATTATCCATTGCTAGCCACTACTTTTTCCCATCTTTCTAGCAGCATTTGAATTCCACATCGAAAAAATGACACATCTTTTAAGGCTAACCACGAGTCAACCCAATTTTTTGTCATCTTCATAAGAATGAAAGTGCTGCTCAGTCAGGCCATGTGCCATTGATTGGAGCAAGTGATAATTAGATGGTGCAATATCTGGTGAATATGACAGTTGGAGTAGGACTTTTCATTTAATCATTTCCAAGCCAGTTTCCACCCATTTTCCAACATGTGGCCTAGCATTGTCTTGTTGCAAAATCACTTTGCCATGTCTCTGCTTGTATAGTGGCTATTTTTTCTTCAATACTCAGCTCAAATGCATCTATTGTAGTTGATAGCAATTTCCCATGATAGTTCCGTTTGATTTGAGCAGCTGATAATAAAGTACACCCAGCTGATCCCACTAAATGCAGAGCAGAAGCTTCAAACCGTGGATATTCGGCTTTGGTGCCAATGTTGATGCATGGCTGAGCTTACCCCATGATCTTCTATGCTTAGAGTTATTATATTGTGTCTACTTTTAATTGCCGTTCATGATATGATGCAAAAAACCTTTTGTTTTCTGTTGTTAAAGCAGCTGTTCACATGTGCCAAGACACCGTTCGACATCTCTCGGCTTCAACTTGTACAGCACCCGACGTCCTTGCTTTTGAATCATTTCTAATGCTTTCAAATATTTCAAAACTGTTGTGTGATCAACTCTTAATGGTTATGCAAGTTCAATTTGTGCCTGACATGAATCTTCATGAAGTAATGCCTCCAATTCTTCATCTTCAAACTTTTTCAGTGCGCCAGAGCATTCTTTATCATCAACATTAAAATCATTATTTTTGAAGCCTCTAACCCAATTCCTGTATGTTGTTTCTGACAGAGAATGGTTGCCATAAGTCTCAACATGAATTCTGTGCGCTTCAGTTGCAGATTTCTTTTGAATAAAGTTGTGAAGTAAAATTCCCTGCAAATACTATTTTTTGGCACGAAATCCGATATGAATAACAAAGACTTTTATACTTTGTCAAAATGATACACAGTTAATTTCAAGCTTGCTTATAGTTCTTCCTTATAGATGCATTTCCATCTGAAACTACATGCAGTTTTGAGAACGCCATCTGTTGTACAACAGTGAGAACTTATTCAGGCTCCTAATATGTATGTATGTATGTATGTATGTATAAGTCATATTAAAAATTGAGACCAATTTATCATTGAATATTAAGAGTGATGTCTTTTGAAGAAAATTCCGTTCATTCTTTCTGACGAAACTCTACATTTCTTTGATTCAAAACTGATCTTCACAACTTTGCTCCGAGCAGCACTGATTTTGAAATCAGTTATTTCTGTTTTTTTATTTTATTTTACCTGTTAATAAAAATTGTGTGGTACATTGTGTTCATTTTCGTTAAGAGTTTCTTGCTTTATAACATTGATAGCAAATGGGAGTAGTGATGCTTAGTTATGATCAACAATTTATAAACATTCAGTCAGTCAGTTAAGTGCCATACGTGATACATGCTTGGGCGATCATGTCTCGAAAGAGACATGACTGACTGGGCAGAAGATTATCCCGCAGTAGGTTGCCATTGCTTTCTGCAGTAGACTGGTTGCCAACCAAGGCTATAGAACCCAATCTGTCCTATTATTTAACCCATAACTGGAGGGAAGAGACGGATTAATACCTTTCCCAAGGGTATTTGCGCGTAAGTGAATGCAAGGAATTCAACTGGAATTTGAACTCGGCTCTCCAAGTTCAAATTATAAACATTAAAATGAAATTATTTGAATAAAATTTTAGAAAAAAGAAGAAATTCTTGATTATTTTTTAAATGATATCTAGAAAAAAATGTTTCCATAAAAAGAAATACTTCTGTACTTTGCTATTTGTGTCCTTAAAACATTAAAGTCCAAATTGCCGCCTTCCAACATGTACTTCTTTCCATTCACTTTGTTTTATTCTTGTTGCACAAAATCAAAGAGTTATGTAGAAAAAACGATTTTTTTATTGTTCAAAATACAAATTCTCTGTGATTTAAAAACTTTATTGTAAAATACTACACAAGTTATGTTGCCTGTATATGATAATTTCTGAGAGTGATAATTGGTCTGTGTAAGTAAAATGTTTTACAATCTTATATATTGTCGTGCAATCTCTATGATATGTATTTATTTATATTATTTCTCATTGTTATTTTTATAATAATGAAATGATAATATTATTTTTTCAATTTTTCATTGTTCTAAAATAAACCTTTCTAAATTGGTGTGATCTGTAGCTTTGAGACAACAAAAAAAAAACTTGCCCCATTTGAGGTTTCTCTAGAAATACGACTTCTATTTTTTCATATTAATTGTCCTTTAGTTCAGATGAAAGTGAAAAACAATTTTTTTAAAAAGTAAGTATCTTAGAATGTTCAGTAAAATGAACAAACACAGAAACTATCTATAAAATACTAATAATTACTTTCAGAATCTATGTAAATTTTTGAACAAATTGAAGTGTCATTATTTTTATTCATGAGGTCATTGAAATAGGAACATTATTTCAAGGGTTCTCCTGTTTATAAAGGTTAAGTGAGGCTGGTGTAAATGTTCTTTTTGTTGATAATCAATTTTTTCAACAGCCTTCAACTGTGTCTTTAAATTTTTAGACTTTTAATAGTTTTCAAGAGAAACCAATACTTATTTTTCTTGACTATCACTGTTTTTTATGAGAATATAATTTCTTAAAATAACTAAAAACTTAATAATCAAACCATCTTTTGAATGTTAGCATTTTGAGTCTGAAGAGATTACATTGAATTTATTTTTCTTGTTTTTGATGATACAAACTGTATTAATTTATTGCATAAAATACTTAATAGCAAGTATTTTATATCTACTTTTGCTCTGTACCATTTAAAAACTGTGCAAAAAATTTCAAGAGTATTTTTCATTGTAAATTTTTATTATTTTTACTTATTTACCAAGCTTAGCTTTGTATGAAGACTTGAACTTGCTACATCAGTAAACTGTCAAATAAGCCCATAAATCACTGCTCTCTAATGCTATCACATGATCAATGTAATGTTATCTTTCTAACCTAAAAACTCTTCTTGCTTTTTCCTATTGAAGATTTTTCTCTTGTAGCTTGAAAAAAAAAGTTTTTTCATGATTGAAGAATTATTTTTCATAGTACAAGGTTTCTTTTTAAAGAATAATTCAGATTTTTTTGTTCTTTTTTTATTTACCCTGTTTTCATCCATTCATCTCTATTTTGCGAATTTGCAAATTTATTTATCTAACTACTGTTTTTTATGGCTTGTTTTGTTTTTTACTGCTGATCTAATTCATGAATTATTTCAACATATTCTGGATAGTTTCTTTATATTTGTGATCACTTTTCAACAACCTACTTTTCTCCAGAAAAGTTATTTTCCAAATTTCACACAAGCATCAGTAATGCTACATGAGTGAATTTACAAACCAGCTTTCTTTTTCTTTCTTTTTTTTTTTTTACTCAATCTAAGTGATGGGCTTTGCCTTTCAATTTCATAAAAAAAGGCACCATACATCTTATTATAAGTAAATACTTGACTTTTTTCTTCATTATTAACAAATGCCAATTAAAATCCAGAACATTCCTAGCAGATATTTATTTTTAAATTTACAACCAAGTATTATTTTTTATTGTTCTCTAGAGTTCCTCCTTTTTTTCTTTCTTTTTTTTTTTTTTTTTTGTTTTTTTAATGAGGTTATGTAAATTTTCAGTGTATGGTATCTTTCAATGTTCTTAGCTGTTTTGCAATTTTTTATTGTTTTTATTTATTTATTTATTTTTTTTTTGTTTTTGGAGTACAAATGATTGGATTCTTATCTCCATTGCACTTTTAAACCTCAGAGTTTATAACTGGTCATTGTTCAAACGTGATAAGTTACCAACCTGAAAATTCTTAAACCAGTTTTGGGTAACAGGCAAATATTGTTGAATTCCTTTCAAATCCCAAGTTCCAAAACCAGTTTTGTAGCCCAGTCTAATGCCTCAAAATGTCAGAATCTTGTATTACTCATATAATATAAAGATATCACAGATAACATTTACGCCTGTATATGAAATAATCTTTCAAGTAAAATTTTGTAAAAACTAAGATAAAAATGCCTACTATACACCCTAATATTATATGCAACATAAATTCTTATTTCGTAATAAATGTACTTAGTAAAAAGTCTTAAATTCTCAACTTGAGTTTTTTGTACTGACAGGGAAATTGAGAGAGACAAGAAGCATGTCTTTCACTCAGTTAAATCGCCATAGTCAAAACTGAGGTGCATTAATACTTTTAATGAGAAGTGACAAAAGACTTATTTAGTTTTTGTGAAGATAAAAACAGAACCTCGTAACAAGGAGATATCCCAAAATATGATTTTTTATTTTTTTATTAGGTTTCTTCATTTAGAAGACTTGAAAAAAATAGAATGTGTTTCCAAGTTCTTCATCCATCAATTTGTCACTTGAAATTTCTTTTTCATTCCAATATGGGTCATTATTTCCTTAACTGAATAAATGGATCAATTTGTCCAACATAAAAATAGATTTTTGTATATCTATAGTTGTTAGTAAAGTTTATTTAACAATAAGAATGTCACAAAAAAACAGATTGCCAATTTCAATGAAGACTTAACTTTTAAAGATACATTCCTTTCTTTGTCTTTTATTTTAATTATAGACAAATATTCACATTCATTCACTTTTATTGGTCTCATTCTTATTAATTTTCTAGATATTTTTGTCTCCCAAAGAAGAGAGAATTTTAATGCACTACATACCAAGCAGAGATTGCCATATTGATGTTTTTCATTTTCTTTTTAATTTCCAGAAACTTTGAACAAAGATAATAAATTTCTCTTCACATTTTTAAAGGTAGATGAACTACAATTTTTTTTTTATTCTTGATAATATTTTAGTTTATGATGAAAACTCAGGGAAGTAAGTTTTTTTTAAGTCTTAATTATTTATTTTTTGGAATTGAAGATTACAAAAACGATGATTATACATAAAATTATTGAAATGCACTTAATGTCATTTTTTTTAAATTGTTTCTTTTGTCCAATAGATTTTTCAATCAAGATTTTTTCTATAACAAATATATTTTTTCTATTTTCTCACTATCAAAAATTTTATATTTATTTATTATTATGAATTATTTCTATGCTTGCATGGTTTTGAAAACCCCCTCGATTTTGCCTTTTTAATAAATTATTTTGACCTTTTGAAGATGTAATAATGTAAATGAAATCGTTATTGCATAAACAGCCAATACTATACAAGCCAGACAACTGGGAATGTGAAGTTAATCTAGACTCGTCAGCTATGCATGGATATTATACAACACAAAGGTAGTTCATTGAAGCCTGATTTCAGAAATGGTGTGATAACTACAAAAATTTTAAGAGAGGGAGCATTTATTATGGTGGTGGGTGCTAAAAGTTTTCAGCCTGTAAAGTGTGTTAAGCAGAGAACTTTTCAGCCCATTTCCATAAATACGTCTCACAAAGAAAATGATGGATATTTTTTGTAATAGAAGTTTTGCAAAGATGATGGACAGAATTCTGAAAAAGGAAAAAAAATTAAATTATTTAATAAACAAATATGGCCAAATTTATTGAATATTTTTTATGTTTGTTCTAATCCTCTTCACGATGACATATAACCTAATTTTAATCAATTATTGCTGGTCATAGATATTTTCCTTTAATTCAATGTCCATTCACATTTGGAGATTGGTTCACCAGCACTGGGTTATCATAAAAACTATGACACTTGTGGTAGATATATGTTTATACTTACCAGAAATTGTATATTATTTATGTGTCAGTGAGAGTAATCTCCCTTGTTTTTTCTTTTTAACTCTTTTATGTATTCCATATTAACATGGATGAAAATGTTAAAACTATTGTCAAAATTCTTTGTAGTTGAATAAAGCTTGGATATCAAAACCAAAAGTTTGATTTATTATAACACTTATTTGAGGAAGAATGTGCATGATATACTCAATATTTATTTACAGAAATTAAATTTTTAATTTCAACAGCTTTTTATCAAAACATGAAAATATATTTCCATATCTTATCTTAAAAAAAGACTGAGAACTTACAACTGTGGATACGATTGGTTCCATGATACAAAGAAAACCAAGGTACACCCTTTCCATGGTTTATAACAGAAAACAATTTATGGAATAGCCCAGATGTGCTACCTATGAGATTGATAGAGTAACCCAGATGTGCTGCCTACAGATTAGTGTACCTGTCTCCAAACATATAAAAAATCAGTGGCAGCAAACAAAATAAAAGCACACAAGCCAATAGCTGGGAGAGTGGATTTGCAACTATTTGGACACAGAACTCTGAATTTGTAACACATTGTAACACACTATTTGTAACACACTATTTGGACACAGAACTCTGAATTTGTAACACATTGCTTTATTTTTCAAAATAATTTCTGATGCAAATTTAATCAAAGCAAGTAAATATTGTCATATTGTAGAGGATTTTTAGTCCTTTACAATTTATATTATGATTCATCCAACATACGATTCAAGAAAAATGAAGACAACTCCAATTTGTAACCAACATAAATAAATATGTATATTCAAACAAAAACAACATTAAACAAACAAAACATGTAATAGTAGTATACATAACTTTAACTGTTTGTTGACCAAAAATCAATTAAATGAAGAAAGTTTTTTCTTGCGCTGAAAAGGTTTGTTATAATTGCTAAAAAGATTTTCATGTAAGAACAAATAACATGAAAAATACAATTATTTTGAATGTAATGGTAAGTAACACAAATTTTGGTCAAGAGTTCAAAAGTTCTTGGTGAAAATGTTCAGACAAAAGACAATGTTCTGTGTCTGTGCATTAGGTAAGGTATGAGTAGAAAGAGACTTACGTCGAGTCCTTTAGCCAGCCTGTTGGTCTACTGTTTAACTTGCAAAAGGTTGCCATTTATAAGGGCAGAGAGTAGATCAAACAGCAAGCACGGGGAAAACTTTGTTTACATAAAAAAATATGTGATTGGCTAAAAATTAACCATTCACCACACACATATGAAAGAGCTGCTTCAGAGCCGAAAGATTAAAGGTGACTGCAATTGCTAAATTGTCCTATACATGAACAGTAGTGATTTATTACCTAATCGCAGATGAGTAAATGACATGGACGGAATGTGGGTAAGAAAAACATAGCAACCGCTATAATATGTATATAACAATAAAGTCAAATGAATAAATCCACACATGAGGTCTGCCTGGAAAGTATACAGCCATTTTGAATGTCTCAGAAATAAACTGCAAATTGGAAATGTTATTTAGCAAGCTATTAAAAGGGACTTTATTTTGTATGCATGCAAACTCCTGTAGGCTGAAACAAAATCAAGTTTGGCTTGGAAGCCTTTTAACAAGCAGAACACCTAAAATGTTGAATAAATAAAGGCTCCCATCCAAGGAAATTGATGATTTAAGGTGAGAGAAATAAATTTGTGGATTTTCTAGACTTTCCAGAAAGTATACAGACATTTGACTATCTTAAATGCTCATTCTTCATTTCCCGGGTATATTCTTCATTCTTCATTTCCCGGGTATATTCTTCATTCTTCATTTCCCGGGTATATTCTTCATTCTTCATTTCCCGGGTATATTCTTTTAGCAAAACATTTCATCACTCAAGACTGTCAGAAGCTAGTGTTGTTAATGTAAACAGACACCAAAGAAAGATGTAGAATATTAAGGACATTGGCTAAAGTTATGAAAGTAAACAGTTTTAAGTCAAAAATGCAAAGAAAAACATTTGCCTATATTTCTGAGATGAGGTATTTTAATTATTTACACTGCATTCATTGTTTGAACTGCTGTTTTCATCTTTATTGCCATATTCAATGTTTTGGCCATTGTACACTCCAGCCTTTTTAAGGATCTGTCTATATTTCTGAGATGAAATATTGTAATTATTTTCACTATGTACATTGTTCAGATTGTTGTCCTCATCTTTGTTGTCATATTCATTATTTTGGCTGTTGTAAGGGCAAATTTGTCTCAAAATCAGATTATGTAAGCTTCTTCAGTACAAAGTTTACTAACTTTTTCATTAATTTTGAGCTTTTCAATAATATTTTTACTAGTAGTATTATCTTTTCAATTAAATTTAGTAAGTTAATATTTTGCTTTTTTGTAATATTTTATGAATTTTTTTATTAAAGTTGTGTAATCTGTAGTCAATTTTATAGAAATTTGCAGTTTTGTCAGAATTGATAAACACTTTATCTGATGTTTTTATGTTTGAAATAACATGGTCCAGGTGTTTTGGGAATTTATTTTTCCTTTCGTGAAAAGAGATGCTGTTAAATCGTTTTCAAAACTAGATAATCATTCAAATATATATATATATATATATATATATATATATATATAGTTTTTATATTCGCTATTTCAGAAAGGCTTTGTTCAGAGGTATTATCTAGCATTTTTGCTTGTTTTTTCTCCTCTTCAGCACT
The DNA here is from genome assembly GCA_037127315.1 of Ascarosepion bandense. Lineage (NCBI taxonomy): Eukaryota > Metazoa > Mollusca > Cephalopoda > Sepiida > Sepiidae > Ascarosepion > Ascarosepion bandense. The sequence goes on from JBBBDQ010002346.1 coordinate 64,897, forward strand.
GTCCAGCCTGAATTGCTTTGTCTAAGGTTAAGTCTGGTTGTATTAATAGATATTTTCTTAGTCTTGAATCTTTGATACTATAGTGGGTTATCTGTTCTAGTGAAGAGTAGTTGTATGTTGAAACAGATTAACTGAATTTGGCCTCGTTGTAGATAGCCCACTATAAGTTATAAAAAGGGTTATAAATCAAGAAAAGCAAATTGAGTGTAGAAACAACATTTTATATATCCACATATATCAATTACGGTTTTTACACATAAAGGAATGTTTTTAGGATGGGTCCAATGGACATTAAAATGTTCATGGCAATAAATGCTGAAAAGAGAATTTATGCATATGTATGTGGGAGCATTGTAAGTAAGAAATGTCTTTGATGTATCCGCTCCTTTGGTCGGTAAGTAGTTTAGGGCGAGGCAATCATCGGTATCGCTTGATGTGGTCAAGGGAAGTGCTAATTACACTCATCTTTCCCAAGTATCTCTGTCTCTCTGTCTGGCTCTGTGGCGATGCTTTCTGTATCGGCTTTTTATTTTGTCTTTGTGGATCCCAGCAGGTCATTTGGGAATTCACACTCGTATTTGATTCTGGGCTTCCCATTGGCCGATAAATAAAATTCGCGTAGGCTCGTGAACTGGAATTTGATATTTAATTAATTTATAGATTTCTGCCGGAACCTTTGTGTGGAGCCAGTTGCACACCAATTAGTTTTGGTCATTTGCTTTCTGGTCCTGAGAGTGCAAACATCCGGTCCCTTGCTTTGCTTGGTATCACCACAATACCACATAAAACATGTTGAATAAGGCCATTAGTAATTTCTCTGAGTTCTTGTGCTTTGTGACAAAGTTGAGTAACGTAATCGTCAAAATTTTCACTTTCTTCTTGTTTACAGATGAAAAATCTGTGACATGTTATTGTTGAATATTTTCTCGGCTGAAAATATGCATCAAATTTTGCTAGTACCATCTCTAGATTTATTTTATCTTCTGGTGAATTAAAGATAAACGTAGAATGAATTTTTCTACCTTTTGAACCTATACAAGTTAGAAGAATTGATGTGGTCACTTTACCTGATTTGGTGTCACTTTCTGTTGCTAGTAGGAGGAAGAAAAACTTGTTCTTCCATGTTTTCCATGCAGCAGCAGTAGCAACAAGATTTTCCTGAGATAAATTTAACGGTTGTGTGTGTGGGGGGGGGGGGGGTAGACATTTGATCCTCCCTTTTTTTTAGAAGAGAATTTTGTCAAACTTCAGACACTATTAAGTAAGTGCAGAGATATAAGCTGATGCTGAAATGAATAGGCAGATATATATAAGAAACGTGCGTGAAGGCTTAAGATGAGGTGAGTACAAAATAAAAATAACTCTTTTTTCTTCTTTTTTAAATTCGTGAGCCAATGTGAAAATCACATTTTTTGACCAATAGAAAAAAAAACTGACCCTGTATTGAAGGAAAAAGATCAAGGCAAATTTCGCGAGCCTGTATGAAAAATTTATTAACCAATAAAAAGAGAGTGATTTACAAAACTGACAGAATGTAACAAATGTTCTTTGATATAAATAGAGAAAAAATGTTGAATCAGAAAGAAGAGGGAGCAGGGAACATAGACGAACACAATATAGCAAGAAAATAGTCAGGCCGCCCACCCCGTCAACCCACACCTTCTCGCTTGCCGTTTTCTTTATGTCTGCTTCCTTTTCACACAAGAAAGAGCGGAATAAGACATTAATACTACTTTGTTGATACACCCAGTGAAAACATGGACTAATCTTTTTCTGTACAAATCAAATTTCGCCAAAACAAATGAACTCTTTATTTCTTTACTACACTTTTTCTTAGAACATTTCATACATATAATTTGATGCCATGCTGCTCGATAAATAAATTTTCACTTATTTATACATACGAAACAAGATTATATCTTGCAACCTTCTGATAATACTAAATTGTGGGGACCGGTTATGTTTGGCACAAGGGTAGTTTAATAAACTTGATCGAGCTCTCTATTTTAAAGGATTTATTCTAGCATGAATAACTCTTAATTAATAGCAGCAGCAGCGGCCGCTATGGTAAGAGTTTAGACTGACTATTGTGATGATAGTAACAAGAGCTTCGTTGTGATGTATATAACACAGATCACTACTAACAAGATATAAGATAAAAATATATTCATGAAAAACGTTTCTTTGCCTTCTACAAAAGTGGTTATTGCCGAAAAGTTTCTAACACACAATTTACATTTAAGTTTTTCAAATTACATTTACTTTTTCACCAAAAGCAGTTTTGTTTTTAAATTTTTCATTTCTGAGCGATTTGATTGCTATATAGAAAAAAATCAATATAAGATGACCTTTTTCTGCAATAAAGTTATTGTGCTTAGTCTAGAGCACATACCTATAATTTGAGAGAATAAATAGCGGGTATTTTATCTTATTTATTCTTTTTCTAGTTGTAGTAGGATTCCGTCTAATTGTATACCGTTGCAGGTTAATGGAATTTGGCCTTGTGGAAGATAGCCCACTATAAGTCATAAAATGATTATAAAATCAAGAAAGCCAATTTGGTATAAAATAACATTTATATATACACATTTCAATTAATGTTTTGCAATTAAAGCAATACTTGAAATAAAGGTCTAACAGAGGTTAGAATGTTCATGGAAAATATAATGCTGAAAAGATAAAAGGCTTAGGAATCTGATGAATGTTCATTTTGAAGTTGCCACTTCTAAGGTCAGTAAATCAGTAAGTAGGTTTGTGTGGAATGTCTTTGAAGAGGTCACTCCTGAGGTCAATAAGTTCTTTTGAGACAGGAAGAAGGAAAGAGGCCAGCATAGTAGCCGCTGCTCGACTTAAGTCAAGGGGAGGCACTGGTCACTCTAGCCTGTGAGTCCGTCTGTCTTTCTGTCTCACGATGCTTTGTGTCTCCGCTTTTTATATCTACTTTTTGGATCAAAAGCTCGTTTTGAATTTCACGCTTGTATTTGATTCCGGGCTTCCCATTGGCTGATAAATAAAATTCGTGTAGGCTCGCGAAATGGAAATTTGATATTTGATTAATTTTTATTTTTCAACCGGAACATCTGCGCGAACTCGGATGCGCACGACGAGTTTTGTTCATCTGCCTTTTTGTTGTGAGAGAGCAAACATCCGGTTCATCGCTTTTGTTCGGTCGTATCATCACAAATAAACTAAAGCATGGCGTCCTACACTTGAAACCTTGTCCCCTGTCTTCTTTAAAATGCATGGTGCCAGCGGTAAAAGTAAAATTTTCACATAAAAAAAAGACATACACTACCGAACAACAGTAACAAGAAAAAGGTTATGTCAAGTCGTAGGGACTTAAAACCCCGTTTTGGGCGGAAGAAATTAAAACTTCTTACGCCGAAAACAGCTCCTACCATTTGCAAAATTAAAAAAATAAAAACAAAAAGGAGAAAAGTGTCTGCAATAAAAAAAATTGCTCACTGGAACAAATAAGTAAATGTTTTAAACATCTTATCATACTGTATTTCACTTGTTTGAATTGTTTGTTTTGTTTCGTTTTGTTACGTGCGTGCGTGCGTGCGTGCGTGCGTGCGTGTTTCGAAATAGATAATAACGCAAGAGAGCCAACAATGTGCTGGGCTTCAACAAATATGCTTCATTCAGATTTGTCAAACAGCGTTGTGAACTCTATTTCTCTGTGAAAAACATTCCAGCCGAAAAACAGTTTGACTACATTCTGTTGTTATCTGGAGAAGAAGGTCCAAGAAGGTTCAATGAAATTTTATTTGGCAGAAATTCTAGGAATGACTAAATAAATGATTAGAGCCTCACATAAATTTTCACATCGCTCGTTTTTACCTTCGTCTAGAGTCTGTACACACAAAAAATGATACAGAAAGTATCGATGATTTTATAACAAGGTTCAAGTTCCAGATACCATAGACACCGAGGAATGGTTATTAGGTTATGATCACGTGTCTTTCCATACAACTACATTCACTCATTGTACATATACACACGCGACAATCACGTGATAATGTTGCCTTCCCGCTCTTTTACGGGATATATATATATATATATATATATATATATATATATATATATAGCAGACACGTGGTACACCGAAAACAGTTCCAGCAGAAACACAGAACACGAAGGAAGGCAGTTCACAGCTTCCCCCAATAGCAGCATGCTATTGCGGGGTTAGCGTTTTTCAATATCAAGCAATTCTCTCACACATCCGCATTAATTACAAGACGCAAGTAGATGCCTTGAATTTCTTTGAATAACACTTGTACAAATTACTACAGTTGGCACAAGAATCTTAACACGCACAACAAGTAAGACCAACTCACCTTCTCTTACTAATCATTCTTCTAAACTTTACAAAGATGAACTTATCAACGGACTCAGAAATTTTCAACAATCTTCTAACAATATTATTCCTAACACAACTTACATATGATACTGATAAATCTTCCAGTGACAAAGAACTTTACAACTTACCTCAATTGCTGTAACACAATCTTATGCAGAGAATGAAAGACATTTTTAATCAGACACATTCAACGTCTGTACAAAGTATGTAATTCTTGTTATTTGTTAATACACTTTTATAAATACAAATAATGCTTTGACTATTTTATTCTATGTTCCATTTGCTAATTTCATAAATGATTTCAACCGTATAAAATAATTGTTGGGGTGTAGGAATTTAGTTAGGAAGTTCTTTGGGAAATGGCCTTGTGCCATGTAAAAAATTCAAACCTAAATTTCTACGCATATGAGGCCCTAACAAGGTCATCTCCGGAACTAAACATACAAAGCTACAAAAGCAGCTATTGGCAAAAGGAGAAGGTTTGATATTTGAGAATGTAGGTAGAGTCCATGAGGCTTCAATCGGCCACATCAAGCAATTGGTAGAAATCCCAAATGGAAAGTGTCAGGAAATTGACTCAATAAAATAAAAGCAGCTGCAAACGATGCGGCAGCATGGATTCCCGCCAGAAAGAAAAGTGTTCAGCGTGGGCTGCTACATGCTTAGCATGTGGACGAAAAACCACTGGGCTAAAGTCTGTAACAACAGACAAGAAAATAAAGGAAGAAGCCCGTAGACCCACATTACAAAAAAGGAACCAAATCAAAACCTGGACACCGGGAAACCTATTTAAATCAGTAATACAGACACCAGGATAAGAAATGTAACAACCGTGTTTATTCACTAAATGGCCAGGCAGAGTGACCGTGATGATGTGTATGAACGATTTGCGTAAATGTCGTTTGATGCAATTAAGCAGCAAAGTAAAAAGAAAAAAAAAGATATTAGGATTTTTTGTAGCCTTTCCCAACCTACCAGGCACTCACAAACTAAAAGTCAAGGTTGACACAGGAGCTTTATATATTTTCTGCAGGATGTTTCCTCACAGCTAGCATCTCTGGATATCCACTTCCCGGTGCAACGCATAAGGAGTCAACTGTACTGACTGCATACAATAGATTCAGCATCCCTCAACATTCAACATAGGTCCATTAACGTACAGTGTACCTACAAAGGAGAGTGGAAAACACTCAAGTTCTTCGTTGTAACCTCAGAGAGACCTACTATGTTAGGGCTTTCATCACTCAGAGATATGGATTTTGTTACGATTCTCATCAGAGAATCAAACTCAGGTCAACTCAGTGAATGACCTGAGAAACATTTACCCGGATCAGTTCGATCGCACATTGCAGTTGGAAATCCATGATCGTCTACGTCCCAGAAGGACACGACACATTAAAAAGAAGATTTTTCGCTCTCGCCTTTCTTTTCCACTTCATTCTCTTGTATTTCTTTGAAGATCCTTGTATTGATCACTAAATTTTTTTTTCTTAAAAGTTTATTTTAAAAACCTGAAAACGAAATATGTTTCCTATTTCTTCAGAAATCCCCTTGTCAAAATATACAACCTGTTCTTGGTGTCTGCTGACTTGATTGTTTCTTGAGTTTTCCAATATTTCTCTTTACCAAATCTTATTCAAACCTATTGGTAAATTTCTGGCACCATATAATCTATTAAAATTCTTTTCCATTCTGGTTTTTGCCAGGTTTCTCTCTCACTGATTCGTGTGCAATCGGGCCATTTTGGTAAAAACGTTTTTGAATGTAAAGGTAATGTGGCTCTTATTTTCCTTCTCATAATTAATTCATTGGGACTGACACCCGTGGCTTCAACTGGTGTACTCCGATGAGCCATTAACGCTTGAAATGTGTCTGATTGTTCCAAACTTCTCTAAGGTATTTTAACAGCGCTTTCTGCTTCTTCATTTGCTTGAAAATAATGTGGACTTGATGTTATGTATTTAAATCCATGACTGCAAAATCTTTGATAGCGTAACTTGAGAATTGTTTCCCGTTATCGCTGACAATTTCAATACGAGTTTCACAACACGAGAAGAAATTTTTAAAATTCCTTATAACACAATCGCTTTTCATTGGATTAAGCTTTGCATATCTTGAGAAATAATAGCTACGACAATATATGGGTGTCCTTGGTGAGTTCAAATTTCTGGCCATGGACCTTGAGGAAGTAGTGTTACTTTTAATATTTTCTTTTAATTTGTTGGACTGTTTATGTTACAAAAAAAGCGCTTTGTTTTAGATACTCCTCCAATTCTTTAAATATTTTAGGCCACCACACCGATTCTTTGCTTCTCCCCTCTTGTTTAGTCCCAAGTGACCGTTATGAAGTTTCTTTAATATTTCTGGTTTAAGTTTTTCAGGTATGATAATTCTAACCTGTAACAGAAGCAAATTGTTGTGAACTGACAATTCAATCCAATTTGGAAAATATGGCCTTATACCTTTTTCTATTCTCCCTTCTTTGTGTGTCTATCCTTTTAATGTGAGATGGATTATTTCCTATAATACAATGTCCTGTTGAGTGTCTATTTTTATTTCATTTAATTTCTTATCCGATGCTGGCCTGGTTCTTGTCACATAGTCTGTGTGTGACGCCTTCTTTATCAGCCTATGGTTCACGGGAACTACATATAGCTTTCTTGTCCCTCCGGTCGTCCAAAACGTTCACTACTGTGGTTGAGCTATGAATTGATCTCTTCGACTCCTGACCGGCTTTAATCTCACGTTGTGATTAGTTTGGTCTTAAGTAGATCAAGATTCGATTCGTCGTCAGCATTCTCGCATCGGGTTGGTCCGAATCGAGCGAAGACGCACAGTAATATAAATAAACACTCGAAGTAATATAAAAAAATATATAACTAATTTTATATCGTATATTGTATACAGTAATTCTGTTAGCAGCTGTTTACATGCAAGGTTGTCAACCTAAATTGTCCTCAAATCAGACGTGACACTTAGTTAAGCTGGTAAGAGTTAGCTTGTGCATTTAAAATAATTTGTTTATTTGATTTTGGCTCAAGGTTGATGTCGGAGTTACGCTTCTGCAGTTAGTCACGTGCATACTTGGACGATCTTCCGTCATTATCTTAAAGTCTTCTACCTGAACTCCCCGTCTGATCTCCGCTTAATTCGTTTCGCGCATTCATTTTTATTGCTGTCTGTCAAAAACTGGTGTTGGTTTTGAGGCAGTTGAGGAATTGATATTTCCCCACCTGTCGTCTTCACTGCCTTTGGTCCTGAGAAAAAAATTATTTTCCAAACTTGGTAGTCCCCTCCTTTTCGAATAACGGTTGTAGGCATTATTTCGCTTACAACTTTTTCCTCCTCCCTTTAGCATTTCCCATGGACATTTCGCGACGTGGACAGCTCTTTTCCTTCCTTGATGGGCCACCTGTGCCCGCTGCTCTTCAGTGGGTGCATGCAGTCTCTCTCCCTCTTCCTTAATATCTCTCTTAAAAAATCAAGAAAGAAAAAAAAAAGACTTGTTTCACACGCACTTTCCACTTCTCTTTTCTGGTCTGAAATTTGAATACAATGAATTGATTTTCTCAGGGCGAACATCATTCAACAAGTTGTTAAAATTTCTCAATATGTTTCTTTTTATATCCAAATTAAAAATTATGATTATTTATGAGAAAGTAAATAGTGCCACATGCGTATACACCCACATCATTGCTGATATTACTATGAGTGTCGGCTAAAGGACTTCTTGATAGTGTATCAGTTACAACTAGTTCCTTCACTAGAACATGTTTTGCTACTGCTTCTCAGTCTCATCAGAAGTATTTGACATTGTAATAAAATATTGTACAGATCGTGTATGTTTATTAACGATATAAGTAGTTTATGGTTCGTTAACAAATTAAAGGATTCGAGCACTGTGATATATCTGTCAAACTTCTCTCATGCCCAAACATTCTTCCTCAATTTGTGTTTGTGCGTATTTCCTCTCAACATTATTGAGTGTACGTAAGACAAATGGTATCATTTTAACATTTCCATCTATTTCTTGAAATAGAGCCGCTCCAAGACCCATTGTCGGATTCTTAAAATCTAATTGCACACAAAATCCGAGCTTACACACACCTATACCTTTCCACAAGCCAATTGAAAAAACACAAACATTTATTCATTCACCAATAAAAAAGCTTTTTTTTTTTCATAAGACAGTTGGCTTACTAAATTTTACCGTGCGCGAACACCGTCAAAAAAAAATTAATGCAATTTCTCATTTATTAACCAATCAGGAGTTAGAGAAAAATCTAGGATTTGATCCGATTCTATCCTTCAAAAACACATAAATAGCGTGAATTGTCGCTTTCTCGTCAGAGAGATCAAAGTCATCTATTGGATGCCCCGTCCAGGCGAGATACATTTTTCACTCTCTCACTTTCTTTTTCGCACTGCATTTCATTGATTCTCCTTCTACTCATTTACTGTCGGCAGCAAAAGAAAGAAAATTAAAAACATCACTTCCGTCCACCTTCTCACTCAGGATGCAAACGTTGGTTAGTTCCAGTGATTTGACCCAAAGAGTTTTAAGTACTAGGCTACAGCAATGATGAACAAGTAAGTTAGAGATTCCGGTTAGAGGGAGATAACTCATGACTACCAAAAGTAGCTTCACACAAAGAATGAAAATAATATACCCCAGTGATCGTAATAAAGGGTTCAATTCGAAATTCCTAGTATCTGAAGAAGGCTGGAGCGTACAACGGCCGAAACGTCGTACAAAAATGGCAACAAAGATGATGACAATAGTCCGAATAATGTAAATAGTGTAAATACTACCTCATCTCAGAAATACGGACATATAAATTAATTCAATTTTTAAAAAATGAAAACAATTTTTGTAAAAATTCATTCTAAAAATTACTTTTTCTTAAAGTAAATCATATTTATAAAATCAATTAAAATGTTTTCTAATTAAAATGTTACAGTTTTATTACATTTTTTATTTTATGATTCCGAGCAGACTTTTGTCAAATAATTCGGAATTAAAAAAAAAAAGAAAGAAAAAAAAAAAGAAGATTATTTACATCCTCGAAAGAATCCGGCTCATAAATAATAAAGAAAACCTGCTAATAATAACTAATAAAAAAAATTTGGATGAAAATTTAATTTCTTGACATGAAATTAAGTGGGGCATATGTTACCGACGTATGTAAAAAATATATATTTTACCAAGCTTTTTTTAAAGCAAAATTTCAAAAATACTTTCATTCATTTGTGAATACGCCCTGAAAGTTTTTACAAAGTTTTCAAAATCAATGTTTACGGGGTCTGGGCAGAAGGGACTCCCCTCTCCTCGGATTTTGACTAGCCTTTCGGTTAGCCCCATCCGCCCCCCCCCCCTTTAAGCTTACAAAAAATTACGTAACTGATCAGTCTCTGATTGTGATAAAATTTTCCCTAGGAGTTTTCTTTTTCATTTAGTTTTTTTTTAAGGACACATACAGAGACCAGTTTGAAACAAAACGTTGTGTATACGATGTAGTATGAAAATGAAGACGCTGCTTGAGTTTGCTCCCCTCCTCCTCATAAAAATCTTGGCCCTTAAGTGCTCCCTCCACTTTCAGAGTTCCACAATCGCCACTGGCTTCCATGTTAACAATATAATTCATTAAAGTAAAAATTAGTTTTCAAACATAAACTTAAACACATAATATTTCCATAATTTCATTTATTTTTCTTCGTCTTCGAAATGCTACGGCTAAGAAAAGGAAAGATTGTTTTCATTTTTTGTTTGATACACTTTTTTTTTAGTTTTTTTTTTTGCCAATTTAGTTTATTTATTTTTTAGCTTTTTTTTTTTTTAGAAGAGTAAGACTTAAAAAAGTGTTGTTGTTTTGTGAGTCTCTTGGTGAATTTTTGTTTGAAAGAAGAATGTAAATGGAATTTTTAAGGTACGGCTGTGTTAAAAACTAAAAACAGGTCGCATCGCTACGATGTGTAGCCTGCCTAACTGCATAGTAACCCGAAACATAAACAATTAACGTTTTCAACACGTGTCCGATGTTGGTATTCGAGCCCAATTAGAAGCTAGAATTAGGAATGCCGATTTTCAAGGCTTCTAGAACGGTAAGTAAACTTGCAATTGATCTCTAAAACCCAATTTTACACAAGTAGGCGTTTCTGTTTGAAAATGACTGCAATGAGCAATGCAATGGTAACTTATTTTCGGAGTCTACTTCTTTCGAAAAAACTGACTGCTACTAACTTAATCTCCTTCATAACAACCGTAGGGCCAGACCAACAAAATAAACACGAATGGATCCGTTGCTACGGCTCGGATTTTCGCCAAAAGTTCGATGTTTTAATTTATTTTATTTACTTTCTGATGCAAAACTTTATTTATTTTTAAAGTTAAACATTTTTGTTTTGTTTCAACTACAAAGGGAATTTTTTAATTTCCAATCTTTGAGTTCCTTAACCCGATCAAATTACCTGTGTCAAAAAGACCATTGTTTTTTTTTACCTATGCGTGGAAAAAAGTAAAACTAAAAACTAAAGGTAATATTTTTATTTTATAATTATTGTTGTTGTTTTCCCGTTACACGCGTATATATTTTCACATAAAAATACAGACTTGATTTTTTGGGGTACTTGTCTTTTTATCAGATGTCAAGTGAGTTCGATCCGCACTGGGTGCTCTATACTTTCGGCCTTGTGCCACATTTAAGCTATGTTTAGAGAGGATCATCATATGGTATATGGGAGTGTTTGTCTTTTTTACATTTAGTCCTAAAGAAAGAAAAAAAAACTTAAAACAAAGAAACGACTGTTCGTCACAACAAGTGATTATCAAGAAAAAAGGTAACTTATGAGAGAGAGATTTCAAATCAAAGCAGTGAAAGATTTTATTTTCCTATCAGTCACCCTTGTAATTTAATTCGAGCTTCGTCAAGTATCGGTTGCTATGTACAGCAATACAAACAAAGCATGATTTTTTTTAATGAAAAGTTTGAAAACTAAATAAAAATTAAAAAAATGTATTTTAATTTGTTCTGCATGATGAACTTTGTGAGTTTTTTGTTAGAGTTTATTGTTATTAAAAATACACTTCGATAAATCAGGTTTCACTCTGTGTCTGTCTGTATCGATTTCTCTTCAGCAGATGAACTTTTATAGGGGGCGGCATAGTATTCGTACCGTATCAAATTTTATTTTTGAAAATTCAAACTAATCACTAACAATTAAATTTTTTTTTAATTGTTTGTGATTTTCTTGAATTTTAATTTAATAAAACAAAAGTAAAACCAACCAAGGAAAGGATCCTTCTTAGCCGCCTGCTCTAAAGACAGAAGTAAAGGTTCTTTAAATGTAAAGCGGTTAGAATAGATGGCACTTCTTAAAATTTATGAGTCTATTTTTATTTATCTCCAGCCATTGGTGTTTCACTAATTGGGATTTAAAATTAATGGAAAACGAGGGAGCTTTTTTTTTTTTTTTAGGTTTTAAATCTCTGTTCCATGGAGAGACATAAAAAAAACGGATTTTCAATTCAGTTAATAACTTATTTAAAATTTAGGTTAGAAGTGAAATCGTTCAGCAGATATTTCTTCCAACGTATGTAAAAAATAAAATCCAATAATTAACTTGAAAATTTAAAAAACTGAATTATAAATCAAAGTAACAGTCTTTTTAAAACGACTAAATAAACTAGGATTATTTTTATGTCTGCATAACTCATTAAATAAAGTTTGATTGCTTTTTTTTAAATAGACTTCTTAAAGGCAGAAATTAACAAAACATTTTTCAGTCCTTGCTTCTCGAATTTATTCTGCTTCGCGTATTGACAAGGACAATATGATTGTGATGATGATAGATTCATTTTGTGTTTAATATTTCTTTTTAGGCCCTTTTTTATAGCTTTAAAAAGATTATCCCCACCAAAACACAGGCATTTAATTTTAAAATTGAAAATGTTTATTTTAAGTAAATCTCTTCAGGTTTTTTGTTGTTAAATGTTCAAACAATATTTTTTATTATTAATTTTATTTTTTAGGTTTGTTTTACTTTTTAATTAAGCATTTTCTTCAATGCTAGTTAAAAATCTTCTTTGAATTTAATAAATTTAATGTTAGAAAATTGATTGTAGCAGCTTAAGTTCAAAACAAAACAAATTGGTTGTCCAAAGTTTAAGATCCAGGGGACAGAAGGAAATGTCGAAATCCCAAATCGTAGGTCTAAAGTCTAAATGTTAAAATTCCCAGTAACTGATAGAAATTCATTTTATTTCTGGATTTGACATTTCGCTGATGAAAATGGACTGAAAAACTCAAAATTTCAACTAGACTAGGTTTTCTGCATTAATAATAATAATAATAATAATAATAATAATAATAATAATTTAATAATATGAGTCGAAAGAAAATACAACATTAGAAATGAAAATGAAGTCCTATTAACTGAAGAAAAAATAAAGCAAACAATACAACTGAAGGCTCAAATAATAAGACGCTATGAGAAAAGATCAAGATTCTACAGACAAAACAAGATTTTTTAAACCGATGCAAAGAAATTTTACAGGGAAATAGGTAAAAAAAGAATTGAAGTGACAGTCCCTCCCCCACCCCCCAAAATGGAAGAAGTTATACAGTTCTGGGAAAAAATATGGGCATGCCCTAAAGAACATAACAAAGAAGTAGATTGGATTGCACAAGAGATAGAACGAATAAAAAAATAAACCAGAACAGATATGGACTGGAATCAAAGAAGAGGATGTTTAATGTGCACTGAAAAAAGCACACAAGTGGAAATTTCCAGGTATAGATAAAATTCCCAACTTTTGGCTATATTATTTAAATACAGCACATAAAAAACTAGCCAAAGAACTTCAAGAAATGGTCAACGATCCCACTAAAATTCCTGCATGGATGACCAAAGGAATTACATTTCTTTTACCCAAGAATAGTGACACAAACAACCTGAAAAACTACAGACCAATTACATGCCTTCCGACAACATACAAACTATTAACATCTATTCTAACAAAACAGACATATTTATTCTTGGAAAGAAATGACATGTTACCGCTTGAACAAAAAGGGTGCAAACGTGGCTGTTATGGATGTAAAGACCAATTGCTTATTAACAAAATGATCCTGGAACACTGCTACAGTACAAAGAAAAATCTTAGTACTGCCTGAATAGATTATCGTAAGGCATTCGATAGTGTGCCACATTCCTGGATTTTAAATACTTTAATTATATACAAGATATCACCCGTCATCATCAATTTCATCAAACAATGCATGTCAATATGGAAAACAACCCTTTACCTCAATCATATAAATGAAACCTATAAGTCTGGTGAAATAAACATCAAAAGAGGTATATTTCAAGGTGATTCTTTGTCTCCCTTACTATTCTGCATATCATTAATAGCACTAACCAGTCAACTGAACAAGACAGAATGTGGATACAAAATAGCCCAAAATAAAATTAGCCATCTATTTTACATGGATGACTTAAAGTTGCATGCTAAGAATGATAACGAGCTACAAGGTTTTCTGCAAACTGTAAAATGCTTCAGCGAAGACATTGGAATGAAATTCAATTTGAATAAATGTGCTAAAGCTACAGTTTTACGTGGATCGCTACAACTAACATCCTCAATTAGTTTAGACCCTGCTGTAACAATAAAAGAATTAAATCCAGAGGAAGCTTATAAATACCTAGGTGTAAATGAGAGCGAAAACATTCACCATAAAAAATGAAAGAAATAGTGCGTAAAGAGTACTATAGAAGGCTACGAATTATATTAAAAACTGAATTGAATTCTCAGAACAAAATTATGGCCATTAATAACTTTACCCTCCCAGTTGTCCAATATAGTTTCAACATCTTAAACTGGACTCTAAACGACATCAGGCGAATGGAGTCTAAAACAAGAAAGCTTCTTTCTAAGCATAAGATGCATCATCCAACGGCTGATGTAGACCGTCTATACATACCCCGTAAAGAAGGTGGAAGAGGTCTTATTCAGCTGGAATTGTCATACAAGACAACAACTATTGGCTTACTAACAAACAAAGAAACAATAAAGGACTGGATAATACAATTAGTCAAGCAACATGAAGAAAGAAAGAAAAATATTCAATAATAAAAGAAGGCAGTAAATACAAACAAAGTTTACTAGATTCTGTAGGAAAGCAAAACAGAAGCCAAGAACCAACTATTGCGGCAAAAAATATGAAAATGAAAGCCAAAGATAAAGCTCTTGAACAGATGTAACAACACTGGCAAGACAAAACTCTGCATGGCCAATATCCAGAACGTGCCAATAAATCCAATGTTGATAAAGTTAATACTCATCGATGGTTACGTGCATCTGGATTAAAGTCTGAGACTGAAGGCTTTATTCTTGTAGCGCAAAACCAAAGTCTTTTCAGTAGGAACTTTCAGGCAAATATTATACATCATCATGTGGATCCAAAATGCAGCTTATGTGATAAACACCAAGAAACAATAGACCATCTAATCTCAGGTTGTTCTGTACTTGCCCCAAATGAATATAAAAATCGCTACGATAGAATGGGACAATATTTACATTGGACAATGTGCAAACACTATGGAAAATCTCTAAACAAACACTGGTATGAACATCACCCAGCACCGGTTACAGAAACAGAAGATGTCACCATTCTATGGGATTACACCATCTACACAGATAGAAAAATTGAAGCAAATAGTGTTAGGTAATTATTAAAAATGAAACATAGTTTCACATACCTCGTATAAAGGAGCTTCAACTGTGTTGCATACTTATTGTCGTAAAAATAATGACAGAGACATTTGTTTTAGAGCGGACAGACGCACGCACAAAGCGAGCCTTTATTTACATTAGAAGAAGAGGGAAGAGTTAGGTAAAGGGAGAGAATCCCTACAGAAATTCTAAAAGAGAAAGAGAGATAACCTTTAACTGACTGATAGTTATTGATAATTTCAACACTCCTCCTCAATTGCTGACAGTCTAAATAATCAGTTCTTCAAGACCTAACAGGTCCCTGAGCTTCACAAACTGTGAGCTCACAAGTCCTTTTGTTAGAATATCCGCTACCATTTCTTTGCTCGGACAGTACTCCAACTTGACTGTCTTCTTTTCCACCTGTTCTCGGATATAGTGGAACTTAAATTATGGGCCATGTAAACCCATTCACCGTACTGGTCTGGGGCCTTCTTAGTCCTTGGTGATCTTCGGAGTTCCGGTTCCTCCTGAAAGTTGTCATTATCCTCGGAGCTCTCCTGGTATTCGACTTCAACTGGAGGTGGCTTCACTACTTCTTTTTCCTCTTGGTCAGTTATGGAGCCTGATTCATTGAAGATCACATCCCTGCTATGAAATACTCTAGACTTTCTGGTGTCATAAAGTCTATAACCCTTTACACTAATGCCATAACCAAGAAATATGCTCTTCTTGGACTTAGAATCCATTTTAAACCTTTCATCCTTTGGTACATGGACAAAAGCATCACACCCAAAGATGCGTAAATGTTTTACATTGGGTTTATGCCCCTTCAATACTTCATAGGGTGTCATACCTTTCACAGAATTTGTTGGGCTCCGGTTTCGAATATATGAAGCTGTGGATAAAGCTTCTGTCCAAAATTTCTTAGGCAGTTTTGCATCTGACAACATTGCCCGCACTGTTTCTACTAATGTTCGATTCATTCTTTCAGCTACTCCATTTTGCTCTGGGGTTTTAGGAACAGTATATTCATGTCGAATGCCTTCCCTTTTTAAGTAATCTTCAAATTCTCTTGAAGTGTACTCCCCACCATTATCAGTGCGTAGGGTCTTAATATTATGTCCTGTGAAATTTTCCACCATGGTTTTCCATTCCATGAACTTTTTAAAAACATCTCTCTTGTGTTTGAGCACGTATATCCATACAAATCTTGATTTATCATCAATAAATGTTACAAAATATTCTGCTCCACCAGCAATTTTGCCTCTATCCTTCCACAAACATCGCTATGCACAATTCCGAGAAGTTGAGTAGCTCGCTTTCCACCAGATTTTGGAAATGAGGAACGATGATGTTTTCCTTCCAAACATGGCTCACATAAGTTGATATCCTTGGTTACATCATAGTCAAGGCCAGTTACTAGTTCATCTTTTACTAGTTTCTGTAAATTCTTTTCTCCAAGGTGGCCAAAACGTCTATGCCAAATCACCTCCTTTGTGTTACTACTTAGGCAGGAGTTTGCTGAATGGGCTTCTCCATATACTTCACTGCAGTTTAAATAGTATATGTTACCAATTTTTGAACCTGTTGCCACCACTTTCTGCTTGTCATCCAGAATTTGACAACTTGATTCAGTAAATAGGCATGTCTTTCCAGATTTAGTGGCTCTAGACACACTTAATAAATTATAAGACAATTTAGGAACATATAGAGTTTCATAAAGCCTGCATCTTTGGTATTTGCCATTTGGTAAACTCACTTTAAGTTCTATTGTACCTATACCTAATGCCTCAACTGAAAATCCATCGCCAAGGGTTATTTCCTCTGCTACATCCAACTTTCTGAAATTAATAAATTTCTCAACATCGTAACACATGTGACATGTAGCTCCAGAATCAACAATCCAGTTACTCTTCTTATTATTTGACAACAACGCATTATGTGTGAGAAGTCCAACAATGTCATCACTAGAATCACTTGAGTCATCCTTTATTTTCTTAGTGAAGAAAACTTTCCTTTTCGGATGGTTCGACTTAACATTCTCTTTTGTATCAAGTAAACGACAGTCACGTTTAATGTGTCCGTTTTTTCCACAGTAATAACATTTGGGTCCCCTT
Source organism: Ascarosepion bandense (assembly GCA_037127315.1). Lineage (NCBI taxonomy): Eukaryota > Metazoa > Mollusca > Cephalopoda > Sepiida > Sepiidae > Ascarosepion > Ascarosepion bandense. Next base: position 82,091 of record JBBBDQ010002346.1, read on the forward strand.
TTGTTGACATGATGTTTTGATGCCATGGCTTTCAATTCAGCACCATTTATTTCCTTCTCTTTGATCTTGGTTTCTTCATGCAGCAATCGCTCAGTCACTAACACCCATTTAGGAACATCCTGACTTGCTTCGAGTGCCGTCACCAACATATTATAAGAGTCTGGAAGTGCAGCCAGAAGATGAACAACTCTATCTTCCTCGTCAATAGGATCGCCAATGACTGCTAATTCATCAAATATTTCCATCATAGTTTTAATGTGTTCATGAACAGAGTCGCCGTCTTTTAGTTTAAGAGAATATAATTTTCTCCTCAACGCTAATTTATTTGCCCAAGTTTTCTTTTGAAATTGGTCAGCTAATTTTTTCCACACTACTGCGGGGTCATCAGGGTCTCCAATTAAATATAGCAGTGAACCTTCCACCGACAGTACAATCGTCGCTAATGCACGGTCCCTTCTTGATAAATATTTTACGTGTGATGCAGAATCTGTTCGTTTATCAGGAACTATCTCCGTTTCGTTAACAATGTTCCATAAACCATCCCTAATTAAAGCCATTTTACACTGAACCTTCCAAGTATTATAATTTGTACCATTTAGTGGTACCAGGTTACTAAGTTTTGTTTCCATTGCCATTGTACTTTATACAAGCAACACAAAAACTTTCAATACAAACAAAAAAATTCAAGATGGCCGAACGGGATAAAACAAAAAAAGTTCACACGTGGACATGGACAAATATCTCCAAGACGTTGACGTAGACTGGGCCCATAACCTTTGTTAGGTAATTATTAAAAATGAAACATAGTTTCACATACCTCGTATAAAGGAGCTTCAACTGTGTTGCATACTTATTGTCGTAAAAATAATGACAGAGACATTTGTTTTAGAGCGGACAGACGCACGCACAAAGCGAGCCTTTATTTACATTAGAAGAAGAGGGAAGAGTTAGGTAAAGGGAGAGAATCCCTACAGAAATTCTAAAAGAGAAAGAGAGATAACCTTTAACTGACTGACAGTTATTGATAATTTCAACAAATAGGCCGGACATTATTGTTAAAAACCAGAAAGAAAAAAACTTGTCTATTAATTGATATGGCTTGTCCAGCGGATTGTAACATAGCAACCAAGGAATTCGAAAAACTGTCAAAATATAAAGACCTGGAAATTGAAATAGAAAAAATGTGGAAATTGAAAACAAGAGTCGTGCCAGTGATAGTAGGTGCACTTGGAATTATAAAAAAATGGAACAAAACAACACATTGAAAAAATCCCTGAAAACTCCAGCTTAAGAGATATACAAAAAATTGTCTTATTAAATACAGCCCACACACTAAGGAAAACTTTGTCTATGTAACGCTAGGGATGATAGGGGAGATAGAAAAAACATGAAATGGAGCCATAACAACACGCCACGACTTGCCTTAGGAAATCGAAATATGATGAAAAATGACAGAATAATAATAGTAATAAAAATAATAATAATAACAGAATTTATTAAATAAGTTTATATTTTTAAAATGTTAATATATTTTTTAATTTGTTTAATGAAATCTACCACCCTTGGGAAAGGTATTTAACCGGTCTCTTCCCTCCATCTATGGGTCAAATAACAGGACAGATTGGGTTCTATAGCCTTGGTTGGCAACTAGTCTACCGCAGAATATAATGATAATGGCAACCGACTGTGAGAAAATTTCCTTCCCGGTCAGTCATGTCTCTTTCGAGACCTAATCGCACAAGAAGCGTGTATCACGTATGGCACATTGACTTAAAATTGACTGACCGATATGCGAAATTAGTCATATTTCAAATAAAAAAAAAAAGAAAGATTATCTTTCATTTTTTTTTTCTATTCTATATCATATAATATAGAATTTTAGTTCTTTGTTTCTTTCCATTTCACTTTCATCCATCATCATATTGTCATTACTACATTATCTGTCTGTACGTTTACAAAGCCGGGAAGCTAAAAAAAGAAATAGAGAGACTATCAGGGCTATTGCAAGAGTTTCGTGCCCCCCCACCCACATCTATGATACAATTTTCGAGGTAGGATTCATAAAATACAAATTTTATTCATTGTAACCTCCTTTAAAAATAATGGAGGTGAGCAATTCATAAAAAATGAAAACAAACAATGGAGAGAAAGAGAGAGATGGCATAATCATTTCATTAAAAACAAATGAATCGACAATGTTTTTAACATAATTAAACTTGCTTGAGATTTGCCTTGTTTAAAAAGTGGAAGACTTTTTTTAACGCATTCAACATTATGGATAAAAAATAGTGCATTTTTTCAGAGTGTTTTGTTATAACGTAGCATGAGTAAAACAAATTCACGGATTTGGACAAAAAAAGAAAAAAAAAAAAGAACCCATAACGGTGTCAAAATCCACAAAAGTTTTTCATCCTTTCTCAGTCAGTCAGTTAAAGTGCCATACGTGATACACGCTTGGGCGATCATGTCTAAAAAGAGACAGGACTGACTGGGCAGAAGATTATCCCGCAGTAGGTTGCCATTGCTTTCTGCGGTAGACTGGTTGCCGACCAAGGCTATAGAACCCAATCTGTCCTGCTATTTAACCCATAACTGGAGGGAAGAGACGGATTAATACCTTTCCCAAGGGTATTTGCGCGTAAATGAATACAATGGATTCAACTGGAATTCGAACTCGGCTACTCCGGTTTCTCGTTCCGTGCCGATATCCACTGTACCATAAAATTGTACTTAATTTGTAACGTGTGTAGAAAAAAACAAATGTTGATAAGATAGCGAAGGTCACAAAGCACAGCCCGGGACCCACAATCAGAGTTGCACCCCCTCCACCCGAAATCGGATGGTTCGTGGGTAGTACGCACCGCTCTTGTATACAACAATAATTGGAAAAAAATATTTTAAAATCCATCTGTAAAAATCTTTAAGAACTTCAATCACTTTTTGATGAGTAAATTTATATTGTCAATTGGATAATAATTGCAATTGGATTTTAAAAGTGATCATTTTAATATTTTGTCGATTTTTTTTTTGCATCGTATTTTTTATTTGAGTAAAATAAATTGCTTAACTTCTTTGCCAAATGCTCAAAATAATTTTATAATAAAATAAAGCAGTCAGTAACGATGTGTTGCATATTTTAAAAATTTTAAATTAAAATCTTTATAGTTCAATTCTAACCGAAAGAACATTTTAAAAATATTAAAAACATGTTAGATTAACTAACATGTTATTAAATTTTCTTAATTTCTGAAAATATATATATATATATATATATATATATATATATATATATATATATACACACACACACACACACACACACACACACACACACACACAACATTTATTTTTACTTTCATTATTTTCTGTTTCCTACTCAACTCCGTTGGATTTATTTCCGGGTTTTACAACACTCAATTTTATTTCAGGGTTGTAAGAGAATTTGGCATTGAATCAACAAATTCATGAGTGGCCTGTATCGTGTCAAAACTTGTTTAAACTTGTTTGCTGTAACACATGCAACGTCTTTCTAGTTTTTGTTTTGTTGATTTGTGGTTTAATTTTCTTCTTCATAGTTTTCCTTTGTTTCTTTCTCGACGAAATTGTCAGTTTATCTTTTATAGATATTGATAACCTCCAACTGCTACAAAAAGATTTTGGTTGATTTTCATTAAATATATTAAGTTAACAACCATGTCTAATTAATAAAAACGATTATATAAAAAACACACACACTTCTGAAATATTCTCCCAAAAACATTAACTTAAAGTAAAGAAATCGTGTTTATTTTTTTATTTTTTTTTATCAAACTGTACATTGACTGTCACCAAATTCAATTCAATCAAAAATGCAATCTGTAATCTTCAGTTTGAGGAAAGTAAATTTATTTAATTGTTTCACCCCACCAAGCAAGGCGATAAAGCCACTAAAGCGCTAGGGATTATTGAGTGCGAGCGAAAATGAGAAGACGCTATTGAGGAGAAAGGAGAAAGGTAAAAGAAAAGAACAGGTTTCATAAACGCAGACGTTACATTTAAATTTTTGAAGATTGTAGAAGGCAGGGAAGCAAGAGACCGGAAGAGGATTTCATGGGAGAGAAGTGCGAGAAAAGAAGCTGTGGGGACAAAAAATAAAAAGGACCGGAAAGGGGTAATCTGCCCTTGGGCAGTGTAGGATTGGGAGTGAGCCTTTGGACAAGGAGGTGAACGGTAGCGTTGAAAATTTCCAACATGAGTTGAGCTACAAGAACATTAATCCCACCACCTTTTGGTGAGTCTTATAAACTCTAAATATTTCCGATTGATGTAAATGTTTTCGTTGACTATTTGGCCTGTAATAAATGTGTAAATGTACCTTGGGTTTAGTTTCCTTTCATGTTGTTTTAGTTTTAATAACTTACTTTAGAACTAACAAAGCTATTAGAATAGGAGTTATAATTCGGATTGCATGAAGTTATTTCATAAGTCAAAAAAATGAGATCCTGTTGTCAGTCTCGTATTACACTTAAATTCATGCAATCGAGGTACCGGGGATGAAAGCTCATTAGAACAATTGCTATGAAAATATTAATAGAAAAAGACACCGTGGATAAAAGTGTTGGTTGAATCCAGTGTCTTGACCCAAAGAGTTGTGAGTTCAATACCTGGCTACAGCAGAGGTTATCAACAACTTTGAGAATATGACAACGAAGAAGAGGACAACAGTTCAAACAATGAAAATAGTGTAAATAGCTCATCTCAGAAATAGAGACAAAAAGACAGATGAAAGCCATGTATTGTCACAGCGGCGGGAAAGTGAAAGAAGTCGAGATATTAGATCAGGACTGATAACGTTACAGACCCTTTTTTTGAATTTTCGAGATAGCAGTACAACAGATCAAATATGGTCGGAATATACAACGCACGAACAAATGGTAGAACTATAAACGTGTCAGATGGACTTTGGTGAGAAGAATTGTCTGACACAACACAGTAAACCAACATCCTTTGCAGCAGGCCTAACACTTGAGTCAATTAAATAATTCCAGTTCATGTCAGTGGATAACGTGATGGAAAACAAAATAATTCCCTATGATGACTAAAAGATAACTTTTTCGTTTTGGGAGCACTAAAATTTACCAACCATTTCTTGCCCAAGCTGTAAAACTATTTAGGTCTGGTATATAAACAAATAATTAATGGATAGAACGACGAGTATACTGAGAGAAATGAATAAAGACATTTTTATTTTGGAAAGTAAAAATTCGAAAGACAGAGAATTTCCCACGGATGGACATAACGCAGAAAGCTATATGCTTTTTCTGGGTGAAAGTTGATCGATGATTTGTAAATCCTCAAGAACTTATCAAAATAAGATTTAAGAATGGTTTCTTTTAAAAGAAAATCAAACTAGCAGTAAGAACCACTTTTGGACAAAAGTGAAAAAAGAAAAATTGATTAATGTCCATAAGAGATGTCATCTTTGGCGGTCAAAAGACGACATTATACTGGGGTTTCAAGTAGGATTTCTTTGTTATTAAAAGAAATTAACGAGTCTGATAAAAGTTCAACTAGAAGCCGAAAAGAATATCTGGCAATTGTTTGATTTAAAACGAAATTTTCCCTTCGTAGGAAAAATATGAAGAGATAAAATTTAAATAATGGCCTGAGTTAAGCAACTCCCGATGGGTTCGAATCAGATTAGTTGACGGATGACAGAGGTAGCGAGCACAGGTGAAATAGCAAGGAAGGTGGAGAAATTGCAGACGCCCATCGAACGGTATTGGCGTGAGATACCAATGAAAGAAAGAAGTTATTGAAGCGGATCGATACCTGTGACTGCCTCCCAGGAAAAAGGGGAAATCCCGAATAGGAAATGTCATTTATTTTCGATAGCCAGACAACAAAGAAACTTTTATCAGGCCGATCGGACTTACTATTAAGGCAAGTGTAAAAAGTTCTGCCATCAGCATAAATTGTTCCAAGGATAAAGCTTTGGCGGGGGAGGGCGCATTAATGTGAAACGATCTAGAAGAGTGACCGTTCAACATATCTTTAATTACATGACTTGCTAAGAAATATTCGATCAAATTGAATATTCGGCCAGAGACATCATAGCCTTTCAACTTGATATGCAAATTAAGCATACCGAATCCTGTCAAACGCCTTCGAGATATCTAAATCCACAGCTCGAGCTTCGGTGTTCTATCTAAAGCTTGATAGACAAATTCAGTTGTCACCGTTAACACATCAACGGTTGATTTAGTAAAGTGAAAGCCATATTGTTTATTTGAAAGGTCGTGTGAAGTAAAATGCCTTACCAATTCAGAGTTGGTTAGAACCCTAGTACTTCGCCAAACAGAAGTAAATGACTAACAGGACGATAATTCGAAAGATCAGAAAATCCACCAGGATTCTTAAAGAGAGGCACTGAAGAAGAGGATTTCCGATAAGCTGAGAAGCAAGACACAGTGAGGTATTTGTTGTAAAGTTTTGAAGAAAGGGGAGCCAGTTCAGGAGCACATTTCTTTAGAATAACTGTAGGGATCAAGTTTGAAGACGATAGCAGAAATCATGGATAGAGTTACACTACTCAGCAGAAATTGCGTTTTAGGTGGAAGATCAAGCAAAAATACTCCTGATGAGTGCAGTTGGAAGAGGATTTCCGATTGAAACATTTTGGTTATCAACCATAGATGACAATACGTCAAAATCATTGAAGATAGAAGGAATTGACGATTTACTCTTGCTCAGCACACTCTTAGAGATATGCCAGTAATTATGAAAATCAAACTTGTGAGAGGCGATATGATGTCTCATTCTAACTACGATTTTGCCTAGTTGAGGACACGCTTACACATATTATGAAGTGTTTGTTATTATCCGAGCTATCACATTGGTATAGCCCGAGAAAGTGAGTTTTGTGGGCTATGGTGGCTGAATAGGCAGGGGTGTACCAAAGAGAAGATTACAATTTCACTTGAAATTCTTACGATAGTACGAAAGCTTCAATGTCAGCTTTCACTCGGGAATAAAAATGGAAAATTTAAAGATTAAAAATTTCACTCCAAGGAAAGTCATAAAGAAAATTCTGAAATGAATTCTAATCAGTGCGTTGGTAACAAAATGATATCCTGTGTATAGTGAGGGTTGCCTAACAGACGAGTGGAAAATGTGGGCATTGGAAAACTGTCCTGCTCAACTTGCTGTCATGGCCAAAACTACCTGTACCCAGAATGCTCTTCTTCCAAACAAGAGATAGGACTAAAAACCTTATTTTCCCCCCCCCCTCTGGTCAAAGAGGGATAACAAAGTTGACTGGAAAGCAAGAAGCTGAAAAAGAGTTCTACAAGCGAGAGCAGAAACATAATTTTTAATCTCAATATATGTTGCATTGTCTCATAAAAAACAAGAAACAAGCGGAAAACTACTTTCTTTTTTTTTTTTTCTACAAAAATCACCTGAGGATGAAGCCAAAACATAATGGGCTGGCTTCGAAACATGAGAAATTTTTTGTGTAGTGATACTATGAATTTAAAAACATTGTAACAACCATTACAGTATAAAGCTCTACATTTGTATCGAGCACTCTTTATAAAAGTAAATGCATGAACAAAAAGGTAAATAAACCTACGAGTTCAAAAACTTAGTTACAATATATATATATATATATATATATATATATATATATATATATAACAGACAATGAATGTCTATTATGTTTAATCATGAGCCTTCTTTCTAAACATCGTATTTTGGTTTTAATTTCAGCTGAAAATAAAGACAAATATTTTCCAACATTTAATACGAAGAAATGTTAAACCAATAAATAATAATAATCAAATTAAGCTCATCATATATTATAAACAATTTAAAACAACCGATCCCATAGTGTCTAATAACTCTACAACCACACAACTAAATCCTCTACAGAAAACCGATGTAGTGTATCAATTTACATGCCTATTCAGATATTGTATCTCTGGTACTAATAATAAACCCACTACATATATTGGTTTTACTACAACCACGCTCTCCCGTAGACTTACCTGTCATCTTTCTGATCAGAGTTCAATTAAACAACATTTCTTAGAAAAACCTAGTCATGTAGGTAATATTAGACAGATTTTAGTCAACAACACAGTAATACTCATTCATACACACAGTAAAAAGAACCTTCAGATATTGGAGGCCATCTACATTAAATCAAAACAACTCACATTTAATAAAATCACACTTAAATCTGGTCATAACACATTACATTGCATTTAAATATATGGTTCTGTTAACATTTCGAGCTCTCACGCGGTGTGCCGTTATAGAACCGCATTACAAATTTACGAACTGCGTCTGCTATTTGGTAACTGTTATCGTTGCTTAGCAAAGTTTTATGTCAACACAAGATAAAAAATCATCTGTAACCTCTCTGAGGATGGCTTATGTGAGCCGAAAGCTTAGAACTAATATAATAAAAAAAAATATCCAAATGTGGAGAATTTTTGTCTTTATTTTCACCTTATATTAAAGCCAAAACACAATGTTTAGAACGGCTCATGATTAAACATAATAGACATTCATTGTCTCTTATATTTAACAGTATATGTTTAGAAAATTATCTGCTGCCTCGATACAATATATATATATATATATATATATATATATATATATATATATATATATATATAGGAAGCCATGTATGCAGAAACTATTTGTTCAGCTGTTTCGTCTTTTGGTAAGTTGGCATTACTTGAGAGTAATTAGCTTTAAGATTTTATAGCAAAGCATCCAATACTATTGAGTAGGTGGTTTGTGAACCTGGTTTGTGAAGGTCAAAGCAAAAAAGAAAATATATATTTGTTTCTTTTTTTGTTTTTTTTTGTTTTTGTTTTTTGTATAGATGTCAATCGAGAAACAAAGAGTCAAACTTTCTTCAAATTTGATACTTAACAAAATATAAAATAAGTAAGAAGAGTTCCACTGTTTGTGATATTGCACACAATATCAAATTGACCAGTTAAAAATCATTACCTTCACATATATGTGTGAGAGAAAGTTATTGAAATAAAAGTCAATAAGTGTAACAGATTATTTAAAATGTATTCTTTCTTAAAATAGATGAACTGCTTGTGATGTATTATTTTAGTTTTTCAGATGAACTAAAGTAATAAAAATTACATATCTTGTAATAAAAAATGATCTTTTGTCAATGCCTTTATTTTATTTGACGAGATGTTCGTTTTATTTTTATTATTCGTCTTGGTGTTTAAATAATTTTTTAAAAAAATGTTGGGATTCCAATCAATATAATTTCTATTTGAAATACATCAGAGTATTTTTCTTAATGGAAATAGCAAAATTAATCATTTTGCTTTCAGTTAAAGCTAAAATGAAAGCTTCAAGAAAGCCTTTTCATTTTTTAAAAACTCATTTTAAAACTTAGGTGTTGAAAATGAGTTAAAATTATTAAGTTAAAATAAAACCCTTTCTAAACAAAAAGAAAAAGCCGAAAGAGTTAAAATTTCAATGTCACATTGTAGATAGCGTCGGTTATGCTTATGAAATGGCCTTGTGTCAAACATAACAGAGCCCACGCATTTGAAACAATTAGAAATTTGAACAAAATATAATCACTTGTATCAATATGTGCTAATTTATTTAACGAGTAGAATGACACGAATTTTGTTGTTTCGAAATAACACATATGTTTAAAAGTCCTGCATAAAGTTTTTCTTTACAATGTGTGTTTAAGAGTTTACTTTTCGTAAAGTCAGACGAAATGGATTTGTGCAGAAAAGACAAATGTGATGTCGCATTAGGTGTGTACAATTTTAGTAGGCGAACGAAAATGATGTCTTTGTTCCTTTTTCTTTTTTGTTATCGACAAATAAATGAGGAATGGGGAGAATCAATTAGTTCAATGTGAAAGGCAGAGTGCGAAAATTCCGGTCATCTGTGCTTGGTGTCAGTCAGTCGATAAGCAGCCCCCCCCCCCTGTAATGTTCTTTCTTTCTTTGTTGACAGTACATGAGGAAGAAGGAGAATCAATGAACGCAGCGCGAAAGAGAAGGTGGGAGAGTAAGAAAATGCTTGGACGCTTGGATTTGTCGTCTAGTTAGATGACCCATGACTCTCGGGATTTATTGTATAAATAACAATTGTGGCACATGGCCAAAGTTTGGGGAGTGGGGACAAAAGCTAAGGCTGGTCATCACTAACTATCTAATCAGAAGCACGACTCAATCACTTTATACAATTTTCCATTCACCATGAGAACCCATTCATTGTCAATTAATCCACCATTTACCAAAATACCTCATACTTTAAGGGAACCTAAAAAGAATCCCCACATGAATTTAAAAAATTTCTTTTTATACAATTATGCATTTAAAAATATATAAAGATGTGTATATCATATGCAATGAAAGGGAAGGGGGCATGAAACAACAACACGTGATTCACTGTAGAGAAATAAAAAATCACGCGTATTTATACATTTGTAAATAAAATCGGACCAACTTTTAAGATTTTTCCTTGCAACTGATTGGCTAATAAGTAAGAGGTATATATTTTGTTTTGCAAACGTCAGCACATGGTAAAATTTAGTTAGCCAACTTTCTTATGAAAAGTGCTTTTCTATTGGTGAATGTATAAATGTATATATTTTATTGGCTCGGGAAAAGGTACAGGTGTGTGTAAGCTGGGATTTTCTGTGTAATCAAATTTTATAAAATCTGACAACATAATGAGGACAGAGGTCTTTATATATATATATATATATATATATATATATATATATATATAAATTAAAATAAATTTTCAAAATTGAACATGAAATCCCTAAGAGAGGTTTCACGTCTCCTCAGCAACAGTCTAAATCAAAATGAAAAAATAAGATTAAAAAGAGAAATAAATAACGGTTAGGATTTGAGAAATATACGTCACAAAAAAATTTTTGAAAATAAAAATCCGAAAATTATATATGCCATATAGTCATTTCAGCGAGGAAAATCTAAAATTCTTCAGCGGCAAAATTTATTTATTATGCATGTTATAAGTTATTTTCAATGCTCCTGTCTTGAATCATTTTTGCAGTCTCTATTTTCCATTCTTTTCCCCTACCCTCCGTATCAATGTCTAAACGACAACTTTCTAATAAAATCTAGTTTCTCTTTTAACACCCCCTCCCATTATTGTTTCTGATATTATCGTATTTTTCTTCTTTCATGTAAGCTTCCAGGTATAAATTTCTTTTTAACTATACTTCCGGTAAATGAATTTTGTTCTGTATTTACATTGTGGGGGAATTGGTATTTGCTGGGTTGTATGCGCTTCCGTATTTTACGGGTCTGGCTCTCAGATCATTTCCCCCACAAATACAACACTCTGTTTTACAATCGCGCAAAGTGAAAGGAACAATTTACAACGGACATTAAACAACAAACAATTTATTACGTGAAAAATAAAATGGTACGTGGAAACAAATAAAATACATGATGCGAAAATTGCCTTTGGGAAAGTAAAACTTGGCAAGAAGTTGAATTTGTTCAAAGATGTGTATAAGTTTACATTAGCAGAGTCCGTAATAAGTTTTTCCTACTTACATTTAGTTCATTGTCAGGTGGCGACAGCGTGTCGCGTTGCTGTTTGAAAGTTCGCCAGTTTTTCCTTTTCAAAGTCCTCGGAGCTAGGTTATGAACTTTTAGCGTGGAAGAAATGACTTGGCAGGACAAAGTATCGGTGGCATGCGTACTTAATGGCTAGCTTGGTGACTGACCTTTTTTTCTCTAACTGTGTGTATTATATACATTAATAGGGGATCAACGAATCTTCCTAACATTAGGGTGTGAAAACATTTATTGACCAATCAGATTTATTATTTTACTATTTTGTTTTGGGGCCTAAATATTTTTTGTTAATTTACTTCCGATCCTATTTTTCTAGAATGTTCTTATTCTAAGTTTTTAGCTGATTGGTTGAGAAATATAAAAATGTAATCTAAATTCTACTGCCGTTTTGATCCAATTTTTCTAGAATGTTTTATTGTGATTTCCTGTTGCTTATTTTAATAGAAAAAAAAATATGTATCCCATATACCTCCCGCAGATTGATAAATATGGAAGTATTTATTAATATGTAATATAAGTTTTTAAGATGTTTCGGCCAATGTACCTTTCTTCCAGCTTTTGTGGTGGTGTTTGTCGGTGTATTTGTCGGCGTGGAGGTTGGTTTGGACAATGTGGTATTTTGTGTACTTGTAGAGTGTTCAGTCGTACTTTCCTTTATTGGTAAGTCTAAGTACGCTGGTTTTAGTCTGTCTATGGAGACAGTATCAAATTTGCCTTTTATGGCGAGTTTAAAATATTTGTGGTGTCTTTCAACTACCTGGAAAGGTCCGGAGTAGGTAGGACACAAAGGTTTTTTGACTGCATCATTTCGAATAAAAACGTATTTGCAGTCGTGAAGGTCTTTTGGTGTGTAAAGTTCTTTAGTTTGTGTTCTTGTGGGTGTGTAAACTAAATCGTTCATTTTGTGTTTAAAATCTTTTACAAAAGTTGTAGTTGGTTGTAAGGAAGTGTTTTTTTCACAAAATTGACCTGGAAGTGTTAAAGATGTTCCAAAAACCATTTCGGAAGCTGTACATCCCAAGTCTTCTTTGATAACATTCCTTATTGACAATAAAACAAGAGGCAAATTTTCAAACCATGTTCTGGAGTTGTTGTTAGCTGTTAAAGCTGTTTTAAGTTGTCTATGGAATCTTTCGATTAATACATTTGCGCAGGGGTGATATGCTGTTGTTTTTATATGTTTGACTCCCAATAACTTTGTAAATTCATCGAAAAGCGTTGATTGAAATTGGGAGCCTCTGTCTGTTGTCATTACTGAAGGACAACCAAAGACTGCGATCCACTCTCGTAATATGGTTTTAGAGATAGTTTCTGCTGATATATCTCTAAGTGGGACGGCCACAGGCCATCTTATAAATCTGTCAATGATAGTAAGTATATATTGACAGTCATTTGCTATTGGCAATGGTCCGACAATATCGATGTGTAGGTTTGTGAACCTACCGTCTGGTTTTTTGAATTGTCCTGGAGGAGACTTTGTGTGTCTGTTTGTTTTGCTCTTCTGACAATTCAAGCATGTTTGAGTCCAGTTTTTTTATGTCAGTGTGCATATTAGGCCAAACAAAACGGTTGCTGATTAATTTTGCGGTTGCTCGGCGTCCAGGGTGTGAAAGGTTGTGGAAATGTGGAAATAACCTTTTTCTTAGTGATGGTGGTATATACGGTCTAGAGTGACCAGTTTTGACATCGCAAAGTATTGTTTTTGTTCCAAATGGAACAGGCTATTCCTGCAGCTGTAGGGAAGTGTCGTTTAGTTTGTCTAATGTGGCATCTTTTTTTTGTTCGTCTGCAATGAGCTCGAAGGTGAGATCTACCGACTCAATAGATTGTATTGTAGAGCGTGAAAGTGTATCTGCCACAATATTGTCTGAACCTTTTATGTATCGGATATCCGAGGTAAATTGTGATATATAGTCCAGTTGTCGAGTATCTCTGGGCGTATATTTCTCGGTATTTACATGTAAGGCGTAAGTAAGTGGTTTGTGGTCAGTGAAAACGGTGAAATCTCGTCCTTAGAGTAAGTGACGAAAGTGCCTTATGGACAAGTAAATTGCCAGTAACTCCCTTGAGAAGGTGCTGTATTTTCGTTGTGCAGTGTTCAATTTCACTGAGAAAAAGGATATTGGTTTTTCCAAGCCATTTTGTTTTTGTTGTAGGACTGCTCCAATTGAGTCTCCTGACGCTTCTGTTGTTAGTGAAAGTGTTGTAGTGTTGTCATTAGAAATGTAGGAGAGCTTGGTAAAATCTGCTAATGCTTTTTTAGCATTGTGAAAAGCAGTTAAAGCTTCTCCTTCAATTTGAATTTTTGCATTTTTATTTTTTTGTTGCTGCAACATGTTTGTTAGCGGGGTTAATATTCTGGAACAACGTGGAATAAATCTACGGTAGTAATTTATCAAACCGAGAAATCTTCGAAGTTGTCGCAGTGATGTTGGTTGTGGGAAATTTTGTATGGCTGTGACTTTTTCTGGGATAGGTGTGATTCCCTGTTCGTCTATCATGTGGCCTAAAAAGTTCAATTTCGAGACAGCAAAATCACATTTGCTTATGTTGATTTTCAAGCCGAAATGTGCTAGTCTCTCGAAAACTTGTAATAAATGGTCTTTATGTTCCTTGATGTCATTGCTAGCAATGAGGACATCGTCGATATAAGCAAAAGAAAATGGTAACCCTCTCAATACCTCGTCAATGAGTCTCTGGAAAGTTTGGGCAGCATTACGTAGTCCAAATGGCATTCTGGTGAATTCGAAAAGTCCAAAAGGAGTTGTAATTGCTGTTTTTTCTATGTCTTCTTCGGCTACTGGAATTTGGTAGTAAGCTTTAACCAAATCTAGTTTTGTGAAGATTCTGGTTCCTTGCAAGCCCATGGCGAAATCGTATAGATGTGGGATTGGATACCTATCAGGAACTGTTTTTGCGTTGAGGTTCTTGAAATCCCCACAAGGTCGCCATGCACCTGTTTCTGGCTTTTGGACCATATGTAGCGGTGAGGAGTATGGACTACTAGAAGGACGTATAATGCCTAATTGTAACATGTGCTGAAATTCGTCTTTTGCTACTTTATATTTCTCTGGATGCAATCTGCGTGGTGATGCATGTGTGGGTGGTCCAGAGGTTGTGATATAATGTTTGGCTGTGTGACGAACTTCATCAGAATGTTTAAAGGGCGTAGTAAGAGTTGGAAATTTTGTAATCAACTCTTGTAGTCCATTCGCATCTGGTAGTGCCGCACAGATTCCTGTTGACTTGTAGATTGAGGTGATTCCCTTTGCTGTTAGGTCTGTGTTGCAATCGACGAGAGATTGCCTAGCCATGTTCACTGAAACGTTGAAATGGGACAAAAAATCAGCTACAAGAATCGGTGTTTTTACTTGGGCTATTGTAAAGATCCACGGAAAAGGTCGGCGTAAACCCAAATTGAGCGTCAGTGCTATCTCTCCGTAGGTGTCAATTCTTGATCCATTTGCTGCTTGCAGTGTGAATGAAGATAGTTGGTGTTTTTTTCTGGGATCCGGTGGAATAACGCTGATTTGTGCGCCGGTGTCGACTAAAAATAAATATCCGGTATTTTTGTCTCGGATGTAAAATAGACGACTTCCTTGTTTTATACCAGCAACTAATGTCGTCTTTACTTGCTGCCGGTGTAACCGTTTCCCTGGTTTTGTGTTGAAGTGTGTGAGGTCGAATTGAAGTTGCATGGTTTTATGCACTTCCTTGCTTCACATCCAAATTTGAAATGATACCAATAGGTATCATAGGTGCGTCGCTCTCTAGAAAATGAGCTCGATCTACTTCGACTTCTGCGTCGTGAGGAGGTTCTGTAAGGACGGGAACGTTCGGATGCTTGAAACTTCACCAAACTTTGAACCTGCAGAGTTAGATTTGCCATGCCCTGCAGCAGTTCAGTATACCTGTCTGGCGTGGTTGTTTGTGATGTTGTGTTTCTTGGTGTTGGTGCATTCCTTTGTGTTGCGTCATTTGTTGGGTTGTAAGATGTGGCGTAAACGTTCTGGTTTTGGTTATTGTCGTGTATTTTATCGGCTATTTCCGATAATCTATCCAAGTCTAAATCCTCAGGGAGTGATGCGAGTATCTGTGTTGTATGAGTGTGGAGTTTGTCTGTCCATAGTTTTTTTAACACCGTTTCGGACATGGTTCTGGTTGCCAACAAAGATTTCATTTTCCTCAAGAGTTGTGAGGGTGTCATATGTCTAAGGGTCAAATTGTTAAATAAATCATGTAACTTTTTTCCATCCGATGTACCCATACGTCTTATAATGGCGTTCTTTAGTGTATCATATGGTTTGTCCTCAGGCATATGGTCTAGCAAATCGACCACTTCTGCCGCCACGTCGGTGGGAAGTTTTTCCACGACGTATGCATACTTTGAGGTTTGCGATGTAATTTTTTTTAGCGCTAAAAAGTGCATTTAGCTGAGAAAACCATACTGGTATGTTAGTTGGGTTGTAGCTGGGAATGCTGGCTGATATTGTTGCTGTTGTGGGTTCAATGTCGTTGTTTTCCATCTTTTACGCGTTGTGGTAATTTTTGTGTTGTTTTCTAATATGAGAGCTTTTTTGTGTTACGTGCTTTCACCAGTCGGAAGGTCACCAATTTTGTGGGGGATTTGGTATTTGCTGGGTTGTATGCGCTTCCGTATTTTACGGGTCTGGCTCTCAGATCATTTCCCCCACAAATACAACACTCTGTTTTACAATCGCGCAAAGTGAAAGGAACAATTTACAACGGACATTAAACAACAAACAATTTATTACGTGAAAAATAAAATGGTACGTGGAAACAAATAAAATACATGATGCGAAAATTGCCTTTGGGAAAGTAAAACTTGGCAAGAAGTTGAATTTGTTCAAAGATGTGTATAAGTTTACATTAGCAGAGTCCGTAATAAGTTTTTCCTACTTACATTTAGTTCATTGTCAGGTGGCGACAGCGTGTCGCGTTGCTGTTTGAAAGTTCGCCAGTTTTTCCTTTTCAAAGTCCTCGGAGCTAGGTTATGAACTTTTAGCGTGGAAGAAATGACTTGGCCGGACAAAGTATTGGTGGCATGCGTACTTAATGGCTAGCTTGGTGACTGAACTTTTTTTCTCTAACTGTGTGTATTATATACATTAATAGGGGATCAACGAATCTTCCTAACATTAGGGTGTGAAAACATTTATTGACCAATCAGATTTATTATTTTACTATTTTGTTTGGGGCCTAAATATTTTTGTGTTAATTTACTTCCGATCCTATTTTTCTAGAATGTTCTTATTCTAAGTTTTTAGCTGATTGGTTGAAAAATATAAAAATGTAATCTAAATTCTACTGCCGTTTTGATCCAATTTTTCTAGAATGTTTTATTGTGATTTCCTGTTGCTTATTTTAATAGAAAAAAAAATGTATCCCATAACATAATAAAAGAATTTTGCCGCTGAAGAAGTGAGGATTTTCTGCACTGAAATGGCCATACACCATATAAAATTTTCGGATTTTTATTAGGAAAATATATATATATATATATATATATATATATATATACAGAAACACACAAAGAACTTAAGCAAAAAGAGTGTAGATAATATTTCGGTTTACCATTGATTCAAGATATATGCGATCGTGGCTCCCCAAAACTTATCTTTTGCGGCTCTTAACATTTTTATTCTTTGGCTAAAGCACTTCTTTTTGCCATCTATTCACAAAAGCTCGTCAGGTAAGTGGCTCATTACCTTTCTGTATCTTTCTTGCCCTGTAATGATTAAGTTTTACAAGCCCTTCTTCCTCATTATGGATTCAAGGAATTTCAGTACGAATGAGTTAAAGAATGTTCTTTTCGTACCTACCTTAAAATAAGTGTCGTAAAATCCGATGTGGCAAGAGTATATTAATTTCCTGCTCGTTTTTGCTTTTAGTTGATAGGAGACATTAATACTTATATTAAGTTGAAGCTTAATAGCTAACATTTAATACGCCAACAGATTCCTTAGCATTATAATAAATACATATGCCTGAACTTAATGACGCACCTGCGAACTCAGTGTCATCTCATTATTTTTAATTAGCGCAAAACTCTCCTAGAATGATCACAATTGAAAAAAGGCAAAAAAAAACAAAAAAAAAAAACAAACAAGACAAAACAAAACAAAAAAACTTTATTCTGTAACACAATATGTACTAATTTAACTTTGTTGTAATGACTATTTCATTGTGTTTATTTTTGACTAATGGTCCCCGCGTTGGCGTTTCTCCACCATGTTACTTATGGAATCTTTTAAACAACAATTACTAAAATGGTCCTTTGCCAATAACTTTACACCATTCCTTATATAAATACTCTTTTCATATTTATTAACAAATCTTTATTCATTTAACTTGGTTTAGTGATTTAATGTAGGTCAGCCAGTTAAATACTATACGTGATACACGCTTTGGGCGATCATGTCTCGAAAAAGACATGACTGACTGGGCAGAAGATTATCCCGCAGTAAGTTGTCATTCCTTTCTGCGGTAGACTGGTTGCCAGCCAAGGCTATAGAACCCAATCGGCCCTATTATAACCCATAACTGGAGGGAAGAAACAGATTAATACCTTTCCCAAGGGTATTTGTGCGTAAGTGAAAGTACGTACCTCCACTAATTGGCTGAAAAAAAAAAAAAAAAAAACATAGCAGGAAAAAGAGGCTCCAAATTTTATAAAAACTAAGATTTTCTGTCAAAATGTTTATGTTATTATTAAGAAGAAAGATCAAAGTATTTTTTTAATTATTTAATAAAAAAAATTAATCCTTTCTCAAACGTTTGAAAGTTAAATTAAAAATATTGTTTTTTTTCGTCTTTGGTTGGCCAAATTTTTACCAGAGTTTACTATGGATAATGTAATATTACGAAACTCATTTTTTTTCGGTTGGAACACATTAATTTGGAAATTATTGCAAAAATCAAATAATTGAATGATTTTAATGAAATTTTCAGAACTTATTAAAAAAATGAATGAAATTATTTTTAGAAAATATTGGCAAAATATATATTTTTACATATGTTACCACCGCTTAACGCACACACAAATAGACATCATGCAATTTCATGAAATTTCAAGAAAATTAAATTCTGTTTCGAAAAATGTTTTATTATTTAAATGCAGGACTATTTTCTTTTTCTTTCTATTTCTTTTTTTTTTTTTTTAACAGTTGGTCTTTTTTCCGAAAAACTGTTCCGGTTAGTGAAATAAAATGCAATAAACAATGTCATCAGTTAATTAGATAAGCTTTTAATTGTTTGCTTATATATATATATATCCAGGTAAAGTGGCCCCACAGTTTTACGATTTTGAGTTCTCTGGCATTTACTTTTTATAAAAAGGGCTCAATACAATAAATATTGTAGAGCATAATATAATCATATAATTATGAATTAAAAATACATTGTGACACGGAAATTTCTATCTTGTCATCAGGCAATGTTAGATGTTTGTTGTGGAAATGATTTACATTGAAATGAAATCATTTTCACAACAAACATCTAACATTGCCTGATGACGAGATAAAAATCTCGAAACAGAAATTTCCGTGTCGCAATGTATTTTTAATTCATAATTATATATGTATATGTATATATATGTCTGTCAGTTAAGTACCATACGTGATACACGCTTGGGCGATCATGTCTCGAAAGGGTAATGACTGGCTGGACAGAAGATTATCCCGCAGTAGGTTGCCATTGCTTTCTGCCGTACTCTGGTTGCTTTCTGCAGTAGACTGGTTGCTTTCTGCGGTAGGCTGGTTGCCAGCCAAAGCTAGAGAACCCAATGTGTCTTATTATTTAACCCCTAACTGGAGGGAAGTGGCCAATTAATACCTTTTCTAAGAGTATTTACCCGCAAGTGAATGCAAGGGATTCAACTGTATATATATATATATATATATATATATATATATATGTGTGTGTGTGTGTGTGTGTGTGTGTGTGTGTGTGTGTGTGTAAAAACAAAAAATACATATATATATATATATATATATATATATATATATATATATACAAAGAAAAAAATTCGATGAATTATGAATTTTTACAAGAATTGTTTTCATTTTCTTTTTAGTTATATTAATTTATAAAGCTTCAAAAAATCTATGTTATTTTTAAAAACTCACTTCAAAAATTATGTATCGGAAATGAGTAGAAGTACCTAGTTTTATGTTTTTTTAAATATTCCTTCGATTTCAAGTCGCGGGATAACCTCCAGTGAGGTATCAATAATTGATTAATTTCTAATTGACTTGGAAGTCTTATTCGTCAAACTTTCTAGAGATGGTGTCTCGGCAAAAAGTGCCCAAACTCTTGTACTGTGAACAGGTTAATAGAAGCATTCCTTTCATGTTTATTTAACAGGAGTAGAGGTTTATCTCTCGTTTCTTGGTTAGTATGTAGTTTACCGGTTCTTTCTACCTCCTCTTGATTTAACTATCTTAACTATTTGGTGATCTGACTGATCAGTGGCTGTGACTTTTAATTACGAGGGTACCAGGTTATCAGCTCTCTTTGCTGCATCCGACTGATAATAGGGAGCCCTTAGCGCTTACAGAGGCTGCTCTAGTCAACAGTTGCATGATACCGGGGTATTTATAGTGCTATGCCTCACATGGGTAGGTATCCCTGCATATATTTACGATGGGCAACCCTGGGGCCACATTGTACTCTAGTATTAGATATCTTCTGGCCAGTTTGTATTGTTATTGACGATAGTGACAATTATTTTGGCCTTTGTTTTCTTCTGATTTTTGTATTCTCGTTCTGATTTATTCGTTTATAACTGTTTTTATGTCTCCTTAAAACTTGGGTCTTTCAGGTGTCTGTCATATTGCAGTTTAGCAGTTTAGGTGTTGCTTTGGTCTTTAGTTTCCCTAGTTTTACTCTGATGCCGCATAATACTAGAATATGGTCACCCCTGCAGTCGGCACTTAGATATGTTTTACAGTGAGAACTGTGTTTCTGAAACTGTTGTTAATAGTTGCATAATCAATTCGGTTCTTTACGTTCCCCTCCTGAGTTCCGCTATGTTTACAGGTGCCTTGAGTGATCTTTTTTTTTGTAGTCATATCGCCCCAAACAAAGCAGTTCACTGCCACTGGTGTGCAGGATGTTACATAGGAGGAAAATTATGAGAAAGAGTGACAGGTTATAGAGAGTGTCAGGAAGTGGATAAGAGAAGGATGAGAATACTGATGAGAGTGGAGTGGATGGAGAAAGAAGCATGAGAGAGGATGCAGGTTAGATAGGAGATGACTATTGACTTTATATTTAAATTCTTGGAGATTGTAGCTGCCTGGGAAGCAAGTAAATGGAAGGGAATTCCACCGGCGGGAAGTGCAAGAAAAATAGCTGCTGGAGAAGAATTTGCGTTTACATTTTATTGGTTTCACAGTAAAAGGGTGGGACCTAGTTGCTAGTCTTGTGGCTCGAATAAATTCATATATAGGGGGCACCAGTGAGCTAAGTTCATCGGAACAGAAGCCATGAAAGTATTTGTAGAAGAGACACAGAGAAGCCACGTTGCGCCGGTGAGAAAGTGACTGTATCTGAGCTGCTATGTCAGGATCGATCAAATTGCAGATTCTCTTTTGGATTTTGTAAAGGACCTCCAGGTGAATAGCAGGATCACCCAACCAGATATGGCAGCAGTATTCAATGCACGAGTGGATGGTAGATTTATATATGTGCAGGCTGGTTTCAAACGGGAAAAACTTCCTGGCCCTGAACAGAGAACCGACCTTCTTAGCAGCGGATTTAGTTATGGATTCTATATAGACATTCCACTTGAGGTCTGTTGTGAGAGTTAACCTGAGGAGGCGCAGTGTTTTGCTTTCAGGGAAACTAGCCTGATCCATGCTAATAGGGGTAAGAGCGATTGTCTATGATGGTTAATAGATAGCAGCTTGGTTTTGGAAGCATTAAAATTAATGAGCCATTTCTTGCACCAGTCCACCACGGATTGGAAGTCTTTTTCAAGCTCGGCAGCAATGTTTGCTTTGGAATCAGTTGTTGGTGATTATTTGATCGTTTGCTGTACATCACTGGACCCATCTTTAATTTCGCTCGTTTCGTGATCATAATCCATAGTTATCGACTGCTGGCTCTTTTCCTACATTGACATTCAGATCTCCTATGATGATAGTAATTTCTTTTGATTTACATACAGCCTTGGCATTGTCGAGAGAATTTGAAATATTATCGATTTTCTTCTCTGTATTCTCCGCTGTCGGTGCATATACACTGATAATTGCTGCCCTTGTTGATGTCGATGGTTATAGTCCTTCAAGGATTCTTTTTCTTTAATATCAGCAAATTGTAATCTGGGTGGCGGGATCTCCTGACGTCTTTTATATGCTGTCCCCCTTCAGGAAATCAGCGATTGTAGCTTTCTACAACTTCCTGTACTTTTTAGCTTTAAACAATGTTTGATTTTTTAACTTTCCTCATTTTTTCCCACCATAACTCATTTTCTCTCTGCTCCTCCTTTCTTCAATAAAGAGTCCGTGAATGTCAAATTCTTCAAATCTTCTTTCCTCACAATGTGCCCCAGAAATTTTGTCTGTTTTTTTTTTTTCTGATTTGAAATTTAATTGTTTTTTTAGTTGTTAGTTTCTTCAAAAATGTATCGTTGCTTTCATGTTTCGTCTTTGGTATCCTCAGAATCTGTCTGTAGAACCACATTTCTGTCACGTTGCATCTCTTCTTCATCCAGCAGTCACTATAACATAAGACAATAGATATGACATAGTTGTTCAGCATTCATTTCTTTGTTTCCAGTAAAATTTTCCTTTCTCTTAATACTCTGCTTAGTTTCTGTAAGACCTCGTTTACCATTTCTATGTGTCTTCATGTTTCTTACTGCTCTATCCATATAGTTACACTTCTCTTCCTGATTGATTTTGATATCTCCAATCTGAAGTTCACTGCTTTTCTTACTGACAACCAGATATGCTACTTTCTTGATGTTAATAGTCATTTGTCCTCACTTTACTATGTTGCCTAGAAGCTCTTGCAGTCTTGCTTCTGAGTCTAGTATCAACACAGTATTATCAGTATATCTTGTGTTGTTAAAATTATGCCAACCAAATATAAATCCCGATAAGGCTTTCACTTCTCTTATTTATTGTCTCACTGTAGAAATTAAATAAATTCAATAAGAAGATTCATTCTCATATTATTCCATTTCAGTTTTTGTGTTCTTGTGCAACGCATTTTCTCTTGACAAGCAGGCAGTTTGTTTCCAATAAATATTATAGGTTATTCTAATATCTTTCTTATATAAGTTAAGTTTTCTTATCCGTTCAAATTTGTACCTTATTAATATGCTTTTGCCTAATTTATTAAATCTACTGCATAGATACAGGTCTTTTTGCATTTCTGTTGTTCACACTTATAGCATTTTTATCATAAATATAACATTTCTTATACTAAAGTCTTGAACAATGTAATCGCCTTAGAAAACCAATTTTTTAAAACATGAGGAGGTAAGGCTAAAGTCATGTATAAGGTAAAGAGAGAGCATAATGTTAAATTGAATACAATATATAATATATATATAATTTTGGAAAGAAGCAGAGATTGTAAACCAGCTTGGAAAATAAGAATACATTTAAAGATTTCCAATTGGAACTGAGTGGATTTGAAACTGAGAATCCTGTGTAAAAGAGTCAGAAAGAATGATACATGAATTCATATGGAAGTGAGTCATATCACGAGGTGCTAGACTGAAATTCTGAAGAAGGAATTTTAGCTTATTTTCACTGACCTAAATTCTGCTACTCTCCAATCTGGTCATATTCATAACAAACAAAGGAATTTATCTGGTCTTTGATATCTGGTCTTGGACATCTGTCGTCACCTCTGATCACACAGGATGCATGAAAGGTGTCCTCCATAAATGTGAATCACTGGCATGTGCAGTGAGTCAGTTAATTTTGAACTCAGTTTTGGTTGCTATCTGTGTCAATTAGGTTCTTGCATCAAGTACACCTGAAAAGTAATTTCGTTTCCACTTATTTCCTGGACGACTGAATTGAAGAAAGGCAAGTGACAACACCATTTTACTTTACCTTTTACTAGCTAATCACCTGTGTTGAAATAACTTAGTTTCGCCAAGCAATTTTGGCTTACAGCCATATCACGTTGAATACACCGGTTCTCACTTGATCACCGAAGTTAAGCAACATTGAGCCTGGTCAGTACTTAGATGGGTGACCGCTTAGGAATACCAGGTGCTGTAAGCGTTTAGTGACGGATGTACGTTGTGGGGCAGTGGATATCAGCTTGGAAAGAGAAATTGGTTAGCCGAGTTTGAATTCTAGTTGAATACCCTGCATTCACTTAAGCACTGGTACCCTTGGGAAAGATATTAATCCATCCCTTCTCTCCAGTTATGGGTTAAATAACAAAGGTAAAACTTGGGGACCCTGCCCTTAAAACAAAAACAAATCCCAATAAATCTTGATACTCAAAAAGAAAAAAAAGTATTACTAGACACAAAACTTATATAAAAACAACAATAAATTGTTAAAAGAAAAAAGGTATTACCAGCAATAAATAAATAAAATTTAGTTGGCAATAAATGACCGGGGTTGATATGCCAAAAAAACAAACAACCAAACCAAGCAATTTCCATTGTTTGTTTTTAATAAATCTTTATTCTCGTCATCCATTTCCATCAAATATCCACACAAAAAGAATAGAAGGATGAAAATAATTTCTTTCTTCTCGCGGAGAATTGAGGACTGCAAGCTGGAGTTTCATTCTATTACTGGAAAATATATATTCCCAAAGGGAAACAGCACCATGGACCTGTAAGCTGCCAGGGAGGCAGATTTAGCCTCTGCATGGGCTAAAGAAAGCAACCTTTCGCTTTAAAACAAATTCAAATTTGACTGCTGCTTTAGTTACTGATGAAGTGACATCATTAAGTGGACATCATGTGACCCACATACACCAAAGGGAGATAAGCACCTTCTATATCCCTTCTTCTTCTTCTTCTATGTGCTCTGTCCCTTCAGGATGTAGGCGATCATGGTTCTCCACATCTCCCTATTCCTTGTGGCTCTTAGTATGTTTGCTCCTGTTACTCCTGGCAACCTCCGTTCTGTCATCCATCTGATTAGGCCCTGCAAATATGTTATCCACTGACTTCCTCTGTCTCTCTTTCCTTCTATCTGGCCAGTCAGTATCAGGTTCTCCAAGCTCTCCTTCCTTATTACGTGTCCTAGGAACTTCAGTTGTCTCTTCCTGATGCTCAGTATTAATTTCCTTTTTGTTGCCATTCTTTCCAGCACCTCATTGTTGCTTGCATGCTCAGTCCATGATATCCGCAGCATCCTTCTGTAGAACCACATTTCCACTGCTTCCAGTTTTGTCCTCATTTTCGATGATATTGTCCAGCATTCACTGCCGTATTGAAGAACTGACATCACATAGCAATCCAGCACTCTTTTCTTTGTTTCTAGTGAAATTTTCCTATGTGTTAGTACTTAGCTTCTGAAATGCGTCCTTTGCCATGCCAATTCGCCTTCGGATCTCTGTATCCCTACACTTTCTTATTAATTCCATCAGCAGCATTTGAAGTGTTACAGATTTTCTGGTGACCAATTGTAATAGCATCTACCTACAAGATAAATAAATAAACAACAAAGTTAGTTGGTAGAGATAAAGTAAAACTATTTTCCAATTTAGTCTGATTTTAAAATTCCAAGATCAGTCAATTGACTACTATTTACATAGCAAATATTTTTAGCCTATTAACTGTGGATTACAGAAATTTCTCTCAATGCATTTCTATCAACAACTTGCAAACGAGAAAAGTTTCACAAGTGTGGTGTTAATCCAGATTCAACTAAATTGAATAAATTTCTGTGGTACAGCTATTCCCTAGAGGTTTCAGGCTTTCCTGCTGAAAAACTGGAGTAACTAGTTGTAACTAAAGCTGTCTGCAGCAAATTAAATTAACCCCTTTCTCTATTTCATGAGTAAAAAGTGAGTTCCATTTGAACAGTTTTTTTCCCCAAGAACTGCTGCTTTATGGAACAGAATCCCAAGAGGATGTTTTCCCCAATAATTACAATCTTAACAACTTCAAGTCTTGGGTTAACCATTGCCCCTTCTATATATCCTCATAAACTGTACTCTTTGCTTTCTTTTACATTCATCCAACATCATACACTAACATTCTATCTTGAGCGACTCTTGGGCCTTGTATTGGCTGAATATTAGTATAAAAAGTCTGAATTTTAATTCAATTCATCACTAAAAAGAAATGATGAAAATTTTCATATACACTTCAGCTGAAATGCACAACATATTCAGAATACATAATTTATCATTTCAAATGTAAATTTCTGCAGTGAAATGCAACCAACAGTAATTTCCCCTTGCTGTTTAGTTTACACATCAGACCTACTATGGGTATTTACCAGAAACCTCCCTATGTGATACAAGGTTGATTTTTAATGTGGGAATTCTGAGCCCTTAGGCTACTAGACCCATGATGAACTCATTATAGTATTATAATATAACTTATATTAGTATTATAACCTCTATATTTAGTCCTTACTGTAACAAAGTGACTCTCTACTCACCCATTACTATAAAACTATCATACCTAATAAGAGAGATAATTATACTTTTAAATCCAGAAGAGAAGAGGAGATCAGAAAATTCTTTCAAAATTGATAAAGAAGGCATCCAGTATAAAAGACATTACATTGTTACAGAAACCAACAAAGATTAACAAAACTTGGTTATAAACAACCAACAATTTGAAATGATTTGTTTGAACATTTCTTTTGATCGATACTCATATTTAAGTAGATATTCTGTTTATAATCAAACAGTATTATTTCTACCATCCTGATTATTTACGATAAATTTTTGTGACGAAAATGTGTTATTCGGCAGTATTCGAACCTGTGACCCCTATCCACACAGGGAAAACTACCATGTGATATGGTGTGTCTTAGACCTCCGGACCACGAATGAGGATCAATCTAAACGAAGTCAAATTAAGCCTATAACACAATTTTCGAATTCATCGTAATAACCATCTCTTATATTATTCCCCTGTTGAATGACACACATTTTCATAACAAAAATTTATTGTAAATAATCAGACCAGTAGAAATAAATATATAATACTGTTTGATTATAAACAGAATATCTACTTAAATACGAGTATCGATCAAAAATAATGTTTGATCAAATCATTTCACATTGAATTGTATATTTAAGCAGTAGAGTTTTCATTTAAAGGGATTTATAAAGAATCTGCCATTCTTTTTAGAAAGACCAATAATGACTAATTGACTTCTCTTGAAGAAGGTGAAAGGGAAAAGATTATCCACTTCTTAAAGATTAAGGAATTTAGCATACAGTTTAAAAGATCAAACAACAAATATTTGACTTAGACATAGAAGCCAGGTGTTTGGTGTTCCTAGCTTTTAAAAATAAATATTTTTAAAAATAAAAATAATTCATAAATTGCTCTTCTGTTAATTTGGAGTGCATCTTGGTAACTGGCAGGGTACATTATTGCACCTCGCCATACCGCTTGAGAAACACTGATCTAGGTACTGACCAGGTTTCATGTTGCTTAACATAAGTGATCGGATAAGAACCAGTGTTTCAACATGATATGGCTGTAAGTAAACAAAAGTCTAGTGTGTGTTAAATTTTGATTGACAGGTTCTTTCACATTTGAGATGGGAATTTACTGTAAGAAAAGAAGTAATAACAATTTATTTTTGGAATAAAAACAGAAGGGAGAGGAGAAAGTTGGAATAAAGAAGCAGATTGGGAAAAAAAAGAGAAAATAAAATGAAAATGGGGCCTGGAATAACAATGAGTAGGCTAAAAAAAAAATTAAAAATTAGAAAAGCCAGCAAGTCCTGTCTATTCTGAACACAACAATTCTTAAAAGTCCTGTGATACAATAAGCTGAAAAATAATCAAACTTATTCTTTTTCATTCAATGTTAATTTCTTCACTTTAAATCGTGAATTAAAACTTCTTACTCTTGAGGAACACAAATATCACACAACAGAACAGAATGAAAATAATTTATTTAGCCTTGACTTGAATGAAATTATGTTACAACTTGACATCTAACAAGGCTTTATATCTAACAAGGTAAATGTCATACTCTCTGCAACTTTTATGAGGTCACACCTGAACCTCAATTTCTTTCATGTCATTGCGAACATCTCATCATCCATCAACTCAGCGATCATTCATATATCCAGAATGTGTTATGTACTCCATCAACCTACACATTGTTAGGAGAGCACACACCTGTTGCTTTTCCTTTTGTCCAACATGACATGCAGATTGCATCGGATAGCTTTACTCAAACCTCCTCCTCCTTAATTTGGACGTGCACACTTCTCCCCTACTTTGGCCTCCACTGACACAGTTCATGGATGCTTTCATTCATTCATGAATAAAGCCCTTTGCAGCATGAAATTCTTCACCATCTTTAACCTAAGTGATATTTTGTATCAGATAACAACTTTAGATAGTGATATTTAAAAGATTATTTAAAAAGATTAGCAACTAGATCCCACCCTTTTACAGTGAAACCGATAAAATGCAACCACAACTTCTACTCCAACAGTTTCTTTCCTCGCACTTCCCGACTGTGGAATCCCCTTCCACACGATTGCTTCCCTAATGGCTACAATCTCCAGGAGTTTAAATGTAAGGTCAATAGACACCTCCTAACACACTAACCTGCTCCTATTATATTAAACACTCTTCCCATCTGTCCAACCCTCATCCTCGGTATCCTTACTCATCTGTCACCTTCCTCCTGACATTCCCTATGTTTAACCACTCCTTCTCTTTACCTTCCCCTATGTAGCCCCATGCGCAATAGTGGCAGTGGAATGCCTTGCTTGGGGTGAGATGATTAAAAAAAAAAAACAAATATGTGCATCCTCTTTCCACTATTGACCTATATGTTTGTTGTTGATGTCTGTCAATGATCATATTTTTGTTTGGTCTATTCACAATTTGAAAGTTGCACCCAATATTTCATTTCTTACAGCACTTGGTGCTGTTATTCATTAATAATTACTTTACTGGACACCTCTCTAAAAAAAATATTTTGTTCAGTACCCCTGCAATAATGGTTTCCGTTTCTACCCTCACTTCTCTCTTCATATCCCCCCCTCATCCTGGTCCAGAGTTTAGCATCAAGCAATGCACACCCTTTTCAATAATGTGTTACATTGATATGCCAATATTGTCAAGTCATTTCTCACCTGAACCCTTTTCACCACATACACTTAGTCCAGGGTTAATCTACCGGTACCTGTTGCAATTCTTAATCGCCTTTCAAAGATAATATGTGGGTCAACTTTTCTGACCAAAAACATGTTTACCATGCAATTTTTTCAATCTACTAGATTTTCCTTACTCTGATGAGGATATCCGCCATGTTGAAACCTGCAGGCAGTTTTAACCCCAATTCATCACTCAGTTTGTCTAAGAATCCTAGTCAAGTCTTACTGAGCATTTCTCTTTTTATTCCTACTCTCCTCTCAAAGGTGGCTGTTGACCTCACCCACCCAAGCATGGTATCTGAATCAGTTCAAATGTTGATATCCTGCAGGCCCTACGCCAATACCAAATTGGTGTGGTTGCAATCATTCTTCTTCCTTAACATCACTTACTTTCAGAATAATGCCTAATATTTCCCAACCATATTTATTTTTTCCCCAGATTCAGACACATACCAGCTTCTTCTTATACATTCCTTCCTTTCTGCATATATTTCATCAAAACTATCTCTTCACCCAAGCATATCTTTCCAGCTCACCCTGTAGGCTCACCTTCTAACAATTCAGTGCAATTCTGCAATAGGAGATGTCTTACTAATCTTCTGCATTTTAAGAATAACACTTTTCTGTTCAAGTTTGTATTTCATTCTTGGCAAATGTT
Organism: Ascarosepion bandense; assembly: GCA_037127315.1. Taxonomy (NCBI): domain Eukaryota; kingdom Metazoa; phylum Mollusca; class Cephalopoda; order Sepiida; family Sepiidae; genus Ascarosepion; species Ascarosepion bandense. The sequence goes on from JBBBDQ010002346.1 coordinate 111,673, forward strand.
ATTCTCATAAAACAAAAACAAAAAACACACTAGTTTGGCTGATCTGTGATTCTCCAATCTGAGGCATAAATGCTTACTCACTTACTATGATTCTGAGTTTTACAGTCACCTCAAATTTCTTGAGGTGATCAATCACCTCTGTTATCCTATCCACCAGAATGCATTCTATATAGGAGTTAGTAGCTCTCCTCAATGCTTCCACTCTACCCAGTAATGTCCTATGGTCTGCTGCAATGATCTTAGATACAGAATTCAACTCAGACTCTAATCTGATCAAACAGAAGGTTTCACGTTAGCAATTAACTAGATCCTAATTTCTGTTGCATTCTGTGTCCTCTCTAGGTTCCCACACTACTACATAAAATGGTATTAATGAAAGGACCATTTCTTTTTGTTATTTATCTTATTTGTTTAATTTAACTGAGAGTGGTGGCAGCTTAGATTCTAAGAGGCAGTAGGAGGAATAATCTCACATAATGCATGATACACTTTGGCTTGGTGTCCCTCCACAGGTGGTCTTAGCCAGTCTTACAACCTAGATGTGGAAGGCATGTCAACCCTCCAGAATTCTTACAGCCTTCTGTTGGATTCATACTGTTTTAGATTTATATCCAAAACTCAGATAAAGTCAATCTATCACTGCCAGAATACCTAATTGCCACTTAGAGAACTCTTATAGCAATTTATCTGATTTTTCGTCATTAGAGACCCCTCTTTTTACAACCATTCAACTGTCCACACTTTGTCATGAAATTCTACATTTAAGATATCCTTAGTTTTACAACAGATATTCTCCCTTCCAGGTCTTTTTTCAACTGCCATACTCTCTTCCAGGTCTCTTTTGAACAGATATCTTCCCTTCCAGATCTTTTTTCAAAAGACATCCTCCCTTCCAGATCTTTTTTCAAAAGACATACTCCCTTCCAGGTCTCTTTTCAACAGTTGAGCTCCTTTCCTGATCTCTTTTCAACCTTCTAATAGTCATCATTTTTCAGATGTGCATTCATAACACATCTTGCTCTTTCATTCCTTCCTCATTGATTAATAATTAATCACATCCAACCCTAACACCATGTCAATTGCTTCTGCAATGTAATCAATCATGATTATCCAGAGTTTAGTTGTGTCCTATACACAATCAACTTTATAATACTATTAGCTCTGCATCTAACCATCCCCTCCCGTTGACGGCCCTCATTCTATTCATCCCACTCTACTTAGCCACCAACCTGAGGTCCATATTACCAAGGGCTCTTGCGCTCATCCACCTACCAGAACTTTTAATGCTAAAGCTCCATTAAAATAGGATCAGAAAAACCAGTTTGTCTATCTGTGTCAGACTTGTATTTTTGGGAAAACAAGATCGTGAATATGCAGTACAGTTTTATTCTGGGAATTTTTTGCACACACCTTATATTAACAAATTGTGCATTTCTTTAGTTTTCTGAACTCTATTGGCTTTATTTCATTTTTAATGAAAATTTGTACTTTATCACAAAGAAAGTGTACTTTATTTCTATCTGTTATATTATTGTTATTCCCTAAAATAAACTTTTAAAATTGTGTACTTTTTTGGCAGGACGTCGGATTTGCTTTGAGTGAAAAATACCTTGTGAGATAATGAATGAAAATGATTTTATTGTGGACAAAAATGGTATCTTACTAGACTTGCCACCAGGTAAAGTTTTTTTCTTTCTATCAGAAACCTACACATTCTGTCCTGCTTTGTCATATGGGTACTAAGCCTTATTAAGATTTACTTAGACAACAATAGGCACCTTTGTTTTACATATATGATAGTTAACTTAGTAGTAGTACTACTAATAATAGAAGAACTAACAAAATATGTGAAAATTATGAGAATTTTATGTATTTTTCATGCTATCAAATCTTTTGCTAAAAAGAGCTCAACAGATAATTAGAGCTGTAACATTCAATAATATTCAATAATTCAACAAAAGTTCAATGTACAGATAATTTTTTCTTTTATCAATAAATCATTCAAAGATTTAGAAATTCTGATAGCTAAAAACTTCCCTAACATTGTAAAAAATAGCTAAAAAGATTTTATCTTGATCAAAATTTAAATGTTACATTTTTAAGAAAACTTTAACTTTGAAGAATTTGAAATTTGAAAGTTATGATTCGTTTTGTCCAGAGGAGCATAAATATGAGATCTGATAATAATTTCAATCGATCCATCAAACACTTGGCTCTGCAAAACATTTCAACAAAAAATTTTTAAATCAGTCAATTAGATAAGTCAATTGAACTTTAATTTGTTTTATTAAATGATAGTTAATTTTTAAAAGAAAACATAACCTGTGAAATTATCCAATATTGGGTTTTGTTCATACACATATATACATGTGTGAGTGCATAAGAGGTGTCTGAAATGTAATGTAGAAAAATTTACGAAAAACATTTGTTTTGGTAAAAACTTGCAATAGGTCATAGGAAAGTTTTAACTATCAGTATTTCTGGATCTCCAAATGATTATAGATAAAAGAAAAAATTACTTGTGACATTATTTAGTATTACTGGAAATAATTAATGTGCAAAATTTTGTCTTTATTTAAATTTAATTTTTTTTATTTCATTTTAGGCACATTACATTTAGATGAGAATGGCATTGTGCAAGACACTGACTACAGCATTTTGCAACTTCCTGCTGATTATGAAGATGTACAACAGTCTTTATATGACCTTCAGCCTTACCAAAGTTTTATCAGGAGCAGTTATTTTGAAAACTCAGGGTGAATAAATTTGATTTACAATTTATCTTTAAAAAAATTTTTTTTTTAATCATTTCAACCCCTAGGCAAAGCCACTAGTGTGCAAGGGGTTACAGGGAGTGAAAGAGAAAGAGAAAAAAACTGAGAATAAGGACAATTGAGGGAAGGACAAAAGATGAACGAGATTCAAGAAGACAGAAGATGGCATTTGATGTTCCATTTAAATTTTTGAAGATTGTTATCAAGGAAACAAGTAAAGGAAGCAAGTTCTACAAGTGGGAAGTGCGAGAAAAAAAACTGTTAAATTAGAAGTGTTGGTTGTATTTAGATATCTCAGCAACAAATAGGTGGTGCCTAGATGCCGCTCTAGTAGCAAGCCTAAATTCATGTAGTCAGGGCCCAAGGAGGAAAGCTATTAAGACCAATTGCTATGAAAATATTTGTAGAAAAGGCAGAGGGAAGCCACGTCATATTGGCGAGAAAGTGACTTAAGTAGAGCTGTACTAAGAATTTCCAATCTTTAACAAGTAAGCACTTGCTGCAAATTTTTCAATAATTCTTATTCAGTCAGAATATTTTAACTTAAATACTTGGTTGCCAACCAAGGCTATAGGATTTAATATGTTCTGCTATTTAACCCATAGCTGGAGGGAGAAGAAACAGATTAATACTTTTTCCAATTTTCCAAGGATATTTGCGTGTATGTGAATGCAACAAATTCAAATGGAATTCAAATTCAGCTCTCAGATCTCTCGTTCCAAGCCAATCTCCACTGCAACAGCCAGGCACATATTATAGATACAGCTGTAAATTCTCCAATTTATTGTTCTTTCTTTTTTATTTATTCACACACACACACGCACACGCACACACACACACACACATGCACACACTCACATATGCACACACACACACATGCACACACACACATGCACACACATGCACACACTCACACACGCACACACACACACACACATGCACACACTCACACACACACACACATGCACACACACACATGCACACACATGCACACACTCACACACGCACACACACACACACATGCACACACTCACACACGCACGCACACACATGCACACACACACATGCACACACATGCACACACTCACACACACACACACATGCACACACATGCACACACACACACACACACACACACACACACACACACACACACACCCACACACACAAGCAACTGGTGAGTTAATTGTTTCTTTTAAGGAAAATATCAAGTTAGCTCATTAATGTAAACTGAAAAAAGTCAAGAACTGCAAAAATAATAATAAAAACATGTTTGGGTAACAAATTTATGATTTATCAAAGTGGAATGGTAAAATTGTATCACTTTGGCTTCTCTGCCTAAAGTTGTGATGTTTTCATCAGGAAAGAAAATGAGGTTGAGTCAATAAATCTATATCCTGACACAAAATTAGTAAATGTATTTTAACCTGAAATGTTCACTGTATAATGTTTAATCTACGTCATTAATTATCACCACCAAATTAAGTGTATTTAGAATGTAACAAGAAAAGATATATGTTAACGTTCATATCAACGCTATCCCTTTCTCTCTCTCTCATCATACGCACATGAGATGATGTTACAGAGTAAGGTCAAAAGAAATGGAGAGCCACTGAGATAGCGGTGTATGAGGTCTATTCTCAATGTAACCAACCATTTTGAATATTTCAAGAACCAGTTGAACAGCTTTGATTTAATTTAACATTCAAACAGTGTGGACCCTACTGCACATGTATGAAAATGTACTCTTCCCCAGCATTAATCAGCAGTCAGACAATATTGAGCAAACTTTTATAATCAATGCATCTGCAAATGACATCTTATGCAGGGAATTTTTGAGGAAGCATTCATGACTGTCTCAGGTCAATATAATTAGGAGACAACCATTACAAGAGAATAATTGTAACTACAGAGTGTCCATAAAGTTTATGTGTACGTTATAAAATTTATAACTTTATTTGTATTTATGATAGAAATAATTTGTAAAAAGGATTAGAAAGAAGTAAATCTATATTTTTAAGGTTTTATTGAAATTTTATTTAAGTTTCCACATGTTTTCTGTCATTAACAATACAAAGGGTAATACAATTTTGCAGTTCATATTTTTTTAATTATCTAAAAATTGTTGCAAATTTTGTAGTAAAGAATTATTCAATAACTATACTTAAAACTGGGTACATTAAACTTTATAACATTTTTTACAGATTATTTCTATCACAAATACAAATAAAGTTATAAATTTTTTTAAAGTGCACACGGACTTTATGGACACCTTGTATTTTAGACTTGAATCTTTTTACTTATTTGCAACTCTTTGCATTTGTATTAATGTAAAATATCAAACAAGATATTGATTTTATATATTGATTGATAATTAAACAAAAATGATTCTTCATTCTTGTTTTATTATCAAGTTCCAAATTTTTTTACTCCTTATTTTATCAATGATGTCAGTTACTAATCCCTGTCAAGTATCAAAGACCATTAGTTAAGCTGTCCAATTAAATAAACTTGCCCTGACTTGAACTAAAATAAACAAAAACCCTTTGCCAATTTGTTGATTTTGTTTGTTTAGTGTTAATTTTATTCAGATTTTCCCCTACCTACCTTAACTGTATAAAGAGAATTTTTTTCCCTAATGGACCAATCCGTGGGGTCATATCACAATCCACTTGCTTAATATCAGTATTGTCTGTTAATTATGAATAAGTTGCAAGTTTACAGTATCTACTTATGCTGCTTGACTATCACAAATTTTACAAGTAATTTCTGTTATAAAATATATTGCATTAATACATTGCAAGTTATGTCCAGAAAGTATCCAGACATTTAATACTAATGAAAAAAAAAAAATAACCATAAGCCATTTCAAAATAGCCCACCTAGGGCAATAGCATCTTAGTCCTCTTCAAAGTATTGCCGTTGTTATCTCAAATATTTATCCCAGTGTTTTTTTCATGTTTCAAAACAAGGATAAATTAAACATAAAAATAATAATAAAAAATCCGACATGCTTCCTTTTTTTTTCTTTTTTTTTTTTAATCGTTTCACCCCAAGCAAAGCATTTCACTGCCACTATTGCACTTGGGGCTACATAGGGGAAGGTAAATAGAAAGGGTGGTTAGGTATAGGAAATGTCAGAAGGGGGGTGATAGATAGTTGGGAGGATGGGAAGAGTGTTTGAAAGAATGGAAGCGAGTTAGTGTGTTAGGAGGTGTCTATTGACCTTACATTTAAACTCCTGGAGATTGTAGCCATCGAGGAAGCAGTCATGTGGAAGGGAATTCCACAGTCGGGAAGTGCGAGAAAAGAAACTGTTGGAGTAGAAGTTGCGGTTGCATTTTATCAGTTTCACTGTAAAAGGGTGGGATCTAGTTGCTAATCTAGTATCTCATGCAAATTCGAACCTAGGGGGCACCAGTGATCTAAGTTCATTATTTGTTAATAAATACTGATTACCTATAAATATATTTTACAGTTACTTTCATTTCTTAGTAATAAAATGAACTTTTTCTATTCGTTTTGTAGGTACTGCATTAGTGACTTAGAAATATCTGACGATGAAAAGAATGATGTGAGCGCTCCTGAAAATGTTCCAGTTAAACAGACAGACAATAGAAGGCAGTCTGTCTATAAAGATCGTATTGACATTTCTAACATCTCACCTGGCAATCAATTGTTAGGTTATACGCAAGTCATTAACAACGATTTTCCAAATTCTCCTCTCAGTTCTAAAACATCTCATGAACCCTTACATTATATTTATAATGATCAAGATCCTTTAGAGGTTTTTATGAATCACCCTAATTCTTCTTGTGAACCAAATAATAATAATGCTGTTACAAATTATCACCCACCAGATGCTAGTAACATGTATTTATATGAGAAGAGAGATTTGCTTGCAGGGAGCGAGAGTTCGTCTAAAAGTAGTCTGTCCATCCCTGAAGGCTTAACTGCATCAGAGAGAGAACTTTATCTTCATCATGCCACAATTTCTCAAATACTGGACAGTAGCCATAACGAAAATGATCATTTGGACGAAGAGCAACAAGTTCAAGATGATGATGATGATGTTGATGATGATGAACTGTTTCTTATTACAGGACACATTGATTTTGACACTCACCAGCCTTCAAGACCAGGATCAGCTAATGTTTTGGAATATTCCTCAGGACTTGACCAAGAAATGTCTAGGGGCTCAGAGAGAAATTGCCCTAAAAGTAGGGTTGAGAAAAGATCAGTTAGTTTTGATCTCTTACCCCAAGAACAGTCATTCAATCCAAACGAAAAAATACCTTCATTTGCTCTTGATTCTATGACAATTTCTCTTCCTGGTAATCTTCAAGATAATGATGCATTTTTAAGCCAAAAGAGATCCCAGGATGAATGCTACAAAACTAATCACTGTCATCCAGATTTTGAGAACATTTCTGAAAGACAATTTCAGGAGATAAAGAAAGGTTCCAATAGATTTTTTAATGAAGATATTTCATTAAATTCTGATTCAAATTTAATTACCGAAAAAAATCTGGTTAAAAGTGAAGCGCTTAAATCTTCTTATTCACTATATTCATCAGATGAAAACTTTCAAATTTTCTATGATCAGAAAATATCAGTCATTCCTGAAAATCTCAGGAGTCAATCAAAATCAGCAAATCAAAGAAATGAGGAAGAAATTCAAAAGAATCAAAAGAAAATGGAAAGTACAATGAATAAATTAGAGAATTCTGGGCAGAGTGAAATGGAAGAGGGATCACTTTCAAAATCAAAAATGGATGACAGTGTGAAATCATTTCGGGCCAAAAGCAAAAGTACAACAAATATTTGTTCTCCTTTAACTCCGATAAAATCCAAATATAAATCTTTGTCTGAATTAAGTAATATACCAACAGATGGCGATGATTCCATTAAAGATTTGAATGCTAAATTAGAAGAGGAACTTTCTAAAAGGAAAAAAGCCACTCAACTTGTAGAACAACTTCAGAATCGATATGACAGTCTCTTAACAAAATATGCAGATGCCGAAATGATGATTGATGAACTTCGTATTGGATCAAAGATGACACAAAAAATACCAGACTTTAAATCTTCACAAAGTCCAATCACAAATTTGATAATGAACAGGGCCCTTGTTACTTCCACGCCAATGACTTCTACTTTTTCCATGAACCAAAGTTTGCGAGAAGGTAAGGTTTGTTTAATTTTGTTTTTAATTTATAAATGCTACAGCATAAACTTTAGAAAGGCTTTATTCAATTTCAAAAGTTGACAAATTTATTAAATTTATAACAAAATGTAAGAAGTAAGGGGATACAAGAACAAAAGATTTTTAGCTTATTTCATTATATTCATAGCAGTTTTCTCAAACCTTCTCAAGTAAAGCAGTCAATCAGTTAAGTCCCATAAGTGATACACACTTGGGTGATCATGTCTCTTTTGATCCATGACTGACTAGGCAGAAGACTTTTTCCATGTTAGGTTGCCATTTCTTTCTGAGGTAGGCTGGTTGTCAACCAAGGTTATAGAACCCAATTTCTCCTGCTATTCGACCCATAGCTGGAGGGAGAAGAGATGAATTCATATCTTTCCCAAGGTTATTTGAGTGTAAGTGAATGCAACAAATTCAACTGGTATTTGAACTCGATTCTCCAGATTTCTCATTCCAAGTCAATATCAACTGCACCACAACACACGTAGAACTGTTCAACATGTTGCACTTATTAATAAACATTGCTATTTTTACAGTATTTACATTATTCAGACTATTGTCTTCAGCTTTGTTGCCATTTATATGACATTTCAGGTGTTGTACACTCAAGCCTTCTTCAAGTGCTAGGAATTTCAAACCGAACCCTTTATCATGATCACTGGCGTATATGAACTCCATTCCTTGCAGGAAGCCTTGATTGGAAGTCATGAGTTCCAATCCTTAAGGACACATTGCTCAGTGGATATAGACACTGGTTAGTTCCTGCCTTGATTCTTAGAGTTGTGAGTTCAATACCAGGCTACAGCAGTGGTGAACAAATAACTTGTAGGTTTAGAGGGAGATAACTCATGACTTCCAATTGAGGAGTGGAGTTCATATATCCCAGTGATCGTAATAAAGGGTTCAGTTCAAAATTCCTAGCATCTGAAGAAGGCCGGAGCGTACAAATGACAACAAAGATGAGGACAAGAGTCCAAATAATGTAAATATTGTAAATACTACCTCATCTCAGAAATATAGACAAATTGCTATTTTTAGCTATCAAAATGTCAATTCTTTTTAATCTTTTTGATGAATTGAAATAAAATTCTAAATCATTTCTTTTTTAAATTTTATTAATGTCTTTAGCAAAACATCTAATTAACAAAAGGTAAATAAAAGCAGACATTTGTTAATTCAAAATATTTATAGGAAAAATTTAGATTTTGAGAATTTTTAACTTTGAGCATCTTGGGAAGAAGCAAAGCTACATTTTGTAAAACTTCAGGCTGGTCTTGCTGTTACCAATTACAAAGATTATCTAAGTTTGATACAAGACCAAAAGTATGAAACACCCAGTGAAGATCAAATTCACTTCTAGGTAGCAATGTTCAACCAAACTAACTTGTTAAGCATTACCCTGTGTCATTGTTGCTGTCTGTTCTGATCTTAGCTTTCCTCTTTTTCTTCTGTTTCTTCATAAGATTCTTTTCAATATCTTAAGCTAATAATTCTTATTTTTTTCTTTTGCTACGACAGATGATGACAGATTGCTTCTCAGTGCGAGTGTAATTTTGAATAATTCAGAAAGGAATACAAAAACTAATCAACAAAATGATGAGCCAGCCTCAAAATCAGAAAAAATCAAAGAACAGCTTCTTCTTCAAGCCAAACATTTGGAAACTAAAGTAAGCAATATTTTTTTCACTTTTTAAATAAAAACAAAATTGCCTTGTTAGGAATAAATTCTGAATTTATTCAAATAAAAACATGATGTAATGAATAGGTAATGAATATATATACTCCTTGGTTCCCCCTTACTAGAATGTGATTGGCTGGGGTCAGTCATAAATACAGATGAAAGCAAGGATGCCCAGAGTGAGAGAGATCTAGAGATCTTCCACTAGAGATCCAGTGGTCTATTGAACTACTACCACTGACTACGCCTATGTCTCAGTATACTGCATGCAATGATTACATCTACGTACCAGATTGACCTACCCAGTTATATTTGCCTAAACCACTCAACGACCTCATATTGATATATATCCCTTCCCGAGACATATCAAAATGTAAACTTTTTGTTCAATGACGTTATGGAAACTGTTGATTTGATTAAGAATTAAACAATTTGGAAATTTTTATTTTCAGCTGGAATTGTGAAGTGTGACATTCAAGGTTTTGTACTTGACTAATAATTACACAGTAAGGGAAAGAAATGCTTTCATATATAAATGAGGCAAGACTTGTTTCAATATCAGTGTATCTTCTAGAAATGAAGAGGATTTTATTTATACTGTTTCATTTTCATTGATATTTTATCCTCTTTCTCTGGCCTCAGCTACTATTGTGATTTTGATATTATTTAATTGCAATTTTAACCTCATTTTTATTGATATTTTAACCCCCCACCCTTTCTGCTTGCACCTTCACCTAAAATACACACAAACACACAACATCCATTCTTTTGGCAGTTTCTTCTTTGGATTAAAAATAAATTCTAAATTTTTGTTGTAAACTTCAGCAAAAATATTCTAGTTGATCAGAATTTGCAATCTCTACTTCTACTCAATGTTTAAATAATTAGGTTCTATCTCCGTTAATCTTCTAGAGAGATACATTACTGGATGTCTATATGGACGTTAATAGTTGTGATTTTCTTAAAATTATCATCGATTTGGATATGGTGACAAGTGATTTTGAGATCAGATTTTTTCAAAAATTTAATTCTAACAAATAAATGTATTACAGATTCAATGCTTGCGTTCGGATATGAATCTGAACTAATCTTATGGTTCATACCTATTTTATTATCTTTGCAACTCATCATCCAGTTTTCTTATTACAATCATCTTTGTAATTTTGCAGAAGAGTATAACTGGAAATACAGAGAAACGTATTAAATGTTGAAGTGGAATCTGCATGGACCAAATTAACAACTGCAATGCATTTCTCTTTCAAAATTCTTTCAAATTTTCTGACTTCATCCATCAGGTTCAACCATTCAACTGGCATAATTTGATATTACTTAATTAATTTCAGTCTACCAATTTGTTCCTAAACATTTTTTTAATTAAAGTGACTTCACTCCAAGTCTCAATTTACACCAGTAAAGTTATATCATTGAGTTTACATTTGACCAATGTATGTTTGTTTGTTCCTGTTTAACGACCTATCAACATCTAAAGGGTCATTTAAGGCCAGAAACGTATTTTTATTTTAAATCACAGTTGTTGGTAACATTTTTCATTCAAAAAAAGGTTTTGTTGGTAAGATTTTTCATTCAAAAATGTTTTGTTGGTAAATACTTTCATAGCATTTTGAGCCCAGTTTGGGGTGGGGTTAACTATTTACCCATAGCTGGGACCCTAACAGGTGCTGCCATTCTAGGTCAGGGTAGACTTGGGAACAACTGCAATTAAGAGTTGGTTCCATGCTCCTCACAATCTTCCAATCAGAGGCCTTGCTGCCGAATGCAGTTTATGGTCATACCCAGGATCAACCAATGTATGTTTTTCCTTCCTTCTTTAGTAAAAAAAAAAAAAAAATCAGTTTTGACTTCATTTTTTCCTTCCATTTCTTTATATTGTTCTTTTTTTTTAACTTAGACTCTGTCTAAAAAAAAATTTGACTTTTTACATATTTTGCATAGTTGTCCAAATGTTGGGTACATTTTTCATTTTGGTTTGTGTTTATAATTATAATATTTGAATTTCTTTTATCTTTTATGTGTCAGCTAATTTTTTTATCAGCTTATGTTGTTATATAAATCAACATAACAAATCTCTTAGTCAATATCAAAACTTTATAACTGGTTTATCAGCCTCTTGTTTTAGTTAGTACCACAACCACCAAACTCTGTTTTTTAGTGCAATATTTTTCTTGATTATCTTATTAATTTCATGTTAAGTTTTCCAATTCTTTTGGATATGCTATTAATGAGATTTTAATAATTGTTTCATGCCCTGCTGAAGCAAAAGATACATTGGTGATTTTCACCTCCATCTTCTTTGTTATCTTTTAATTTTTTTAATCAGGCATTGTCTATGAAACGTCATAATCACCTATCTTTTCGGTTCACATATGAAATGATACACTTTGTAGGAAATGAATAAAACAATTCTGAAATGTTAAATAACTAATTTATTTAGTTGAAATAGGCACCATGTTCACGAATGACTGTTCTTCAATGTATTTCTAAACTATTGATTCCATCTTTGAAAAATTCTCATCCTTTGACGTGATAAACTGTTGAAATGCTTTGGTTACTTCTTCCTTCCGTGGTTCTTTTTTCCAGTTTGTACCTTAACAGTAAGATTCTTGAAAACTTTCATTGTAATTATTTTCATTGGACTTATGAGTAACAATATATTGAAAGAAAAAGAGTCAAGACAATCAAATACAAAGTCAGATTTGTCCATTTGTAATAAAAACCCGATTTTCAAAACCATTATTGTGAACAGTAAGAGATGGACTAATATATATATATATATATATATATATATATATATATATATATTAATGTTTAGAACTCTGCAATTATTTTCTAAATTCTTATTCATTTATATATATATATATATATATATATATAAATGAATAAGAATGTAACATTAATTTAAAACAGTGCTCAATATAAAAATATAGCAATGACTATTTATCAGTAATTATTATGTTAGAACATGTGCAAACTACAAACTACTACAAAATTGTACATATATATATATATATATATATTTGTAGTAGTTTGTAGATAGATAGATAGATAGATAGATATAGAAATATATATAATTATATAATATGAGCATGTTTTGATCTCTCTTTCTATGAGAAAAAATCAAAATGTTTGATGTGTTAGTGTCCTTGTTCACCACAACAAATTTTTATGCTTTTGCATAGAAAGAGAGATCAAAACATGCTTATATTATTTCCAAAATGTTTGAACAAATTCTTACCACTGAATTACACATTATATATATATATATATATATATATAACACATCACTCAATAAATTCCAGGCCTAACTAATGAAACAACTTTTAGGCAAAATTCAACTTCAATCATCAACATAGTCTCCTTCTAAAATAATACACTGATTCCAATGCTTCTATAACAATTTGATAGTTTTTGTAGAACAATTTGTCTTTGGCCTCAAAATATGCTTCAGTTTCCAATATCTCTTCTTCATTAGAGCCAAATCTCTTTAACTAGAGCATTCTTTTCAGGTCTGCAAACAGCCAGTAGTCACTGGAGACAAGATCTGGAGAATAGTGTGGATGCAGAAGCAATTTGAAGTGCAGTTCATATAGTTTTGTCATCGTTGAGATTGACTTGGTGTGTTGTCTTGGTGAAAGATCACTTTTTTCTTTTACATTTGTGGCTGTATTTTTGTGGATTTCTTTCTTCAAATGCACCAATAATGCTATATAATATTTACTACTGATGGTTCTTTCTCAAGGTAATAAAATAAAATACCTTGCACATCCCAAAATATGGAGGCTAAAATCTTGCTTGCTGATGTTTGCGTCTTTGGTCACTTTGAACAGCTTTCACCTGCTGCTGTCCACTCAGTTGACTGCTGATTTGATTCTGGAGTGAAGTGGTAGATCCATGTTTCATCCATTGTCACATATTTAGGCAAAAACTTCTTGTTGTTGTGTTGAAACATTTGCAAACAATGCTTTGAATCAGTGACATGTTGTTGTTTTTGATCGACTGTGAGCAAACGCAGCACCCATTTTGAACACAGCTTTCTCATTGACAAATGTTCATGCAAAATGATGACTACACTGCCTTCTGATATGTTCAATTCCTCTTCTATCTTACACAACTTCAATTTACAATCAGTCAAAACAAGTTTGTGGAGTTTTTTGGTGTTTTTCAGGACAACTGCTGATTTTGGGCAGAGAGTTCAGCACCATGTGTGTATATATGACAGCATTTATAATCAGCATACCACCTATTAACCATTGTTTTCAAAACAGCAGAGTCAAAATAACACTAATCAAGCTATTGCTTTGCTTGAGCAGTATGTTTCCCATCAGAAAGCAATGCTTTATCAACACAGAAAATTCAGATTTTTCCATTGTTTTGAAAATTTACAAAAGTAGCTTCACTTAAAGTAACTGTAATTTATAAATTAATAATCTGATTAGGCCCAAATTTTGTCACGTGCCATTTGAAGGTTAGTACTTCCTAAAAATCATATAGATGTTTTATTAGTGGTGCCATCTATATGACTGGCCTGGGACTTATTGAGTGATGTGTTATATGTAAGTCAATGCTTTCATAGTTAAATGAAGCAAGATATTTCATTGCAAATTGTATAATTTTAAAATCCTATAATTTTACTTGAAAATATTTTTTTTAAATTTATTAAACTGTCAGTAATGTTAGAGTTTACTTCAAGGGCAAATATTAATATTTAGGGAAAGTGATTATACTGTACCAAATATTACTCAAACAATTAAACTTCTTATTGTTAACATTTTGTCTAATCTATTCTTCAGCCTTTATCAGTTGTATTAAATGAGAAGTAATCTTCATAACAACAAATATGTAAAGGACTTCAATTGTCTGATCAACAGCAATAGTAGTAGTAGTAGTAGTAGTAACAACTATAGTGGTAGTAGGATGAGGTGGAGATGGTGTCATTATCATCAGCATGGTCTTCTCCTTTTGGATCCAGTAAAGTCTTTCATTGTGTATTTATCTGTAAATTCTTCGATGTCACCACAACTCATCTCTGATGATACATTGTCTGAGGAACATGGAGGCACTGTATTCCTCTGCAGTGTTGTCTTCCTGTAGCAATGAGTCTTTCATGTTGGACCTCTTCAAAATTTGCTCAGGATTTTTAGCATAAGTAATTTCTGACATGCATCTCTAGTTTATTTGGCTTAATTTGGCATCATTGATGTTTTTGGTTTTGTTACAACTTTTCTAGCTTTTGTTTTTGTTGTGGAGTAGTTTTCACACTGAAAGTTATAATCGTACTATGTCAGTTGCTAATTGACTTAACGCACCCAAAAATGTTAGGAACTTGGTAATCTTCCACTGGAAGCTGACTCCTTAGTATTCGGCTAACTGCCGACTAATATCAACTGCTTTAGTCCAACTATTTCCAAACTCAAACTAGCTAATAGTTCTACTGAACTCCAATAGAACTCTAAAGAACTCTCTAGAACTTCTAAGAACACCTATGAATTTTCACCATTAACAGTTTTGGTCAGTATCTGTACCTTTTGCCAAAAGCTAACTCTACATAAAGCAGGTGTCTTGGTGTATGAATAACATGCTCCATTCAGTAGCATCAAGCCTTGATTAGCATAGATTTGATTCTGGTGGAGCCAGTGTAATTGAAGAGTTCCAGATTATTGATGTAAATGTACCACTGAATTCTGAGAATTAAACAAAATGTCCTGACAGTATTTAGTGTTTTAACTTTTCTTAGCATATAGAGAACACAGTACACTATTTACAATATTCAGACTATTGTCCTCATCTTTGTTGCCATTTGTACAATGTTTCAGCCTTCTTCAGTTAAAAATTTCAAATCGAACCATTTATTAGGATCACTGGGGTATATCATCATTCTCACTCCTTGTGCAAAACCTCTTTTGGTAGTCAGGAGTTATCTCCCTCTAACTCGACTCTAAGTAACTTATTCACCACTGCTGTAGCCTAGTACTGAACTCACAACTTTTATGGTCAAGTCACTGGAATTAACCAACATCTATATCCACTGGGCCATGTATCCTTAAGGACAAGAACAACTGAATTTCTGGGACTTATAAACCCAATGTTCAGTAACTAATTTTTACCACAGTTCATATTGCAATTTTTGATGTTAATGGCTTTCTCTAGAATTTTTTTTACCAGAGCTTATATTGCGATTGTTGACACTAATGATTTTTTCTGGCAATCTGTATTACTGGTTTCCATATTGTATTCATCTCCATGCTTGGTCGGCTTAGGAGATTTTTGTAGCCGGGTATATGTAACTTATTCCTTAGGTTTGCATAGTTTCCAGTGGTGTTCCCTATCTATTATTTCAGCTTCGTCCCAT
The DNA here is from genome assembly GCA_037127315.1 of Ascarosepion bandense. NCBI lineage: Eukaryota > Metazoa > Mollusca > Cephalopoda > Sepiida > Sepiidae > Ascarosepion > Ascarosepion bandense. Next base: position 127,701 of record JBBBDQ010002346.1, read on the forward strand.
AGTGGTGGTGATCCCCTTTCTCCCTCCATATGTGGTCAGCTACACCTGATTTTTCTATCTCCCCTCATGTTACGGCCTTGCGATGTTCTTGTAGCCTTACCTTAAGTGGACAGCCTGTTTCTTCTTTATATTTCTTTCCACAGCTACATGGAATGGTGTACACACAGTACTTAGTCATGTCCTCCTCTGTTGGGAGTCTTACTTGGGAGAGGTACCTGCAAAGTGTAGAACCACTTCTGAAGATTGTCCTGATGTTATATGGACCACAGATCCTTTGTATTTTCTTCAATAACTCCTTCACATAAGATAGACTGAGGTTGTTTCAGAGAGTTTTATCTTCATGCACTCTCCCTTCCTTGTTTGTTGAAGTTGGTGTCATATACCCTGGATAATTATTACATTGTAGGGTACTGCTTACACTGAGCATTTCCTGTTAGTATGTCTCTCAGTCAATGCTTTTGACTTTTGCTCGATGTTACAGGCAGCAGACGAATCCTTTCTTTACATTTTATGGGTGGTAGGATTTGAAGTTGAAGTTGAATTAGTCTGGTGAATGTTGGCTTGCAGTATACGGATGTATTGAACCCCACCTCTGTTCGAGTTATTAGCACCTCCAGGAATGCCAGTTTGCAGTCAATCGTTTTTTCCATAGTAAACTGTATTGATGATCTTATTGAGTTCACATGGGCCAGTAGTGTCTGGACTGCCTCCTGGTGTGGCCAGATTATGAAGATGTCATCAACGTATCTCAGCCATAGAGTTGGCTTTAGAGCTGTGGATTCTAATGCAATCTCTTCAAAGACTTTCATGCATATGTTAGCCACTGATGGTGATAATGGCTAGCCTATTGCTAAGCCTTCATCTTGCCAATATATATCTGATGATAAGTTCCATGAAGTATGCAAAGTTTTTAACATATGATGGTGACCTTCCTATCAGTGGGTTAATTATATCTACAAAGAAATGACTCAGGGGGTTCGATTCAAATTTCTAACACCTGAAGAAGGCTGGAGCATACAACAGCTGAAACGTTGTACAAATGGCAACAAAGATGAGGACAAATTGTTTAAATACTACCACATTTCAGAAATATTGACAAATACAGAGAAGGCTGATTTTACATTCTTATCAAATTTGTCTAAATTCTTTTTCTCTCTGTTGACAATAAAAACTTCTTAAAACGTTGCTAAATGTCTTAATTTGGTTAAAATATGTGAAACTTTTTCTTATTTGAATTTCTTCGTACTACAAAGATGAACACTCTTGTAACACTTTTGGAAAAACGTCAGCTAACAGCCAAGGAATTAAAAAAAGTCTTTGATAACATCAAAAGTGAACAAGACAAGCAGCGCCGAGAATATCTTCGAGTAAAAGAAGAATTCCAGATAATTTGGACCAACAGTGAAGAAGTATTTGACAAAGACAAAGAACTTGAAGGATTTCTCTTTCAGTTGCAGATGCGATTTGATGAATTAGAAGATAAACACAAACATCTGCAAGAAAAGCAGAAGGAACCTTTTCAGGAAATGACAAACCAGGAAACTGAAACAGACACCTGTCCCAAAATGTCTGCTAATTTACAGAATAAAAGTGAAACTGAGAAGAAGAGGCAAAAATTCCTTTCTCAGTATAATTCTTTGATGGAACGATATCAAAGACTGAAAATATCTGGCAACCTGAATGAGAATGATGAAGAAGTAAAAGAAATTAAAAAGGTAAGCAATTTTTTTCATCAGTAAACACTTGTGTTTTGTCTGTATTTCCTTGGAGAATGTCTTTCTGACACAACAATAAAACAATATTAATTTAAAATGACCATTTGCACTGCAGTTACAAATATATGAGAACTTGCAGCTGAAATCATTTCAATTTCAATCTATCATTTCAAATGTAAATTTCTGCACTGAAATATGACCAACAATAAATTTCTCTCACTGTTTAGTTTTCACATTAGACCCACTAAGGATATTTATTAGAAAGTTTCCCACTGAGGCCAGGTATGACACAAGATCAGTTTTTAATGTGGGAATTCCGAGCTCTTAAGTCATTAGACCCACAATAAACTTGTAAGTATTTTAACCTCAAACATTTATATTTAGTTACTACAAAGTGACTCTGTACTCACCTGTTATTACAAAGCTACCTACCTAATAATAAAAACAATCATTTCCATAACAGAAGTTAGATTAGAAAATTAATTCAAAATTAATAAAGGAGGAGTCCAGAATAAAAGGGCTGGATAAACAAAAAAAAAACATAATTTTTAATAAGTGGAGAGTTTGGAAAATATGACTAGATTGAAAAGTCTTAAAATCAAAATACAGGTTGCGGGAAAAGTGATGTCATTTTTTATTTAACTTTTATTGAATTAAAATAAATTATAGTCGTTTAAGAAAAGTTATAAGTATTGTCACATCAAAACAATAGGATTTGTTATGGGGATTTTCTGTAGCTTAGATGTGGCACAAGGCCAAAAGTATGGGGCTCCCAGTGAGGATCAAACTTATTACTCATTCATAATTGGGTTAAAGAGACCAGCTTGCTAACCATTGCACCACATCAAGATGCCTTAACATGATTTGTTATGATTAAGAAACTATTTAACGTGTTCAGAATGCTTCTCTTCATGTTCAATACAATGCTAAACCCTATTAGTAATATTTCTCACATTTGACACATTTCTACATTAATTTTAGAAAACTTATGAGAAATTGTTTGTTTTAAGTTAGGAATTGTTTTGGGTTTGAACCAGTAAATAAGATCTTTCAGTAAACCCCACAAGAAAAATTGTAGTGGTATTAAGTTGGCTGATCGTGCTGGCCACTCAGTTGATCCATGCTGTCCCATTCATTTCATTTTAAAAGAAAAGGCTGTTACTTTTGCTCCCCATTGTATTTGTCCGATAAGTGAGAAATTATTTACTACAAACTTCATATGGAAATCAAGATAAAATAAATGAAACAAAAGTTAAATATAAATTATGTACTTAAAAAAATTCCTTTTTTAAGAATATTTGGTTAGTTGAATTATTTTTAATGTCAAATTTTATGTAGCCAAAGTCGTCAAATAAAATTGCTAACATGTTTAATTGCCTGAAAGTTACTCAAATGAGAGAGTTTAGTTGATTAGATGAAAAGAATGAAGCAAACCAGATTTTATAAGCAATTTGTATTGGTTTTTTACTTCATGACAGCAAAAAACTGAAAATTTTCAAAGTTTAGAAAAAAAGTGCCACATTTGACAAAGTATTTCTTGATTTGAAAGGTTAATAAGAATATATATTTTAGCACCTTTATAAAGTAATAGTTAACAAGCTGGTCACACGGATCAGTGCTTCTACAGTGATTTCACTTCTCACTGGGTTCCACACAGTAGTAGTCATGCACCATACTAAACTGAACTTGGTACTTTGCAATAGAGTAAGTTACCAAAATTGTCTTGTCGATCATTGGTACTGAAGTGATTACTATCTGGACACTTGTAACTTTTTGCTTTACTCAACTTAGTTTAATAAATATCAGTAAGAAGAGATATGTTCTGACTCCTTTATAAAACTATAGTCCATGTTTTAAGTTTAATTATCTGACCAAGCGGTTTCATTTGCACTGACAATACCCCCATATCAGCACATTAATATTATTATTTGTTGATATAAAAATTACCAAATTGGGTAAAGGGTATAATTTTAGAAAAATTTTGTATCTTTGAAGTTGTCTGAACCTGTTGCTTCTTATGTATATCTCTTGTTATTTCTTGTGCAATAAGTCAATTTGAATGCATCATTTACAAGTCTTTAGAAAATTTCTGGAACTGAAAAATGGCTGCATATAAATTGAACATTAGTTCTTTTTTTTACTAAATAGAAAAAAACTATTTCTGGACATGATAGTTATCCACAATGAAAAATGGGTTTATTTTGGGGATTGAGAACAAAGAAAATGGCGGTTTTAAATCCAGGATGATTGCCTATATCTTTTCTGAAATAGAATCTGTTCATAATTCAAAGGGAATTCATTAATATGAATTTTGCTGCAAATAGGATAAACTGTTATTGCATGATGGTGTAATACATAAAAAATGATGCATTAAAAAAATGCATTTGGGTGAGGGCAAAAAAATCAATGTGATTTTCTTTAATGAGAACCTCCATTCTTCTTGGGCATTTCGGTGTGGTGTAATGGTTAGCAAGCTCATCTCGCTAGAATCATTATAACTGAATAGTGAGTTCGATCCTCACTGGGTATCCCCTACTTTTGGCCATAAAAAATAGTTTGTTACGGAAACAGCAAAAATGCTGCCCTACACACCATTGGGTGTAACGGAAAAGTTTTTTCCATTCTTCTAATTCAGATCCAACACAACAAAGGATGATCGACTAACAATGGTTTATTCTCTGTAAATGTTGCCTTCAAATTATCAATATTTAGGCTATGAATTTGTAGGAATAAAAGTTTTGTAAAAAGATACTGTAAACAATATTTTTAATACTATACAAAAGTATTCTTTATCTTTATCCTTTTTAGCATTTATTTAAAATAAAGTATTTCCTTTTTGGTCCCTCAAGTTTACAAATTTAAGCACAGTACTAGATTGGCAGTAGGTTTCATCATTTTGCGGTTGAAATGGCTTCATATAACCATAAGTTCTATGCTACCAGTATTTTTTTCACTTTTTGCTTGTGAAACTTGCTTTTAGCTTCTTGCTTTCCAGTCAACATTTATCTTCATTTAAATGCAGTGTGAATTCTTCTGTCGTTTTCCTGTTCTTTTATTTTTCTCTTTCCTTAGTCATATTTTTTCTCATATTATTTTAGTAACAGCTTACATCTTAGTGGCTTTATAGATAAAAATGTAATTTATTTATTTAAAATTAATAGTGAATAAAAATATTAGTTATTTATTCTAAATAAAGAAATGTTAATTTATTAAATAAATAAATAAAATGTCAATTATATATTCAAAGTAGAGATAAGAATGTAATTTTTTTAAAATTCCCCTTTTTTCTCACAATTCTTTTTATTAAAGTTTCAATTTTATTGTGACATAATTTCTTTCTTAAAATGAACCTCAAATCAATGTTACATTTCATTAGCTGCAATGATCATCAACATGATTTTTTTCTAAAATTACCTATTCAATTTCTTACTATATTTTATTTAAAAAGTAATGTTTACAACAAATTTTTATTGAAATTGTCATAAACATTTCAAAAAAGGATAAATTCTGTTTTGTTATATAGATAATGGAAAACAATTTGTTTATTTTTATAGAAATTGCAGGAAATTAGTGAAGAACTTTGCTTAGATGAACAACAGCAGCAAAAATTGACAATGTAAGTTAAAAAATAACTTGTTCAGATGATTTTAATGTTTGAATAATGTCTGCAATTCTAAAAACGATTCTTGGAAATGTTAACATATTAACAAACTAAACTATACATTCTTTCATGTGTCATGTCTATTCAGGACATAGATAATAATGACTCTCCACAACTTCCTATTCCTTGTAAGTCTAAGCATTATTTGTCCCCTTACTATTCCTCCTAGTTCCAATTCTAGCATTCATTTACACAAACTTGTCATGTAGATTAATCACTGTTTCCACTTCTCTCTTTTTCCTTCAGTATATTCTGTGAGTGTCCAATTCTCCTAGCCCTCCTTCCTTCTTATGTGATTTAGAAATTTCAACAGCCTTTTTTTAATTCTAAATCCAAATTTTTTTTTCATGCCCATTTTCATTAAAACTTTGTCACTGTTCTAATTCTTTGTTCATCAATTTGTAACTGAAGAACAAAATGAACTCTGATCCAATTTCTACAGGCTCTTTCTTTTGGCAGAGGATTGAAACAGGCAAGATCTAGTAAATCTGGTTGCATTGGGCTGTCAGATTTTTGGTCTGTCAAGGTTTGCCTATGTTACGTCAGCCTGATGGCACTGCCCTCTTCTGCTGTATTCTGTTGCAAGCATAAAGACAATTAGTGAAGCAAGTTCAATCTGTGCAGCAAGTATGACTTGCTAGTAAATGAGATAAAACTAGTAAAGGCCGAGCCCAACTAAGCACTCATCCTATCATCTTGACAGGAGGCAATCAAATATCTTGTTTAGAGATCTAGCCCTCAACAAAGAGATATCAGCCTGGTGATAGGGTACCCAGATTTTTGAATCTATAAACTTCCTCATTGATAGTGTCACTGATATATAAACTCTACAGAGATTTCAAATCCAGAGTTGTCAGAAAGTTGAAATTTAAAAACTGCAACAGCGTTAACATTAAACCAGATCAGAGGCACTAACATGAGGCAATCAAAACTCTGGCTCTGATAACTTGCTTTCAGATTCCAAATGCCTTACATGCAGAGAAGAAGCTGATAATATTTTCAAATCAGATGCTTTCACCTGAAAATGGACAAAATAAAAATCCTTAGAAGATGCACCCAGACAATTTACACCTGAATAAAATTATGCAAGGGAGAATGCTGCAAGGGTACCTCCTCTCTGAATCATGAATAGTGGCACTAATTATAATATAAATGATGTTGCAATCCAAAATGAGTCTTTCAATCAGTAAAAAAAAATAAATAAAGCCTTTTTTTTTTGCCTCTCAAATTTCAGTCCATATACTTCACACCAAAGTAGCAATCTTTTAACCTGATATCTGAATAATTCTAAGTTCCCTAATTAGAATTACAGGCATATATAGATTATCAATATACAAGTAGAAAAAAACCTAAAGTTTATTCTTATATTTTAAATTCTATTTTCTTTTCTATTTGATTTGTGAATTTTTTGTTTTGATGTTTTCATTTCTATCAAATTGGCTGTCTGTGAAGAGAAACTCAATGTCATTTATAGCAACATCACTTTGCTGAAGAAAAGTAAAAACAACTTAAAATATATAACTTAGCCTGGACCTCAAATAGATTGCTGTTCAATACGTCTCTTCCAGTGAGCCTAAACATAATGTTATTTTGTTATGTTTTACATAACAAAAATTGTAGTGGGATTTGCAGTTTATTAGTAGCAAAAGCAAAAACTTCAATTCTTTTACAATGCCATCATAACTATCTTTTTTGATTTGCACAAATACAGTAAATATTCCATTAAAACAATCCAATCACATGTCAGTCAGTTAAGTGCCATATGTGATACATGCTTGGGCGATCATGTCTTGAAAGAGACATGACTGACTGGGCAGAAGATTATCCCGCAGTAGGTTGCCATTGCTTTTTGCGGTAGACTGGTTGCCGACCAAGGCTATAGAACCCAATCTGTCCTGCTATTTAACCCATAACTGGAAGGAAGAGATGGATTAATACCTTTCCCAAGGGTATTTGCGCGTAAGTGAATGCAATGGATTCAGCTGGAATTCGAACACATGTAATTGACCATAAAAACTGAACTGTAGTAATTGAATATGATGTACTAACAATGATGTTTTGAAATTAAACTTCTTGTTCTTTTTTATTTAAGATCTTCAGTTTTACTTACGTAGAAGAATCTTTTATATTTGTCTATACTTCTGAGATGAGGTAGTATTTATATTATTTATGTTGTTTGGACTGTTGTCCTCATCTTTATTGCCATATTTATTTTCACAATGTTTCGACCATTGTATGTGCCAGCCTTCTTCAGGTGATTTAAATTTTGAACCAAAACCCTTATTTCAATCACTGGGATATATTGTTCTTAATTTATAAGCTATGCCACGTCTGGATGTCTTAGTTATCTCCCTTTAATTCAACTCTCTGAGATATTTGTTCACCACTGCTTAGCCAAGTATTGGCTACAGCAGTGGTAAACAAATAATTTAGAGAGTTTAGTTAACAGGAGATACCTACGGCATCTGGAAGTGGCATGGCTCATAAATCAAGAACAATATACCCCAGCGATCAAAATAAAGGGTTCGGTTTGAAATTCCACTCACCTGGAGAAGGTTGGAGCATACAACGGTCAAAATGTTGTGGCTATGAATATGGCAATAAAGATGAGGACAACAATCTGAACAATGTAAACAATGTAAGAATCTTGCAGGTAATTAGAAATAATGTTTACATTGTTTTTATTGCATTCTAGAAGTTCTGATTCTGGTGCTATGATAAAGGATAGCCCTAAGGTTAAGGTAAGTGACATTTGTATCACATATATAAGAGTCTTATAAAAATGTATTGTCACACTAATTTCAAGAAATAATGTGACAAACTGCAGCTTTTTAGCGTACACTTTTCTGTGTCTCTTTTGATACCTGTGATGAACATGCCTGTCAACAAGTATTTGATTACATATGAAAAAATGTCCCAGTCCTCCTCTCAAAAATCTCATAAAATATCTGTAGCTTTTATATGCAAAGTTGAGATTTCTGATAAGCTACCGAGATGCTAAAGACTACCAATATTGATGCCTGAGCTCCCTATGCCTAACCAAACTCCTTCTTATATCTTATATATCATCAGATATATTCTTCTAAGGCAAATATCCTTTCAGGATGTAAGTGATCATTATGCTGAACAAATTTTTCCTTATTGTCTGTGTATTGCTATGAATTCTTGGGAAAGGTAGCAGAGTGGTTTCCCGTTGACTTCTCTGTATTTTGAAATTCAGAGTTTTCCTTCTTTTTGACTAGTTGCTACTCAACACTAAGGAACACAATCAATCCTGTTATTTAACCCATAGCTGGGACAGTGGTGAGGAGAAAAGAAGTATTCCTACCTTTCTCAAGGTCATTTGTATGAAAGTGAATACAACAGACCCACTCAAAATTTGAACCCAACAATTCCACTTTATGCACCGATATCCATCATACAAAATAATTGGTTAAAAATGGAGAGCACAGTAGGAACTTTTCTCTAAACACTTTTTTTTCTTATGACAACATGAGTGTAATTTCAACAGAAGAATTTATGGTTGCAACATGCAAATGAAATCATTAAGAACAACTTTCTGTTTAATTAATAATTTTGCAATTTAGTAACTTGAATTATTGAATTATTGTCTAGTGTTTTAGTTAATTTTACTGCTACATTTAAAGGTTTTATTATAAAAAAAGCATACCACAAAAAAAAAAAGAATGGAAAGTATTGCTGAGAGCAACCATAAACCAGAAACTGTGGAAAGTTATGAAGGGAAAAACTAGCACATAAAGATTAATTTCTGTTTCTCTCTGTTTTCAGGCTATAAATGCTAAGAAGGCCACAGAATCATATTTTATACAATTTTACATGTAGTGTCATTAAAACACTTTATTAATTATTCATGAAGTGTTGTTTTATACATTAAGCACTTGGAATCAAGGTTTAAACATACTTTAGATTTAAACAAGTTTAAACAAGTAAGCTGACCTAAAATCTTGAGAATAAGAGAATTGCTTGTTACAAAAATAAAGAAAGAGAAATGTTTTTGTACACTCCAAATGTCTTACATTTTTTCTGACCAATTTTGAATTCAATTTCTTATTTTTTTTACAATGATATTGAGAAAGCATTCATTTACATTACAGAGAGAGAGAGAGACACACACACACACACACACACACACACACACACACATATATATATATATATATATATATATATATATATATATATATATATACTGTAATGGTTGTTACAATGTTTTTAAATTCATAGTATCACTACACAAAAAATTCCTGATGTTTCGAAGCCAGTCCATTATGTTTTGGCTTCATCCTCAGGTGATTCTTTTTTAGAAATGAGAATTATCTAGTTGAAAAGTTTATTTGTGTTGGATTTGTTATTTTTGGGTGTTAGAGGGGTTGGTCTGTACTTTGAGTTCCTTTGACCTTTTTACTGGTCTTAGGGTCAAGTGTTTGTTTTTGGCAAAGTTCATGATAGGTTAATCTATTAATCTTGAAAGGGCTGGTGGTGCTGGCACCTAGCTTGTTTGGTTTAGGGGTTGGTAGGTGTTGTTTTGTTTTGGGGTTGGTTTCTCCTTAATTTAATGTATGTTATTTTGTATTGGAGTGTGTGCTTTTTCTTGTTTTCTTTTATTTTTTGTTTTTTATAAAATATACCTTTTTCAAAGTATATATTTCATGAAAAAAGTATAGGGGTTGGTAGATGTTGTTTTGTTTTGGGGTTGGTTTCTCCTTAATTTAATGTATGTTTTTTTGTATTGGGGTGTGTGCTTTTTGCTGTTTTTTTATTTTTTTGGTTTTTATAAAAAATGTTCTTTATAAAATATATCTTTCATAAAAAATATTTCATAATATTCCATAATATTAAGCTATTATGTAATATTATAAAATATAACATTTCATAATATTCAAGAAATATATTTCTTTTATAAAATCTATCCTTTATACAACATATTTTATAAGTATAAAATATATTTTTTTTATTTATTTATCTACTATTCTGTTGCAACTGCATTATTTTTTGTTGGTATTGTATAGGTTTGTTTTCTTTTGGGGGCGTTCTGGTTGGGTTTTTTGTTTACTTAAATTTTAGCGAGAAATATTTGCAATGTTTGCATATTACTGCTAATTCGTCTCTACGATTTAGTAACTCATTGATGTTAGGGTACTGGAGAATGTGTAGTTTTTCACTTAGACATAAAGGGCAGATGTCGTTAAGTGAGTTGCAAGTTCTAGTTTTTTCTAGGATTTTCCATTTTACTTTGGGTTTCTGTTTTGAATCCTTTAGCTTCCAAAAGTATGTGGAAAGGGATGTTTGGTTTCGGTATAAGTTGTTTTTAAACATATTATATATTTATTTAATAATAATAATAATAATAATAATAATAATAATAATAATATATATATATATATATATATATATATATATATATATATATATATATTATTTATTTAATAATAATATATTATATTATTTAAATAAATATATATATATTGTTTCACAATTTTTATAGAAATATATATATATATATATATATATATATATATATATATATATATATTGTGCTCTGATGGATTTTATCAAAGCAAATATAAGAATGTTATTTTGCAACAAGTATTTATAAACAAAAGTAAAAATGCTATTTTTTCAAAATTTTTAAATTTAAGAAATGTTCATAAATACTAATCAGGCTGACTAAAAAATTAAGGTAAATTATGGAAGATGCTAAGTGATGTAATTTAATGTCTAATAAACAAAAGTGAGTAAATGATGTTGTTGAATTTTTTAATGTAATTTATATTTATATTATTTTATATATAACATATAAATTAATTCAAAATTAAAATTTAGATATTAATTATGCAAAAAATATTCAACAACATCATTTACTTATTTTTATTTATTAGATATTAAATTATGTCACTTAGCATCCTCTATAATTTACCCAAACTTATGATTTGAAGCTTGAAACTGACAGTTATATTGTAGTGTTAATTCCTTTGCCTAGACTTTCTTTGCTTACAAGGAATCAATTTCCAATATTGAACACTCTCCCTTATCCATAAATACAGCAGACTCATATATTAACTGTTCATCCAAGAGCCACTCAAGGTAGATAATACTGAATGACATTGTTATATTGTTATATGAAGATAGAAGGAGATAAGGAGTGAAGATTATGAGGATATGTAAGAAAGATAAGTTAACCCTAAACATTGAAGAAGTTATGATTATAGTGATCAAGGAAACATTCTCTGTGGAGTCTGTTCTACAAAGTATAGATTCTAGAGAATAAGCTGTCAAAATGGAACTTCTTCATCAATGGAATATGAAGAGAATGAGGATGATTTATCTCAGAGTACATGACATGTCCCAGATAAAATGTGGGTCAACTTGCTCTGTAGAGTGGAAGTGGTGGCATGTAACACAGTGCAACATCAAGTGGTTGGTAATTGAACTGGCTCCCTCAAGTAGCTTACCTGGAGAGGGGCTTGCCTGGAGAGGGGCTTCACATACTGCAGAAGGAAAAAAAGACCTGCAAAATCTGGGAGTAAATTAGCCTCTACAGATGAGAGTTTCTTTATCTCAAATTAGTCATAATATAAAGGATAGTAGTTGTCAAAAACAAGCTCGTATCTTTCATTAAATTTGTGCACTTTAATCATATTAAAAATTATTTGTGTTATATATTATATTTAATGCACTATTAGTCATTGTTTTTAACACATCACTCAATAAATTCTGGGTCTAACTAGTAAAACAACAACTTTTAGGAAAAATTCAACTTTATTCATCAACATAGTCTCCTTCTAGGATGATACACTGATTGCAATGCTTCTCAAACAATTCAATGCCTATATTTTGTAAAACAATTTGTCTTTGGCCACAAAATACACCTCAGTTTTCGATATCACTTCTTCAGTGGAGCCTAATCTCTTTTCCAGTAGCATTCTTTTGAGGTTTGCAAACAGCCAATAGTTGCTGGGGGCCAGATCTGGAGAATAGAGTGGATGCAAAACCAATTCAGAGTACGGTCCATGTAGTTTTACCATCGTTGCAATTGACTTGTGACACAGTGCATTGTCTTGGTGAATAATCACTTTTTTCTTCTTCTTCATTTGTGGCTGTTTTTTGGTGATTTCTTCCTTCAAATGCACCAATAAAAATGCTATATAATATTTTCTATTGATGGTTCTTCCTTTCTCAAGTTAATCAATGAACAAAATAGCTTGCGCATTGCAAAAAAACTTACCTTCTGTTGTTTGCACTTTTGGTCACTTTGGATGGCTTTCACCTGCTGATTTGAGGCAACCTGAGCATTCAGCATCATTTGTGTCTGTATGGCTGCATTTAAAGTCAGCATACCACCTCTTAACTATTGTTTCCAATGGAGCAGAGTTTGAATAACACTTATCAAGCCATTGCTTTGCTTGAACAGTATTTCTCATCAGAAAGCAATGCTTTATCAACACACAAAATTCAGAATTTTCCATTGTTTTAAAAATTTGCAACAGTAACATAACTTAAATAACTGTAATTTGTAATTGGGCCCAACTTTTGTCATGAGCCATTTGAAGGTTAGTACTTCATAAAAATCATATGGATTTTTTATTAGTGGTGCCAGCTATATGTCAGGCCCGGGACTTATTGAGTGATGTGTTATTTGTAAATGTACATTTTATCACATAAAATTTGTGGAGGAACAAGCAAATTTTCATTATGAAAATGTGGTCTGAAGAAAAAAGTTTGGGAATCACTGCACTATAGTTAGAGATTGAATCTCAACAAGACCTCCCATCTTGAGTAAATGAGAAAATCAAAAGAGGAAAATTTGTTTTATACTAAACCTCATAATATCTCAAATGGAGGACAAGAGAAATTCTCTTAGTTAATTTTTTTAGCAATATGCAATTTAGAGCAGAAATCCAGTCTTGGACTTTTAGATGTCTCTTTAAATATGAGAAACATACAAAAAGCAATAAAAACATTCAATTTGCATAAAGCATAAAGAAACTATAGTATTCCAGTTAATATTTTTGTCTTTGATTGCAAACAACTCCCTTCTGTTGATTATCTGGTATCTATGACACTTAGAGGAGAGAAACTGTATCTTAAACCTGGAAAGATACCATTATTATGCCACTTTGCAAAGGTAAGGGAATACCTTATAGAATGGGATGACTACACAGAAATTCCTTGTCTTTATTATTATGCCTCATTTAAATGAATGTTGTTCAAGCTATTCTTCCTGAATCTCAAGTGGGTTCAGATCTAACTGCAGTACAATGGATATGAGATTTAGGGCTGAGTAACTGCAAGTAAAATACATTAGACAAAATCAAAATTTGTATATCTTTGTTAATCTAAGTTGTTTTGGCATAATTAACAGGGAAGCCATTTGGTTAATTCTTCAGGTTATTTTGTGCCAATTATTAAGTCTTTTCACCAAGACTTGGAAGTTCAAGTGAATGCCAATGCCTGTTTAAATGATCCTTTGAAAGTTGAGAAGAAAGTCTCATGTTTTCCACTACTGACATGAAGTAGGCAGGGGGATTATATTGAATCAAATGTTTGTGCTTTAGCTAAGAAAGTTGGTTAACTGTGTCATGCCAGATGATTTTTCTTGACAAACTCTATCTTGCACATTTGTCCGTGCATTGAATATTGCTGTTGAACCTGGTCTAGTTCTCTTGCTATATTCTCAATAAAATCCAAAAAGTGCCAGTAATATTATTGGTTCTGACCTGGCATCATGACTTCAGTCACTTTCTCACTGCCATGATGTGGCTTCACTCTCCTTTTCCAATAAATATGTTCTAATGAACTCTCTTTCTTGGTATCTCAACTGAATTAATTTAAAGGTACTAGACTGGCAACTAGGTCTCAATGTTTTACTGTTGAAATAGCTAGATGTAATTATAAGTTCTATTCCAATAGTTTCTTTTCTTTTATTTCTTGCCTCTGGAACTCTCCTGTGGTTTCTTGCTTTCCTATCACCTATGATCTTTAAAAATTAAAAAAAAATTTAAATGCAATATCAATTGCAAGCTTCTGTTTTCCAGAAATCTGTTTTTATCATACTTTCTTCTCATTACAGTTTTCTTGTCCTCTCTCATTTCCAATAACCCCCTACCCTCCGCTGACTCTTAGTGGGAATGTCACCTTGCTTGGGCTGAAATAATTAAGAAATTATTTTTTCCTTTTTTTAAGGGGTCTATTTAGTCCTAATTTATTTTCAATCTATTTCTCAATGCTGACTGATGCTTTGTGTGGTCGTATGGCTGTTGTAGAAATCAGATATTATACCAGAGGTAACATGTTTAATCTTAATTGTTTTTAATCAAATGAAAAATCATTTTATATATTAATTCAAGATCTCCTATATGCTGATGACAAAGGTCACACAATCCTAAGAGGATATGCAGCTGTCAAGGAAAAGGCTTTCTGGTGCTTATAAATCATTTGATCTGAAAATCATTTCAAAGAAAACTGTTGTCATGTTTCAACCATCTTCAGAGAAATTGTATATAAAACCATTGAAAAGTTTCCTTATATTAAAAGAACTTTAAAACATTATAACACTTCAGATGAATTAAATGCTCAAAGCAAAAAATTACTGAGCTCTCAATGAAATACTAATTTAGTGAACTACAATGACAGGATTACTTCAGTCATCCTATATTTGTGCAAAACACAGGTTCCCTATCATAAATACATGAAGCAGGTTTCCATCACTGTTGTCTTAGAAAAATACTAAATATCCATTTGTCTTACCAAATTCAAGACTATTGAAATCTTTGAAACTCTTCTTAGTACATCATTGAAAATTTCCTGAGGTTCAGCCTGCCCCACTTTCTTCTGTCCTCAGTCTACCCCATTCCCAGAGCTGGATTGATAGATCAGTCACCTCAGACTAAACCCAATCTTATCTCACATGTTTGATTTGATCCTAAGATAGATAAAGCCAAATAACCTTCAGGAACCACTGCTAATGAAATCGTTCAGGATGAGGAAGTCCCAAGAAAGAAAAAAATATATCTTTACCAAAAAATAAAGTTGAAATGTAACACTTTGGCTGGTTCTACTAAGTTTGGCACAAGGTTCAAGTTGGAGTTCTTCTTAAGCAGCCAGCCATGTGATGTCAGGCAACAAAGTCTCTCATCTCAACCACAAATCTCTGATGTCTTTGGCCAAAATCACTCCACAACTTTGTTTGGGCACTTCGGACCCATGTTTATATGGATTTTCATTCAAAACTGTGTGGGGTATGACCAGTCTAGGAAAATCGATAAATTACTTAATTCCAACAAAGGTTCCATTATTGTCTGGCTTTTGAAGATTAATTATCTTTTTCAATTTGGGGGTTTTTCTTTTCTGTGAGCAGCAGCCACAGGTATCGATTCACCCAAATCAACTCCTTCCTTTCTTTATTGGCATCTCACACCAATGCCCTTCAAAGGCATGTACAAATACTCTGTCTTCCTTAGTTTCCAACCTCTACCCACTACCAACCAGTCCTTCAACTGATTTGATTTGTTGGTCTCAGGTTGCATTTATTTGCTGTCATTAATTAACTTGTTATTATTTCAAATTTTCTCCTACACAAGAAAAACCCTGACCCGTGACCAGAAATTTGCCAGATGTCACTCTTGATTTCTTATCAGGGTCATTAATTAAATTCTTCATTCACAAAGAAATCCTTATTTCCAACCCTGTTTACAGTGCAGTCTCATTCGCATTCATGAGTCGGCTGGTGACTGAGAAATTTTTATAATTTCAATTTTTGCTTGTATAAAATCTCTCCATCTGGTCTTGCGTATTGATAACTTGTACCAAAAGACAAATTCATTAATCAATTGTCTATATTTGCCGCATGGCCCTTTTTTGAACTCTGCTTCTCCGTGGGAAATCTTTTTACGTTTTTGAGATTTCACTTTTTCTAATCAAAACAGAAAAACCTTCACCTACTTTATCTGGATGTCTTTCCTTCTATCTTTTAACACTTTAATGCCAAATAGTGTTACAGAGGCAATGTATCAATAATCTTAACAGAAACCCTGTCCATTTGTAGTCGATGTTTGTGGATAATTATTTGTATACATTGAGTTCATTCAGTCAGTAATTGCTTACATTAACTTTCCTTAAATTTCAAAACTGTTAACATTTGAAGATCATTACATATTTTAGAAATGTTATATTCTTTAAGTAAAATCCAAGTTTTGCCAATTTTGATTTTACAAAGAAAATCAGTCAGATTTTAAATGAAAGTCAAAATTTACAATTTAAAGAAAAATATTTGAAAAAGTGTTTTCATGAAAACATTTTGTAAAAATAAGATGAAGAAAAGACTTGAAGCAATCAAAATGTGGTTCTACAGAAGGATGCTGAGGATACCATGAATGAAACAAGCAAGCAACAATGAGATTTTGGAGAGGATGGACACAAAAAGGAAACTGATACTTAACATGAGGAAAAGACAGTTGAAGTTTTTGGGACATGTAATAAGGAAGAAGGGCTTGGAGAATCTGATGCTCCCAAGACGGATTGAGGAGAGGAGAGACAATAGAAAGCAATGCATAACATACTTGATAGACTTTGAGCAGATAAATAGTGGAGGGGGATTGGTTAGGATAACAGGAGAAGGGGTATAAAGAGCAATAAGGGATATCGAGATGTGGCATGACATGATCGTCTATGTCCTGAAGGGACACGGAACATAGAAAAAGAAGGCATAGAGATTATGTAAAGCAAGGGGTGGGGCAGAATATTGTATACAAAATTAACCAATGCCACTGGATTAAGAAAATACAAAGGAAGTCACATTTCATAACTGTTAACAAAAATGATAAAATTTTTATTATTTTGAATTACTTCATTAGTATTCTAAAATTTTAATATTTTCACAAATTTAAATAACATCCATTAATTTGATTTTTATTTTTATTCTAGAATCTGATTTCTGGTCAAAATGTTGGCCTCATAGAAGGTAAGTGTTCATTTCTCATTTGATATTCATTCTTATTTGATACAGTAATTGTTCTTAAAGTAGAAATCAGCCTTCAAGATGTTTTACTGTTTATAAAAAGTTTTTATTTTATCAAAATTCTCTTTTATAAAAAGGGAACCATAAGACAAACACAACAAATGCCAATCAGAAGTTTGCTTCATCTCATTCCAAGAAATTAGATAAAAATTCCAGTAGAATTGTTAGAAGTTTGCCAGCACCACCAAAAGACTCCCGTGAACCATCCAATAAAAAGGTAATGTTGTTTATTTTTTAAGCTTTATATTTAGATGTCTTTAATTGGACAATCTTGTTGCTTCATCATTGCTGCATTAAATAAAAGGCCAGTATAGAAAGTAGAACAATATATTTTTATATAATTTATAAGATTGTAATTATTATTCATGAAAATTACATTTCATGTTTTCTAATTGGTTATATTGAAAATAATTTTCTAAAATTTAATAAAAAATATATTGATATAGAAATAATTTTATCGTAAATAAGCATTGAAAGTTTTCAGACTTTGACTCCTTTTGATTCTGTTTCAAATCAGAGTTTAAATTTTGGTTTAATAACCACTAAATTATGTTTAAAAATAACAGTTTGAAACTAATTCAAAGAACTGCAGTGACAGATCCACACATTGATGGCAATTTATACAAAACATATCAGATTACAGGAGTTACTTGGCAACAGTGTAACAAATTAGTGATGTATAACCTCTATTGGCATTTATTATTGGATTATTGGATAATCTGTACTTTTTTTATAAGTTACATTGTAGTGATCTCTAGAAATAAAGCCCTCAAAAATAGAGTGTCTCATAAATAAAACTGATTTTTTTTTTTGCAACAACATCAAATCAATATAGTATAAAAATTGATTGATTTTAAATAAAATCCTTGAGAAAATCTATCTTAGTTTGAAACTTGTCAAGGAGCTTCTGAACATTTTGGTTTCTTAATTCTCCTAAGATTTTACCAATTATCCAAATGTTGTTTAGAATATTATTGTTCTTTGGCTAAGTTTAAGAAAATATTCCTAATATTCTCCTTCATAATGTCTCCTTGATTATCAATCAGATCAAATTCTGGTAAATTTCCTGACAAATAAACATTTTTAATAAGAAAAACATCAAAGTTTTTCAAATGCAAATATCATAAAAAATAGAAATTTACATTCAAAACATCAAAAAAATGTTAAAAGAACATATTGGAAAATGTTCATATTTGATAGCAACCAATCCAAAAAGTGTGAAGTTTTATTTTCTCATTGGTAGCAATGATAAAAGCAGAGATATTATCTAACTTATGATATCACAAGTAGTTAAAACTTTAATTTTGTCGTGATTAAATATGTAACAACACAACAAATTATGGCATTTGTATTTTAGCACTGAATGCACTTGAATATTACATATAATAGCAAAAAATTTCAGTTCATTGCATCCCACTGACATTACATCTACTCCTTAGCTTCCCTGCCTAGTTTTAGTTATTTTTTTTTTTACTAATAAACAAAATATTTATGGCATTAGGAAAGACTTCTCAAGCTGCAACACGAACAGCAATAAATTTTGATATCATAAACTTTTTGTAATTGATTGCAATAGTTACTACTTGTCTGCTTTTGTGACAGCAAATATTTTTAAAATTTAATTTTTAATATATTTTTAATATTTTTTAAAATTTTGATTTTAAAATATTTTTAATATTTTTTGAATTTTGATTTTAATATATTTTTAATATTTTTTTAAAATTTTGATTTTAATATATTTTTAATAGTTTTAAATTTTGATTTTAATATATTCTTAATATTTTTTATAATAAATTTTTTAAGTTTTTAAATATTTTTTATATTAAACTTTTTATATTAAATTAATGTTTTAATATTCAAATGTAACTCAAAAGTATGAGTGTTTCTACTTAAAAAGATCTTCGAATTTAAAGAATATCTTTGTAATGAATAAACAATGCTGAATATAAACTTAAGAAGTTTTAGTCAGCAAAACTGATTCATAAGTAATTAAACAACCTATTATACAGGGTGGTTAGTATTGAAATGGGTAGGATGTGATAGGTTCATTATTATAACATTCCTTTATAATTGTTTTACTTAATCCTTTAGATGTCTGGGAATCTTGCAAGTCATTTGTGGTCTTTATGGTGGTTCAACTTTGTCAGGATCTTCCGGGTCTTATTCCCTTGGTTTGGAGGAGGTCTCAGGGCCGTTATTTTTCTGAGATTTAATATCCGAGAGCCTCATTTTGTTACATTGCAGCCTTCTCTACTGGTAGTTTAGTTCACCCCCAGTGTCAATATTATTACTGGTTAGTTTCTTCAAGTAGAGCCCATGTTTCATCATTATGGCAGACTAGAGGGTTTTGCTAAATAAATTGTAATAAATAAACAACACTGAATATAAACTTAAGAAGCTTTATTCAGCAAAACTGAATCTTTAGTAATTAAATGACCTTTTATACAAGGTGGTTAGTTTTAAAATTGGTGGGATTAGATATGTTTATTATTATCTCAATCTTAAATTTAAATACCACTATTTATAATTATTACTAGCAGTATAGCCCGGCGTTGCTCGGGTGTAATGAAAGCTTTAAAACCAATCCATGGTCCTGGAGCTCAGACTCTTTGGACATTGGCACGAAAGACTAAAAAACAATAGTTGTTTCCAGTTAAAGTGAAATCGTAGACTGAAGAAAAATGAATGGATGTAAGTCAAATTTTGATTTCCTGGTATTGATATCAAATAAGTTTTTTTCGTTGTAAACTGAATTTTGAAGGCTAAATAAGTCCTCTGAGTAAATGGTATCATGGCTGAGACTAAGAACTACAACTATACCTACTTAGGGCCAAACCCTAAAATAAAAGGGCTGAAAAAAATACAGACATACTGGCAGATAAACATAAACACACACACAAACATCTTGCGTTTTATATATATATATATATATATTATTGATTTTCTGCACTATTGTAAGAACTGTAACCTTGAAACTTTTGAATATCATTTCTTATGTCTTTGTCTATGACTATCAAATTTGATTAAAATTGGACCACTCCTTCTATAACCCCATTTTTTCGATTATTGATTTTTTATATTTATCGGTGGTACCTCGACACAAACCTAGCTAAGAACACTTGCAGATGCTTATAGTACAAATGTGTAAATTTTCAAGAAAGTCAGTTCAGCTGTTTCGGAGTCTATAACAGACACACACAGACACAGACACACACACACACACACACACACAGAGACACACACACACACACAGACACACACACACACACAGACACACACACACACAGAGACAAAGTTCCATTTATAAATAAGTTTAGATTAAGAATAAAATTATTACCATAGTTCAAATGCTTTTGAGAGATTTTTATGCAGGAAAAAACTGTTTTAAATTTCCACCTTCAAATATTAAAAATAAAAATTTTAATAATTATACATTTTCAAAAATCTAAATTGGGTCAAAAAAAGGTAGTGTAACCCTGTAAGTGAGTTTCATTTTTCTAGATTATTTTGTATATTTTCTGACATTCAATGTCTTATATAACCTTTTCAAAATCAGTATTTTAACTGACTTCTGATTCAATGCTGAGTTGAACAAACAACCTTGTTATATACATTAACATCCAAAATTAGGAAGCAAAAATAAAAAATTCAGTATCTTCAAAACTAACCACTGAAATTGCGTGAAACTTTCACTGATATTATACATACACCTCTTCAACAATATCACTAGCATTCTGGTTTCAGAAAACAATAGAAAGAAATTTATTACATATTTATTATTTTTCATGTGCTCAAAATTAGAGAACAAATTTAAATATCAGTTAAATAAATCAGAACAAAACTAAAGACAAACTTGCAATTTAATATTTTTTGCTAAGACATTTATTTTCAATGACTGCTGCACATCTCTTGACACAAGATTTTACCAAATTTTGACAATCATCAACCATAATTTTAGCCCATTCTTCACATAGTTTCAGACACAAATCTTCAACATTTGATGGATTTCATGCCGTTACCTTCTCTCGTAGTGTTTTTCACAAGTTTTCTCTGGGGAACATGTCAGGACTCTGAGCGAGCCAGTCAAGAATCTCAATTCCTTGCTCCTTAAGATAGTTCATCATGAGTTTCACCTTATGGCAAGTAGCATTATCCTGCATAAATACGGAGTGTCAATACCACAATTTTGCAAGACAGAAACAACATAACATTCTAACAAATTTTTATATACTCCAGCAATTAATCTTGTATTTAAATGTACAAGAGGCAAAGTTCTAAGTGCGGAAATCATTCCAGAGGCCATTACATTACCTCCACCAAACTTCATTGTTTTCTTGATACAATTCTTATTCATTGCTTCCCTAGTTAGTCTTTGTACATATTGCTTGCCATTACTCCCAAACAAATTGAACTCTGATTTGTCATTGAAAAAACTTTGGGCCAATCAGATTCTGACCAGGATAGATGCTTTTTCGAAAATGCTGACCTTGCTATTTTGTTTTTATTGCTGATCATTGGCTTTTTCCCTAGGGCAGCATGCAATAAGGCCAATTTCGTGTAATTGTCTTGACACAGTTTATCTTGAAACCTTGATGTCATATTTAATGTTTTCAGAAATGTTTCCTGCAGTTTGAGAAGTCTTTCAATGTGAAGCTGGGCATTATCCTGTCCTGCCTGACAGTTGTTTTTTCGAGGTCGGCCAGGTTTCTTCTTATTAGTTGTGCTTCCGATGTCATTATATAACTCCGAAACTCAGCTAACAATGCTTTTCGAACAGTTTATCTTGTCAGCAATTTGTTGTATGGTATTATTATCCTTTCTAAGTTTCACAATTTCAGATTCAGTAGAAGAACCGTTTCTTTTGTTGGGACAAATTGATGCTTTAATATTAAACAACCGTCAGATTCTTTATCTTTACAGGTGCTTATCAGAAGAGCGGATGATCAAACTTTAACCTTAAATTTTTGTTCATTGTTCCCTAATTTTTGACACATGAAAAACAATAAATATGTGATAAATTCCTTTCTACTGTTTTCTGTAACCTGAAAGCTAGCAACGTTGTTGGAGAAGTGTATGTCTACTATCAGTGAAAATTTCACACAATTTCAATGGTTAGTTTTGGAGATACTAAGTTTTTCATTTTTGTTCCTTAATTTTGGATGCTTCTGTACAAATTATAATGTTCTTTATCAGTTTCAGCACTGAATGAACTTTTTGCTAAAGTTGCAGCCATTGAAACAAAAATTCAAAGTGATGTTCAAGAATTCAAAATAATGTTTTCCAACCTGTTTTTCATTGACTTAAATTGTAGTTCTCCAAATGTGTCATAGGGTAGAAATAATTTTCATGTTTGTAAGTTGTTTAAGGGTTTTTTGCCATTTATATCAGGTTTGTAAATTTCTGATCACAATTTTTTATTAAAAGATTTACTTTCATAGACAGGTATTGTCAAAGAAGTGAAAAATATCAGAAATTCTCTTTGAAGTTTCAAATGTCAGACCAGTAGTGCTAGAACTGACAAAGACAAGACAAGCAGATTTTTTTAAAAATAAAAACAAGTTTGCATGTGTCAGAAGCCATTTTCTTGCTTTCATCACTTAAGTGGTTCTTATCAAAAAATTATTTGCTTTCCCTTGTTTGATTCTAGTTTAACTTCAACTTGCAAACTGTTGATGATATGGTTTGATTCTGTCAACAGAGTTCTAAATTGATCAAGCAGTAACTGAGATTTTTTATTAACATTTCAATGTTGTCTACTTCATTATCAGTAGCTGAATCTTTTAAAATTTTGCAGACATTGATAGAGAGAAAGAATTTTGAACCAGATAGATGCAACTGAAACAGGACATTTAATCATTTCTGTGACTTCCTTTCATGTATTTGAAACCAGATTAAATTTTAAACACCTTCTAGAACTATTTTAATAACTTTGGCAATTTTGTAATAACAATTCTTATTGACTATCAGGTTGTTGGAAAGTGAAGCAAAGATTCTTGTTTATTCTATAAGAATTTGTTATTTTCTTACCTACAGAAAAAGATGTTAAAACACTGTCAATTATTTGAATGACAATAACAGCTTCAGTTTAAGGCTCTACTGAGTCTGTGCTTCACAAATTCAATGTATATCACTCATGTAGTAGCAAAATAGCAAAAAGATTTTTATTAAGTAACCTCTTCTGCATTTCTTTGTACTTTGCTGGCATCATTATCAAATCCTTGACCCCTGCAATCTTCTAAGGGAAAGCCATTTTTTTAACTTAATGTTGCCTTTATCAAGTTTACAATATTAGAACCTGTTTTTACATGACCTTTTCAAAAGATGGAAATCTTTCTTGAATCTTAAATTCAAAATCTATATATTGATGGTAACATATGACAAAGGTTGTCTATTTAACATGAGCAGAATTAGGTATTGAATCAACTGTTATTGAATAATGTTTTGTCTTTGATCTTTTAAATTCTGAGTATTTCAAAATTGAAGCAAAGAGAAATTTATTTTGTGTTTTCACTGACAGATAATGTATTTGAAACTTTTCTTCTTTTTTCTGGTTTACTTTGACTTTCCTGGCATGATCTTCAATTACAGGATTCCAATGATACAAAAGTTCAATAAACCTAAAGAAATTATCACTGGGAATTCAACCAATCAGATGAAATGGCATGCTAACTAGCTTTCATCTCAAAATAATGTCAATTAAACATTGTGAAATATTAGTCTAATCAGCCTCTTCTATTATTTGTTTATATAGGAAATTATCCCTGCATTTGTTTTAAAAGAGAATTTTTTGTTAGAGTTCTTTTCAACATACATAATACAATTTATTTAGAAAATAAGAACATTAACTTCTTTCCCCATTCTCACAAATTCAAGAAGATGATTTTCGCAAGCCAACATGAAATTATTTTCTAACCAATTCACAAAAGTTCACACGTCTCTGTAAAATTAGATTTTGGATCTCTACCTTATGGATATAAAAACAGAAGCTTACTGCTTCTTGGGCTTCAAAATAATTTTATAGGCCAGTTTGATTCCCACGCACATTTACACAATGAAGAGATGAACCAGCAACCACAGACGCATTAGGCTTACCATCATGAAGTAAGTCAGTCCACACATCTCACTCTGCACCAAGGACAATTAATTATTTTATAACATAAACTTCACTGCAAAAAAAATTGAACATTTTATTGTCATTGTATATTTCTGAAAAGAATCTATAAATGTTATATTGGCAAATGTTGTGTTTCTAGTTTTCCTTCAGAGAATAACACTTTTTCATGTTTCCTTTAAAAGATGTGTTGTTCTTTTTGTTAAATGTTTAGAATCTTGATACTCAGATAACAACAAAAACCTGGATAGACAGAAAGATAAGTCATTATGGTAAATCAAACAGGCCCTGTTTCTTGACACTCTACACTTGTCAAAACTCTTGGGACGTGTTTAAAGACATCAATTGGAAAAGATTATTATTCCTTGTTGCTTCTTTCATATGTGTTTAGTGGTGGTTCATTACATTCCACATTCTTTTGTTCTGGCTGTTGACCATTTCTTGCAACTTCTTCATTGCTATTTGATCTCAGCTGATTTGCTCAACTATAAAGCATCAGCCAGTAAGAGATCTCCAATACAAAACATCGCAAACCACTTTACACACATTTGATCATTTGCAGTGCCTTCTCCATAAAATGATCAATTTCTTTATATTTGTAGTAAACTTTTAACATCCTTGAAATAATGAAAAAATACCTACATTGAAAAATATTGAAAATGTTGCTTATTTGATGTTAGAATTAATAAATCATAATATCCCAGTTTTAATTTGAAAAGAAAATACATTCTAGTATATCAGCTGTCCCTTGACATAATGAAAATCTCTTTAAAGTTAAAGCTGAACACTACTTAATGCAATTTATTGTGAAAAACAGAACAAATTTTTTCATCCTTCCCAATCATATGTCAGTCTTATACTCATCTGATGTAGACTCCACCTGCGTCTTAACTGTTTCTTTTGTTAATTGTAACGTAGTTATTTAATTGTAACGTAGTTATTTAATTGTAACGTAGTTATTTAACATCTGGAGAATACAAGAAATTTACTGTAAGTCAAAAACAGTAATTTATTTCTTTAAATGTTTGTTAATTTAATATTGCAATATTTTTTAGTGTTTTTTCTGCTTCTTCAGAATGATGAAGTGAGTAGCACAACTAGTGTTCCAGACAGTGGCATATTTGAGGAATTGAATGGCACATCTCACCGCCATCCTTCTGTGAGACTAGCATCTTCAAGAACTGAAAGAGTTCAGTCTTTAGTGCCAGTTCACACTGAAAGCTCTGATGGACCTACTGCTATGGATAATTCCCCAAGAGTTTCCCATGTACCGAACAGGTATTTTGCTTATTTTGTGAGAATTCTTCTGACGTTGGCTTTTTCATTTAATTGTTTTCATGTTACAGTTTTAAATAATAAGTTTAGTATCTGCAGGTGCCATAAGATAAAATCTAAAATTACTGCTTGGTTTAAAAGTTAATTGTTATGAGAAGTAATAGTCAATAAAAACCAGAGTTACAAGAACCAAATGTAGAAATTACAAATAATTTTTAAAATCTATTTGTATAAAATGTAAGAAATGTTGGATGAAAATCAAAAACAAAATTGGATAGATTTTCATTATACACCAGATGTGATAAGTAAATGGTCACCATTTTATATTTTTAATTTCAACCATGCAAGTTGTTTGTTTTTAATTTTGTTGACTGCGCAGTATAGTAATGTCAGTTGGGCACTGTCTACAAGACAAAGATGACCGTGACGCAATTCTGTGTTATTTCTCTGCCAGAAATTCGGAAATGAGAGGCTGTATTGCTTGCCATTTGCACGAAAAGTTCCAAAACGAACATTATTTGGGTGTCCATCTAGGACAATGCAGAGGATTCAGAAGGAGTTAGATGAGTCAAATGGTGATTACGAAGATATGGCAGCTCAGAAAACTCACTTTGATTCTTTTGGTAAGAAAAGAACTAATTTATTAGTGAGGGCCTCAGGCTCAACACAAAGGCATGTATTAAGTGCCTTGAGGAGGTAGTGCTGCCCTGGGTCAAGAGGGTGGATGCTGGAAGACTCTATGTCTGGCAACAGGACTCTGCACACAGGCAGGAGATCCCTGTTACGACTGTCAGACAATTTCTACAACCATATTATCCCTTACATCACGTGACCTAACTCCCCTTGATTATTGAAACAATTATGAGCAACAACCTTGATTATTGTGTGTGGAGTGTAGTATTTTGCCACTGGAAAACAATGAGGAATACGTACATATAAAGATATCATCTTATATTTTTATTCTTTATTAGTGATGTTTGTGTAGAGCATGAGGGAGTGTCAGAGAGAGATCACATGCACGAAGTGGTCTTCAAAAATCACAAGCCAGTAAGATTTTCTCTCTCTTCAGTCAAAAATTCTAAACCTTATATAGTCTTAAAACTCCCATGCATTTTTGCTTTTTCAGGTTATCACTTTGTTGACAGACCCTACGGCCAGAAGTATTTGTCAACCACAGCTTGTGATCAATTGCTTTTCAAGCCGGTTGTCACTTGTTTTGTTTTTTTTGTTGCACTTTGTTGACATCATTTACAGCCAGATAAATCAGTCAACCTTACCTTTTGTTGGCTTATATCTATAGCCGGATGTATCTGTCAACCACATTCTTCCTGGGCCATTGCCTTTTAAGCCAGTTGTCACTTTTGTTGATGTTACCTATGGTCAGATGTAACTGTCAGTTACTTCTGCCATTCAAGATAATATATTACAGGAGTGCAGTTGAGTAAGAGACCAACATAGTCAAATCCAATGGCAATTTTATTGAATAAATTTACTCATTAGTATTTCAAGATATTTTTATGTAGTTTATGTAAATATATCTATTAAAAGGTGATGTAAGTGTTATTTTCATTTTTGCATAATTTAGATGTTAATTTATCCCTTGCAACATGTACATGTGTAATATCATATCAATTTTGTTTACTTGAATAAATAAAGTAAATGCTATATGTATTGTAGCCCAAATCTAAAATGATTCCTTTGATAAATGGACAAATTAAAGATATGAATTTTCTCTGGAAAGTATTCAGCAATTCAATATTAATAAAATAAAGTAACCTACCTAGAGCAAAGGTGCCTTAGGCCTCTTCAAATTATATTTCTTGAGATTTCACGCACACTTAGCTTAGCATCCCATCCGCTTAAGGATTTAGTTAGTTGCCTTATCACATTTTTTAAATCTCATCCATGGCACTTCAATGGCCATTTTAGTTTTGGCAAAAGATGGAATTAGCAGGGAGTCAAATCTTGACTGTCGAGATGTTTTATGATTTTTGCCAAAAAAACCAGCATCAGACAAAAAATCTACATCCAAGGTTATTGTAAATGTGACAGTCGTGCAATATGCACAGAATGGCATCTCAGTGATGGCTTAAATCCATTATGGTTCATGTAGGTAAAGAAAAGTCCCATCTGGTTGTCAAGTTACATCAAGACTATACAATATTCAAAATGGCTGGATACATTTTGAACAGACTTTGCACAATAATTTGGATCCAATCATTTGCAATATTAATTTAATATTGATTTAATTCTACAGACTGCACATAAAACTGTTTTGTTACAAAAAGCCTCATCTTTGCTCCCTCATCACAACTGGCCAAAACTATGTAAGTGGGTGGGTGTACATGTTTCCCATTGCTAACAGATACTATACTGATCCTATACAGAGCACACAAATACTCTGATCCTCAGCAGAAATGGTGATTATATATATATAATCTTTTTCCACCGAGCGCCCATAGCCCAGAGGTAGAATCGCTGACTGACGCCAATTCGATCGGGTTTCAATCCTGAGTTAAAAAGCAATAGGAGTCTAACCGTACTGATGAGCTGTGATACAGCGAAACAGATCTGTCTGCGGATGACAATATATATATATATATATATATATATATATATATATATATATATATATATATATAAATTAAAAAAGGATTAATTCAATGATGTTGAATGACCATTTCGATGTGAAAATCCCCACGGGGGATAACACATCACCTCAGCAACCAAAAAATCCTTTCAGAAACTGGATAAAAATCAGTCTAATTTTCCTTTTTAAATAGATTTTCAAAGAAATTAAAACAGAAAATAAAAAAGAAAAAGAAAGAATTCTTTTTGGAATTTACCTTCCTGCTTTTTTCACTTGGATTAAAGTATCTGAATTAAAATATATATATATATATATATATATATATATATATATAGAGAGAGAGAGAGAGAGAGAGACAGAAGTTTCATATATATATATATATATATATATATATATATATATATATATATATATGAGACATTGAAGTTTCAATGTCGAAACAAACGTACCTTCATAGCGAATATATATAGAATAATTATGTACATGTTCTAAAATATAATTTATAATAAATATTCACAGCTCTATATATCATATATTGAGCACTGTTTTAAATTAATGTTTTGGACATTGTAAGAATTCTTCGTTCTGTATTCACTCGGATATATATATATATATATATATATATATATATATATATATATATATATAAATATATATATAAGTCTAGATAGAATAACCATAAGTCTAGGTTTAAACTAGAAAACTTTAAATATTGTACAAAATTGGCTAACCACGTATGGAAATTGAAATTAAAAGATAGAAAAGATCCCCGACATAACATGGAGTATAATAAAAACAGCCAAGCCTTCAACAGTGGCAAAATATTTAGACTGTGCCAGAAAGAACAGAAATTATAACCAAGTGTAACCATACTATCAAATACCTGTTAGGATCATACAATCATGGATGAAAGTCTTCTAAGATCTTTAAACAACTTCTCCTAATTTTGAAAATTGCACATTCATAAAAGATCTCTGTTACATGAACGTTTAAAAAAATGGTAAAATCAATTATTGTAAATTGCCTGAAGACACCAAAAAGTAGAAATCTTGGTTGTAAAAATAACTATTCAAAAGTTCTACAATATAATTGTATTCAACACTTTTTAATTCTGATCTAATTTAGTTATGACCAAAACTAAATAATATGTATATATATATATATATATATATATATATATATATATATATATATATATATTGTGTGTATTTTGGCAGCATTTTTTCATTAATGCAGGTTTCATTGAATAATATAGACAAGTTCTGTCTATTAATTTTATGTAGTATCCGTTTGTACCATCTGATATACTTGATGGTGATGTCGTTAAAAGACAACAAAAAATCACAGTAATTGTTGATTTTTTTATCAGGTCTAAGCTTTCGGCTCACATAAGCCATTATCAAAGAATAAATATTAACACACAGTAAACATAGAGCATTTAATTTATTAACAATTAAGAGAATTAAATTGAAGAGACAAGTTCATCCCTACCATGGTGGATGGCCAAAGACAGTGACAAAATGGTGGCATTGTGGTCCCTGATCCGATTACAGGCATTTGAGTATGTTAGTTGAGATATCAAAATTTATCATATTCAAACCAGGTTTAAGTTGTTTAATGTAGATAGCTTCCAGGACTTTGAGTTTCTGTTTATTATTTTCTTGTCTAAGTCTATATGTTTTCAACGAGCGTTTTTCTCAGAAGTGTGCGTTGATAACCGTGTTGTTTTAAATGTCGGAAAATATTTGAATTGTCATTTAAGTGCAACGTAAGATGTCGTGAGAGTGAATTTGTAGTATGGCCAATGTAGATACTATTTAGTTTGTTAGAGATACATTCTCGAAAGGGACATTTGAATTTATAAACTACATTGGTTTTTTGCAAATTGCTAACGGTGGGGGAAGAGTCGTTGCGGACGAATGAACTGGATGTAGTGGATTTAGCATAATATATGATAAACTTAATTCTTTTGTTTAGGTCTGTCAGAGAAATATTAGTGTTTATGAGTTTTTTTAGGATATTTTCGTCTAGTTGGTAGTTGGAGTGCTTCTGGCTACAATATAAGAGAGTGATATGTTTGGGATTGGTTGGTCTAGTATCATGTGTTGTTTTTTCCGTGTTAAGGTTTTTAAAAAAATAATAAGTAGCTGACCCCATTATACCAACACACACACATACACATCAGTACATCTTTGTGTGTATGTGGGGATCAATATGTATTTCTTTTAAGGAATGTCATTTTCATATGGACAAATCCAAATTAAGAATTAGGGAATTTTCTTCTAGTAAAAAGAAATACACTAATTTGACAGATTTCTTTTCATTTTTCATTTGAATGTCATTAGTGCAAATTTGACAGATTTTATTTTTGTTTTCTTTTGATTTTATTTTTGCTCTGAATCCATTCAACAAATTAAAGGCACCGGAACTCTTCAAGTTTAGCAGAAATATCATCACAAAGTCCGAGGGCAACATTATTAAATTCCGAAATTCATGGCGATGACAGTTTGCTTTGGCAGCCTGCTATGACCTCTTTACATGACCTTTCGAGTCACGGACGTTCTACAGAATCAGAGCCAATAGGATACAGTTCAGGAGACAGTGATCAAACTGATTTAGACACAAGTGAGAGACCAGTGTTGATCAGAAAATCAAGACCCAAATCTATACTAAGAAGAAAATATAAACCTTCAAAAAGTCGGCCATGTTCCAGTAAGTTTTCATTTTTAAAAATTCTTTTATTCTGAAAGAATAATTGATTTTATCAAAATATGAAAATTTTAAAATATACACTTAGTGTAGACTTTTATATAGACACTAATAGGAATTGGTTCCTCTTTTCAGGTGTCCTCTTCATAACCATGCCCCTGTTATTAAATCTGCAATTATTTTATTCATGACAGATTTTGTTTTGTACATATATGGTTGGTTTCCATGATCAAATCTCAGTTATTTGCACTGTCCCCAGTCGATCATCTTTCTTACTCAGTCATATTCTATATTTTTACTCAGCTTATTTTCTAAATATTCGCAAGCTTCTACAATTGTTCCATTGTTTTAGTTTTATGCAAAAGTCCCTAGCAAGAAACAAAAAGATGATTTTCAATTGTGCATTCAATTTATTTTCAAAGAATATTTATGAGAATTTTCATGTATAATATAATATAATACAATTTAATATAATATAATATAATATTTCTTTTGTAATTTTGGTATATTTTTGCACAAATATTCCAAAATGATTTTTAAGAAAAAATTATTGTCATGCTTGCCAGTTCCACCTGCTGCATTCTCATCACAGAGGACCCCCCAACACCACCATGTGAATCATAAACACCCAAGTAAATTTAGTAGCAACAACATTTTTACTTTTTCCTGAAATGGGAAAAGAAATGCTAAACAAGGCAAAATATAAATAAATATGGTTATAAACAGAAACGGAAAATCTACTTTTTTTAAAACAAACACCAAATAAATATACAGGTGATTTTCAAAAAGAGGAAAACAGAATCAGTTTAACTTTTTATGTTTTTCTTAGCACAAGACAGAGAACAAATGATAAGAAATGGAAGAGTTGGCAATTGTTACAGGAGAAAATTAATTCAGGTTTCTTCTATAGTGCTACAGTATCACTTTTTCGACAAATGTCATGATGGCCTTACACCCTACCTCTGGCTAATGTAACAATATTTAAATATAAGGGATATAAATGATTTATAATTCTTCAGTAAAAAGGGTTACTTTTAATTAAACAAATGTTATATTATCATATTGATCTCAGAAACCTACAAATATACCTCAATTAAAATTTAAATTTTTGCTGTCAAATCATTTTCCGTGCTAGCCTCATTCTTTAAATGATTTCATTTGTGCGAAAATATTCATCAGTAGTTTTTTTTTGCCTATACTTCTGAGATGAGATAGTATTTACATTGTTCAGACATTTGTGCTCATCCTTAGTGCCATAATCACAATGTTTTAGCTGTTGTATGCTCTGGCCATCATTAGGTGTTTGGAATTTTGAACCAAAGCCTTTATTTCAATCACTCAGATATATCATCCTCATTCCATGTACCATGCCACTTGTATAAAAAAAAAGCTAATTTCACTATTACCATGGATTTCACATTGTGTTATATTATGATCCTAGGCACAAATGCCAATCTGTATATAAATTATCTTGTTATTTTTGACAGGTAATATATTACTGAAAAATAATGATTCCTATATGAATGTCAGATATCCTTTTCAACATGACAAAATATATTAAAATATAAAATGCTCATAAAACATTCACAACTAAATAAAACAATAATAATGAATTTATTTTCATCTTTTACATGCTCTGTCCCTTCAGGATATGGCTTATCATGGCTTGCCACAACTTCTTAGTCTCATGTAGCTGTAAACATTTGATACTTTGCCATTCCTCTTTCTTCCTTGCTCTGCTATTCATTCATCCAAAATCATTTTGTAGATTACTTATTGTTTTCTTAAGCTTCACCTACCTTTGAAATATCCTATGAGTGTTAAGTCCTTCAATATCTTAATAAAGACCTCTATGTCCTTAAAATATCCTGTGAGTGTTAAGTCCTCCAAGTCACCTGCATATCTAATATGATGTGAGGATATCATTTTGAAGTTTGTCAATATTTCTTACTTTCAGCTGAGAAAATAGACCAGAAATCCGAGCAAAGAAAGGACAATTGTCTCACAGCAGGCTCTTTTTTAGAACAGAGGAAAAGTTCTAAAAGCAACGCATCAAGCTTTGAGAAAATTGAAAGACAAAATCTGAGACAGAGATCGTCAAGTTTGGATTCTCAAAAACCAAAACCAAATGAACAATCACCAGAAAAAAAATCTTCAAATAAGTAAGAACAGAATGTTATTTGCCTTAATTTTGTGGTGTTAGCTTACTTTCAATATTTAGAAAATATGTTGCATTATGTCCCCTTGAATGAAACGACCTTGCTTTGTGATAAGATCTTTTTTGTGGAAATAAAATAGGTCTTCAGTGATTCAATTGTTTTCTATGTAACCAAATGTGAATCGGGCACTTCATTTATTAGATACTAACAGAACTACTCTTAACTCATCTAGAGGATCTTTGCCTGACTTTCCATTTAGAAATGTGTCTCTATTAAGTGATATGCATATAACTTCTATGGATTTTGCTGTCATTTTTAAATCGGATCCTAACAAAGTATATGGACCTGATTGCATCCCTGCAATAGTCCTTAAGAAATGTGATCCTGAACTGGTTCCTGTTCTTTCTAAACTCCACAATAAATGCCTTGCTGTGTCTTGATTTCCTGCTTTAAGAACTTCAGCAAACCATTTTGTTCTTCTATTGACATATTAGCCTTCTTTTAAAGAGTACTAAAGGCTCTAATTAACTCTGAATTAGTTAAGCATCTCCCCGCACAGTGACTTCTTTCAAATAAGCAACACTGCTTTCATTTCTTTACGTCAATTGCTGATGTGTTAACAGTTATTGCATTATTAAGTACTATCTAATAAAGAGAGTAAGTACTATTTTATGATGAGAGTAAGTACTATTTTATAAAGAAAGTAAGAACTATTTTATAGAGAGATTAAGTACTATTTTATGAAGAGAGTAAGTACTATTTTATGATGAGAGTAAGTACTATTTTATGATGAGAGTAAGTACTATTTTATGATGAGAGTAAGTACTATTTTATGATGAGAGTAAGTACTATTTTATGACGAGAGTAAGTACTATTTTATGAAGAGAGTAAGTACTATTTTATGAAGAGATTAAGTATTATTTTTATAAAGAGAGTAAATACTATTTTATAAAGAGAGTAAATACTATTTTATGAAGAAAGTAAATATTATTTCATGATGAGAGTAAGAACTATTTTATGAAGAGGGTAATTACTATTTTATGATGAGAGTAAGTACTATTTTATGAAGAGAGTGAGTACTATTTTATGAATGAGAGTAAATATTATTTTATGAAGAGAGTAAGTACTATTTTATGGTGAGAGTAAGTACTATTTTATGATGAGAGTAAGTACTATTTTATGAAGAGAGTAAGTACTATTTTATGACGAGAGTAAGTACTATTTTATGATGTAAGTACTATTTTATGAAGAGAGTAAGTAGCATTTTATGAAGAAAGTAAGTATTATTTTATGATGAGTGTAAGTACTTTTTTATGAAGAGAGTAAATATTTTATCATGTGAGTAAGTACTATTTTATGAAGAGCGTAAGTACTATTTTATAAAGAGATTAAGTATTATTTTATGATGAGAGTAAGTACTATTTTATAATGAGAGTAAGTAGTATTTTAAGACAGTCACTTCTTAACTATCATTGCATTTAATCAGTGTTACTCAATCTGGTGTGTGGGTGGGTGGTTGGCTAAAAGTTTTTTATTTGTTGTCAAAGGAACACACTGAATTCACAAAAAGTTAGGCAACACTTATAACATTTTTTAACCCCCTTATCTATTATACAAGTAGTTATTTATGTAATACATTATATCATAGGCAGGCTCTATTAAACAAATATCTCAAAATTTTTATTTACTTTAATGATTATACATTTTATGACAATGCTGCAAATTTTAGTGGGACAGAAGGAAGGAAAAAATAATCTTAGGTTTATTTTTATGTTAATTGCATCTGATCTTTAGATTTATACCAAATTTGGGTGCTTTTACAGCTGCTCTTTGATTTCTAAATTCACAACTGTCATTTATTAAATAAACTGCATGTTTTTCATTGAACACCAAAGAAATGGATTGTCAGTGGTCATGAATTAGGTCAACCATTACCAACAGAGTAGGCCTACTGTGTGTATAATATAAATAATATAAATTCATTTTTAATGAGTTTGCTATATATATATATATATATATATATATATATAATCTGAAAAAAATGGATTATTAATGGTCTGAAATTAAGAATAATATTATTGACAGAATATGGAGCTATTGTGTATATAATGTTTAAAACATATCATTTATTGTGCAATATGTTTTGTTTTGCTACAGAGAAAAATTGAGAAATCTTCAACTTGAAATTGAGTCTCTCAAGGCAAGGTTCAACAATGGAATACCTTGGAAAAATGCCACAGTTACATCAAATACAAAAAATGATGCATATCTTACAGAAATTTCTTCTACTGGAACCAATTTTCCTTCTTCCAATACAATAATGGTTTCACCTTCTTCAAATATTTATCATAACATCGTTCCTCAAGAAATAGTTTATCAAACTACAGTCAGATCTTCATCTGAAGATGTTCATTGGAAAGACCCTTCTTCTACTGGTTCTTACAAAGGAATAAGCAATTTCAGTAGTACTGATGCTTCAAATGCTACAAGAGTTAACAATTCTAATGCTGTAATGACATCGTCAGAATCTCCAACATCATACACAGGTCAAAAAGGTCAAAATACTTGTGTCACTCTCCTTGATTATCATTCACCTATATTGCATAAAAAAGCCCCCCAAAAATCACTACCCCCCAAATCTCGAGTATCGTCAGAAACAGAACACAGATCAAATTATCCACTTTATTTATCAAATCCAAATAATAACTTACCGCCTACCAGATCCTTCCAAGATCTTTCACAAGTACAAACAGATCATAACTTACACCTGAAGCAAAGACAATACAGGGTCTTAAATCAATCTTCAGATTATCACCAATCTACAAACAGTCCTGCCCCAGAACCTGTTCGTTGTCCCCCCTACAATCAACTTGAAGATATCAATTATTTGAAAGAAGAAACAGTCTTTAATCCACCTCATTACAATCACAATCCTTATAGAGTTCCTGCTGCTTTGTTGCATTCAGATACATTCCAAAGACAATCAAGTTATAATCCTGACCCTAATACCATAAACAGAAACTCTACATTACAGTTCAGAAGAAATTGTACTCCAATACTTCACTCAGTGACACCAATTTGTGACATCTGTGGCATGTCAGGTTGCAGTCACAACTATGTTACTGAAGTTAATTACACTAACCCAGTACGAGGAGGAACTATGTCAGTGCCAACACCAACATACTCCTATTATAAGTAAGTATTTGATGAATATTCTTGCACTGCAAACAGCTAAGAAACAAAATGGCAATTATTATCTCCACTTGTTGCATAATTAATTTCAGCAGATCCATTCCTTTATCATTTATATTATTGATATATA
The DNA here is from genome assembly GCA_037127315.1 of Ascarosepion bandense. Taxonomy (NCBI): domain Eukaryota; kingdom Metazoa; phylum Mollusca; class Cephalopoda; order Sepiida; family Sepiidae; genus Ascarosepion; species Ascarosepion bandense. Next base: position 164,280 of record JBBBDQ010002346.1, read on the forward strand.
TTTTTTTATTAGAGAAAACGTATGGGGATCAAGACTGTACTTCCTTCATCCTAGGGACCAACGTTTTAGCCAAGCATGCTTTAATTGCTCAGCCATGGAGGTGTCTATAGCAAAACTATTTACCCCTTTTATAAAATGCAAATCCATCATTGGGAATTTCAATGAATATATCTAGTAAGTTATGTTTTCATATTTGAAATTTTAAGTAATTAATAGATTCCGATCCAAAGCCTAAGAATATAGAAAGTAAGTCATTAATGAAGAGATGAATATTTGAAAATTACAAGAGAAAAGGAATGTTTTGATAGCTACTCTACTTCCAAAATGTCACTGGGAATGCTTTGTGTATAAAGACTTCTTTATATTACTTTTATCATTCCCAAAACAATGCAGTGTCCCTCGATTTAAAAAAACTTGGCGACCATTAGCTATTCATAGTTTATAATTATCTAAAATGACTGAGCATTTTAGATCCTTAATTATTTAGGAATTAAGAATTACAAACATGTATCTTATCTTCTTTTCTTCTTTTTAATAACTTTTGCTTACTTTATTTTTATCTTGAGACATTGACTGACCTTAAAAAGTTGTATAACTCAACATATATGATATTTGAAAACTAATAATGAAAACTACTTTGTAGCAAATTTCATGTTATCTAATATGCACTTTCTATTTTTAATTTACAGCAGCGAAAATATGTCTTCAGAACAAAGAATTCATTCCAACTATGGAAATTATCAGGTATTTTTTTAATTTTGATAAAACAGTCATTGTATAATTGTAGAATGAATATTGTTTAATTTTAAATTTTTTATACTAGTTGTAACTCATGAAAATTTCATGATTTTCCTATTTTAAATATCTGTTGAGTCTTAATTCTTCAGTTAATGATTGAATGAGTTTATGGCAAGTTCTATGATAATAAGATATCCATAGAAATTCCCCTATCGCATTGTTAAAATATTTCAGCTTAACAACAAAATAATTGCAATAACAATCATAAATATGAATGCTGGTCATTATTTCAAGAAGTAAGAGGGTACAAATAAAAAGATTTGAAATCAACAAATATTTTTCTATTTCACTGAAGCAGCCGTTAAACACATATCTTCTTTCTTTCTTTCATTTTCTAACAGAAACCAAGTAGCATCTTTCACATGTCTTTCATTTTCTCACGCAATCAAAACAGAATAGTCCATTATTTATGAGGGATTAGTAGGAGGCATTAAACACTTCTCACTTTCTTTTTTCACTGAAACCAAGTAGCATCTCTGATATGTCTTTTATCTTTCTATACCATCAAAACAGAATAGTCCATTATTTATGAGGTATTGGTAGGGCATAATAGTTGTGCAAACTAAGGAATAATAAGTACAATTTTTACATGATCTTTTATATAAAAGGATTTCTCTTAAAGTAATACTTCATTTTATGTTGACCTTTGACATCAAAAGTGAATGTTGATGTAATAGCTGTAAATGTTACACCTTCACTATTAATAAACTGTAATTCTTTTGTCTTGTTACAGATTGTAGTTGAGTGGAAGCCTCATGACATGAAAATGCATTTGACATGAAAATATATACAAAGCAGAATGGCACCTTTCAATTTGTAGAAGTAGAAAAATTTAATCTAATTAGCATTCATCAATATTGACTCAAAATCAAACCATGGATTTGAGCAAAATTAACTCAGTGATTATAATGTGCATTGTGATGCAGTGGATATTGGCTTAGAACAAAAAATTGGAGAGATGAATTCAAATTCCAGTTGAGTTCATTGCATTCACTTACATGCAAATAGCCTTGGGAAAGGTATTAATCCATCTCTTCTCCCTCCAGCTGTGGATTAAATAGCAGGGCAGATTGGGTTCTATAGCTTTGATTGGCAACTAGTCTACTGCAGAAAATAATGACAACCTACTGAGGGAAAATCTTCAGCCCAGTCAGTCATCTCTCTTTTGAGACATGATTGCCCAAGCATATATCATATATGCCACTTAATTGACTGAAGGCAATGATTAATGCATTTCAACAGTAGTGACAGTAATGTATACAATAAGCCGACTTCTGGCAACTTTGTACTGTTGTCGACCCACAAAATGAAATGACTTTGTTAAATATTGATGAAAATGCATAGATAATTTAGTGATGATAAGAAAAAAAGGTTTTGTAGCTCGAATCTTGCTTTATCCAATGGTCAGACGTTGATAATAATTAATAAGGATTTATTATTGTCTTTCTCATTTTCTTCACTTACTTATAGAATAAAATTGCTTATCTTGGAAATCTAAATTTTCTAATAAGAAATAATTATTTTTCATGATATAAAAACAGTTGACAATTGATAAATCTTTAAAAAATCCTTTTGCAATAAAAGTTTCAAAGATTACTTAAGATCTCCTGACATTTTACTGTAGACACTTTATAAAGTCAATACAAAATAAAAGATTGAAAGTCAAATTGACTCCTTCAATTTAAATAATAAAAATGAATGACCAAATGTATACAACTAATTTATTGACTGGCATATTTAATAGTAGAAACATTTCTAAATGACTGCTTTCCTCATCTTGACCACTAAACTGGACATCTTGGGCTTAGCCTCTTATTCATCTTATTATTTATTAGCTAGCAAATACAAGTCGTCTTTTATATACCAAGCCTGAAAGACTTGCTACATAAAAGGACTGGATATTCATGATTCTCCACAACTTCCTGTATTTCATTATTTTAAGTAATTTTGATCCTTTATCGTCCCTTTTTATCCTTGTTGTGCCAATCGTTCATTCAAAATTGGTTACTCATTGTCTCTCTCTGCTTCTCTTGCTTTTCGTATGTCCTGTAAGTGTTAAATTCTCTGGGTTTTCTTTCCTCATTATGTACCCTCAAATTTTCTGCTGTCACTTTCTGACTGTGTTCAAACAGGATCTTGCTCAATAAACTGAGTGACAGCACTTTACCAGACAAATATCAAATTGTTTCCTGATGAGAAACTTCAATAAACTTAAATAATACCTAAAAATAAAATTAAATCAACTCAAGGGAGACAAGCCACTGCTGCTTAGAACAAATTCATTAAGCTGAAAAGTGGGAATCTAATATCTTCAGAATTTTGTTAGCCAAGGTTGGTGAGTTCAATCCTAGCTAGGACTACAAAAGCCTCCATAGTTAACAGTATGTTTCCTTGTTCCAATTTTCCTTAAGACATTCCCATTGCTCACATGTTCTGTCCATCATATACTAAGTCTTTGTCAGTAGAACCACATCTCTGTACCTTCAAGTCTCTTCTTAACCTATGAAGAAACTGTTAAGCATTCACTGTCATGTAGAATATTAGATATTATAGAGCAGTTTCACACCCTTTTTTGTTCCTAATATTATTTTCCTATGTTTTAATACTTTATATAGTTTCTGGAATGCATCTTTCACTAATCCAATACTCTTTCTGATTTCTGTGTCATATTATCTGCCATCAGATGCCACACTACCCAGATAATTTCTGTCCCAGCTTGATTTTCACGTTGCTAATTCAGGTTGGACTTTCTCTTTTGCTGATGACTGTGATTTCTGTCATTTTACAGTTTTCTTACTTTCCGCTCCTATTTTTATGTAGCAGGTCCCTTCAGGACTTGGGAGATCATGACTCTCCACAACTTTCTATTCTTCATAGCTCCAAGTAATTTTTGTCCCCTTACTATTCCTCTCACTACTTGTCATACCCTCCATTTATGCAAGTTCTGTTAGGTTAGTTACTTGCTATTTCCTTTTGCCTTCAATATGTCCTGTGAGTGTCAAATTTTTCAAGCTTTCTTTCTTCATCATTCGTCTCAAATCTCTTTCTGATTCCAAATATCCTTAAAAATTTCTTATTGCTTCTCTAAGTATTAAATACAAGTAGGTCCTTAATATTTTGTTGATACACAAAAGGGTTTGTTTTGTTTATATTTCAATGTTTTTTTAATTATCCTTTGTCCAAAACTACAAAAAATCATCCAGATTTGTTTTTTATGATCAAAAGACATCAAGATATTTAGTACCATGAAAGGAATTGCAAACTCACTTTTGAAAAGGAAAGTTTTGAAGTCTACCATTCATCCATGCTTAGAATATTGCCACCACATGTGGTCTGGTGCTCCTGCTATTTACCTTCAACTCTTTGATAAAATCAAAAGATGAATCAGCAATATTATCAATCCTAATCTGGCAGCTCAGCTTCAGTCAGTTTCCCACCATCATAAGGTTGCCTCTTTGTGCCTTTTTTATAAATACTTTCATGGTAATTGTTCGAATGAACTCTTCACTATTGTATATAGACTTTATGAATTTAAGTGCTGTACTAGACTGTTGATGAGATCTCACAAATTTACAGTTGAGCTGGCTAGATGTAGCTGTAAATTCTATGCTAACAGTTTCTTTTCCTCACACTTTTCACTTGTGAAACTCTCTTCTGACTCCATGTTTTCCAGCCAACTTTAGCTTTCAAAAATTTAAATGCAATGTCAATCACTGTCTACTAACCTCCTGATTACTCTTCTTTTGTTCTCACTTTTCAGTAATGTTTCTGTTTTCTAATTCTTCTGTATCCAGTAACCCCTTGTGGCTTAGTGGCTTCACTGCCTTATATGGGGTGAAATTGATTAAAAATAAAAGTTTTTAAGATGGGTAATTTCCAACAACAATAGCATTTTATATTTAAAAATATCTTATGATGATGGGCCTTTTTTTTTTTCAGTTAGCGGATGGTGATTTGGCTGAATCTATCAATTTGGCTGAGAAGACAATTGAAGACATCAACCATTTGACAAGGAAAATGATGAGGACTATGCATGAAGAGCTGATTAAATCAAAACGAAACTATGACATTTTTTATCATTTCTAATGATCTTGTCTCTGCCACACATTCTGAACTTTTATACATATATATTTATTTATACTTAGCTTACATTTATTAAAGAACCATATTGGACTGCATTATCAGGATTTAATATCCAACGGAATATTTCACTGGGCAAAGTAATTACTTGGTGGCACCCACCTCTTAAGGGTTAGTATTTACTAAGCTGAGCTTTAATGTCACATATCAAAAATAAAGAGAAATGAGACGAGGAATAGAAAATGAAGTTGAGCCAATTTTTCAAGTGAAGTGGGATATGCTACTCTTGAAAATCATTAATTGGTTGATATATATTCATTAATACAAGGTTGTATCATGCATGTAGAAAGAAATAATGCCAAGACTGGATAGTAGTTTATTTTCACAAGTAGTGTTCTTTATTTCCTTTTAGAATTTTATTCTTCGGACCTCAAGTAAATTGTCTAACATTAGCACAACCAAAGATGAAAAACGAAAATTAAAGAAAGAAAAATATCTTTTGTTTCAATATGAATTTTCAATATGAATCCTTATCAAGTGATATAATGAATATTTTAGAATTCACATGTTATATACTCAATAAATTTGATTGTTTTCCTGTATGTGCTTCCATACATGTACAAAATAGTCTAACTTTAATAATCATCCATTGTATATTTTTCACTTGTATTTCATCCATCTCATTTCTTTCACCTTTTATCACAAGGAAATACTATTCTAAAATTAATAACAGTTGACAATAATTCATATGATAGGTTTGAGTAATAATACGATTATCATTTCTAGTGTATATAAAACAAATGGTAGTATATCAGATGTTAAGGAAAAAAATTAATGATCTCCTGGACGTAATCAGATCCCAAGTAGGCATGTACACCGATGACACCACTGTTTACTCTTGCCTCGACCAAAAATCTGCTGAGGTTGACAAAGCGAACCTCGCTACCGAGCTCGAGAAGGACCTCCAATCCGTGGTGGACTGGAGTAAGAAATGGCTCATAAAATTTAATGCTTCTAAAATGAAGCTGCTCTCTATTAACCATCATAGACAATCACTCCTACTCTCCATTAGCATGGAACAGGCTTGTCTCCCTGAGAGTAAAACACTACGCCTCCTTGGTCTCACACTCTCAGTGGACCTCAAGTGGAATGACTACATCGAATCCATTGCTAAATCCGCTGCTAAGAAGGTTCATTTACTGTGCAAGGCCAGGAAGTGTTTCTCGTCTGAGTCTATCCTGCACATATATAAATCTACCATCCGATGGTGTATTGAATACTGCTACCACATCTGGTCGAGTGTCCCTGCTGTTCACCTCGGGGTTCTTGACAGAATCCAATGGAGAATCTGTAATGTGATTGATACTAACTTGGCAGTCCCTCTCTCACCGGCATGACGTGGCTTCACTGTGCCTCTTCTATATATACTGTCACGGCTTCTGCTCCAATGAACTTAGATCACTGGTGCCTCCTAGCTATGAATTTAACAACTAGGTCCCACCCTTTTACAGTGAAGCTGATAAAATGTAACCACAATTTCTACTCTAACAGCTTCTTTTATCACACCTCCCACCTGTGGAATTCCCTTCCATATACTTGCTTCCCTGACAGCTACAATCTCCAGGAATTTAAATGTAAGGTCAATAGACATCTCCTATCTCACTAACTCGCATCCATTCTCTCGATCTCTTTTTTTCTCTCTACTCCACCCCTATTCTCGGTATCCTCATCCGTCTATTACCCTCCTCCTGACATTTCCCGTAACTAATCCACCTTTTTCATCACTTTTCCCTATGTAACCCCCTGCACAACAGTGGCAGTAGAATGCCTTACTTGGGGTGAGACGATTTTTTAAAAAAATGAAAGCTATATGGTTAGATTTAAGCTTCTATAACCAATAGTCTTCATGACCTAGTTACTGTAGGAAAATAAAAACAATAAATAAAATCATAATAAAAATAACAAAATGAATAAATAAATCCTTTTTCCATGATACAAATTCTTAAAAAACTCAGAAAGGATTTCTGGTCACATTTCACGGCTCTACTTCTGGAAAGGACAGACACTTTCTCTTTCCTCATTCCAACAAGATCATTTCGACATGTGCAGTAGCCCAACTGATGAAGTAGAGGTTTGGTCATCCCAATTCAGCATGAGGCTAACTTGAGCCCCACCATCTTTACTTATCTTTATCCTTACTTACCATAAAATATTTCTGAACCAAAAAGGAAAGCAGACATACTCAAGCAAGAGTCATTAAACTTTGTTTCAATACAGTCAACATAAAAGTGATAAGGTCTGTTGCAGAAACAAGTTTTTTGGGGTGCTTTCTCCTATCTTTTTTGTTTATAAAACAGCTGCTTTATGCAGGCATGAGTTTTAATCTTGCTGAGTTTTTGTTGTGTCGTGGCTCGTACCATGTGACATCCAGTCACCTGGATGTATAAAAGACAATATGCGTTTGGCATGAGGAGTTGTCATTATCACGGACTTCATGAAATAGCATCTACTACTGCGAGAGACTGTAAATATTGTATATACCTCTTGGTTGTACCACACTGGTAAAAAGGTAGTTTATCTAAATTTCCCTGTGTATCTCTTCATTCCATGATACAACAGTTTTATTCTTTAATTCTGTTCAAAACTGCTTACTAACAAACACAGAACAATAGCTTGAGACTTAAAATAAAAGCCAAAAGATGTGGGATAAAGAAAATACAAGTCAAAAATTAAACATGGATGACAGTAATTCATTTGATAAGTTTGAATATTATGACTTTCAATAATTGTTACTTTTCCAGAAACAGGTGTAGGTACATCAATATTATTTCAAATTATTGCAAAGTAATATTATTTTGAATTGTTTTTATTATCGACCATTAATAATTTGTGACTCATAATTCTTTCATCTTTATTTTCATTGCAACTCATCTGACTATCAGAAATAAAGTAGGAGACTTTAGTAAGATTTGCATTGGAAATAACAAATAAAGACAGAACTGACCATTTGGAGAGAAAATAAGGAATAAGTTTATATGATTAGAATTGATCTGATGTCTACCATTAATCGCTTATAACTTATTGAGCAATCATCATTGTCAGACGGGCTTGATGAGGTAGAGATGTGAGTTCAAATCTTACTGAGTGTTATTCTTTCTTTCTGATTCATCCTGTTTACAGATGGACAACTGTAGAATAACAGTCTGTAACAAAAAGCAACTGAAAGTAAGATGAATGAATACAAGTAAAAAATTAATAATTACTTTCAAAGTATTTCTATGCATAAAATTATTTTCAATTTCATGTACTCTGTAGAATATGAGGAAATCAAAATATTAAACAATGTCTATACTTAATGTCTCTTATTTATTAAGATTCAATGCTGTTTAATTAAATTCTTTAATTTTGTATTTTTGAAACAAGGAACGTTTTTTTGAGTGACATTTTTCCATCTATTCATTTTTTTCCTTTTCATTATGTTTTAACTCCTATTTGCTGATAAGCATTCCCAACCACAAATATATATACCCCAACCACAAATTCCCAACCATATATATATATATATATATATATATCAGCATGCAGTGTGGGCATAGAAGAATCCAAAGGAGTATCCTGTACATACAGTGGTAGAATAACTCTCTAAGAGAGCTCTAAATATATATGTATATAAATACATAGAGAGCAAATATAAGAAAAATTAAGGCAGACACGTTATTTCATGGTAAATCGGAAGTATAGGCCTATTTCAGGCAAACCTTCATCAGCTTCCGTCTTTATTGTACAAAGGATTTTATATTGTTTGTTAGGATATATATATATATATATATATCCTAACAAATGATATATTTAAAAACCATAAAATTGAGCTTTGATAAATTGTTACATTTTTTTAATTGCATATATCAAAAGCCATGCATATTTTGCAGGAATTGTTCTTTCTTGTCTGGTACATGATATTAAATAGATTCCAATATTAAAATAAACTTTAAAAAATTATACAAGTAAAAAATGAAAACTTGACATCTAAACTTATTTATAAATGGAACTTTGTGTGTGTGTGTGTGTGTGTGTGTGTGTGTGTGTGTGTGTGTGTGTGTGCCTGTGTGTGTGTGTGTGTGTGCGTATCTGTTACCTATAGACTCCGAAATGGCTGAACCAATTTTCTTGAAAATTTACACAGTTGTACTATAAGCATCTGTGAGTGTTTTTAGCTAGGTTTGTGTCAAGGTACCGCCGATAAATATTGAAAATCGATAATCGAAAAAATCGGGTTATAGAAGGAGTGGTCCGATTTTAATCAAATTTGAGACACTCATAGACAAAGACATAAGAAATGATATTCAGAAGTTTCAAGGTTGCAGTTCTTACAATAGTGCAGAAAATTTGATATCGATATGAGGAAATCAAAATTTGACTTACATCCATTCATTTTTATTTCAGTCTACGGTTTCGCTTTAACTGGAAACAACTATTGCTTTTTAGTCTTTCGTGCATACGTCCAAAGAGTCTGAGCTCCAGGACCATGGATTAGTTTTAAAGCTTTCATTACACCCGAGCAAGGCCGGGCTATACTGCTAGTCATATTATAAAAATAATTTTATCTTTATTAAAATTGAATAAAATAAAATGTGTTAGATTTTAATTTATTTAAAGCAAAATGACTATCTATGATATTTTTTTTTTTTTATAAGCGTTTCACCCCAAGCAAGGCATGTCACTGCCACTACTGCACAGGGGGCTACGTAGAGTGGAGAAAGGATGATTAAATATAGGAAATGTCAGAGGGTGGGTGATAGGCGGGTAAGGATACCGAGAATGAGGGTTGGGTAGATGAGAGTGTTCTGAGAATAATTGGGAGTTAGTGTGATAGGAGGTGTTTATTGACCCTACATTTAAACACCTGGAGATTGTAACTGTTAGGAAAGCAGAGTTGTGGAAGGGAGTTCCACAGGCGGGAAGCGCGAGAAAAGAAGCTGTTGGAGTAGAATTTACGGTTACATCTTATTTGTTTAACTGTAAAAGGGTGGGACCTAGTTGCTAATCTAGTGTCTCGTGTAAATTCGTGCTTAGGCAGCACCAGTGATCTAAGCTCATCGGAGCAGAAGCCATGAAAGTACTTGTAGAAGAGGCACAGGGAAGCCACATCACACCAGTGAGAGAGCGGCTGCAGCCGGACTGCCAAGTCAGTATCAACCACGTTACAGATCCTCCTTTGTATTTTGTCAAGAAGCCCAAGGAGAGCAGCAGGGGCACCCGACCAGATATGGCAGCAATATTCAATACACGGGCGGATGGTAGATTTGTATATGTGCAGAATAGATTCAGGTGGGAAAAACTTCCGGGCCCTGCACAGGGAGCCGACATAATTCAAAATTACTTTTAGTAATATTTAATGTCATTAAAATATTTTAACTTTTTCATTAACTGATGCTGACCTCCAGAAGAGTAACTTGTCAGGCTCCCATTTTTGACTGACACGAAGTGGAAAGATCAGATTGAATCAATTGCTAGGTCTTTTGCCAAGAAAGTTGCTTTACTGTATTGTGCAAGACAATTTCTCTTGCCAGAATCTATCTTACATATTTATAAATCTACCATTCGTCCATGACTTGAATATTGTTGCCGCATATAGTCTGGTGCTTGTGTTATATATTTAGAGATCCGTGATAAAATTCAAAGAAAAATCTGCAATGTTATTGGTCTTAACCTGTCATCTCAGTTTCAGTCACTTTCCCACTACCATAATGTAACTTCCCTGTGTCTTTTCTATCAATATTTTCATGCTAATTGTTCTGATGAACTTTCTTCTTTGATAGCTAGACTTTATGAAACTAAATACAGTGCTCAATTGGAAGTTAGGTCTCATTATTTTATAGTTGAAATGGTTAAATGTAACCATAAGTTCTATGCTAACTGCTTCTTTTCTCACATTTCTCGCTTGTAGGACTCTCTTCCGGCTACTTGTTTTCCACTCATGTTTGATCTTGACAAATTTAAATGCAACATCAGTTGTTATCTTTTGTCTTTGTAATTCTTGGTCTTTTATTGTTCTCACACCTTAAGAGTATTTTTCCTTTTCTGATATTCTTTCACGCTCATTTATGCCCTGTATCTAAATGGATTTATTGCATTGCTTGGGGTAAAAAAGAATAAAACATTTGGGATTTGCAAAGAACCGGTGATAGGATTTACCTTCAATAATTAAATGCTCTTAGGTCGTTGTAAATTCAAGTATAGACCAACTTCTGTTTTCATTAATAATCATTCAAAAATCAGTTTTTGCAATGCAAGTCAATAATTAAAAAAAACAAGGAGATATAAACATTAAACTTTGGCACAAAAAATAAATTTTATACTGGCAAATGTTAATGAGTTTATTGAAAGTATTGTCCCCTTCTATGTCGATTCTATTTTAAATCATTCTTACAAAATTTTAAATCATTCTTATAAAATGCCAATATTTACAATTTTCATGTAAAATTTACAAGAAAAAAAATTAATAATAAAAGTTTATATTTAATTTTTATCAATAAATAAAATAATTTACATTTTAACTTAAAAAATTAAAACCAGCTGTTTTCTGAAAACTTAAATAGATATTAAACTAAATGTGTTAGGTTCCAACATGGGTGACTTTGAAGAAGACTAAGGCATCATTGCTCTAAGGTAGGCTACTTTTTCATTCATATTAAATGGCTGGGTTATTTCTGAACGCACCTTGTACACAAATGTTTAAACAGAAACAGCCAAAGTAACAATATTGCAATGTTTGGTTTCAGAACTTGAAATTAACAATCATTAAGAAACCTGAAAAATTTAGTTTCCAAAAATTGAATTTTATCTTTTGAATAAAAACACAACTTTAAAAAATGTTTCTGTCTTTACAAACTTTTATGTGATTTAATTCAAGATAAAAATTTGAACAGATTCTTAAATATAAAAATACTTTCAAATAAATGTTAACTTCTCTGAAAATCTTTGTTTCTGCAGGAAATTTTAGAAATAAGTCATGAAATATTTTAATAAATGATTTTTTGAATTGAACCTTCTCATATTTATATATATATATATATATATATATATATATATATATATATATATATAAACAAACAAGTTTTATTAAATTCATTCAACAAGGTCTGTCTATTTAATTTTTTATTGTATTTTTCCAGTTTTCAATAATAATTTGTGCATCCAAATCAATTGCGGAAAAATTCTTCAATGTCCTCATTTTGTTCTGTTTTTGAACATCTCAGTCATTATCAAGAACTGAGTGTTGTAAACAAGATTTTTTTTATTGATGTACTCAGTTTTCTTTTTTAAGTACTTCTTCTTCTATGTGCCCTGTCCCTTCAGGATGTAGGCGATCATGGTTCTCCATGTCTCCCTATCCCTTGTGGCTCTTAGTATGTTTGCTCCTGTTGCTCCTGGTAACCCCCATTCTGTCATCCACCTGATCAGACCCTGCAAATATGTTATCCACTGCCTTCCTCTGTCTCTCTTTCCTTCTATCTGACCAGTCAGTATCAGGTTCTCCAGGCTCTCCTTCCTCATTGCGTGTCCCAGGAACTTCAGTTGTCTCTTCCTGATGCTCAGTATCAATTTCCTTTTTGTTGCCATTCTTTCCAACACCTCATCGTTGCTTGCATGCTCAGTCCACGATATCCGTAGCATCCTTCTGTAGAACCACATTTCAGCCGCTTCCAGTTTTGTCCTCATTTTCAATGATATTGTCCAGCATTCACTGCCGTATTGAAGAACTGACATCACGTAGCAGTCCAGCACTCTTTTCTTTGTTTCTATTGAGATTTTCCTGTGTGTTAGTATTTTGCTCATCTTCTGGAACGCGTCCTTTGCCATGCCAATTCGCCTTCGGATCTCCGTGTCGCACTTTTCATCTCTTGTTAGAACACTTCCTAGGTACTTAAATTTTTGTACTTGCTTGATTCTGATATCTCCCACCTGTATTTGGCATTTTGGGTTGTATCTTTTGCTGATGACCATGCACTCAGTTTTCTTAAAGTTTATTTGTAGTCCCTTTTTGTCACTCTCCAACGATACCTTCTGTAGGGGGTCTTGTAGTTTTGGGATTCAAATTAAAACAGTTACATGGAACTAGAAAAGAATGTATCAAATATTTATTATTATACATACTTATTAAATATTTTATACACACTTCAAGATGCTGTCTTTTGTGGTGAAAGATATTTAATGAGTTGTTTCTTTTAAATAATAATAACTTCAGAGGTCCTGACTTTCTCTCTACAATTTTGATATTATCTACTAACATTTGTTTCATATTGATAGGTGTTTTTTTGACTGTTTGGGATTTGATGGATAGAATGTATGAATTGTAATAAAAATTAACAAGTAACAGTTCAACCAACAAGAGAGTGTGGTGTATATGTAACCAATGTAAAAATTTAATGTTGTTTTTTGATTGTTGATATTGAAGATGAAATCTCCCAGTGTGTATGGGGGGGACTGAGAATTCATAAGCCACATTGAAACAGGGTAAGCAATAACTAAGAAAGACTAAAAATAAGAACTAGACAAGATAATCTCTAGATATGGACAGTGGAATAAGAACAATCTACTCATGTAGATTAAGTAAAAGATTTAGTTTGAAATCCCCTGTCATTTATCCTGATCAGTAGACACCTGATGTCGGCTGATGGGGATAATAACTGAAATGTTGTGATAACAACAACAAGGATGAGGAGAGGATTCTCTATGTAAATAATGATAACACCTCATCCCAGAAAGTCATTCCCTGTAGGTTACCCAGCTCGATATAGACCTGTGGAAAAACGGAGTGTACAACGGCCGAAACATTGCATTAACAACAAAGATGAGGACAATAGTCCAAATATAAATAGTGTAAATAATGATAACTCTTCATCCCAGAAAGTCATTCCCTGTAGATTAACCAGCTCGATATAAATCTGATGATGTTCAGAGTACAATAGCTGAAACAAAAAAACAAAGATGAGGACAATAGTGCAAATATAAATAGTGCAAATAATAACTGCTCATCACAGAAATTCAGATAGAAGCATTGGTCTTACATCTCTGATCTTGATGTACGACATCCTTTTCAAAAATTGGAAAAATACAATAAAACATGGTTGGTTGAATGTAATCAAATTTGTTTGGATTAATTATTTTGCTTAAATATACTTCACACACACATGCATACACACACAGAAGCAATTATTATTCCTTTTTTTACAAAATATGTACCAGAATTTTAAATAAGTCAAATAAATGATATTTTATCAAATGTAAACATTTATTTTGAGCTGTAATGTTTGAAATTGTATTTTTGTTTATACAATGCAGTAATTTTCTTCTGTTGAAAATTACTTCTAAGTGTGAAAAAAGTATCCCTGATTTTCTTTCATTCATTTATAGAATTTTAGCAATCAATCACTGACAAAATTTAATAAGAATCACAACTTTTAGCAAAAATAAATTTTCACAATAATTAAAAGAAAATAATAACTGTGTTTAACTGAGCTGTAGTTTTGACATGATTTTAGCAGTGTTAAAAAATTTATTTTATGGTTTTGCTACAATACTGTTATATTTTGTCTCATTACAGTCAAACAGATTGGAAAAACTGAAACAAATTGACACAAAATCTGCCAAATATATAGCAAGATTTCATGCAGGCCATTTACACTTTTAGTCAATTAAGTGCCATACGTGATACACGCTTTGGGCGATCATGTTTTGAAAGAGACATGACTGACTGGGCAGAAGATTACCCTGCAGTAGGTTGTCAAGGCTATAGAACCCAATCTGTCCTATCATTTAACCCATAACTGGAGAGAAGAGATGGATTAATACCTTTCCCAAGGGTATTTGTGCATAAGTGAATGCAAGTAATTCAACTGGAATTTGAACTCGGCTCCCCAATTTGTCATTCCGAGTCGATATCATCTGCACCACAATGCACACTTTATTTGACTTAAATATATATTTAATTATTCTCTTATATTTCAATTCAATTTTCCCAAAATATGCATTTTTTAAAAAATATTTTCTTCTATAATGTACTTTTTATTCAGTTAATCACTGAAAAATATTTAATTTAAAGGAAAGAAAATCTACAAGATTATTTAGTAAGGACAAAGATATATTTTTCTTTCTAAGTAATCAAGAAATTAAAAAAAAATTTTTCATGCTTTAAACTACTAGAAAATTTAATAAATTTTTAATTATTTGTTTTATATGCATTCATTATATTTGTTTGAAATCATGATTATACATGGATACATCAATAAGTCCATAGCTTAATGTTGAATGGAGTCCTTATATTTATTTTCTCAATCTCAACTCATTCCTTGTCAATTCACTTAATACAGTGGTAAATATTAATCACAAAGATCAAATATACAGTGAATTTTTCAGATCATTTAGCTAATAACAAGGTCTATCTACAGATTTATTGATCTAATTTCATGCAAGCAGCCTTGATTAGAAGGATTTTTGGCCATTCTGAAAAAATTGATTTGAAAAATTATCAACTGAAAGCAGTTCTAATTCAAGGAAAATAAATATTAATCATGTTTTTGTTTTGTAAAATGTTAAAAATTGTAAAAATGAATTTTAAATTAATTTTGTGTAATTTTCTTTCTATATTTTACCAATTATATAACAAGTTTAAAAAATAATTGCAGGTATATTTAAGCAAATTTGCAATTGCATTGTAATATTAAAAAAGTAAAACATTATCCTTATGCTCAATTCTACATAAATATTTAACAACATGTTCGATTAAGATAACACTAAATCTTCTGCATTTTTTCCTTGCTAGAAATGAAAACAATTTTAATAAATAACATTAATTTTTAATATAGACATATATTTAAACAAATTTTGTTATTAATGAGATGAAGTATTGGACTGTTATCCTCATCTTTACTGAATGACCCAGGAATGGGAAGGCTATATGTCAGCCCAATCAGGAAATCAAAATAGGAAGAATGTCTACACAGATGTCATTGAATCAATCTTAAGAAATGCCAACATACATTATCTGGTGTTTGGTTCAAAATTCAAAGAAATATCAACTGAAGAAGGCTGGAGCGTGCAACAGCTGAAACATTGTGAATAGGACAGTAAAGATCATGATAACAGTCTGAACAATGTAAATAGTGTCAATTGTTTTCTTTTAATAAAAATAGCAATAATAATAATAATAACAACAACAACATTAATAACTTTAAAAACATGTCACATTTACATCCTCTATATCTAGTTTACATAACATTGACTGATTTTAGAAGATATTTTAGAATGTTCTTGAATTTGAATTGTAAGCCATAACATTATATTTTCTCATTGACCACCTTTTAGGTGGATAAAAATACAGGTTTTTCTCAATACCTCTATAGATTTACCTTGATTACATTCCTCAGGGAATGAAATGTCTTGTAAATATTTTTACATTTTTCTCTTATTTCTTTAAATATTGTTTTATTTCAAATATATTAATTTATATCTAAATCTGGCACCCCCCCCCACATATATATATATATATATATATATATATATATATTGCTTTAAAAATCATAAACGGAAACATTTCTCAAGGTATCCCTTTCGCAAACAACATCAGGAGAGAACCATTGGTAGTGATCAAAGAAAAACAAAAAAATATTCACGTAAGCAAAAAGTGGTGGGGGGGGACAGAGGTGTATAAACAGTTAGTGAGGGAGATAAAATCAAGAGGAAAGGATTAAATATATAGAATTTGATAAAATATGTACAAAAATAAATAGGTGGAAAAGGGGGAGGGTTAAGAAATATCCCCGAACAAGTCCAACGGCTTAACAAACTCTTTCTGTTGACAGAGAGAGGGTTTATGCCAAAGAATCGAGACCGACTCCAGAATCCTTAAATGGTTAATGAAGTCTGCCTTGTGTAGCACTCTGAACCAATCACCTTTATAGATCTTGGCACAAGCTGGATTATCCAACTTTCACATGGTGCTAAATTTCTCTCTTCTATATAAAAACGTCCATAACGTTTTTCAGTTTCCCTGTGTTAATTTATTGAAATTTGTTGATGATGTAAATTTTATTTTTCCCTTTTGTGTAGATTTAATTTATATATCAGAATTTAGTAGCTAAAGATTTGGCTTAATAGAATAATATTTTTTTTCTTTTTAAATAGTGCATTTAGATGTCTTCTGAATTCATATGATGCTCATGTAACATAGTTTGTTTAAACATTGGGTAAAGGCATATCATTCAAGTCTAAGTAAGAAAAAGGTATTTTTTCAAGGTAGATATCCAACTTGGAAAATAAGTGCGACACAATATTACAGCACACATTAGGCGTTGTACCAGACTAAGGAAAACGTCATTTCACGAGTATAACATTCAGAGCCAATCCTACCTTGATAGAAAGTTGCCATGTGAGATGTTATTGAACAATAGTCAATGCCAAGTATATTTATTTTTACTCAAATGCATTTTGGTAGACAGAGAGCTTGTTAGCCTTGGTTAGCAATCTGTCTAAAAGAAGAATCACTTGGATTTAAAAACCAGGGTAGATGGGACTCTTTACTTACGTTGATGACAATCTCTTCAAGAGGCCAACAGCTTCATATTGGAAAATATGAACTGCAAGAAATTTGTTAAAAACAATTTTAAAAAAAGAACAAAAATATCTGCAATTACTTTGTGGAAATACTTTTTAAAAGAAAACCTTTAAATAATAATTACTACGAATTTTGCTCAAAGTTGAAATGACAGAGATGTTTTAGAATTGATTTTTAAATTCTTCATGCAAAGATATGAGAAAATGCCATTAAAAAAGAGTGTTGAAATGCTATGTAATATCTGACCTCTGTCAGTAATTGATTTTTTTTTTATGGATTATCAATCCTTTGTGAATTATTCAAAGCCAAAATATATTTTGGATTGTTAGAATTCTTTTTTTGTAAGTGAATATTGCATTAACAATGTTTTGGACATAATGAATTTTTAGATACAAACCCTACTATTTAACCCATAGCTGGGGGTGGAAGAGATGGACTCTCATCTTTCCTTAAGCTATTTGCACATTAGTGAATGTAAAAAACATGAGTGAATGTAAAAAACTTGATTGGAACTTGACTCTCCAATTTCTCATTTGAAGACATTACACTACTCAAGCGTCCATATGGCAGTGGATGCTGGGCAATCTCTTCACAGAGGTCGAATTGACTTGGAACAACAGAAATGTGATTCTACTAACAAATGCCAGAAACGTGAAAAGCGAAGAGGTTATAATGAAAATCAGAATAAAAAGTATATTTAAAATCAGAAAGAAAGAGACGGTCAGAACTTTGGAAACATGAGAAAGAGTGCCTTAAAAATTGAACAGTCACAGAATGTGGAAAATGAGTGAATAGCAAGGAACTGAGTTAGACATAGATGGCAAAACAAGAACAAAGCGGGGAATGGTAAAGGATATTGTGGAGAGCCTTTATCACCCACATCATGAAAGGATATGGCATGTAAAATAAGTTCTTCTACATTTGTTCACACTCCACCCACGTTTATTGAACAGGTGAAGAGGCTCATCCCTTGTTTCCTGTTTAGGATGTGGCTTCCTGCTTTCTCTTTTCCAATCTTTTCACTCTTTTCTTTTCTTTTTTTTCAATTGGAGTAGATAGACTAAACTATCGCGCGGTTCACACTCCACCCACGTCTATTGAACAGGTGAAGAGGCTCATCCCTTGTTTCTTGTTTAGGATGTGGTTTCCGGCTTTCTCTTTTCCAACCTTTTCACTCTTATGTAGCCCCCTGCACATCAGTGGCGTTACCGCCTTGCTTGGAGTGATATGATTAAAAAAAAAAAAGGTGCTGGTCAATGGCCGATTCCACGGAAGCGGGGTGAAGGCAACTTATTTTAACCAGTCTAATCTGTGAAGGGATGTGTTGGTTAATACGAGTCAAACAGTTATATATATACATATATAGGGTGCAATAGATGAACTACCGTCTAAATTACGCAACAATGAAAATAACACTAACATCTCATTTCAAGAGATACGTTTACCAAAATTACACAAACCTATATATCTTGAAATACAAATGCAATAAAATCGCCATTAGCAAATGCTGCCATAATACTTGCCTTCAGGTTATCTTTGGTGTTACGAGGAGTTTTATTGTTCTCTTGCTCAACTGTGTCCCACACATAATCAAGGATGTTGCAGTCTAAGAGTTATTGGCCAGATGTAATTTAGAAGTTGTCTGACAACAATGACTGCGTTCTCTTGCTTGTGTGGCATGGGGCAGAGTCCTGTTGCCAGACATAGGGTCTTCCAGGAGCCACCCTCTTGACCGAGGGCAGCACTACCTCCTCAAGGCACTTGATGTTAGCCTTCTTGTTGAGTCTGAGGTGCTGTGGAAAGATGAATGGAGGAATAATGTCTCTTTCACTAGTGATCACTTTAAACACCTTCGTAATCCCCATTAGACTCCTCCAACTCTTTTCGAATCTTCTGCACTGTCCTTAGCTTGACACCCAAACACTCTGAATTATTCTGACGTGAATGCCAAGCAATACAACATGCTGCTTCCAAAATTCTGGCAGAATTACATCTTGACGCTCTTTTCCCACAGACGTTGCCCAACTGACCCTATTATACTGTGCAGTCAACATACCAAAAACAAATAATGCACATGTGTGAAATTAAAAATACATAATGGTGACAATTTGTTCATCACACTCCCAAATATGTGTGTGTGTGTGTGTGTGTGTGTGTGTGTGTGTGTGTGTGTGTGTGTGTGTGTGTGAGTGAGTGAGTGAGTGTAACCTAAACTTTCAATATTTTTGCTACAATAATTATTACTACTGCACACTTCCTGTACATACAATCACAGATTGATTATCTTCTAAATGCTGTCTGAATTGATGTCTCTTTTCATTGCTCCAAGAAAGCAATCTGGAATAATACTTGATTTGATTGATTTGTTTTCTATGGATTATCAACCCTTTGCAGGTTATTTAAAGCCAGAAAATATATCTAGATTGTAAAAAATTTATAATAATGTTTTAGTGATACATAGCTGGGGGTGACGATGTGGATTCATACCTTTCCCAGGGGTATTTACAATTAAGTGAGTATAATGAATCTAACAGGAATTGAAACTCAGCTCTGCAATTAACAAATCCAAGCTACTATTCTTTATACCACCCGCACACCCAACCTTAAAAGCAAATTGTATTAATATTAACTAATTTAATAATCATCAATCGTTAATTATTACTGCTTAATTATGATTGCCCAAGTCTAGAAGGGATACGACACATAGACGAGACATAATTGAAAGTTAAGGAATATACAAAAAAAATAAACAAACTGTTTTTTTTTATTTTTGATCCAAAGGGACACTTGTCACCAGGGCTTAAGGGTAAGAATCCTGATTTAGAAGAGATCAGAGTTTAATATCACAAAAGATTAACAAACTGTGAGCAAAAAGACATTGCTCTTTGATTGTTAAGGACTTTTTTTTTATCCAGTTGCCTTTATTTTATTTCATTTTATTTTATCTGTAAAATGAAATCACCACTGCAAAGTTTACTATTTCAACGCTTGAATTTGGTAGAAATTTTTCGTCTATATTATTCTTGTTTGAAGTCAATTTTTCTATTCATTTATTGGATGACGCATTTTAAAGACAATCAACGTTGTTTGTTTTTTATAATTTCACCCCAAGTAAGGCTAGACCACTAGTGCGCAGGGGCTTACTGTGAGATAAAAGACTGGTTACAGGGGGGGGGGGGGTATTGAAGAAAGGATAAAAGATGAATGGGAGTCAAAAAGATAAAAAATGACAACTGACGTCGCATTTAAATTTTTTGAAATTATAGCTATTAGGGAAAAAGTAAACAGAAGGGAGTTCCACATGCAGGCAGTGCGAGAAAAGAAACTATTATAGTAGAAGAGATGGTTACATTTAACTATTTCAATGGTAAAAGGGTGGGACCTATATGCCAATATAGTAACACGCTTAAATTCACGGAGATGGAGCTCATCAGAACAGTTGGCATAAAATATTTGTAGAAAAGACAGAAGGAATTCACGTCACGTCAGTGAAAGTGACTGAAGTCGAGATGCCAAGTCAGGACCGATTACATTGCAGATCCTTCTTCAGATTTTGTTCAGAACCTCGAGAGGAATATCAGGAGCAATCACCCAGATAGTGCAACAGTATTCAATACATAACAAATGGTAGATTTATAAATGTGCCAGACGAATTCTGACGAGAAAAACATTCTACCCCAACACAGAGAGCCCCCCCCCCCCAATCTTCTTAGCGGTAGATGCAGATTTAGGAAGCAAGCAAAGGAATAGAAACATGAAATTAATAATTTTACTAATCTATCTTCTCTTCTCTAATTATTTCAGTTTTTTCACAGCTATCTAGCGATCTATTTATTTATTCATCTATCTATTGCAGACGGTTCATATCTATCTATCTATCTATCTATCTATCTCATTAATGATAATAATGATCATATTAATGTGTGTGTACAAAACCTCATCAATGATTAAAACAAAGGCTATTTATCAGATCAGTAAGAAATCAACATCAAAATGCTTTTGAAAAGTCTTAACAAAATGAGATTTTGCCAATGTGAGCTCTTTGCATTATTTGTTTATAAAAAATCAAAATAAAAAAAAACAAGCAAATATAAAATAAAAATAACAGAAACAAGCACAGACCCTCAAATCTTAACACTAATATGCACGAATGAAGACCACCAATCTCTCAAAAAGTCTAAATAGCCCTAGATTCCAAAATCTAACCCCATTTACAGAGTTTTGTCAAAATTAGTCAATAATTTCTTGTAATTTGCACATAACACTGATGAAATGGTATTTTTCTCCTGCTATAAATGCGATTAGACTTAATAGTTATAATAACATATCAGAAGAATAAGAATTTGTGAAAGTGTAGAGAGAGTCTCCAGACCAGTGCTGATCCTGAGAGAATACTGAGGTAGGTGCTGGAGATTTGAGCACATTTATATTCATTCAGTCTCCAGCAGATAAAATTTACCCGAAAGATTATACGTCACTTTTATCAAAATTAGTTAAACTACTGCAGACATTTAACTGTGAAGATTGTGCTTGTCCTTGTGCCACGATGGGTTTATTGGGATTCAGACATTTGTATCCCAGTGTAAATTTGCTGGCATGCTTCACTCTGAAGTATTGACAGATGTTAAACACTTAATTCTCCCCTTGTTTGTTTGTTTGTTTGTTTGTTTCTTTCTTTCTTTCTTTCTTTCTTTCACTGAAACCAAGTAGTGTATGTTCCCCTCTTTCCATGTAATTAAAGCAGAATAGTTCATAATTTCTGAAGTATTAATTAGCAGGAGATGTCAAATACTTATATTTCTCCTTTCTTTTTTTCTTTCTTTCTTTCTTTTTCTCACTGAAAGCAAGAAGTGTTTGTTCCTCTCTTTCCACACGATCAAAACAGAACAGTACATTTTTAAAAGGAATTGGCAGAGCGTAACGGTTGTGCAAACCAATGCAGAGAGAGATAAGTACAGCTAGAATAATAACAAAGAATGAAAATGTCTTATAATTATTATAGTTCCATTAAAGACTAGATGGCAAATCCTTTCTTAGATTATTCGCAAATAAATTGGGGAGGGGGCTACTCCTGAATTAACAAGACTCCAAATAAATCTACTCTATAAATCTCCAAAATTCGTGTATTCATTATGTTCTGTGACTGTTAAATCTTTTGTTTCTCGGATATTATTTTTTTGTAGTTGTCTTTTAGACTTGCTCATTGATCAAATTTTCTGTTCATGGTCTTTCTTTTAACTATTGTTTCCCCAATACAAGGCACAAGAGGGTTACTGAATGAGGTTATTGTAAAGGCGTACAAAGGAAGAGTATCAGAATAGTTAGGATAGATAACAGCTTATCAACAGCTTATTAACAGAGTCGAAGAGGTTAAGATTGGAGTGATAGGGGAATCCTTGTCTCAAGAGTCTGTTCAATAAAGCAGTCGTTCTTGGAAAGTGGAATGTAAAGGAAATAAGGATCAGTCGACTTAGTGTATCCAGCATGGCCTCTCGTAGCTGTAAAGTTCTGTATGGGTAGAACCCAAAAATGTACTTTACCTGATCATCGGACAGGAAAATGACATAAGTGTAGCAAGATGCTAGCAATGTTTCTTCCATGTCAAGACAATTTGTCATTCACATGGCCATGAGTAAGCTTTTGTACTCTATCAAGGATGGAAAGTACGTAAGCCCAGCAATACTCAGTAGTATTATAGGGGCTTCTTATTTATTCTTTTTCTAGTTGTAGTAAGATTCCATTCTAATCGTATACCGTTGCAGGTTAACGGAATTTGGCCTTGTGGTAGATAGCCCGCTATAAGTCATAAAATGATTATAAAATCAAGAAAAGCAAATTGAGTTGAAAATAACATTTATATATACATATCACATATATTACAATTAAAGCAATACTTGAAATAAAGGTCCAACGGAGGTTAGAATGTTCATGGCAAATAATGAGCGAAAAGAGATGAAAGGCTTAGGAATGTGGGGAGCGGAGGTATGTGAGGAATGTCTTTGAAGTAGGCGCTCCTGAGGTCAGTAAGTACTTTTGAGACAGTGAAAAAGTGATGCGAGGTGAAGGGAGGCGAATGTAGTAGCCGCTCGACTTAAGTCAAGGAGATATTAATTACATTCTTCTCCTTGGTCTCTGCATCAGTCTGTCTGCTGGGTGCTTGTCTGTATCCGCCTTTTATATCTGATTTTTGGATCAAAAGCAGCTCGTTTTGAATTTCACACTTGTATTTGATTCTAGGCTTCCCATTGGCTGATAAATAAAATTCGCGTAGGCTCGCGAAATGGAAATTTGATTTTTGATTAATTTTTATTTTTCAACCGGAACATCTGCGCGAACTCGGATGCGCAACACGATTTTTGGTAATTTGCCTTCTGGTCGGTATAGAGCAAACATTTGGTCCCTCGCTTTTGCTCGGTCGGTATCACCACAATATTCATTCAGCCGAATTCCATTTGCCCCATTGCAAGTTTTTTGTTAATTTGTGAGGGAATTGTCCAGTAATCACTGTTATAATGCACAAATCGATTTTAGTTTCTAACAATATTTTTCCGTGTTTTGATACTTTGCTTACCTTCTGGAAAACATAATCTGCCATTTCGATGAGCCTTTTTATTTCTGCATCTCATTTTCAGTCGCCTGTTACTACTCTATGCAGATAGATGAATTAGTGCATCTGCTTGATTTTGATGTCTCCAGATTGTAACTAATATTTTCGGCTGCGTCTTTTGCTGATGACTAACCATTCCGTCTTTTTAAAGTTAGTTTGTGCATTTTCCAGTCGAAGCAACGGCAAGGTCTGCTGCGAAGAAAGTTGATTCATTGTATTGTGCAAAACAATCTTTCTCGCCACAAATCACCTTAAATGTTTATAAGTTTTCCATTCATCCCCACATTGACTATTAAACATCTGATCTGATACAACTATTTTTTTTAATAGTATTACTCCATGCAAGGCAGTAAAGCCACTGAAACACAAGGGATTAGTGGGTATTGAAGAATTAGGAACATAAACATTAATGATCAGCGGGAAGAGAAAAGCGGAAAGAAAATCCAAAGCCTAAACAATAATAAAAAATAATAAACAAGTCAAATAGAATTTCCTAAAAATGTTTTTTTTTTCATTCATTGTGAAAACTCAATCCATAACTATTCTAATTGTTTTCTTTTGTAACGTTCACCTGTATTAAATTAATTGAAATATGTTAATCTGTATTAAATGAAAGAATCAGGTGAAAAATAAAAATAAAAATCTTCCCATTGGAGAACATCAGAAATATTGTTTCAACTAAAGAAACAAATAGAAATTTGTGTCTTCATCATGGAGTAGTGGTTAGCAAATTAAACATTTTCACTGTTGTTAGTTCAACATTCACTGCATTCTTCACTTGAGGCCTTGTATCATGTACAGACTGTTGATCTGAATTTTGTCGACCACCTACCAAATTTACCCCAGATTTTACACCTCAATAACAGACTAATGTTTTTTTAAAAGTTTGTCAGGCCTGCAACAGCCTACAAAATGAAAAACGTTTTTGTCTCTAATGGCATCCATGGAGAGATTTTCAAATTTAGAGGATATGCAGTGTCAAGGAGACTTCATAAAATGATTGATATGTTCTGGGAACATGGTTCCCCTGTCTTTGGAAGATCCAAGAATTACAATGAAATTTAAAAAGAAAGCATAGCAAACTCTATCAACAACCATGATATCTCATAACTGGCTGTTGCTTAGAAAATGTTTCACCATATCCTTCTAATAAGTTTATATCTATAGTAGAATCTGAGTGCGTTTTTTGAAAAAAAAATATCACAGATATAGTATTCATTGTTCATCAACTGCTCAGAAAGACTTGAGAGTAACATTAAGATAAACATATATTTTATAAAATAAATTAATTCCCAAAGGTGCTATGATGATACACAGTGCTCTATACTTAATGAAAGAACACACGTATTTTCAATAGTATGGTGTTGTTACCATGGTTGACCATGGTTGACTAAAGTTTTATGCCCATTAGATGTACAATCATTAGACAACTAACAATGGCCTCTGGTATCATGCCTATTTATTTCCCTTCGGCTAACCAAAGGCATTACACTATGGGTTGCTGGTCTAAACATACAGTGCATATAATAACCAAAACCAACAATTGGAAAGCACCTATATGGCAAAAGATTGCATAACCATTATTACAAAGATGGCAAAGATGTTAGCACCACACGTTCTGTTGATTTGATTAAGCAGAAGCATTTATACAGTCACTAGAAATATGAAAAATATAAAATATGAAAATTTCTACGAAGTGCATCTATCAATTCAAAAAATTTAGATGGACCTTCAAGAAACATGTGTCTGGCTTATTTGAGAAATAAATACAAAAAGTTAGTACGAAATACTACTACTACTACTACTACCACTAATAATAATAATAATAAAAATAATAATAATAATAATAATAATTATTATTATTATTATTATTATTATTATTATTACAACCAAGGAATTCGAAAAACTGTCAAAATATAAAGACTTGGAAATTGAAATAGAAAAAATGTGGAAATTGAAAACAAGAATCGTGCCAGTGATAGTAGGTGTACTTGGAATGATAAAAAATGGAACAAAACAACACATTGAAAGAATCTCTGGAAACCCCAGCTTAAGAGATATACAAAAAATTGTCTTGTTAAGTACAGCCCACACATTAAGGAGAACTTTGTCTATGTAACGCTAGGGATGATAGGGGAGATAGAAAGAACATGAAATGAAGCCATAACAACACACCACGACCTGCCTTAGGTCTTCCCGCAGACTTGGTTGGTAGTGCGACCATAGCAGAAATCAAAATATGATGAAAAATGAGATAATAATAATAATAATAATAATAATAATAATAATAATCTATCTTAATATGGAAAAAGATGTAAAGGCATTTTGAGATCCCCAACATGTCTCCATACTTTATACAAAGCAACATCAGTTTTCATTAATTCCTCATCTGTCTGCTCACTGGTTGGAATCCACTTAGTATTTAAGATTTTCTTTTTTGACAGCATTTCTTGCTAAATTTCTATTTCTAAACAAAGTCTTTTGTCTAGAACTTGAGTTGCTGAGTGAGTAGAATAGTACAAGTCATTATTTTCAGTTTTACATACAACATAATCATTGTCATAATGTTTTTATTGTGTTATGTATGCCAAGTAAAAAAGGAATAAACGTTTTACAGAAAAAGCACACTCTGCAAGAAATACTAAGGTCCAAAACTGCGTACGTTTGCAAAATATTTCTCATCGTGACTGTCAAAAAAATAGCAAGTACCCATTATTTTCTCTGCGCGCTACCTTTGTAAAACTTTGAAAAATATTATAAGTAAAATTTTGTTTCAATTACCAAGGTTAGGCAAGACTGAGATTTCACTCATTTGGCCTTTGTTCCATCCCTAGTTATTTGTCGGAGACATTCAACAATTTGTGTTCTTTAAGAGCCCAGTTCTCTGATGTAAGTTAAGTTACATCTTGTTTGTCTTGCTAACCAGTTTAATTTTACCCATCAGTTTTTAATTTTCTGTTTTCTAATAAGAGGAAAACCAATGTATCTTGATTACTTCTCTTGTCAAAAGCAATCTCATTGTACTTATTTTGTTTGATTAGTATCTTTGTTCTTTGAAATATGTCTGAAATATTTTTTTAAAATAGCAGTTAATTAAACAACAGTATCATTTCACTATTTTTTAGTAAATTTCTTTTTTATACTTCTAATACAGTAAGAATAAAATTATTACTTATACTATATTCCATAATAAAAGATATATTATAAACTATTGGTTATACATAGTTAAAGTTCAATTTTTTAAACAAATACCAATTCTTGGATTTTTACACTATGAATCTCCCCAGTGTCCTTCGTGATGATGCCCAAATCTCCGTGGCCGATCGATAGTCGATCACTCAGTTCCAAACTCATTATTTTCTCCACCACACCCCACCCCGCTGTGTTTGTTTGATCACAAAGCCGATTTGGCTTGAAAATCACTGAAATCCACTGCATCGATGACCCAGACAGACTTGGGAACCACAATAAGAAAAAATATGTTTGAAATTAAAGTGTTTATGTATATACATTCTGTTCAGTACAGTATTTGGTGTGAGTTTATCACTCTTGCATGAAGACAATTTTAATTCCAGCCCATGGCTTCTATAGGATGTAACACTTTATCTAAATTAGTTGGTCTGGCACAAGGCTAAAGTCAGATGTTCTTCCAAGACAGGCAGTGATGAGACAACACGTCTTAACTCGACCGTACCTCGAATTCAAACTGAAATCGTTTGAAAACCCACTGCATCTTGCTGTTCAAAAGCCCTAGCTTATATTGAGCCTCGCACTTATTTAACTTATTTAATATTAATTTTAATAATATTAATAATAATAATATTAATATTAATAATTTTAATATTTAATTTTATTTAATAGTTGCTTCTCATTAGTTAAGAGAGAGAAGTATAGAAAGTGAAGTTTATACAGAGAGAGAGAGAGAGAGAGAGAGAGAGAGAGAGAGAGAGAGAGAGAGAAAGGTTTTAAAGGAAAGCGCAAATGCCTCTTTTTATTTCTTTTATATATATTTTATTTTTATATTTATTTTATTTGTTTTCTGTCATGGTTCACTACAACTGAATGTAAAACACACCTGTATTTTGAAAATAAAAAAGGTTTTGAAAAAAGAGTGGGGCACAGACGTATTTCAAAGATTTTTATTCAACAAAAATTTAATCCGATCCTTTAAACTTTAGCATTCATATTGTTTTAAACACAGAAAAACTCAAAACATTAAATTAGAAAAAATGTAACAAAAATGTTCACTGTTAATTATTTTGTACGTGTAAAACTGCCGCGTAAGCAATGAAAATTGGAATACCGATTAATTTAAAATTGGCCTTAATTTCATTAAGCATTCTGATTGGTCAAGCTCATTGCATATTTGAATCCATACTATTGTTATAAATAATACATTCAAATGGTAATTTTAAAATAAAAAATCAGGAAGTGCTTTGTGGTGCCGTGGATATCGGCTCGGAATGAGAAATCGGGAAGCCGAGTTCAAATTCCAGTGAATTCCTTACACTCACTTACTTCCATTTATAGGCTAAATAAAAGGACAAATTGGGTTCTATAGCCTTGGATAGCTACCAGTCTACCGCAGAAAGTAATGACAACCTACTGCAGGATAATCTGCCTAGTCAGTCATGTCTCTTTCTAGACATGATCGCCCAAGCGTGTATCACGTATGGCACTTAACTGACTTAATATTAAAATTGTATGCATAAAATATAATTAAAATATTGGATTTGTGCATAATTTAATATAGAATCTATTTTAACAAAAAGTTGATATTGAATTGTATTAAAACCTGATTAAGAAAATTGCTAACGTTTTCTTTTTCAATGAAACTAAACAGTATATATATTATTATGGACTCTCCCGTCGATTAGACTGCCACACAAAGAATTGTTTAAAGTGGTGAAGGCTTGTGTAGCACCATCCACACTATTTGGAACTGCTGATAACAAACAATCGGTGCAGAAGTCTGCCACAGATCGCATGAACAACAGACCTCAGTTATTTAACCCATAACTGGAGGGAAGGGACGGATTAATACCTATCCCAAGGGTACCAGTGCGTAAGTGAATGCAAAGCGTTCGACTGGAATTGGAACTCGGCTCACCGATTTCCCCCTCCGAGCCGACATCCACTGCACTACAACGCACATCTGTCAATAACGCTTACAGCACCTGGTATTCCCAAGCGGTCGCCCATCTAAGTACCGATCAGGCTCAACGTTGCTTAACTTCGATGATCGAGCGAGAACCGGTGTATTCAACGTGATATGACCGTAAGCATTGAAAATGAAAAAAGATTGAATTGTGATCGCAATAACAACAACAATAACAACAAAAAAAAAAAAATGAAAATATTGGCAAGAAACGAAATCTACACAAAATATATATTAAAAAATCATTTTGAAAAAATTAAAACGATAATAAGCAGAAAAGTGGACAGATCAGCAAAAATATTAGAAGTTTGTGTTGTAAATATAAACAGAAGAAAACTATGCAGAATATTGTGAACATGAAGTCAGGGAAAATATTTTGAACATGAAGACAAGCATAACACAACTTTTAAGTAAATAACACAAAGGGAAACAGGTGAGTTTATTGAAGAAGTACATGAAAACTGATTTCTCAACAATAACGTTGAGGGGTGAGTGTAGAGCTAGCTAGACGATAGGTTGGAGGTTGAGTTCGTTCATCGAAATAGTCAACCAACCCAATTTAGATGAAACCAGAAGCGCCGTAATGTTTGGCTCTAGTGTCGTGGGCAGTAAAATTGTAGGTTTTTTTCAAAATTGATGAATACAAAAAATTATTATGAGTTTTTGAACAAAACCTTTTTGGATGGTACAAATTACAGCAAATGAAGATTTAAGCTAAAGAATATATTCATTCAAAATAATGTTCCTTCACATTCTGCAACGCTGGCTATTGCCACATTACCAAAAGAAAGTGTTAAAAAAAAAATGAAATTGAATAATCTCCAGCCTCTCCAAATTTATATCCAATAGAATTTTTTAGTCTACTATTAAAAGAAATGCCTATGAAAATAGAAAACAATGTTCAAGTTTTGATATGTGGAAAGTAAAATCAAAAAAGTAGAAACGTTAAGAAAATCAGTAAAACAGATGAACTTTATAGGATGTCAAGGAGCCCATAGCAATGTGTGAAATATTAAAATAATTTATTCCAATGTATGGGATATTAATCAAATATGTTTCGTTGAGCAAAATCTATTGGAATTATTTATGAATACGTCCTGTTGCACTTTGCAAAATAAATACCGTTATCAATATTTTACATATGTACAGATATTATGAGCTGAAATTTACATGGTATACTTGCCATGCGTATATAAGTTCACCCTGAAAATTTTACCAGTATCGTTAGGCTAATATGAATTTAATTATGGAAACATTAATAAATACAATTTGATACAGTGTAAAATGATTTAATTCAAATATTTTGTTTGATTTTTGATAACATTTGTCAATCTAATTCAACTTATTCCATCTATTCGAGCTCATGTCTTCATCTTTTATTGTTATAAATGTCATTATGGGCACAACGTTTCGACAAAGTTCCCTTTGGCCATCTTCAGCTGTCCATTCAGGATATGGGCGTTGGTTAATTAAATGTCACGTTCACCTCGTGATCTTGAATTCAATCCCTCGATCAGTTAGTGGGAAGAACCGGCATCACATGGACAAAAATAATAATACAATAATCAACATATACAATATATCCGATATAAGCCCAAATGACCTCCTGATAATCATAAGGTATCTATAATAATATTGATAATAAAATGCGGCCAGGTGTTCGAATAAGTAGATGCACTGTATATCGAGAATGTGATAGGAATAGAGTGAGATTTCAAGAAATTTCATGAATCATCCAGTAATTCAAAAGATAATGATTCCCTTCATTTAACTTCTGAGACTCAGACATTGACACATAACTAATTATGCGATTAGTTGTTCAACCATTTTCCAACCACACACAACTGATGATGATGCTGATGCTGATGCTGATGATGATGCTGATGTTGATGCTGATGTTGATGCTGATGATGATGCTTTAACTGTTCAGTAGACATTTATTTGAAAAAATTACAATAATTATAAATTATATTTATAAACTAGTATAGAACGAATAAAATGATTAATTATTTATGTCCGTTTCAGCATTTCTATCACGAATGAGAGTATTTCTTCTACCGCAGATCAAAACGTTGCTCCTCGAATCTCTACCTAGGATCAGTGTAGTATCTGTTCATTCGGCTTAACTAATTTTCCCCCTAATCTTTAAGCGACAGAATGATGGCATACTAGACATGTCGTTTGCCTGCTTACCTCCAAGTTGTGCATCCAAAGCAGGGCAGAATTCATTTCTAAATTTTGCATCAGTTTTTTATTTAGATTTAAAGGATTAACAAATGAAAAATAATATTCCAATCAACAATTCTGAGCTTGCAATAGTTGACTAGATTGTCATTGAAATCGAAGCAACAGCAAGACTAAGTTACATATGTGTTACAACGTTTATACACAAACTAGCAGTCTAGCCCGGCGTTGCTCGGGTGTAATGAAAGCTTTTATATATATATTATCGAGTTTCTGCACTATTGTAAGAACAGCAACCTTGAAACTTCTGAATATCGTTTCTTATGTCTTTGTCTATGAGTGTATCAAATTTGATTAAAATCGGACCACGCCTTCTATAACCCGATTTTTTCGATTATCGATTTTCGATATTTATCGGGGGTACCTCAACACAGAACCTAGCTAAGAACACTCGCAGCCGCTTATAGTACAACTGTGTAAATTTTCAAGAAAATCGGTTCAGCCGTTTCGGAGTCTATAGGTAACGGACACACACACACACACACACACACACACACACACACACAAAGTTCCATTTATAAATAAGTTTAGATATGACAATCTTAACGGACGGTTTTAAAAATAAGTTGCCCATGTTGCCAATTAAGTTATAACGCACTCAATATAATAAATAATAAATGCTGAAACAGAAAAAAGGAGTATCTTAATTGAATGGCCCGTATTTCACTAGAAATAGCTCTGTTGAATTGCTAGGCCTCAACCTATGACAAATAGATAATCTATCTAGCTTATTTGCCCGTCGGGAACTTATTGCGACTGTCATTATTTGCCCTCTCAAGTGGGATTAGGATGTGCAGGTGGTTTAATGGATAATGGCTGAGAAATCAGAGAGCAAATTTAATTTCATTTCAGTTGTTACATTCAATTATGTGCAAATATGCTTAGGAAAGGCAAAAATTTACTTCCCAACTACGGATTAAATAGCAGAATAGACTTGGCTCTCTAATGATTGTTGGCAGGTAGTCTAGAAAAAGAATTCTTTATTCAAAACCGTATGTAGTCCTGCGGCCAAATCACGGGTTGCTCTTTGGCAATGCCTAATATGTTGAAGCCACCTCAGCCAGGGTTACTGTGATGTATTAATAAATACAGAGTTAATTCTCTTGTAACTATTTATAGATACCAAGCACATTTCAATAAAGCATAGTGCTAGTGAATACAAGCTGTCCAAAATGCCATGACTTGCTACAGGATATATACGTTTTATTTCACTCGTCATATTTACTCACAGTTGTACAACATGGCATCACATTAACGTAACACATGACAGTTATGGCGAAAACATGTGGTCATTATTAGAATCGAACAGACGAGATTTGTGGCCTTGAACTATTATGGTGCCATGCAAAACTTCCTTCATACTCGACAATAGATTGACTTCAGTATTCTGAGCCAGATGGAAACTGCGTGAACAAGGGACGTAAGGCTTTGTGTTTGCCAATACATGCATCAAACAAACCCCCTATAATGACATATAGGGGTTTGCTTGATGAATGACTTAGTTAATAATAGTCCAAGTGAGACTGTCACATGACATTTTATACCTATAAGAAATAACTACTTTGGTATCACTACAGTGACACATCAATTAAAAAAGGGAAACAAAAACACACAAAAATTAATGTTATAAATGATTGCAACAAATAAACGCAGCAATGGCATGTGCCAATTCCGAATGTTGCACATTTAAGTTTTCTCTTTGACGTTAGCATTTATTAAAGAGTCATTATTATCACACTGAGACAAGATAGAGAAGCATTCTGAGCTCCGGTCATAAAATCTTATTAAAAAAATACAGTTTTGGAGATCGCTACTGAACAATATAATAAGTAAAAAAAAGAAAAAAAAAAGAAAAAAAAACGGTAATAAAAATATCTTGTTTTTATTTAATTTCTATGTAAATTGGAATATTTTGATTTTCTAATGAATTATCATAATCATCATGTCTATTGCGATTCGGTAAATTCCAAATGCGGTTTCTTCTCAGATTTTCCATGCCAGTAGAATTGTCGAAATTTCTGTCCAATACCATCCTATTTCTTTCTACGACAGCTGCTGAAATGTAAAATGTAATGGATTCAATATTATGTAAACATTTCAGAATATAATGTAGAATCGTTAATCTCTCTATCACTCTCTTTCTTTATCTCTCTCTCTCTCTCTCTCTCTCTCTGTCTGTCTGCCTGTCTCTCTCTCTTTCTCTCTGTATATATTATATCAAATAATTCCGAATTCTACATTCGTTAAAAAGCTATTTCAGCGAGAAAATTTTCGCTTCTTCAGCAACGATCAAAAACAAAAAATTATTAAAATCTTTCCTATTAGCTTCTCAGTTTTATTGTCTACAACGATTTTTGTTCTGAAGAAGGGTCGGTCGAAAGGAGCTTAACTTATTTTAAACGTTCTGATACTTCTGTATCCCGTTTACTTTTAATAAATTATGATCTCTTTTTTTTCTTGATATATATATATATATATATATATATATATACACATATGAGATAACGATATATACATTATTATATTACCATATTGCCTGTAATAATTGTCACAAAAGAAATATAAAGGCAACTAAATAAAAGATTTATATGAAGACAAAAAAGATTTTTACAAAACAATACATTAAATGCCTTAGTTAATCACCAAACCGGCACTGATCACATAGTTGCCATAAAAAAGCCACTTTAATTGAAAGTGAAGACAATTTACTGAGACGAAAATGTTTAGAGAGTGCGCTGATGGCAAAATTATCCAGACTCAATTTACGCCCTGATTCTTTCAACATTTTAACATTCCTAGCAATTCTTCTATTTCAAAATGTGGGATATCTAATAAAAAAAAACGTGATGGAAGCAAACAAAAAACGAAAATGTTTCCTCTCAGATGTTCCATACCTGTAGAATTGTTTGAATTTCTACCCAATACAGTCCTATTTGCTTCTGCGACAGCTGCTGTCATATAAAAAAGAAACTGGCTTAGAATTCGGTTTATGTTTCAGAATAATCTCTCTCTCTCTCTCTTTTCCTCTCTCTCTCTGTCTCTCTCATTCTGTCTCTACATATAATTATATAGACAATATGGAATGGTATCATACATATAATGTAATATTAATATATTATCACACACACACACACACAAACACACACACACACACACACACACACACACACACATGTTACACTATCATTTATATATAACGATATACTATCATATCTATTAAGACCTTTTATAAGTTCACGCTGTTTTCCAACCTATAGCGTTCCCAGAACTGCTATGCATGTAGTTTCAGTAGGTAACGCATCTATAAGCAAAGTTTGAAATTCTGTGTTTCATTTCGCCGGAGTGAAAATTTTATAATGATGTTTTCGTAACGTTATTGCTAAAAGAACTTTTAGTAACACCCTTTTAGTGAGTTATATTTCGCTATCTTCGCGTAATGTCAACGTACTAAACGAATTCTTCGAATAATTCACAATAATGCTCTCGGAATAATTCATTCAGAAACAATTTCTTTAATGACGCACAACACCGGAATGATGCACAACATCGAGCACACTCAAACTTCTGTCTGAGTGTTTTACATATTAAATATTTCTGCTCACGTGACCCCAGTAGCACAAATCATTCACTGGTTACTTTTGTTGCCGGAGATCCATGTTTCACCACACGTGTCGGTATCGATACTTTTTTCCTACATAACAGAAAACAACTGTTTTCATAGCGTGAAACATGTCAGATATCGTGCCAAAGAAGGTGTATTTGGTAGGAATTTTACTGCACTACTTTATTCAAAATAAATCTGCAGATGAAGTTGTGGGTATTTGTGTCTTCTCAGAGTGTAGTTCGTAGCCGAATTAATAACCACTCCGCCAGCTGCTACTCGTAGAACCCGGAACACTGCTTCACCAGGGACTCCGTTTCCTGCGCACCGTAAGCAAAACGCTGTCTCCCAAACACCGGTGTAGCCTTCTCGAGTCGTAAATAGCAAAAAGTGACCCGAAACAGAAGTAGGCTCTTTTTATGTGTTTTTTGGTCTCGTAATTTCCCACTCTCCGAGAGCCTCACTTTCACCAATGACGCATGCGCCGTGTCATTCAAAAAACTGCCTCGCATGAGCTCGCCTCGCGGTTCCATTACGTCTACGAACGCACGTGCAAACAAACCGCCTTCTTTTGCTTCGGCGAGGTAAGTCTCCACCACACTCCCCCCTGATCTCATCATCACAAAAAGTGCATTCGGGAGCGGGTCTCTTCTGGCGGGTGCTCCTTCGGAGGGGTACGACACAAGGTTCGTCCTCAGATGGGCTGTCACCTGAGGTTTCGTCATGCACGTCAGCATCCGCTGTTAGTGGACCATCGGAGCCATCACTTGGTTGACCTGACCCCAAGTAAATAAATCGCTCACTCTCTTCTGTGTCGGTTTCATCGCCCGACGATGCATATGGTCCTGAAAATGGCCGTAGGTCTTTGACATGGCGTGGTACCCCATCAATTCGCACTGTCAGTGGGCTGACAATTTCGGTTACCCGCCCGGTCCTGAACTTGGTTGTGCATTTGCCGTGCGGATTTTTGACCCAGACAACGTCACCTTCTTCATATCTCCCTCCGATAATCTGTGGTTCTGGTGGGGGTTTGGCTTCAATGCCTTTTACTCTGACGTGGTAATTATGCAGCACGTCAGCCGGTGCCGTGGAAGGTGAGACATCGTCCTTTGGCGTGACATTATACCAATAAACGGCCTCCAACGCGGAACAACCCTTCCTTGCTGCGATGGTCTTAATGCTCCTGTGGCTGCGCTCCACAATTCCATTACCAGCCGGTGAATATGCGCATCGGAATCTTAACTGCACACCCCAGCTGTTTGCAAACTCTTTAAAGTGTCTGCAAGTGAACGCAGGGTCATTGTCAGTCAATATCTCGGTTGGTGGGCCCCGTTCAAAGAAAATCATCTTCAACTGGTGAATGACACTATGTGCATCTTGTCGACGCAATGTCCGCCAAATTGCAAACCTGGAGGGACCGCAATCAATGAGCGTTAAAAAATGCACGCCATTGTAATGGGTTATGTCCATTGCTACTCTACTCCAGTTGTTTTCCACGCTCAATTTTCCCTTTTTCCAATGAACTGGCGCCGGATCTATAGACTGGCAGGCTTCACAGGCTTTGATAACCGATCGCACGATTTCCTTCGACACTAGTGGGTCGATAAGTCTGGCGAAGTATAGGGTTCGTTTCACGCCCGCATGTCCACTTTCTCGGTGGACGTCAACCACCTGACTTTTATTCAGTCGGCACCTCATTGCAGCGCAACTCTCCGGGACTGGCTCTTTTCCCTCCTTATGTAGATTCAACCACTTGCGTGGCACTCTGGTGAGGCAATCTGCGCGATTTTGACAGGATTTCACCAGCGTGACATCCATGGTCAATTTATATTCTTCCATTAATGCCCGCAGTGTTCCTAAGCGTCGTCTCACTAGCATTTCACCAGCCGCCTTAGTGTTCACACGTGCCTTCCCAGTCAAGGTGTCGGATATCCACCGATGTACGCATGCTGAATCGGTGACCAGATGCAACACTGTAGCCTGCCATTGAAGGGCCAGGTTGATGCCTTTGACTGCTGCATCTAATTCAGCCAGATTGATATGCCTGGCATCATTGGTCGGGCGCAACCAACAAGCATCCTCAACGATGCTTCCATTCGCCTCTAACGCCACTCCTGTGGCCACAGAACTTGCATCCACCCAGACCTTCATCTCGTTGCCATTCATGCACCAGTCTCCTCCAACAGGGTCCATTTCACACACTCTGGTCATCGTCTCTTCCAGCATACGAAGCAGATTGGCATTTCTGATTTCCTCGTCCCATCTCTTGGTTACCGCACTTGCTCGGCGCTTGATGAATGCAGTCGCCACCCTTAGCCAGCCACACACGGGGAAGTGGCCCACGAGTTTCCCACAAATGGAAAACACACGTCGACGAGTCACCACGTCGGGAATTTCCGGGATCTGTCCACTCCGCTTCCATCGGAGAGTACCGTTCTCTCCCCACACCTGCAGACCGAGGACCCTAGTTCCGTCTCGTAGCCGTTTTGGGTCTTTACAGACTAGGCCGTAATCTGAGAGGTGCTGTCGAACGCGCGATGCAGAAATCAGGCTCTCATTGATAAAAATGTCGTCAACGTAAGCCGACGTGGCACTTTTGGTCACACGATCTTGGGACATTATAGCGTCGACGACAGATTTCATGATGAGTGGTGCCACATTTAGTCCAAACCCCAATCGTGTAAGGCAGAACCGCTTGCCCTTGAAAATAACTGTTTGGAATGGCCACAGCTTCTTGTCAATGTGAATTTGTAGATAGGCATGTCGCAGATCCAAGAGCGACACATCAACTCCTTGCTGTCGCCATTCTCTGAGCTTTTGTGCGCACACTTCGGCATCGGCAGTGAATGCTTCTACAAATCCGTTCAATTCTCGGTAGTCGAGTACCGGCCGGACCTTTTGCTTATGTTCCTGCACGACTGCCATCAAGGGAATTAGACCCTTGGGTGGACCAAGTTCCTCCTCGGGATATGGCAGCAACCATCCGTTACGTTGCCATAGCAAGAGTTCTTTCTCGTACGCATCCCGGGCATGGTCTGGCACAGTGTACTCTTGCACGTTATTTGTCAGCTCGCCGGGCGAGCGACCACTTGCCCATTTCCATGTTGCAGTCCACGCTCTTTGCCTTTCATCGAATGTCACACTGAAATCGGGCTCATCGATAGAAATGGCGGCACATCCATCCAGGTTTCCAAAGTATGCCTCACCAGATTCCGTCAGGCGAACACCTCCTAGCTGTTTGATCGCGTCGATGCCAATAAGCAGGTCAAAACCCAACAATTGTCCATCCACGACCAGGACCTCAATGTTCACGGGCTGAGACTGTTCAACTTCCAATTTTATTCTGCCGTGCCCCCGGCACTTCAAAGTCTTCCCGTCGGCCGTCAGTACTCCTACTTCCTTCTGTCTCCAATGGCGACACACAGCTTTGCTCACCAGCGTCTGTGAGCAGCCGGAATCCACCAGAGCTGTGCACTCTCGCCCATCCACGAGCACTTTTACGGCGGGCAATTTCTTGATTCTCACTTGCTCAGGGAGGAGACTGGCGCTGACGTCCCCCCCCTTGGGCGTTTCCCTGGCATCTTGATGATGTATGTCCAAGTTTATGGCATCTGAAGCATCGGGTTTCACGGTGAGACTTCCGCACTCGACCGTCCGACCTCACTTGGCGTCCCTGCATACAATCCTTCGCCATGTGGTTGGGTCCAGAACACTTGTAGCAAAAAAAGGTCTCACTGCGCGAGTTATCAGGGAGCAACTCTGAATTCGAATGTGTTTTGCCAGTGGATGCAGCGACCGATTCCTTACAGCTTCCGTTGTCGGTCATGATAGCCCGTGCTCGAGTCAAAAGCTGCTCCAATGTCATGGTCTCCATTCTGGACGAGGCACGAAGAAGCTGTCTAACATATTGTGGCAACCCCGAAACAAACGCACATATCATCCATCGTTCGGGCAACGATCCCTCAACCAGCCGAGCTAAACGATGTAGTTCGGCCAGAAACTCGTCCACTGTTTCTCCCGAGCGAAGTTGCCGAGTAACAAATTGATCGTATGCATCAAATGCATCTGTCGCATACGCGGTCATGAGGGCCCGTTTAATTTGCTCCGCATCCGCTTTCTGTTCCTTGCTGAGCTGCCTGTATACGGCAAGAGCACCGCCTCGGAGGCGTAATGGAAGAATCCGCTCAACTTTGTCCATAGCACAGAGTTCGCAGACCAACTCTGCATTTTCGATCCACTCGACGATTGGCATATCAGTTGCAGCGCCACTGAACTCAGGAATCAACCGGACATCAAAGACTTTGCCGTCCATAATGGAAATCGTAATAGATGCCGAAATAGCTTGTGGGTATTTGTGTCTTCTCAGAGTGTAGTTCGTAGCCGAATTAATAACCACTCCGCCAGCTGCTACTCGTAGAACCCGGAACACTGCTTCACCAGGGACTCCGTTTCCTGCGCACCGTAAGCAAAACGCTGTCTCCCAAACACCGGTGTAGCCTTCTCGAGTCGTAAATAGCAAATGTATTTATTTTTGTAAGGATACAAAAAATGTGGCACAAGGCCGAAATTGGGGATGGGGAAGGCTGGTCTTCATCTGTCCTAGTTTAACTTAGCTATTCACTTTCGTCGACCCTGACACACTTATAATAACCCTCACACCATAATACCACATTTTTACTTACCATTCTTACCACGTTCACCATAATACCTCAGCTGCTCTATGTTGTCCTACTTAACTCCCATATTTACAATGTTCAGTGGAGGGCATGGGCAGAAAATAACAACATTAAAATATCCCCAATGGTTTTATACAATGAATGAACGATATATACAGGAAACTAAACAAAATCGTATTAGTAATAAAAGCCCCCCACTATTCTAACAAAGTGACAGCAAAGTCACTTCCCCGGACGAAAAATAATGCGCGGCTTAAGGAATATAATAACTACATTTATCCAATCAGCAGTTACTCACACAATCACTCACACATTTAAACACCACAACAAAAACGAAAAACATACTTGAAAAACAACGAAAGACGCCACGCATCCACCGGAGAACTAATATTGCTGAACACCTAAAGTGGGAAGGGATGGGGATTAAACTAAAAGAAGACTGGGGACAAAAAAATAAAAAGGGGCAATGAGCACTCATAACCTAGCTAAGTTAACTTTAAAGCGTAAAACAGAAAATCAAATACTTCCTATTCTAACCTAACAGGGAAGGGGTGCACATGTTCTGCCCAGCACACCCAATATCCTGATGCCTAACCAGCATCAAACAACCACTCTAGGTCAGCACCTTTCACTCGACAGAGACGCGCAAGAGTCACCCACCTTTTGCCAAATTCAGATGGAGTGAGTCGTCTCCTTTCCGTCCTGATCTTGACTTTAAGCTGATGCTTAAAGAACAAGATCAGTTGGGAAGAGGTAAACT
This sequence comes from Ascarosepion bandense, assembly GCA_037127315.1. NCBI lineage: Eukaryota > Metazoa > Mollusca > Cephalopoda > Sepiida > Sepiidae > Ascarosepion > Ascarosepion bandense. Next base: position 204,820 of record JBBBDQ010002346.1, read on the forward strand.
TCTCATCACCATAGAATTCCTTCTGTCGCGTCGTCCAAATCACGACTCGCATAACACCCAGCAAGCAAAAGAGCACATAGTGCTCAGTCCTAGATAACGGAGGTACGACATTGCTACAAACAGAACTAGCCTCAAGGACAAAGAACTTTCCACGCAGCATACGAACCATGAGATCTTCAAGCAACTTGCACAACGGAGCAACAACACTGCAGTGGAAGAAGGCGTGATCGACGGTTTCCGTCGACAGCCCACAACGCACGCAGGTTGATTTCGGTTTTAGGCCCGCTGCACGAAGCTTCTTGCCTACCCAGAGAGCATTCCGAATCATCAGCCAGGTGAGTGATGCCTCATCGTTAGTGAGACATTTCAACCCGGGCGCCCAAGGCCATATGGAGCGAGCCTCCTGCTTCGTAAGCCCGAGCTCGCCTATCAGTTCATCTTGAACGGCCCCCCCTAACTAACACCCGATATAATGCCCTAAGAGACAACGCTTGGGCGTTGGAGAGGCCATCCGTAGCCCGTAAGAGAAACTGGAGAGCCAAACGACATTCTTTATAGAAGGAGCACTCGCCACGAGGAGTACGACCGGCCTCCTCCTCCGACAAGTGCACACTTCTCAAGGATGGAAAGTGTTTATGGACGTCCTCTTTAACGAGGGCGCCGTTCTCATCCGCTAGCATACACATTCGATCCAGGAATCTAATGCGAAGCGTATGTTGACGAATCTCAACGCTAGGCATGCCCAGACCGCCCTCAGACGGATGAAGGCAACAGATCTCGCGACGCACCTTGGGAGCCTTGCCTCCTCCCCAAAGGAAGGAGAACAAGAGCTGTATTAGACCCAAACGAATGGCACACGGGAGAGGAAGTACCGAGAGTCGGTAAAGGAGAATCGGGTAGATGTGCGAGGCACATACTTCCGCCCTCCCCTTTAAGGAAAGATTCCTCCGAGTCCACAGACGAACTGCGCCCTCGGCCTTCTCTCGAACCTCCGACCAATTCATTTCCACCTGGAGATCCGGACCGAAAAAGACGCCGAGAATCTTGATCGGCCCGTCCGTCCAGAGGAAAGGTCCGGGAAGAGAAACTCCCTTCCACGCACCCAATCGCAAGCCAACAGACTTATCGCGATTGATCTTGGCCCCTGTCACCGTCTCATAACATCTGATCTCTTTGCTAACTTCGTCAATTTCGGCCTTGCTCGACACAAAAACCGAAACGTCGTCAGCATAGGCGGAGTACCTGGCCGAGGTGGTAGCACCAGGTAGGGAAATTCCGCGAAGGACCGGATTCGCCTTTAACTTGCGGAGGAAAGGCTCCAACGCAAGAACGTAGAGCAAAGGCGAAAGTGGACAACCTTGACGAATGGAGCGAGATAATGTGAAGGGCTTCGATCTTACCCCATTCACTTCCACCAGCGCACCGGGGGACTCATACAGCAGTCGGATCCAAGAGCGAAAGTACGGCCCGAAACCGGCGGCGGAAAGGACAGACTCCAAAAACCGATGGTCAACCCTATCGAATGCCTTGGACTGATCTAAATTGATCAGCGCGGCTTCAGTGTCGGTTTTCTCAATGATCAGGCGTACCAAATGAAGGTTGTCCTGAATAGTCCTGCCCTTCACAGCACAAGTCTGCTCGGGGCCAATCAGACTAGAGAGGACAGCCTGCAAACGGCGGGCCAAGACCTTGGCAAAAATCTTTAAGTCAGTATTTAACATCGTTAAAGGCCGATAATTATCTATGCCACCCCCACCGCTCTTGCTCTTGCGAAGCAACTTGATCGCACCCCTGGTAAAGCGTCGAGGTATAGACCCCTGCTTCATCCAGTTGTTGTAAACAAGCGCCAGCAGAGGAACAAAAACGGACGACTGCCTCAAGTACAGTTCGTAGGGAAGACCATCCAATCCTGGAGTTTTGTCCCGGCCAACCAATTTCAACGCATCCCAGATTTCCGACTCTGTTATGGGCCCCTCGCACCTAGCTGCTTCAGCCGCCTCGAGGCGGGGAAAGTCAGCCAAATAGGTGTCGAACTGAGCAGAGCTCAGACCGGGCTCCCTGGTAAAAAGATCCTGGAAGTAATCCCGAAAAGCCCCACATATACCCACGTCTGTAGTCACGGTGCGCCCATCCGGCAATGTGATGTCCTCGATATGCCGGTTGGCTGCTTGCCTAGTTTCCTCTACACGCAATTCTGCGGCCATATTCGTTGCCTCAGAAGACATTCTTTTTAACCTAGCCCTAACTACCAGAGCTTGATCCTTCTTGATATGCAAGGAGGCCAGCTCGGCCCTAGCTAAGGCTACGTCCCCACTATTACGGGATTTCACTGCCCGATCGACTTTTTTCTCTATCGCCGTTTGCGCCGCTAAATTAGCTAAGTTGAGCCGACGACTATAGTCGGCAGCAAACGACCTAAGTTTGGATTTAAGTGTGTCCCACCACTTATTCCCAACCACAGCCCCCGTCAGTTCCCGCTTTGGTGTTAGTAATAACTGGTCCTGGAAATCTTGGCTATCAAATAATGACGCGTTCAATTTCCAGTAGCCAGCCAACTTAACCTTAGGCTTATCTAAGTTTACACGAACCCGGACGAGCCTATGATCCGTGTAAACTATCGAATGAAAACTTGGACAACCTAAGAGCCCTACGTCGACTCTCCTAACTAGGACTCGGTCGAGGTAGCTGGCGCGTACCTTCGAATCCGAGCTGCCCCTATTAGTCCAAGTCCACACTACCTCCCGGGGGTGCTCATTTCGGTATTTATCGACAAGATCATTCCTGTCGAGAAATTCCCGAAATGCTTTCACATCCGGGTTTTTAGTACCCAATCTTTTTCCTATACGATCTTTCTCAGGGTCAAGGACGGCATTCCAATCCCCCGCTAAAATTACCCGCCTAGATGTTCCGAAGAACGACTCGAGCCGCCGAAACAAGGCAGGACGCTTCGCATGGTCATTGGGCGCATAAACCCCAATGAGCCGAAAAGACTTCTCCTTTATGGTAATATCCAGCACACAAATCCTGCCCGCTGGATCCGCGAAGACAAGCGCACACGCCGCACCCAAAGACTTGCTCACTAGCCAAGAAACACCTCTAGAACGACCATCAAAACATGCTGAATAGAGATCGTAATCCCTAGACAGTATGCCCTCATAGTCGCCAGTTAAAAACCGGGTTTCCTGCAGACAACAAACATCCACCCCGAGGCGCTGGAGATCATGAAGGAGTCTCACCCTCCGAGACTGACCTCAGCCCCCGGGCATTCAGACTTGCTAGCCATAGAGCCATTGTGATACGTAATTAGGGTTGGGGTCCTGGACAGAACATGGACGGGGAAAGGATGCCGACAGCCTCTCCCATTGACCCTTGGCCTAGTTCTTTATCAATAGTGCCGTCAGAGGAGAGGCCGCCAACATCCCAGGGAAAGATTAGTTTTAGAGCCCTATAAAGCGTGGGATGAACAAAAATCGGGACCCGTCCAACACAAAATTTTCTCAAATTTTCAATTTTTTCGCCTTCCACGATAGCGATAGGTGGCGACATTTTAAACGACTTCTCCGCTTCAATAATCATGTCCCAGACATTTCTGGATCCGGCTCCTGTTCTAATTACTGTTAGTAAGCTTTGCGCATTGGGAAAATTTGAGGGGATTTCGATGTTTTTGTCCCCGCACTTCTTCATTGCCAGGAGGCTTTTTAGTTTTTTAATTCTGTTCCCAAAGCTTTGTGCTCTTTCGGTTTGCTCTTTAGAGATGGTGCACACTTCCTTTCCCTTCAAGTAGGGGGTTTTGGAAACTTTTTTTCTGGGATCTCTATCCTCAGCAGTGGGGCTTCTTTGACGCTTGGATGGAGGTGGCAATTGTTTCTTGGGGGAAGGACTGGGTGTAGGATGAGAAGGAATTCTAAACGGGCTGGGGTCTCTACTGAGAGAGGCGAGTTTTCTTGGAGTGGGCTGAGAGGAGTGGGATTTTTTGGGGCTAATCTTTTTACTAGGAGAGGACGGGGCAGAGACAGCAGGTCGAATTGTTTTTTTGTTTTTTTTCTCCAGATCTTTTTTAAGTTTTTCCAATTTCTTCATGCCTTCATATCCGGGATCATAGGCTTTTCTCATCTCTTCCAAAGATGGTGCTGACCACTCCGAGGCGTCGCCCTTCTTGCTGGTAGAGGGAGTGGGTCTGTGTGTGCCTTTCGTCCTGGAGGCTTCCGGAGACAGAGGTCCCGCTGCTTGACTCTTCCCTCTGGTCTTGCCAACAACCTGCCATTCTCCTTTTCCCTTCTCCTTAGCTACACTTGTAGTAGTCGACGGTTTTTCAGGGAATGGGGGAAGATGTTTTGTCCCAACCGGGGGCAATACCACACCGGTCCTGGTTGCTGGCATGCCCACTACAGGCGAGACGGATTTTGATGAAGCGGCCAGAGGGGTATTTTGGTCGACTGGGGCCTGGCTTCCAGAGGCCTTCTTCTCTGGGCAGGAGGAGGAGAGGTGACCAGTCTCTCCACACCTCCAGCATTTCGGCTTACGACCGGAAACAATTACCGGCAAGCTCAGGCCCCCTACGTCAAGACAGTTGGGGATGGTCAGGAAGGCTTCACGATCCAACATAATGTCGAAAGACCATCCCCCGGTCAGGTCATCACAGGAGACATCGACGATCTGGCCGAACTGGGAAAAATACGCACCTAAGTGCTCCCCGATGACCTGAGGAGGGACCTCGAAAACTGCTACCTTGGTCCTACGCATGCCTTGGTATTCTGTTCTTATGATCAGGTCTTTCGTGGAGTTGTCTTTTGTTACCATCTTAAGGCAATCTTCTTGCGTGGGCAGCAGCACGTCCCACATGAAGAAGCCCGTACCTTTTACTATTCTTAAGGGCATTACCTCCAAGGACTGCAGTGTTTTCAACACTGTGTCTTTTGTGGAGCGACAAATTTTGCGCGAACGCTTGTCCACCACAAAGACTGACACAATTCTTTTTTCAATTTTTCTTAATTCTTGGGGGTCTTCCAAAAGCCCACCTTCTTTCACAAGGTGTGCGTAGCTTTTGGCCTTTTCCAAGAACTCCGTCAAATTGATCTTCACTTTCGGAGGGGACGTCCAGCAACAGGGCGATTCCTCGGAGTCTGCCTTTTTATCACTGTTGTCTTTATTACTGTTCTTGTCTTCCATACATTTTGTAGATTTCTGGCCATTCTCGGCCACCTTACTTTTGGGTTCATCTTTTTTACTTTCGTCTTGTTGATTTTTATCAGCAATTAATGGAGGGTATGTCTCTAAATTTTTATCCGGTGGACCCTTCCAAGGAGGGTCAAAAGAAAGTTTTTTTTTCACAGACCGACTTGTGTCGGCCATTATGATACTTGACACCGACCAGCACTATAATTCTCCTCGAAATATTCACAGTAGAGGGGAGGGGAGGGAAAATGGAAGTATACACATACAAAATAAACAAAATACACAAAATATCTCGAAAGGTTACAAAGATAAACTGCAGAAAAACAGTTTAACAAATACAAGTTTCAGAAAGTTTTCAGGTTTGAATTAACCCATTCAGAAATAAGCCTAGAACGGCCAAGGAAAATTAAAAATTAGCCTTCAACGGCACAAACTTATAAATGTATTGGCCGGAGACGGTAAACAAAATTACAACTATGCAATGAAAATCTAGCCTTTAACGGCAAAAAAAAATAAAATTCAAAATAAAATAACGTTCAGCGGCGGAGGTATCAGCCGAAAACGGCAGAAAAAAAAAAAAAAAAACACTGGCCTTTAACAACCAAAAAGAATTTAAACTCAAAAAATAATTAAACTGAAAAAAAAAAGGTTACGAACTGGTGGAAACTTGTATAAAATTACACTTACAATACAAAAATTAAAAAATAAAGTAAAAAGAAAAACAATAAACAAAATACAGCGAGTCGCCCAAACAGCTACTCACGTAAAAAAAATAGGGGGAGGGGCAGAAAAATTACGAGGAAAAAACAAACAGTTATGAACAGTATAAAGTCACTGCAGCAAAAATAATAATAATGCAAGATATTAGTTAAAAGGTGTAAATAAAATGAGGCGCTCAAGAAAAACTGAAGCTGAAAATAAAACAAAAATTAAAGAAAAATGTTAAACCTAACAAATATGGCGGAGAGAAAGAAAAACCAGGCAAAAAGCTGAAATAAAAAATACGAAAATACGGAATAGAAAAAAACAAAAGAAAAACAAAAAAAATGAAACGTAAACTTAGCTATTCAGTCCAAGTCTTTTTTTTCCTAAAGTAAACGTAAATCTCCAAACAAGGGGGCAAAAACGGACAAACACAAATCGGAAGCAGTCACACACGACTAGAAAACAGTCGCCAACAAACTACGAATCGTCAGGACAAAGGAGTCGTAAATAGCAAAAAGTGACCCGAAACAGAAGTAGGCTCTTTTTATGTGTTTTTTGGTCTCGTAATTTCCCACTCTCCGAGAGCCTCACTTTCACCAATGACGCATGCGCCGTGTCATTCAAAAAACTGCCTCGCATGAGCTCGCCTCGCGGTTCCATTACGTCTACGAACGCACGTGCAAACAAACCGCCTTCTTTTGCTTCGGCGAGGTAAGTCTCCACCACAGAAGTACACAGAATTCTTGTTGAGACTTACAGCGACCATGCTCTGTCGGAAAAAACGGTTCAGATAATCAAAAAATAATGATTTTGATGTTGAAGACAAAGAACGCTCCGGTGCACCGAAAAAAATGGAGACGAAGAATTGAAGGGATAAATGCATGAAGATTCATGTTCAGCGCAAGCTGAACTTGCAGAATCATTAGGAGATGATTACACATCAGCTTCGAAACGTTTGAAAGCATTTGGAATGATTCAAAAGCATTAGGTACAGTGTGAGCTGTTTCAAGGGCAGAAAAGTAAAGTTTTTTTTTCTTTTTTAGCATCATATCATGAACGACGATGAAAATGAGATAGACAGTGTGAGCTGTTTCAAAGTAAAGTTTTTTTTCTTTTTTTGCATCATATTGAATATATTTAATGCCGAGTAGGGTGAAAGAATTTAGATCGGAACTGTGATCTTTTCTCAGTCGTAATCACAGATGGTACGTCATATTTACTAATCCAGTTGTCCAGAACAACTTTTTCAATAGTCCCTGCGGAAGTATTTAGTATAAGAAAAGCAGCAGGTTATCAACCAAACCGATTGACTACGATTAGCATATAGGCGAAACTATGCGTAATAATGCCAGTATACAAATGAGTGAATGTGCCATCAGATTTAATAAATTTACCAATGAGTGATTTAGTATGTTCCCGGATTTTGTGTTTTTGATACTGAACGCATTGCTACCTCAAAGTTTTTATTTTATTTATTTTAAGTCAACATGTTCGGCCAGACAATTTTCTGGTTGCCCATCTACCAGGATGTGATAATCCGTAAAGGTTGTTGAATGTTTTCTTACCTAACGATGAAGATATATAAGGTCGAGGGTAACCTTTTTACATGTCACATAAGAAAATCGAATCTCTGAAAGGGCTGAGTAAGCTTTCAAGTTGCAATGAAGTATCTTCCTTGACTTTCAAGAAGAGAGTCTTTCTTTTGTTCCTCGGCGATATTATCGTAGTTTAAGCTTTCTGTATTCGTTGAGGACATTGAATTACGGGAAAGTCTGTTTGCCACAGTTTTTTCTTCAACTTTTATGCATCGTAGATCTGAAGTGAATTGTGAAATGTAGTCCAGGTGTCTTGTTTCTTGTGACGAATATTTGTCGGGCTTGCTGTAGAGGGAATATATTTATAGCCTATGCTTTGTGAATATAAATAGGTAAGTAGATGGCGAGAAGTTCTCTCGAATGTAGATGGCGAGAAGTTCGTATTTCATCATGAAAAATTCAGCTTGAGAACGAAAAAGGACGTGGGTTTGTTTGATCCGTTAATATTTTGTTGTAGGACGGCACCAACAGCATTCGATATGTTGTTAAAGTTTAATTCCGTGACCTCATCATCACTGAGATAATTTAGTTTTATGAATTTTACTCAGGTTTTCTTCTTGAAAAGCGCTTAAAGCAGGACCTTGAAATAAATCTTTTGCACTTTTCCCCGATTGCTTTATAATTTGCCTGTCAAATGATGATGAACAATGTGGCAAACATCGATACTAATTTATCAAACCAATAAACTTACGAAGTTGTCGAGTTTTTGGTTCTCGGAAATGTCGTATAGCAGCTATTTTCTCGGGGAGAGGGAGCATTCCTGTTTCATCGATTTAGTTGTTGAAGTTAATTTTTAATTCAAAGTGCTGCAGTCGTTCAAAACAAGTTGGGGATGTTCTAGGTGTTCATCCATGCTCTTGGTTTCTATTAACACTTTGTAGAGATACAAAAGGCGATTATCTCCCTTAGATTTATATCAAGTCAAGTGAGACACTTGATGCCCACTTAGTGACATCACTTCATAGAGTGATGAGAGTGGTTAATTCGTTAGTCAGCTTCCAGAAGTTAAACCGATCAGTTGCTTTTTAGCTCCAGCCTCGGATAAATCCGCCAGATCTAGCTTCTAACTTGTGCAGCTTACAAGCCCATGGCCCCGTTTTGCTTTTGAAATATATCTTCACCAGGTATAGAAACTATGTTTGGCTCGTAGTCCTCATGTTGGGAAAACCCATGACTCGCCGTTTCCTGTTCTCGCTGGTGATAAAGAAGATAAATCAGGCCCACTCGAATATCCACTGTGAATCCCAAATACAACCTCTCTAGAAACCAAAAAGAACCCTGAATTGAATTATTACAAATAAGGCTTTTTTCCTCTGCTATTCACACTGCTTGTGGCTGCATAATTATTTTATACTTTCTTTGTATTGCATAAATGTAAATATGTGTATATGATTGTGAGCTCTCTGAGAACAAAGCATGTTGGTCATTCCTTCCTTTCGGTTATTCCGTTTCTTCCGTGAAATAAGGTGCTATTATATCTTGGCTATAATAATGCGTATAATTGGGAAAATGAAAACTGCTAATATCCCTTTTCTTCCATAGCTTTCCGATTATCTGGTGACTTACCCCGACATGATATTGTTATGTCGCCAAGTATAAATGAATAACTCAACAACAGAATCAGAATATAAGTTGTATTCCGCGGAAAGACGGTTACTAAGTACAGAAGTGATTAGTAATATTTACAATAGAAAAGATACAAGAGTCCAATCCGTCGTAAGACGTGTGTATACGTGATTACTTCCGGTACGCCACCGGAAGTGTGGTTAACTCTCCACTGACTCTCAAGTGACTCTCTACGACTCTGTACGAACCCGTACGACTCTCCACGACTCATTATTTAGTCGTCCCTCCCAGTAAGGGCAACATATGACACATGGTAAGTTTATATCTGGGATTTCCGAGCTATATGGCCCGGCCAAAAAATGTCTGTCAAGTTTTTGCCCAGTCGTGCTTCTACCCTTCGGCGGAACCACGACTGGGTTATTGCTCTCTGCTCGGAAGCAGAGAGCGCCCTCTACCCGAAGACAGAGAGCTGACAGTGTCATAGAGTCGTCAGTCTAGTGACTCCGTACGACTCATTATTGAGTTGTCCCTCCCAGTAAGAGCAACATGTGACACATGGTCAGTTTGGACTGGGATTTCCGGGCTATATGGCCCAGCCAAAAAATATCTGTCTATTTTTGCCCAGTCGTGTCTCTACCCTTCGGCGGAACCAAGACTGGGTTACTGCTCTCTGCTCGGAAGCAGAGAGCGCGCCCTCTACTCGAAGGCAGAGGTGTCGTAGAGTCGTCAGTCTAGTGACTCTGTACGGCGACGCCGTACGACTCTCCATGTAGAGAATCCACCATTGCTATATATACCAATGGGAACAGCCCATTATGTAGTAAAATAGGAGCGGCGCCCTAACAGATATGATGTTATTAACCTCCATTAATATCGTCTATGTATACAAATGTTAAGAATAAACCTCATAACACTTCGTGTATCAACCTTAAAAAAAAGTGAGTTGCGTTTCTTAAATCAAACTATATCTTGCTGATTCCGAAAGATGTAGTCATGTTAGTATTTGGTATATCACTTTCTTTGACATAGATTTGGTAGTACGTCTTGATTAAATCCAGACTGAGAAAATTGTGCTGACTCCGTTGTAATCACACCACGAAATCCTGTATATGAGGGAGGGTTAGCAATTCGAACTGTTGAAGTATTTAGTCGTCTAAAATCGCTATTTGTGTGCCGAACAGAATAATCTGATTTCATTATCATATGCAACGGTAATGACCACTGGAAAGGTCGGATTATTCCTAACAGTTGCATGTGGTGTAATTCTTCCTTTGCAATTTTTGCATTTTGTTGAGCTGAGTCTCTGCGGAATCGGTTAACCCGTTGTTTGAATGTGGTATTTAACGGGGTGTAATAGTGGGTATGGATGCTTGAAAACGGTTGAAATCCTCGATAATTTATGAAGAATTTAGCAACAAATTTTATCGTCTGGTAGTGCTGAATTTTGGCTCCTGATATCGATGAGCTCCTTGGAATTTTAGTAGAGTTTCGTTTTGTTGTGTTTACTGAGAAGTGAAATGTCCAAAGTCAGCTCCTAGCATGGTGCCATCATGCCTGCTTGGATGAAAATCCACGAATGCTGGCATTTTATACGACAAATCCCGGCATCTGATATGATGCTGGATCTATGTTTATAGCCAAGTAAATCTTTCATTGCCTTGGAAGTGGCGATAAGTAGTTTGTACCCCAGATCACATCAAAAACATCATTGACAAGAAAAATGCAAAATTCCTTATACTACCGTCCAGCACTATCAACAAAATTTGAGAACAAACTGCCAGCATCCTAGGACAAAGCGTTTCATTATTGAAAAAAAAAAAGAAGCCATCTCTGTAATTTCAACCACCGTTTATTTTAAACTCAAGTGTTGTGGTGCAATGGATATCGGCTCGGAATGAGAAATCGGAGAGCCGGGTTCAAATTTCAGTCGAATTAGTTTCACTTATGCACAGATACCCCTGGAAAAGGTATTAATCCAGCTCTTCTCCATCCAGCTATAGGTTGAATAGCAGGACAGATCGGCTTCTATCACAGAGAGTAATGGCCATCTATTGCGGGAAAATCGTCTGCATCGTAAGTCATGTCTCGAATGATCGCCGAAATGTGCATGACGTATGGTAATTAACTGGCCCTATTGGAATTAATTATGTTAATATATTTTCATTCAATCACTTCATCAGATATATTTTAATATAAAAAATTCAAGAAAGCATTTACCTGAAACTGTTCCCCTTTCGCGACGAGGCAAATTATTTGGTATTCTCATAGGTTTTTTTGGGTTTATTCTTTTCAATCTCGCCAATCTATTCAATAAAATTTCTATATCAATGAAAGAAGCAAATGAAAGAAAACACAATACAAAAAGTGACATTTAAGCCAGCTATGATCTGTAGAGTACAAAACACTGCAAATCTTAAAATTCGTCTATTTTGACTTCATTTAAAGTAGGTACCATCAAAATGCATGCAGTGTTTTTTTTCTGTAAGAAAAGCAATAAAAACACTTGTTTTTAAAAATTTACTAAAAACCAGAGACTTATCTTATTTAAATAAAATAGACAATATTTATTCATTAATGAATGAATTCTGAACAAACAAGATCGAGAATCTAAAATTGTGTTCAAGTTGAGCCTATCTTTACCGATATACGCAGAGGTGAATCAACATTTAAAGAGAGAAAAGCAACCACATTAACGGACCAGAAACAGCACAACTGCACGACGTAAAATTCCACTCACTATTTCTGGACGAAGAATTTAACACGAGAATTAACGCCATACCGATACATAATTAGATTTTTTTATTTCTAAGCACGAGCTTCGCATACTAAAGCTAAATACGTCCCCGAAAAGATTACACGTGTGATTTATAACAGGTGCGCGCCATTCACTCAACGGACTAATTGCTCTGAAAGAGAATGATCTTTTTTCTTTTCCAGTATTCCGCCTAATAAATAGTTATATTTTATTCTATAAATCCATATTTGTGTTCATGTTTCTGTAGTTAGAGGCGCTGCCACCTAAGTGCCAATAAATCAAAGCGTAGCTGCCACACCCTCTACATACTTGTCAAATAGTTTAAAAAATGTAATGGATAAAATTATCACTACAATTTATTATTAGAAAAATATTCTTATATTTTTATTAACGTAAAAAAATATTAATTTTACTAAGATTCATAAAGTCTTATAGCATAATAAAAATATATGTCTAAGTTATTGATTGATTATTATATATACAACGTTAAAATTTAAAATTATTGTTTTTAAATATAAACGGAAACACTTTCTGTATTTTTGAAGTTTGAACGAGTCTTTCGCATTTAATAAAATTTGAGGCAAATATTTTTTAAAAGTGGTTGTCGCGAGCATTGACAATTGTGGAACACTGAAAGTGGGGGGGGACACTTAGGTGGCCGAGATTTTTCTGAGAGAAAGGGGGACTAACTCGAGCAGCGTCTTCATTTTCATACTACACCCCCTATCGCATGCACAACTTAGGAATGAGTTTAAGTAACTTCACTAAATGAGAATGAATTCAAGGGACAGTTGCAGAATATTCAGCATTTAATTTCAATATTTTTGCAGATACTCCTGCTTCTTTGGTGTTGTTTGTTGAAGTGGGTTTTTTTATAATTCAAAACTTTATGCATAATGCAGTGTTGATTTATAGCTGTAGTGTCGTGAAAGTGTTTGTGTGTTTGTGCTATGCTTTGTAAAAAGATGTTTGGAAATATAACTGCGTTTAGCCGTAAGGAAGTGAATATGAGAGAGACAAAAAAAAAGACGTATGGTTCGATTGATTGTTCGTTTAAGAAAGAATCATTTCGGTGTTCAATGGTGATCATTAAATAAGGAAAGAAAGGATCTAAATTGTTTTTCTACCAACCCCTTTTCTTTGATCCTTCTACCAAATGCCGCCATTACTAAATGAAAAAGAAAACGCAGAGGGAAAAGTGCTGATCAAATCTTATCAAAATCAGAGACTAATCAGTTTCATAAATTTTTGAAGCTTATAAAAGTAGTAGGGGCAACAGCGGGGCCAGCCAAAATTGGGTGAGGCTTTGCTCCTTCTGTCCCGCCATCCGTATAATCGTTACTGGTCGCGGGGCCAATTGCTATTGCTTTAGCTACGGATTTGTTGGCAAGTAGAATATGTCGTGCACTACTTAAATATGCTTTTTACTATATTTCAAGTCTAAAGTAAGTGATATTTTTCGAAAATCCGTTAATTATTCATTAATTTTACTAATCTTCTTTGAAACAACTATCTACGACATATATTTGATTTTTAAGAGATTTTTTAAGTGTTTTAAATTTTCAGTTATCCTTTTTCAATTAAAATGGCGGATTGATAAATTGATCGCAAGAAAGTTTTTAAATGTTTAAACAACTTATAGAAATGTGTAAAATTATTTTTCTTTTTTTTATAGATTTTATTTTCTGAATCAAATTAGAACTTATTCTGATTTACTGGACATCAAAACAATAGCAAAAATTACTAGTCACTTATATATAAAAATTAAGAATAATAATTAAAAGATGTAAATAAATAAATAAATAAATAAGTCTTGATTTGTCTAACACACTTACTTTTAAAAGAAGTGTATGAAAAGAAATCCAGATGGTTTTTGAAAATTTCTTACATTTTCTGTGTAAAAGTTTCTTTATTTAGAATTGACTCTAAAAAGGAACTCCAGAGATAAGAAAACAGGTCAGCAAATGAACGGTGGAAGGTGTGCCGTTTACTCGCTGTGTTCATATATTTTTCTAGTACAAGTAATTATCGTTTTTAGTATGAATGTTTTTATCATATTCATGTGATAGGTGTGTTTTATATGTATTTCTGCATTGATAATGATTTTCATTTTGTGTGTGTTTCTCAGTAGAGGGAATTAAATGTTTATAGGTTTGCATTATGCTATAAAATGTTCCGTACCATTTTAGCGCGTCAGTTGTAATCTCGAAAACGTTCACAATTCCGCCATTTTAGCAGATTAATTTCGTAAAGATTAATTAGACACATTTTTGATTTCTGAAGGATGCGTTTTTCCTTCTTCGGATTCCGAACAACTAACTGACTGACTTGCGTCTTCACTAATTCTTTTATATTTCCTTTCACGCCCAATCATTGCCGATTTCAGTTTGGCTGGAGTGTTATTCATTGGATGATTTTGCGTCATCTCTCCTTCATAGCATGACCTCTGCTGACCGAAATTTGCATAAGTCACTGTCTTCTATCTTGTTTCCAATCGGAAGTAAAGAATAGAAACGGGAAAACGATGTATGTTTTAGAGAGAAAGAAAGAGTGTGTATCTCTGTCAATCTATTAGAAAAAGAAAAGCGTATATTTCAATACGATTTAACTTTTACCTATCTTCTCACCACAATAGAAACGAATAGAAAGCAATAAATAAAAAAAGATTGATTAGAATTTTCATTTGGAGAAAGCACACTTAAAATAGTATAGTGTTCTCATTCCGCTGATCGTGTATAGGGATATCCCTTTAGTTCTTTTTGTTCACTCACTGCTCGCCTGTGACTTCAAAGTACATATTTACCTGACCAAGAGATTGAACTTATATTTGGGAATATACCTGCGGGGAGTACAAAATAAAAATAGCTTTCTTTTTTTCACTGTTTACAAATTCGCGAGCGACTGCGAAAATCGATTTTTTTTTTTTTTTTTTTTTTACTAATAGAAAAAAAGATTGCTTCCGTGCTGAGGAAAAGATCTAGGTAAATTTCGCGAGCAAGGGTAAAATACAGTACCGTGCAAAAGTAGTAGGACAAGAACTTTTATCTTTTATGAGGCATATTTACAGAAAATAAACAATTTAATTAAAGTAATTTGATTTGATTTACTCAACAAATGCTTTAACAAGAAAAATACTTGTTACAAAACAAATTTAATATTTAGTATAATGGCCTTTTGCTTTGATCACAGCTTTTATTCTGTCAGGCATTGGCATCACAAGCTTCTTTAATGTATTTAATGATATCTCCTGCCAAGCAGCTTGTATTTGTTCCCAAAGTCTGTCTTGCAAAGTAACATTAGATTTATCAATTTCTTTATTCAAAATATCCCACAGATGTTCAATAGAGTAGTTTCAAAATAACTTGTTTAATAGAAAATAGGAAAAATTAAAGAAAACTTTTTTTTAATACATTTCTTTTACATCTAGTTTTAAATAATCAATATTTATTAGCAATTTACTTGGCTTTTCACCCTGTATTTGGATTTCAGTGAGGTTTTTAGGAAAATCACCCCCTGTCCTAATACTTTTGCAAACTCCCAGTAGTGTGCAAAAGTGTTAGTACAGGGGTGATTTTAAACTTGATTTTGATGCCTCATAAGAGATAAAATAGTTCTTGTCCTAATACTTTTACACAGTACTGTATTTATCAACCAATGAAAAGAGAGCTATTTACAGAAAACAACAAATTGAATTTTCAATGACCGGTGTCATATGTTTCTCTCCCCCAAAAATGAGTGTATGTTTGAAGCTGACCACGTGATCAACTTGACTACATATTTCACGTTTTTCGGTCGGTCAACACACATAGACAGAAGGAAGCAGAAAGCGCTCAATACAGCTCCAATGTAACAGATATTGTCGACCGCTGATCGGACATAACTGTTCCTGTGACTCATATTCGCACCCCCTCACCTTCTTGCGTGTTGTTTTCTTCATCTCTCCTTCTTCCTCTTCGCCTACTCGCCGTATACAAAAAGAACGAGAGGAACAAGATATTACTACTCTTTGTTGATAAACATAGCGAAAACATGGACTTATCTGTATCTGCACAAATTACATTTTGCTGAAACAAACGAACTCTTAATTCTTTAAACTCGTTACTACACTTTCTTTTAGAACATTTTTACAATTAATAATTTCATACATACAATTTGGTGTTATGCTTTTCGATAAATAAATTTTCATTTATTAATACAAAAGAGACGCTTTTGTTTTTCCAAACTTCTGTAGTAAATTGTGGGGACTTAGGTTTGTATTTTAAAGGCCAATTTAATAAACATAATCCATGTCTCCATATACCCAAGTATTGGTTCGGGAATTTGTTGACATCGTTACTGAGAGTTCAATCACTGGCCGAGCTGCATGTATTTGGACTTAGTGGAAACGACGTAAACAGTAACTGAGCAGCACTAAATACTAGACAAAATATCCCGGGACATTACCAACGGAACGAGAATAGTCTATCCTCGTGGATTAAATAAAAGAAAATTGTCGGAAGGTTGCCCAGATCTACAAGTTTCTGACGAAGTTCGAGATGTACAACGGCTAAAATGTTGTGATAATAGCAGCAAATATGAAGACGATAATATAAATGATAGTAATTCTTCATCTCAGAAATTCAGATAGAAATTAAACAGGTATACTTACTTGAAATACGTGAAGCAGATGGTACAGATGACAATCACACCAATAGCGGTAGAAATTACGATAAAGAAAATAACTACAAAGACAAATGATATAACAATTATAATATGTGATTATGTAAAACTGAATGCATAAACAAATATGAAAATAGTTTTTAAATAGAATATTTGTTTTCAATTTAAGCGGTTGTAATTGCAAATAAGAGGAATAATAGCAAATTTTCCCAGTCAGAAAGCATAACTGACCGCAGCCTAGGAGAGCTGGAGTTTTGACAGAGGCTACACTTTGATCTGAAGTAGAAATTGGTTTTACATGACCAAAAAAAGAAGAAAGTGCTAGAAAATGTTCTTTCTTCTTTCTATGCCGTGTCCTTTCAGTACGTGGGCGACTATAGACCTCTACTTACCCCTATCTCTTGCCGCTCTTTACACTTTTCCTTTTGGTATCTCTCCCAGACCCTGCTCTGCTAACTACCTGCTCAAGCCCATCAAGTATACTAAGTGTTGCTTTCTTCTGTCTCTTTTCCTCGCTATCTGTCCCGTGAGTATCAGATTCTCCAAGCCCTCCTTCTTTATTAGGTGCCTCAGAAACTTTAGATGTCTCTTCCTGATATTTATTAGTTTTTTTTTAAATTTCCATCCTTTCCAAAACCTTGTCGTTGCTCGCATGTTCAGTTCATGATATCCTCAGCAGTCCTCTGTAGAAATACATTTCTGTTATTTCGAATTTCTTTTTCATTTTGAGGAAACTGTTCTGCATTCGCCGCCATATAAGAGAATGGTAAATTGAAAATCCTGTAAGAGATTTTGTAATTTCCTTTTTGTGTCTACTGTCAACACTGTGATGTCTTTATATCGTATGTTGTTAAGATTGTGGCCACCAATAATGTGTGGTGATACCAAGCAAGCGAGGGACCGGATGTTTGCCCTCAGAGGTTCATATAACAAATGACCAAAACTGGTCTTTGCGTATCTGGGCTTCACGCAGAAGTTCCGGTGGTAAACCAAAAATAAATAAATATCAAATTCCCTTTACGGACCCTTTTCGCGAGCCGACGTGAATTTTGTTTATCGTCCAATGGGAAGCCACAGAATTAAATTCACAAATGACTTGTTCGGAGCCCCGAAAACGAAATAAAAGGACGACACAGGAAAGCAATCGGGAGTTGAGAAAATACGAGCATAATTAACATAATTAACATACGCCAAGTGATCGTATTATGCGTGCCTCTCCTTTCTTTCTCATCTTCTTCTTCACTGTTCACTGAGCCACTTACTCGATAGACTGAGCGGAGACCTCAAAGACACTCCTAGCAAACAAACGCTCACATATAGATACGCACAAACTGTTTTTGGCATTTACTGCTACGAACATTTTTAACGACCTTTGTACCAACCAAAAGACTACTTTTATTTGTAAAAAAACCTTAATTGATATATATATATATATATATATATATATATATATATATATGTGTGTGTGTGTGTGTGTGTGTGTGTGTGTGTGTGTGTGTGTTTCTATACACAATTTGACTTTCTTGTTTTATACCCCTCTTATAGTGGGCTATCTACTAACAAGGCCACATTCAGTTAATCTGTTTCAACACACAAATACACTTCACTATAACGGATAACCCACTATAAATGAATCCTGGTAAGATTTCTAATTCCCTCAGAATCGCGTAACTATATCTGTTGAGTAAGTCTGGTGAGAAAACACACCCTTGTCTTACACTTCCTTTTATTTTTGTGTAGTTACTGAATTCATGTTCTATTGATACACCGGCAGTTTTCTGCTAGTATAGGTTCTGGATTATTCCAGTATCCTTCCCAAATGTGTTAAGGTTGCCTAACAGTTTCAACAGTTATTTGTAATATATTTTGTCAAACGCTTTTACATAATCTATAAAACACATATCCTTCTACATTTGTATTTCTCTCTTGAAGTATGAAATTCTAAAAGTTTGGAAAGGACTTCCTAAGAAAGTAATTACAAAACCAGTGATCAAAGAAGAATTGGGGTGCTGAAGAAAATTCATTGTAGACTTCTGTAGATATTAAATTGATATTTAGAAATAAAGCCATTACCCAAAGCCTGCCGGATTAAAACAGCGAAAATTCGTTTATTTTTAACAAAATCAATGAGTCAGTGCTTAGCATCTGAATTTTTAAATCTAGAACTTGTTTTGTTCACTACAGATTGACACTGACCAATTTCAAGATTACAACTATCCTTATCCTGGCCGGGATTCAAAGTATCTTTAACGGACATTTTTCCAGACTGCAGCCAAAATCTGTCTTACTAACAAACTTTTGGTTAAACCGAATACCGACTCACTCATCACGCTAAAGAAAATAAATAAAATATATTTTGAATCCTTGAGTCCGTTCGTTTTATTCAAAAGATTCCAGCAAAGAAAATTCTAACAACACTATATCCAGTCATATACTTTACGAAATTTTTCTCGAATTTACAAACTTTGCTTAATACACACAAAACTCGCGAAATTTCACACCTTGATGCGAAATGTTTGTCGTCCAATGGGAAGGCCAGAATCACATCCAAAATGACCTGTTCGGAGCAAAACAAACAAAATAAAAGACGGAGCAAGCTCGATCGTCGACAGAGAGAGAAAAATACGAACGTAACTAACACGTCCCTCGACAAACATCAAGCGATCGATATTATTGTCTCTATCTTTCTCTCTCACCTCTCACCTCCTTCCTTTTCACCATTCACCCTGAGCAATAACTTCAAAGACAATCCTACCCAACAACAAACGCTCATACATACATACATATATACGTTCCTGCCTACATACACATAAACTCATTCCAACAAGTTATTACTACGAACTCTTAATTCCTTAACTTCTTAATACTGTTTCTCATTTCTAGCAATTCATGTTATTCTTTTCAATTAATAAATTTCTATTTTGAACATACAAAATGTATACTTTTATTTTTCCATACATTCCAATCTACAACCCTCTGATGATAACAAATAATCCTTAAGTTGCAGGGAGTTCGATTATGTATGACACATGGTCAATTTAATAAACATTAACCATCTCCCTACTTCTAGAAATCTACTGTGCTTTTCTCAGCCTTAAGCAGCATAGAAATATCATTAGCAGATAGCCTCTTAACTGTTTTTTCAAGCATCTTCACCGTTTTTCTCTCAAACTGAAAGGTGTCAGTTTATATACATTTTAATCTGGTTTCGAGACTCAGGCACAAACATTAGTTTCTACTAACATTAAAGGTCACTTTGTGTCAAATTTTTTGATTGGTAAAAATTATATTATTTTTCTGCATTCTTTTCTTTTTCATCTTCTTATAACGTAAGTTATGCTTGCAGCCTTCCTGATTTTTGGTATTTTATTAACCGCAAATAATTAGGCTCTGATCCTGTAAATTTCCAGCATTTTTCTGCTGTGTTCAGTCCTTTCTTCCTCTTTTTTTATTTGAGGTTTTCCTTCTCATTAGAGCAGTAAAGAAAGAGAAGTTTAAAGAAAGAGAGAGAGGGGGGAGGTAGAGAGGGAGAGAGAGAAAGTGATACTAGTTTTAAAGGAAAGTGCAAATGACTTATTTTAATTTGAGTTCTTTTTATTTTTGTTTATATGTTTTATTATTTTTTATATTTATTTTATTTTTATTGGGACTCACTGTCGGTGAAAAGAAGAAATGATTGGTTTATTTTCTTGAGTTACAAGTGGTGACCAAAAAATAAAATTTTTACTAGCAACCAACAGCATATACTGTGAATAATACTAATAATAATAATAATGAAACAATTAAACAACATGAAAACAGAAAGAAAAATATTCAATAATGAAAGAAGGCAGTAAATGCAAAAAGATTTACATTTAGTAGATTCTGTAGAAAAGCAAAACAGAAGCCAAGAATCAACTATTGCGGCAAAAAATATGAAAAAGAAAGCCAAAGATAAAGCTCTTGAGCAGATGAAACAACACTGGCAAGACAAACCTCTGCATGGCCAATATCCAGAAAATGCTAATAAATCCAATGTTGATAAAGTTAATACTCATTGATGGTTATGTGCATCTGGATTAAAGTCTGAAACTGAAGGCTTTATTCTTAGTGTGCAAGACCAAATCTTTTCACTAGAAACTTTCAGGCAAATATTATACATAATAATGTGGATCCAAAATGTAGATTCTATGATAAATACCAAGAAACAATAGACCACCTAATCTCAGGCTGTTCTGTGCTTGCCCCAAATGAATATAAAAATCGTCACGATAGAGTAGGGCAATATTTACACTGGACAATGTGCAAGCACTATGGAAAATATATAAACAAACACTGATTACAGAAATAGAAGATGTCACCATTCTATGGGATTACACCATCTACACAGATAGAAAATTGAAGCAAATAGGCCGGACATTATTGCTAAAATCCAGAAAAAAAAACTTGCTTATTAATTAATGTGGCTTGTTCAGTGGATTGTAACATAGCAACCAAGGAATTCGAAAAACTGTCAAAATATAAAGACATGGAAATTGAAATAGAAAAAAATGTGGAAACTGAAAACAAGTATCATACCAGTGATAGTAGATGCACTTGGAATGATAAAAAATGGAACAAACACATTGAATGAATCCCTGGAAACCCCAGCTTAAGAGATATACAAAAAATTATTTTGTTAAGTACAGCCCACACACTAAGGAGAACTTTGTCTATGTAACACTAGGGATGTTAGGGAGATATGAAAAAACATGAAATGGAGCCATGACAAATCTCCATGACCTGCCTTAGCTCTTCCTGCAGACTTGGTAGGTAGTGCGACCATAGCAGAAATCGATTTATAATAAAAAATGACATAATAATAGTAAAAATAATAATTAAATGAAATACTTTGCTACTCCAAGCAAATGCAATGTACTAAATTAACAAACGACAGAAAGATAAGTCTCTTTACGGTCAATATTCTGCCGTTCCAAACCAGCTGATGTAGACAAACTCTATACCCATTATGTAATACAGGTTTGGAAGCTGAAACCAAAGGTTTTATTCTTCCTGCACAGGACTAATGCTTGCTAACTAGAAATTACAAAGAACACATCATCAAAAATTGTGTTGACTCAAGATGCAGATGCTGTGATAAATATCAGGTAACAATTATTGAGACAGGTAAGCTAAGTAATTGATTCAGACGTTCTGGATTGGGTTTTAGATTATTTTTACATACTACGTATCAAAGTAGTTTTATATTTTTATGTCTAAATTAACATTTGTTGTGGCTATTGGTTAATTTTTTCACAGAATAAGTGGAAACTTGAGGCAAAAAAGATATGGTTCTACAGAAGGATTCTGAGAATACCAGGGATAGAATATGAATGCAACCAAGATGTTTTAATGAAAATAGAAGCAAAAAGGACAATTATGCCTAAAATCAGAAATAATTGAAATTTCTGTGACACATTAAAGAAAAAGAAGGTAACTGAAAGAAATGTAGGACTAAAAAAAATGGACACTCACAAAATATATTGAAGGCAAGAGGGAGAGAAAAAAGCAAAGAGTAAGCGACTTAATGAGTAAGTGGTTGGCAGAACAAACAGGATAAGGGAAAATAAAAATGCAAATATTGCAGAGTTCCAAACAAAAGAAATCTGTGGTGAGACATACTTGTGACATTGCAACAAGAAGGAGGAGGAGATGAAGAAGAAGAAGAAGAAGAAGAAGAAGAAGAAGGGAGAAGGAGAAAGAGAAAAAAGAAGAAAGTCTTTTTTACACTGAAGAAGAAAAAGAACATAGTGAATTTTACACTAAAGAAGAAATTCAATTTTTACACCGACGAAAAAGAAAGAGGGGGATGTAAATTTTTACGCTAAAGAAGTAAAAGAAGAATGTAATTTTTACACTGAAGAAGAAGAAGAAGAAGAAGAAGAAAGAGAAGAAAGTCAATTATAACACTGAAGATGTTTTAAAATATTGTTGAATTTTTTTGGGTGCTAAATAATAAAAACAGACTAAAACAAATTTACTCACATTGCTGACATTCTTGGTCTTTGTAAACTCTTTCAAATTCTTCACTTATACAAGTTTGGTTTTCTGTATTGCAATTCTTCTTATTCCTGCAGTGACATACCTGAGAACATCCTTCACCAAATGTGCCAATTGGACAAACTGTTGAAGAAATATGAAGATTTTTAGAAATTAGTAAAATGTTGGTTTTATATTTGTCTTATTTACACCTGAAATATACATTAAAATGTCAATATACAAGTCATCATCGTATAAGAGGATGTGTCATATATTGGCTAAATCAGCAAACCAGATTTAATTAAGCATGCAGATAAAAATATATCTTCTTAATAAGACATTGTATTATTTTTTTTAACTTGAATATTATTCAGAAAATTATCTTTACTGAGTTATTTTTAAAACAATTTTTTAAAAAATGTTCAACAATCAAGTTTACATATCTGAAACATTTTTTCTAATTTTTAGTCATTTTCTTGGAGTTGTTTAAAAGATAAACTTTTGAGCCATTTTTGTGCATTGAGAATTTATAGGGAAACCAAATGGATAGAAATAAACTGAGATAAAATAAACCCTGAAATGATTTTGTAGTGCCTTAATAAACATATTATCTGCAGCAGCCCTGAGGGTATAAAAACAGACAAGCCCTTAAATATCTCTCTTTTCCTGTTTTTCTCCTTTCAAAGTATGTGTCATCAATTTTTTGCATCAAAGCAAAAGAGCTGTGGATACGTCATACACAAACACACATACACAGGTAAGTCAAACTGAAATACATTCATTTTTATTGTGTATTCAATTCATTTCTAGGAAAGAAACTTTTAAACTTTCTTTTTGTTATCTTTGTTTAATAAATGCTATTTTGCATCACAAATCAATTAGTCACTGTTATTTTGTGCATCTACTGTTTCAACACCATTATTTCAGGCAAAATATTATAGTAGAAACCTTATACATTAATTATAGAAGCAGCCAACACACTAAAGTTGATACATTTCTCATTATTATTTTGAATGTTTATAAGATAATTTTATATTTATTGTTTGGAAATGAAATTTAAAAAGCAGATTGAACAATTTATGCAATTTTAATAAAATGTTTATACGCATTTCTTACCTAAGTTTTGCATTTGTACAAAAACATTTCTGAAAAAAGCCATTCATTGATTATTTTTTCTAATTTTGTTTCTTTCATGTAAATATTGAAAACATTTTATTCAAACAAAAATAACGAAAACAACTTTGGACAATATTAAGAACTGCAATCAACATTTAATTGAGAAACATGAAAATTCTGTCTATTTTACAGGTTTTCCACATTCAGTGACTGGAGATATCTTTCAATCACTCTCTCTCTCGCTCTCTTTCTCTCTTTCTCACACACACTCATACACACCACAATTGATAAAACACCAGATGAACTTCAGATGTTGTGATTCTATTGTAAAAGGTAAAAAAAATTATTTGATATCTTTAAAATTCAATTTTCTCACTTGTTGAGATGGTTGTGAAGATGATTTTGGTGTTCAACTTCCGAAATGAAAGTCATGTACAGAAAATGAGAATATGTACAGCTACAATTATTGCCATAAAACAAGAAATGATAACTGTAAGATGAAGGCAATTCTTTTTACAATATTAACATCTGTAATAATAAATAAGAAAAGCTGATGCAGAATTTCTTCTTTTATTCAGAGTCGAAACATTCAAAGAAAATAATATTTTGAAATGAATCCTGATCCAGCTTATAAGAATATCAGACATGCTTTTCTTAATTTGAATTCTTGAGTTCAATCCTGGTTACATTCATTATTCAACCCTTCTTTTTTATTGGTTTTATTGGTTTTCAATGTCCTTTACAAAGGTATTTGCAGATTTTCATTAAGTTGGGCCATAGCAGATTTCACAGCTCGTCTAACTTGTCTCAGTTACCATGCCAACAAGCATCTTTCATTGTTAAAAAGGAAGATAATATAGCCTCCCTGGGACACCTCCACTTTCCAAATTACTAAATGATCTGTCACCAAAGCATTCAATGACCAGTTCTTTTATTTTGTCTTAAGGAAAATACTTCCTTTTCTTTTATTTCCTTTAAATTTTTATTTGTTTGGTATTCAATTTGTGCTGCGTTATTTCCTCTGCTTAATTCGCGCACATCAAAAGAAACATTTGGCATGTGTATGTGTGTGCATGTGTGTGTGTGTGTGTGTGTGTGTGTGTGTGTGTGTGTGTGTGTGCGCACCAATTTCAATTCATCAATAAGAGACCTGCAGTTTCTTTCACTCTTCCTCATTTATTCTATCACTTCATTTTTTTCCAATTGTGTTTATTGTTTCTAGGTCGTCTAGTTAAGTGTATCTCACCCTTTTTAAGCAATGGCACATATAAGAGAAAATGCAAATAACACAGCACATTTAACAAAATTAAAAAAAGGGTATGCATTTAAATGTTTTGAGATAAAACCATAGATTTAAAAATACACACACACAAATATGAACTTATTTTATTTCAATGTTTTTATTCAACTATCTGTGCAGCTTATTTCATATGAAACCTGTACCTGGTGTTTTTTGGCAATTTTTTCAGAATTTCATGGCACTCTTAAGAGGATCCTGCAGCAATGGAGCACGTAGTTGCTTAATTTCAATTCAATTTTTCTTCTGTACAATATTCAAACTAATTCATATGAATGAGTGATTGGAATGAGATACAAAGAAAAATCTCTCCCAGTCAATAATATCAACACTAAGGAACAAAAATGCAAGGTTCAACTTTGACATCTTCATTCCTGCTTCCAGTAACACTTTAACTTAAGGTACCATAATCATGCTGATTGCACAAGTGATATTCTGTTTAATATACAGTACTGTGCAAAAGTATTATGACAAGAACTATTTTATCTTTTATGAAGCATCAAAATAAAGTTTAAAATCACCTCTGTCCTAACATTTTTGCACACTACCAGTAGTGTGCAAAACATATTAAGACAGGGAGGATTTCTTAAAAACCTCACTGAAATTCAAATACAGGGTGAAAAGCCAAACCTCTGCAAGAATTATTTAACTAAAAAGGAAATGGGAGGAAGGCTTCAAAATTTGAATTGGCCCCCTACAAAGCCCTGATCTCAATTTTATTGAACATCTATGGGATATTTTGCATTTATTTGATAAATTTTTATTCTTAAGGGATTTAATAATAAATAGTTTTTTGTATAAACATAATGAGGTATGTATATAAATAAGTATACATATGTGTATACACACAGACACACATCGATATATTAATATTAATCAGGTGTTAATCAAGCAAGAAGAAGAAGAAGAAGATGAAGAAGAAGAATATTGGCAGATAATAATGATAATTCCTCATGTGAATATAATAATGATACTTGCTTATTTCAAAGATCGGACAATATTTCCTAGTTTTTTATTAATAATGCATTATTTTGTTTGTTATCAGATCATTTTATCAAAATGATGCTAGTAACATTTCGTTGAGATATGATTCTATGATCATTTAAGACATGAAACTGGCAGTTTCCATACATTGTTGATTTCAGTGTCCACAATGTTGATATAGGTACATGTCTATGTGTGTGTGTGTGTGTGTGTGTGTGTGTGTGTGTGTGTGTGTGTGTGTGTGTGCATGTACATGTGTGCATGCATGTATGTGTGTGCGTGCATGTATGTGTGTGTGTGCATACAAACAACTGTTATTGAAATCAATCTAGTTAGTATATGTCACATTTTATTATATTTTCCAGCTTGTGGTATATTCAGATCAAATTCCTGGGTTGACTATTCAAAGATCATAATATCATTGTTAGGGTAAATACAACCATCTCTAGTGATTGTCAAGACTTTTAATGTTATCATTGCCATAAAAAAAGGGTTTTAAACTTTATCTTGACATTTTTTAGAAACACTATAATTTAATTATGCATAAATCAAATATCCAAGTGGTAACAAGTCTTTCTTTGCAATATCTTACCTGTACAAGTTTTATTGAGATGTTGCTGGTAACCAAGTGCACAGCCTTGCAAACATTGTCCTGTCCATTGATCACAGGATGAATATTTACATTCTGGACAACTATTACTACATCTGTTACCATGGAAACCAGGTAAGCATTCTGTAAAAATATATAGATAAAAAAGAATCAGAATATGAGCACAATATACAAATATACTTGTTGGCTTTCCTGCATCTCTTCTACAAATACTTTCATGGCTTCTGCTTCGATGAACTCAGCTCATTGGTACCCTCTATATACGAATTTCCACGAGCCACAAGATTAGCAAGTAGGTCCCACTCTTTTACTGTCAAACCAATAAATTGTAAACGCAAATTCTACTCCATTAGCTTCTTTTCTCGTACTTCCCGCATGTGGAATTCTCTTCTGCATACTTGCTTTCCCGACAGTTACAATCTCCAAGAATTTAAATGTAAAGTCAATAGTCATCTCCTGTCTCACTAACTTACATCCTCTCTCTCATGTTTTTTCTTCGTCACTCTCATCAGTACTCTCTTCCCTCTCCTACTCTCTTCCTGACACCCCCTGCTACCTCTCACTCCTCATAAGATTCCTCCTATGTAACTCCTTGCACAACAGTGGCAGTAAAATGCCTTGCTTGGGGCGACACGATTATAAAAAAAAAATTTATGTTTGAATTTCTGGGATGAGTAGTTATCACTATTTACATTATTTATATTTGGATTATTGTCCTCATTGTGGTTGTTTTTATTACTTTTCAGCCATTTTGTTCCCTGGCCTTCATCATGTTTATATTGATCTGGGTATGATGATAAATTACATCCGGCAGCAAGGTCAATAATCAGGAGGTTTAGAGGAGCATGGAACCACTTCTTAATTGCTGCTGTTCCCAGATCCACACTGACCTGGAGCAGTAGCACCTGTTAGGGTCCCAGCTATGGGTAAACTGGGGTCATTTAAGAGAAAAAGAAAAAGTTAGACTGGATGAGAGTCTTTAGCTTTGGATAGCAACTTGTCTAAGAGAAGGAAATCTCTGAAATAAATAACCTCTAAACTTATTCTTTGTAGAATAGGGTAGGCTGAACGCTTTAACCTTGAGAGGTTAAAACTTGCTCCAATATTTCATGATGGTTCAAATATGGAGCCATCAAGAAAACTCTGTCCAACCCATGCTAGCATGGAAACAGACGTTAAATGATGATGATGATTATGATGATGATTAACCGACATGGAATTCTGAACTGAACCCTTTAGTCCTTGTTGATACACACTCTCATCAGAATGGTCATTCTCTCTCCTTATTTCATTTCTTCCTACGGGTGATCTTGATGGAGATGACTGTGAAGGCCTAGTCTACTTCTGAAGAATCATGAGCTGGTGTCACAGAGGAGTGCAGATGGTAGACATGGCTGGGTGAGTTGGGCCTTCCTGACAGCATGTCACAGATCCTTTACTTAATCTATGAGGGTAAGGCTAGTTTTATTTGACTGCTCATATCTAGGAATTTCTCTTCTAGTTGTTATTTTTTACTACTTCTCAGTTATTGCTGGCCATGTTTCAACTGAGCCCAAATATTCAAAAAGAAAATTTATGTTTAATGTTATATGTTGGTATATTCTTTTCTATAAATTTTGAGATGTTCCACCATAGTATTTTGCAGAGCATTGTTTATGAAAAATATCCCAAACCCTTCAAAAGCAGTTAAATATTTAATCAATATAACTTTTGTATATGTCTATAATTTTGGCTGTTGTATGCTTTGGCCTTCTTCAGGTACTAGAAATTTTGAACCCCTTATTTCAATCACTGAGGCATATCATTCTCATTCCATGTGCAATGCCACTTCTAGTATCCATGTAGTTATCTTCCTTTAAGCCAACTCTCTAAGTTATTTGATCACCACTGCTGTAGACTGGTATTGAACTCACAACTCTTTGGGTCAAGTCACTGAAACTAACCAATGCCTATATATACCCAAGTGATCAAAATAACAGGTTCAGTTCAAAATTTCTAGCACCTGAAAAAGGCCAGAGTGTAAATGACAAAACATCATAGACATGGTAATAAGGATGAGGGCATTAGGCCGAACAATGTAAATAATGTAAATATCATTTTTATTATTGAGATAACTTTGCATCAGAAGCAGGGGCCTTCCAAATTGAGTTTAAGCATAAAATACATCAACGAAACAAATGAAATTTAAAGAAATGAATGTACACACAAAAAGTGTCCTTGAAATTAAACAGCACATGCAGTAGACCTGTTGCCAGCAAAACCTTCCTAATCGAAATTTATATATAGTAATGGTAATGTGAATATTAGCTTTTTCTTTATGAAGAACATTTGATGACTGAGAAGCAGATACTGCTTTTTCAGGAAAATAGGTTTCTCTAGTCCAGTAACTGTTATTGCTCTTTCCAGTATTTATTGGGGTTTCCTTCCGACACTTTATTTTGATGTTTGAATGTCAGCTTCTTGATTATGTCATTATTTTCTCTTTCAGTTAAAATTTATAAAATCTCTAAGTAAAAAACAATTTTCCAGGAAAATAAGTTTCTCAAGTCCAGTAACTGTTATTGCTCTTTCCTGTATTAATGGGGGTTTTCTTTCTACACTTTATTTTGATGTTTGAATGTCAGCTTCTTGATTCTGTCATTATTTTCTCTTCAAGTTACATGTTCTATTCATTTTAGTTGTTGCCATTATTAAAAGTCTTCAAGTGATGTCATTTCTGTTATTTGGTACAGTTCTTTGTTCGTGATTCTGTAGTGCCAGTCTACAAGGTTCAAAGAGAAATGGTCTTCACCAAAACCCACAGGCTTCACCCACCCAAAGCCATTTTTAACCATTGATCTTAGAAGCAGTTGTATACATTTGACACTTTAGATATTTCTGAACCGGCTTGGTGTCATGCATGACATGACATTCCTATGAAAGTCATGATTTGACAAGGCTATTTAAAGATATAACTAAAGTTTAGAAGGTTAATGTTTTGGTTTTGTAACAACTTGCTGTATTAGGTGAAACTGCCTCCAGTGTAGCTTATTCTACTTTCAGTTTCCTTATCTTCTATACTGAGATTGTTAAAACCAATTCATACACCAAGGTATTTGAAATCCTTCATATTTACTAATTCCACATCCTGAATTTTTATGAGGAATTCAGTGTAGGTGTCATCACTGCTTACATCCCAATTCCAGATCATAGTTTCTATTTGGGAAAGGTTTTTGAATCCCAATTCTTTAAACACTTGGTAGAGGAAAATGAATTTCTGTTAAAGATCCTTCATATCCCAACTATGAATATCTATATAATCAGCATAACTGTGATATCTATATATGAGTTGGATTATCTGTAATATGAGCTTGTCAATGAGATTATCTATATCTGCATGTTTACTTTATTGGGGGAAATACAATACAAATATTTTTATTCTTCATGTACAAATGTAAATATTTAAATTTGCTACTCACGCAAGATTTCAACTTCACAAATCATTAATCTGCCTTTTCTTTTTGTTATTTCAATTGTTCTTCCAAATAGAATTTTTCTGCATTTTATATCAATAATTTTTGCAGTGAATTCTACATAATTACAAAGTTGATTGTCAACTTTTATTTCAGCTTCTGAAAGATGCCAAACTGAAAAATAATTTTAAAAAATGAATAAAATTACAATTAAAAATTAAAATAAATTCTTTCTTAATTACCAAGAGAATTATTTATTTCACTTAAATCATATTTTACAATAAATTCATTAAATATGTCGCAAATAATTTCACACTTTGAAGACAGTTTAATTGAAGGAATTCTTCATGAGATTCAACAATGATTTCCACTTGTTAATATAAATGGATAACAGAACACAATGATCTGTCCAATCAAAATACTGAAATTTTTAAAAAATTTTTGTTGTGAGTAAGGAACTCAATTGTCTTATTAATCATTAGAATATAGGATACAAATCCTATATCATCCATTAAAAACACAAAATAAACAACATTTGGGAAAAACCCAAAGCTAAATTGCACACCTGAAAAAGTGGATCCAAACGGCTAAAAGCTTTTTTCTCGCAAGTCAGTGAAAAAAGTGATATTCTGGATCCTGATTAGTTGACAAATCAAGAAATTCAAAATACATCAGCAAAATGGTTTTTTCATAGTTAAAGAAAAAATTGTTCTGGGATCCTCCCACGTAATCAGAATTCTATATTTAAGGAGGTCCTCTGACTGGTCACAGCAGTCAGTCAGTCAAGAAGGTCACTGAAAGACAGAAGTTTAGTCACTCAAGCAAGCAGTTGATAAGTCAGCCAGCCATGCCAGGCCAGTCAATCCCGAGAGGCAAGGGGCACAGTGTCAGTTCAACACAGGATGTTAGACAATAAAGAGACCAGTACCAACAAACTAATCCTTTGCCTACTCAACCGTTATGAATGGAAAGAAGAGAAGAAACACCTGCAATGGCCATAAAACTTTTCACAGCTCTTGGCAACCAGAAAGGAGAAGTAACATAGACTTACTACCCAATTTGAAACACTTTCTTTTTCCACCTACTTAACGGCTGATACATAAAAAGGAAAGAAACATTGTGCTACTACTCTGTGTAATTACAGGCTCAAAACCAACACTTTCATACTCAACCAACTTTCGTTCAAATACAACAGACACTTTTATAGTCAACAAACATTAATGCTAATATAAAAGACACTTTTCTATCAACCAAAAGATACACAAATTGCACAAATTGTTTATACTGTATATATGTTGTCAAATACAAAATTTTCATATTTTTATACAACATTTCTTATTGCATTGTCTTTTCTTGAAATTTGTGTTGTATTTTTGTGAACCGGATATCCCACATTAAATCGCCTTTTTTAATCTGGGTGTTCTGGAACCCCATAAGTATAAACCTCAATGAATCAAATATAAAATCCTTTATACTTTTTATACTTTATACTAAATATGAAAGTATTTCTACTCCTCAAATAATTAGTTCACAAAAAAAAGTAATTTGCTCTGCTTCAGACAATTTTCACACAAAATGATTCATAGAAGGTTTTTGCTGTTCATAATACGTATGGGTAACTAACATTTGTTTTTTACACTTGATCAAAAATTGATGTTTGGTGAATGAAAATTTGATCATCTTCATGAATTCTTCAAATACTGCATTAGAAACACAAAATAACAGTCATGGGCTGTAATAGTCACTCTTCATATAATAGATGCATACATACATACATACATACATACATACATACATACATGCATACATAAATACATATATACATACATACATAAATACATACATACATACATACATGCATAAACAAGGACTTGATGCCACAGAGCATAAAACAGATTTAAATTGGTAAAAAGTCATT
The DNA here is from genome assembly GCA_037127315.1 of Ascarosepion bandense. Classification (NCBI taxonomy): domain Eukaryota; kingdom Metazoa; phylum Mollusca; class Cephalopoda; order Sepiida; family Sepiidae; genus Ascarosepion; species Ascarosepion bandense. The sequence continues at coordinate 236,649 of JBBBDQ010002346.1, forward strand.
TTTTTTTACCTTTAGGAATACTTTCAAGTCAACATATCTTCAGAAGAAATCATTGGCATTTTTTTTTTCAACAAAAACAGGAAGATAACTTATAATAGGGAATTAGTCCTTTACTGTCCTGCACAGAGCCTTCTCAGCAAACCAACTGTGTGTACTTAAAACCAGAGATTTCACTCGCTTAATCGACTCAGTCGATTAAAAACTTAATTGGCCGATTAAAGTTAATTGCCTTACTTGACCACGGTCAATTAAAAATAAAAGAAAATCTGATTCCTTTTACAACCCAAAAGTATGCCATTGAAAATTCACAAGTTACTTAGAATGACCTACAATGAAAGAAAGAAAAAAATACGCATACTTCTTTCAACCATGCACCGAAAAAACAAATTATACAAGTAAGTAATTTTTTTATAGAAAATCGTTGAGAAAATCAGATTTGTTATTTTTGTATCATCTATGAGATGGAGGTTGTAGTCAAACAGAAGAAAGAAACATTTGGATAATTTTTTATTAAGTTGGTTCTAACCTTTTTAGAACCAACTTAATAAAAAATTATCCAAATGTTGGAGAATTTTTGTCTTTATTTTCACCTAAAATTAAAGCCAAAATACGCTGTTTAGAACAGCTCATGATTAAACATAATAGACATTCATTGTCTCTTATATTTAGCAGTATATATATATATATATATACTGCTAAATATACTGTTCTATCGCCTAGTCAGTCATGGATTGAAAAAGATCACCCAAGCATATATCATTTATGGCACTTAACTGACTGATATATATATATATATATATATATATATATATATATATATATCAGTCAGTAAAGTGCCATAAATGATATATGCTTGGGTGATCATGTCTTTTTCAATCCATGACTGACTAGGCGATAGAACACAATCTATTCTGCTATTCAACCCATAGCTGTATGGAGAAGAGTTGGATTAATACCATTCTCAAGGTTGCTGGTGCAAAAGTGAATGCAACGAATTCAACTAAAATTCAAACTCAGCTTTTTGATTTCTCATTCTAAGCCAATCATATATATATATATATATATATATATATATATATATATATATAAAGAAAAACAACAGTTGTAGAATTCATAGTGCTCAATACAGCATATATTAATTATAATTAAATTTGTTTGTTATTCAAAATTAATTTAATTTACTTTGCAACATGGACATTTCTGTTTCATGATTTTACTTTGTCATCAGGCAATGTTGACTTATTTTTGTGAAAATGTAAAAATGCAAATCATTTTCGCAACAATAAGTCAGCATTGACTGATAACGAGGTAAAATCATGAAACATAGAAATTTCCATGTTGCAATGTAAATTAAACAATTTTTAAATTAAAACAAATTTAATTATATATATATATATATATATATATATATATATATATATAATAAAGTATAGTTTTAAGATATGCTATATTTATGGGTTAAAGTGACCATAACAGGAATAGAGTCTATGTAAATATAAATGTGGTCTGATGATTACATATAAGCATGAACCTGACTGTTTTCACTGCGCATTAACGTTAATGTCCACTTATATATATATATATACATATACATAGATAGACAAGAACATTCATAAATGGATAGATAAATACAGACATAGATAGAAAGATATATACTTTGATCTATATTTGATCCTAAATCACACACACATACACACACACACACACACACACACACACACACACACACACACATATATATATGGCAATAAAAACACAAATTTGATTACAATTGGCCATGCCAAATATAAAAACAAAAAATGTCAGTTGTCCAGTTTCATTCCCCCCTCATCAGAACTGTAACGGGGAAATATTATGACAAACTCTGTACATATATCTTGGGTGAAATGACTGAAATGGAGGGGAAAATTCTTTTGCTAAAAATTATTTCACGTGAAGATGCAAATGACCCAACAAAGCAAGCAGAAGTAAACACTCACTTTAGGTCTTTTGCAGCTGCCTAATTTTATACTTTTTTTGTTTTTGTTTAGGGATTTGTTATTTTCCCATAGCTGGGATCCTAACAGGTGTTACCACCTCAGGTCAGAGTGAACCTGAGAACAACAACAATTAAAAAGTGGTTCTGTATTCTCAAAACCTCCAATCTCCCAGTCAGAGGCCTGGCTACTGTATTCAGCTACAAAAGACATAATGATACTTACTTATAGCTAAAACCACCATCCATTGAATGTTGCTACCATATCTGGTTTGGTGTTCCTGCTACAGAACTGTGCAAAAGTATTAGAACAAGAACTATTTTATCTTTTATGAGGCATCAATATAAAGTTCAAAATCACCCCTGTCCTAACACTTTTGCACAGTAAAAGTATTAGGACAGGGGTGATTTTACTAAAAGACTCACTGAAATTCAAATACAGAGTGAAAAGCCAAGTAAATTGCTAATAAATATTGATTATTTAAAACTAGGTGTAAAAGAAATGTATTAAAAAGAAGTTATATTTAATTTTTCCTATCAAACAAGTTATTTTGAAACTACTCATTATTCTATTATCCTTGGATATGACTGACTTTTTTCTTATTCCCTCCTTTCGAATTGATAAACCTAATGTTACTTCGCAAGACACACTTTGGGAATAAATACAAGCTGCTTGGCGGGAGATAACATTAGATACATTAAAGAAGCTTGTGATGTCAATGCCTGACAGAATGAAGGCTGTGATCAAAGCAAAAGACTATTATACTAAATATTAAATTTATTTTGTAACAAGTATTTTTTTCTTGTTAAATCATTTGTTGAGTAAATCAAATCAAATCACTTTAATTAAATTGATTATTTTCTGTCAATATGCCTCATAAAAGATAAAATAGTTCTTGTCCTAATACTTTTGCGCAGTACTGTATATCTCAAGATTTTTGACAAAATTCAAAGAAGGAGCTGCTATGTTATCAGTCCTAACCTAGTATCTCAACTTAGGTCACTATTCCATAACTGTGACATAGCTTCCCTCTGCATTTTCTATAAATATTTTCATTGTTTTATTATGATCTTCTCCTTGGTACATGGATCACATGAATTCAAGCATACTATTAGATTGATAACTAGATTTCATCACTGTTGAATTAGTTAAACGTAACCATAAGTTCTAGTTTAATATGAATTAGTCTTTCTCACACTTCTCACTTCTGTTTTCTTGTTTCCTTGCCACCTGCAATCTTCAGGAATTTAAATGCAACATTAACTGCCATCTCCTGTCTTCCTGATAGCTGTTCTTTTATTGTTCCTTTTTGTCACTAAAGTCTTCTCATTCTCTTTCACTCCCAATAACCCTTTGCATCTTAGTGGCATTGTTGCCTTGCTTGAGGTGAAATGATTGCAAAAAAATAATATGATAGAAAGATAAGGAACAGGCATGCATATAAACAGACTTAAAAAATAGGAAGATATGAACAGACTGAGATAGATAGATAGATAGATAGATAGATAGATAGATAGATAGATAGATAGATAGATAGATAGATAGATGTGAACAGACTGAGATAGATAGATAGATAGATAGATAGATAGATAGATGTGAACAGACTGAGATAGATAGATAGATAGATAGATAGATGTCTGCACTAGGTTTCAAATTTACTTACAGTATTTCTTGTTATATATTCTCATCTGTGAAATATTGTATTTTTTTCCAAGGTCAACTTTCCATTTTGGATTCTTTTCAATTTTAGTCTGTGCACACAACATTTGTTCATGTTTCTGGTTATTGTTGCCATCCACAGCCAAATTGGCAGTAAAATTGAACTTCAGGCTTTTGCAGGCATTATTAAAAGGAATATAAGAAAAATGAGTTGAACTCTGCGATGCCATCTTCTTCAAAGCCACATTTACTGCAACAGATTCAAGAATAACAAAATAATAAACTCATGATTCTTACCAAAGAATGAATTGTGTAAGATGTGCATGTATTTATACATATACTTACATTACACAAAAGAAAAAGTATGGGACTGCTATGTAATGTCTAATCTCCTATATGGCTGTGAATAGAGAACATTAGAAAAGCAAAAAATGTGGTTCTATTGTTCAATTTGAGAAATCTACTGTGGAATTGATTATATGAAAAGCAAGGAAGATTTAAGGAAAAAAGAAACTATGAAGAAACTGTTGGTAGCAATCAGAATGTGACAGGTAAAATTTTGAGACATAATGAGGAGAGTAGGTTTAAAAATTTAACATTCACAAGACATATCAAAGGCAGAGGAAAACAAGAAATAAACAATTTGATAAATTTGAGCAAATTGATAGATGAACAAGTGACACAAAGACAAAAAAGGGTTCATAAACAAGCAAGTATTAGTGAGAATATAAATGGAAAACATAAAAAAGGAAAGTTGTGGAGAGACATGATTATTCACATCCTGAAAGAACAGAGGATCAAAGGCAAGAAAAATAAAGGAAATAAGTAGCATACTTGATGAATATAAATAAACAAATTCAAGAAGCAAGTAGCGCAAAGACAAACAAAGATCCGAAAACAGCAAGAATGGCTGAGGGTTAGAAAAGAGAACAAGCTGTTTTTTACTGTTCTTTGTTCTTACAATAAAAACCAGGAATCATGATCCATTATGTCTCTTCAGGATGTGGCACATAGACATCAGTCAATTAAGTGCCATATGTGATACACATTTGGGTGATCATGTCTTGATTGACTGGGCAGAAGATTTTCCCGCAGTAGATTGCCATTACTTTCTGCAGTAGACTGGATCATGATTCCTGGTTTTTATTGTAAGAACAAAGAACAGTAAAAAACAGCTTGTTCTCTTTTCTAACCCTCAGCCATTCTTGCTGTTTTCGGATCTTTGTTTGTCTTTGCGCTACTTGCTTCTTGAATTTGTTTATTTATATTCATCAAGTATGCTACTTATTTCCTTTATTTTTCTTGCCTTTGATCCTCTGTTCTTTCAGGATGTGAATAATCATGTCTCTCCACAACTTTCCTTTTTTATGTTTTCCATTTATATTCTCACTAATACTTGCTTGTTTATGAACCCTTTTTTGTCTTTGTGTCACTTGTTCATCTATCAATTTGCTCAAATTTATCAAATTGTTTATTTCTTGTTTTCCTCTGCCTTTGATATGCCTTTTCGTTTTTTTATGATAAGAACTGTGATAATGTGAAAATAATTTCTTTAAATTCATGTACAGTAGATTGCAAAATTAGTCATTTTTACAATGAAAGAATGTTTTGCTTTCACAGAATTTGAAAATTGATGACTACTGAAAAAATTAAAAGTAGAAAAATAGGAATTGGTCATTTCTCTCAGTAATTATTACAAACATAAACTTCAGATAAAATTATTTTTACTTCATTGTCATTAATATGACTCAAATATTTTCAGTTTATGAATTCAGTAAAAAACAGCAATGCTGTCTCATAAGTAATCGATACAAAACTTATAAAAGATTACAGTTACAATATCTGACAATAATTTTCTCTTTTTATTAAAGAAAGAGAATACTATCACTAACTGCAATTTTATTCGTCTTTCAGCAGAATACATGCATAAAAATTGCATTCAATTACAATATAGGAACATTAATCATATAAGAAAATTGTTTTTAAAAAAGAAATGAATTCATTAAAAATGATTCTTTTTATGCTCTCAAAATTCTATAAATATTAAATAAATTTCTAAAATTTGGAATAGACTTAGAAATTAGTCTATCTTGTTTTCATTGCTATATCATCAAACACAACTAAAAACACTAAAATCATATTCCATACCATAATTTAATCATATTCTATACCATAATTTAATCATATTCCATACCATAATTTAATGTTTGGCAGTGAGAACCACTTCTTCCACTTTCACAGCCCATTGAACAGTTTCCAGTTATCATATGACATTCACTATTATTGGCACAGTGACATATCTTATCACAGTTTTCTCCAAACCAAAATGATGAACATCCTGAAAAAGTCATTTTTAATCCAGAGTTAACATAAAATTAACTTTTATAGATAGTCAAAAATTCTTAATAATCTTCTGAAATATTTGATTAAGAAAATAATTAAAACTGTAATAATATATAAATGAAAGAGTGTAGTCATTTGCATATAGATGAGAGACATTATATAAACCCGAGGGGTCATGAGAGGGAAAAAATTTGTCAGCAGTGATTGCAAGCAGCTTGTAAATACTATGGTTAGATATCACAACAACAATGGTATCGCTGACAGGATTGCCATTAGCCCTAAAGGACTGTAATTTTTTGGATACATGGTTAAGTTGCATTGAAGGAGGTATTCAAACCAAGAAGTTGAAAAATGAAGCAAAAGGGAGAGAAAATGAGGTAATAGACCATTTTATGGTGACTGCAGGAGTTGAGACAGTCAGAAAAGTTTCAATAATGGCCAAGACCCTGAAATTAAAAGTCATGACTTTTAAGGCAATAAGTCAAATTATCTTAAGGAATGTATAATCAAAAAAGAAGTTGGTCTTGAAAAAGACATAAAAAGATTTATGCTCATGAAACAAGAACATATTGAACCAGTCATTATAATATCTACAAAGACTAAGAAAGATGTAAGTTTTTTTACTGTGTGTGTGTGTGTGTGTGTGTGTGTGTGTGTGTGTGTGTGTGTGTGTGTGTGATGCACAAACCCAAGGCTTGAAATAACGGCTATAAGAGTTTAAATTCATGGTCAAAAGAGAGCGTCAAATCATGGTATTTTGTGCAAAAACAGTTGGGTTTCGCAGTTAACAGTGCTCTTCCTTGAGGAAATGTTTCATAGTGAGATTTCTCTGCTTTTTCCATTAATGAATGAGAAATCTAAGTGTCATACTCCTGGGGTAAGTACGGGTCTTCTGCAGTAAGGACTGTGTGTAGTTTTTCTCTTGGGTAGGTGCCTCAAAGGAAGATTTCTCTGCTCATTCACATAAGGAACGAGAAGCTGTCAGGACAGACCACATTCTTTGCAGCAAGAATTGTGAGTAGTCCTTTAAGCCGGGCCTTTGAAGTAGCAGCTGCTGAAAAATGGGAAAAGAGGCCCAATAGGGTTCAGTTAGTATTTTCATGAGTTCTGGGACTTCTGGTTGTTCCCTGCTAATTACTTCCATTGCTTCTCTGGTTGAATCAAATAAGAAAGTCTCCAAAATAGCCAACAAGTGAGATAGTTTTTATAAAGACTAATTGGCACTGTGATTTGTAAAATCTTCGGAGTGAAGAACCTGTCATGTTATTTTATTTATGAGTAATAAATAACAGGAGTATACAGTTTAATTAAAAAATCTTTTAAGAGGTTTATTTACAAGTACATACAAACAATAGTCCATATCTGTTCACCCCTGCTCTCTTCACCAGTCCCCATCCTTGTCCTGAAGTGTGTTAATACCTTCTAGGGATAAGCAGAGTTCTCCCACTTAGACAACTATATTGAAAGTATTGCCACCTCTCTTGTTTCCTTTTCTTTGATTGACACAGATCTTGTTTATAAAAATTTTACCTAAGGTAGGTGAGTTGTCTCCTCCTGTCAACTTTACTCTTGAGAGGGCATCTTCATTAATGTCCTCTTTTACCTGGCTCCTCAAAGGGTTAAGACGCGAGTTTCATAACTGCTGCAAATATCTGCTGTTACACCTTAAAGGGCTGTACTACTAACTAGTATATAAAACACTCAACTATATAAGAACTTCAGTTAAGTGGATTCATAATTGTTTATTTTGTATAACATATTAAAGCCACAAACTGATCAATTTGTTTGCAAGGAATAATATTGTTGTAATTGTATTTTACATGACTGTATTATAATATTCTTTAAAACTTCCAAAAGGTGTTTCTATCTTCTTCCTGTACTGACTTCATCAGTCATCACCTTAACCATTATTTATGGTCTAAATCAGCATATGTTGGTTAAATTACATCTTCCAGATCTTGTCCTGATAGTATTCTCTGCACCTTAGTTTGCTGATGAAAATGAATGGCCATCTGTATATTTATTGTCTCTCTGATGCACTTTGGTCTATCCGCTGGAATCAAATGATGTCTATTCTTTTGTATAGCCCCATTTGGCACATTAACTAAGTAAGGTCATGGTGCTGAAGTTTTCTTTACCACAGTCCCAGAGACTTTGGCATCTGTCAACCGTACTTGTTTCTCTGCTGAGAGGCTGCTGAGATTAGATGCTTGGTGGCACTTGTAGTAACTCTGATTAGCATCCTTTCTCTCCTTTTCATTTGATGGCAACGTTTCTGGTGATGATGGGTCTAATTGCAATGGATGAATTGGTACTGTAATATGAATTGGTACTGTAGGATGCAGACTGTGTCCTATTAGTAACTGAGCTGGTCTATGTCCATTCTGAAGTGGAAATGAGATTTTTATACCATTAAGACTAGGTACAGATCTGTCACTTTGGTCAAAAGATTCTTTGTTATTTGGACTGTCTTTTCAGTTTCTCCTTTCTGGATATTTATGGCTGCTGATCTCATGCTGGAATCCATACTTTAAGGTAAAAGCTGAAAATGTACTGCATGCAGATTCTGGTTTGTTGTCAGTTACCAACACCTGTTGCCATCCATATTGTGCAAAAATTGATTTTAAATGAACTGTTGCATCAAATTACTTTGAAAGTGTAATGTTCACTATTTCTATGAACTTTAAATTGTAGTTCACTACTAATAGATATGGTTTGCCTTTCAAAGTATAAAACACCTGCCTCTACTCTCTGTTAGGGTCTATCTGGAAGTTTTGTTTGAATGAGAGGCCCTACTTTAGGAGAGTTACTTGCTAAGCCTGCTTGGGGTAATGTTTTCTAGTGACATGAAGTGGAAAGATTATATCAAATCAATTACTAGGTCTGCTGATAGAAAGGTTGGTTCACAGTATTGTATTAAACAATGTTTCTTGCCAGAATCTATCTTATATGATTACAAGTCTACCATTCATCTGTGCTTATAATACTGCTGCCAATATGGTCTGGTCCTCCCTCCTACTACATATTTAAGGATCTTTGATAAAATCTAAAGCATAATCTGCAATGTTACTGGTCCTAACCTGACATCTTGTGTTCAATTCTTTTGCACCACCATAATGTAGCTTCCCTATACCTTTCAGGTAAATACTTTCATGAAAAAGGTTCTAATGAACTCTCCTTTGTGGAATGTAGACTCAATAAATTTAAGTTTGGTGACAAGATTTCATCATTTTACAGCTAAAATGACTAAATGTACCCATACATTCTATGCTAACAGTTTCTTTTCTCACTTGGGGAATTCACGTTTCTTGCTTTCCAGTTTAAAAATTTAAATGCAATGTCAATTGTTATCTTCTGTCTTCTTAATTCCTGTTCTTTTATTATTCTCTCTCCTTAATTATGCTTTCTTCTTCACATTATTATAAGTCCTATGCTAAAAATTTCTTTTCTTACTTGTGGAATTCAGGCTTCCTGCTTTCCAGTTTGATCTTCAAAAAATTAAATGCAATGTTTGTTGTTTTCTTCTGTCTTCTTACTTCCTGTTCTTTTATTGTTCTCTCTTCTTAATTATATTTTTGTGTTGATGAGAAAATAACAACGGAGATGTTCAGATCCCAAATTAAAAATCTGGAATCATAAATCCAGAGGCCATGAATCAGTCTCAGAAGTTAAACATCAAAACTGACACGGAGGTTATGAATCAAGAGGCTTCAAAAATCTGTATCTACATCTTGCAATGTACAACTATGTTCCTCACTCGCATCAAGAATCTGTCTGTTGTCCAAAGTAGCTTTGTTTGATTGGGGTAAGAAAGGTTGTAATTGGTTGAGACTGGTAGGGAAGTGCAAACAATGACCATATTTCAAGGTTTACTAAAGACAACCTAATATTGATCCTGATTTCCTTTTTTAGCAAACAGCACAAAGAACACAGATTCTTTCTCAAGTCAATACTTTCTTTCAGTGTTAAAGGCTTTGGCCTAATCATCTCTCTAGAACAGAAAGCAGGTCTCTCAGGTATTTGTCTTTTTAGCTAACCTGAGAATTAATTTTTTCCGTAGGTTTACCATTGCCCAGAAAACTGCATAACTTACTTACATTGCTAGGTTCCTGTATTTTCCTTACATCTTTGGATAAGCTTGGATTGATTTCTTTATCTAAACTTATTTATAAATGGAACTTTGTCTCTGTGTGTGTATGTGTGTGTGTGTGTGTGGCTGTGTGTTTGTGTCCGTTACCTATAGACTCCAAAATGGCTGAACCGATTTTCTTGAAAATTTACACAGTTGTATTATAAGCATCTGTGAGTGTTCTTAGCTAGGTTTTGTGTCAAGGTACCCCCGATAAATATTGAAAATCGATAATCAAAAAAATCGGGTTATAGAAGGAGTGATCCGATTTTAATCAAATTTGATACACTCAAAGACAAAGACATAAGGAACGGTATTCCGAAGTTTCAAGGTTGCAGTTCTTACAATAATGCAAAAAATCAATAATATATATATATAAAAGACAAGATGTTTGTGTGTGTCTCTGTTTATCTGTCTGTATGTCCTTTATACAAATCCACAATTTTTATCCAATTCTCATCAAACTTCACACAAATATTCTTTAGGCTGAGTCTGAGCTCCAGGACCATGGATTAGTTTTAAAGCTTTCATTACACCCGAGCAACGGTGGGCTATACTGAGAACTTACATTGTCCATGTTGTGTTGAGATCCTAGTGTTTTCTAACTTCCTCAAGACTGCATGTAAGTGAGTTATATTCTTCTTGTATGTTTATCCACATATCAGAATGTCATCAATATGGCAGAAAATACCTTCCAGCCTTTGGTAACTTTTATTTTGGAAGATCTTTGGGGCTGATGCTATCCCAAATTGTTGTCTTTTGAAGAAATATCTCTCACAAAGTATGATAAAGATAGTTACCTTAGCTGACTCCTTGGCAAGAAGGATTTACCAAAAACCTATGTTAGCATCAATGTTACTGAATATCATAGCACAGGCTAGAGATCCTAATGTTTGTTCCACTGATGCTAAATGTACTTTTCCCTACACACTTACTTGACGAATTGTGTGAGATCAACACATATGCAAGAATCTCCAGATTTTTTCACCAATAACACCTGAACACCATTCATTTGCCTCCTCCACATGGATGATAACTTCCACCTGCTCTATGCCTTACAGTTCCTTTTTATTTTTTACTTTAAGCAGCAGTGGAAGGGGTACTTGTTACAGTATCTTGGGTGAAAATGGCTTCACATTTGGTTTGAGTCAGTTAGAGTAGGGTTGGTGCACTCGATTGAGACCATTTTTCAGCTTTAGATATCTGTTTCTGGGTGCATTCAAATCAATGCTGGTGACACATGACACCAATTTCAGCTTGGTGATGACAGGTTTGCTTAATAGAGCCGTGTGCAGTTTTTTGGCCATGTAAACCTTTCCTTACTGGATATTCAAAACTTCTGGAACTTTTAGTGGAACACATACTAGGCTGATTATTGCTCTCTTTGCATTTACTAGTTTTGAAATCTCATTTTTGCAGATCTAGTTAAATACACGATCAGGGATAATTGTGTCAAACTTAAATTTTATATTTTACCATTAACTTTAAGAAAAATCATCCATGTGTCTTCATTGATAATTATCCCTGCAAAAATGCTGATGCCATCTTATATTTTATCAACAGTTGCTGATGCACAAATTCACTTCTAGTGTCCTTTTTTCTTCATGCGTGACATCCTGCATATTTGGTGCAATATTGTGTTTTTGTAACATTTGTTGAATTTTTGTTTATACTTTTTTCTGTCTCTTTCTGTTTGACTCTCTCTACCAAATGCCCCAGTAGGATTTTCTCTTCTCAGGTTGAAGTTTTGCTGCTTGACTATTTGTTGAGTCATCTCCACCAATTTTTTCAGTGTGAAATGTTTGTCAAATTGCATTCTTTTTGATGAGCCTGACAACAAAACAATCCAGGACAAATTCATCTTCCAAGACACCAAAGTTGCAATGTTTGTCCAATGTAATTAAGTCTGTCATAAAAGAATCCACACAACCGTTAGGTCCTTTGCTACCTTAAATCATAAATCATATACAACAAAACAATCCAGGACAAATTCATCTTCCAAGACACCAAAGTTGCAATGTTTGTCCAATGTAATTAAGTCTGTCATAAAAGAATCCACACAACCGTTAGGTCCTTTGCTACCTTAAATCATAAATCATATACAACAAAACAATCCAGGACAAATTCATCTTCCAAGACACCAAAGTTGCAATGTTTGTCCAATGTAATTAAGTCTGTCATAAAAGAATCCACACAACCATTAGGTCCTTTGCTACCTTTTAATAAACTGCTCTCTTATAGATTATATTTTTTACTTCTTAATAAACAAACTAATAGAACCTTATGGAGGAATGGCAGAGGTTAGCTTGTAACAATGTCCTTTGCCACTATATATCTGTTTGTTCTTGTGTGAGGATTGGAAGAAAATTGTTATGTTTTTAACATGACAAAATAAAATGATTATGGAGAAATGACACACTCACTGAGTATTGGAAATAACTCAGGAATTTATTATTGTGGAAACATGGGTACAGCAAACAGTTGTGAATGTTGATTAAGGACGTGGTTATGGAGAGCCTAGCAAAGTCGTGTACACCATGTTGTTGGGCTCCTACCGGAAGTCCCTTCTTGTCTCCCATCATGTACCTATTACCTGGAGATGGACTACCTTGAATGGTCAAGACAAGATAACTTTTGACCTTTTTTATGGTGGTCTTAATAAAAATGCACACAGATATATTTATACAAGATATACTTTTATGTAACACAATATATATATATGTGTGTGTGTGTGTGTGTGTGTATATATATATATATATATATATATATATATATATATACAGAAGGTTAGGATAGAGTCATAAGTTTATAGTTCACAAGTTCAAATGTAAATATCCTGGTGCATTCAAAAAAGAAAGCTCATGAGAATGTATATGTCTATGTATATTTAGGAGTAGTAGTCATCTGCATAAATGAGTAAGGAAGTATAAATACTTTAGTGTCAATGCAGAACTGTGTTAATGTCATAGTCCCTCATTTAAATAGTAAAAGGAGGTTGGTATCATATGTTGCTATGGGATACTGTTTAGGTCATACATAAGTGCCATATTTCAAGTTTGGGTATGTTACGATGACCATAACAGGAGAATGAATAAGATTAATTTATTGATTCTATTTCAGTCCAACTGTCCATCTCATTATATACATCTCTATGAAGACAAAGTAATCCACTTCAAAACTGTTGCTTGGCTTCTGATCACAATACCTTATATCCTGGTTGGGAACAGATCTTGTTTTTGATTCACTCACTAGACTATGATGTATGTATACTAGTCAGGACATTTTCCATTTGGTTGGTCAAATTATGAAAGAAGCATCTCTGAGTATACATTTGTTTTTAAAGATGAAAAATTTTTATCTCCTTGGTAGTATTTACTTATTTATTTTTCTATTACTACAACCCATCTTTAACAACACCTTTTAAGTTCTGTTCAGACAAATTCTTAATTATATACTCAGCCTGATCTCCTGTACAATAAATTAAGGTGTTTACCTGATTTGCTTGAATTGTAGTATAGAGATTACTTGTTTGCCAAAACTTTTCAAAATTCTAGGCCCATTTTTCTTATTCAAGTGGCTTTGTAAAAATAAGCAGTTTCAGTTGTTTGATTACAAAAAATGCAAAACTTTGTCAAACTGAAGCATCCACGCTTGTTCTGTGTTTTTATCACCCATTTTTTATGCTGACTCTGTATTTTTTTCCTTCACACAAGATAGAAATATTATAGCATTAGTATACTCTCTGAAACTGCTTCTGCTATAACATTGTGTTATTATTTTATTCATGAGCTATAAACAACAGGAGTATAGTGGTTTATTTACAAGCACATACATGCAGTAATTCATACCTGTTCCCCTCTGTTCTCTCTATTAATCCCATCCTCATCCTGAAAAATGTTAATACCATCTGGGTATAAGGAAAGTTCTCACTCTTTGACTGCTATATTGAAGGTGTCACCATAGAACAGAGTTTAGAAGACAAGTTGATAAGAGATGAGAATTACGAAAGGATTCCATAATGAAAAGTATTCACACAAAAGGTTTCAATTAGGAAAAATGTCTTTGAATGCATGGAATCCATACAACAGCTGGAAATGACTAATAAATTCAACAAGTCTGAAAGCTGACAGAAAGATTTAGAAAATTGTCAATACAAATTTATTAGATGGAACAAAAGACAAATGTCAATATTATGGATATGGACAAGAAAGAAAGAAAGAAAGAAAGAAAGAAAGAAAAGTATCAAGTATTTGGAATGATGTACAGAAAAGGCATAAAAAAATTTCCTTCCAAGCTAGATGCAAAATTAAAAAGAAAACCAGTGAAGCAAATCTAAACTTCACACACTGATGATAATTAACGACACAAAAATATCAAAATACAAATCAAGCATTTAGCAAGTTGTCTTTAACAGTCAGTCAGTTAATTGCCACATATGATGCATGCATGGGCGATCATGTCTCATTTGAGACATGACTGACTGAGCAGAAGATTATTCTGCAGTAGGTTGCCATTACTTTCTGAAGTAGACTGCTTGCCAGCCAAGGCTATAGAACCCAAACTGTCCTCTTATGTAACCCATAACTAGAGAGAAGAGACAGATTAATACCTTTCCCAAGGGTGTTTGCGTATAAGTGAATGCAAAGAATTCACCTGGAATTCGAACTCGGTTCCCCAATTTCTCATTCTGTGCCAATATCCACTGCACCACAATGCACATAAGCAAAGCTAAAATTATTCAAAATGCATGTATTTGAATTCTAATAAAGCTTTCTTGATAGGAAGAAATTACAAGTGTTGTTTAGAGTAAAGTAATAACAGAATTCAAAGTTATTATGACCAATACACATGACAGCTGATGTCATTGCAAAACTTTGCATTTTATGTTAGATTAAACTCGTGTAGCTTAAGGTGTATGTAATGAATATAAAAATCAACACTTCAAATACAATCTTACATAATGATCAAAAGTAGCTTTTTGAAAGAGCATCTCAAAAAATTTCTTTATTTTATTGACAAACAGAAGTGGATAAATGGTATACATATTTTGTTAATCATTTAAGTAGCATGCATATTTTGCTGATCAATTAAAGGGGGTCATTTAAGTGGGTACGCATTTTGCTGTTCATTTAAGCACCTAATACACAGACTTAATAGTAATGACTTTATTTGGCTTAAAATTTTCATCAGCCAAATGAACAAATCTGTCATTAAATAAGTTGTGCATTTTAATCATACATACTATCTACATGAAATTTGACAATAATTTGTCTCATTAATTCTCATCAATGTAAAAATTTGAAAATTCTTGGATTTATGCTTAAAATACTATTTCGTGAATTTGCCTAAATCAAGATCCAAACCATCAATTTTTATAACTTTAAATTTTGCTTAATTTTTTAAATGCCTTAAAATTGTCAGCCATATTTGTTCAATAACTCTGCATTTGTTTCTCCTCTATATTCCAATGCCTAAAATCTAGGATCATGCTTCTATTCTCTGAAGATCCAAAGATCAGTAGTTCTATTACTATTAACAAGAATTCATTACCATTTTGATTAACACTTTCTTGAATTAAAGTATTTATTGTAAGAATTTCAAGAATTAAGATAAAATAGATAAAGAATCCTGTTCCATTCAATTCTTAAAAGTATTATATACAACACCATTGTCACAAGTATTTTTTGAAAAGTTTTTGAATGATACTAAAATGACAAGGACAGAAGCATTTGTTACATGAAATAACATTTTTCCATTAACAAAAATCTTAATTTAATTTTAAAATCTAATATTTTTTAATTGATTCACCCCAAGCAAGGTAGTGCAGCCACTGGTGTGCAGAGGGTTACAAGAGAGAAGAGCGAAAAGAAAGAAGAACAAGATACACGGGTGGGTGTCAGATTGGGGAAAGGATAAGAGAATGATGGGAATCAAGGGGATAAAAGAGAGCAATTTATGTTGCATTTAAACTCTTGGAGAATGTAATTATCAGGGAAGTAAGTGTATAGGAGGGAGCTTTAAAGATGGGAAGTGTGAAAAAAGAAACTGGTGGAGTAGAAGAGGCATTTACCATTGACTGTTTTCACTGTAAAAGGGTTGGATATATTTGCCAGTCTTGTAGCACGAGTAAAATCGTGAAGAGGAGGCACCAGGAAGATAAGCTTGTCAGAGCAGAAGCCATGAAAATATTTGTAGAAAAGACAGAGGGAGGCCACATCCCAATGGTGGGAAAATGGCTGAAGTCAAGCTGCCAAATCAGGATCAATTACGTTTCAATTCTTCTTTGAATTTTTTCAAGCACTCCAGGATGAATAGCAGGAGCTTTGTTTTGAAAACATTAAAATTTACTAGCCATCTTATGCCCCGCTTGACCACAGATTGGAGGTCCTTATCAAGAGCAGAAGCGAAGTTTACTTTATCAGCCTTGGCAGATTTCTTATTGAGGTGGGTGTAAATGGTGATGTCATGAATGTGTATTCCTAGTTGTGAACTGATTACATTAGAAAGATCACCGATGAAGATCAGGAAAATCGTAGGACCTAGGACACCCACGTTTGTGTGATAGGATCTGGAAACATGGCAGTTTAATCCAACTTTCATTACACAATTTGAAAGAAATGAGTAGATTAGATTAAACAAGCATTCATTCATCACACCGGTAAAGCCAAAAGAAGTTATTGCTGTGGACAATGACGGCAAAGCAGGCAGGAGAAAACCAAGGGAATGAATGAGGTTTAAAGCAGATCTTCCTGGATGGGATAAGAGCATCGATGCCAGCTTTCACCCAGTAGTAGACCTCAGAGATGCTGTCTTCAATCCGGAGACTAAACACTTTGTTCCAAGAAACGTCATAAAAAAAAATCACGGAATGATTCCTAGTTTTCTTTTTGATAGTAGTAAGACATTCTGCAGGTAGGAGGTTCCCAGAGGAAAGGAGTAGTGGAGGGAGATATTAACAAAAACCACAGCATGATCAGAGTTGTTAGGAAACAAGAGCTGTATCGTATGACAGGAGTCAGAGATAGATGTGAAGCGGAGATCTAGTAGGGAAGCACGTCCTTCAGGGATACTGGAGAAGTGCATGGGGAAATCCACCACTTGCATGAAAAACTGAGTGGCAGCAAAGTTCCGGGTATGGATGCTAGCAAGATCAGTGACAGAGTTTTTCAGTCATGTGGCACAGCGAGGATTGAAGTCACTGAACACAAATATATTAGTGAACGGGTGAAAGGAAATGGCCTTATCTATATTATCAGAAATACTGTCTAGCAAGGAACACTCAGGAGAGGAAGGAGAGTGGTAGAGAAAGAAAAGGTATCTAACTGATTTTAGTAGAGAGATGAAGACACGTGTATGAATGGTCAGGAGATTCAAGAGAAATCACTGTAGCCAGAAGGAGATGTTTGCTGACATAAACCACCGGTCCATTCATGTGGATAAATGAAAAATAAAAAATTGTCAAATTAACAAACCTAAAACTTTCATGTTTGAAAGCAAAATTTTGTTTGTAGTTTGGATCAACAAATATTCTCCACTAGCGTCACCTTGGCATTCCATAATTTGTTGGCATTTCTTTTCACAAAATCTTGTCAAACCAATCGACAATGTGATTGTTGCTTCTGAAACTTGAAGCAATATTTATGAATAATATGAGATTAAAAAAATAATGCAGGAAAGAAAATAATGAAAATTATAAGTGAAAATTTAAATAAATAACAAAGTGATAATTATTTTTCAAAATTATAAAATACATGGCAAAAGGCAATACAAAATAATCTTATATTTTAATAAAATTTAAAGATATGCTTTACAAATTTGAATAAAAATTTTGTTTACAAAATTCTATGGCATCCATTACTCTGAAGAGATCAGTAATCTTCACCAAGAATTTATTTTTTATTCAGCTGCAGTTGGATGTGTAGCACCCGTTTTATAAGCTTATATCAGGTAAATACTGATTTCCATGTGTTACTGTTGTAGCATAGGGACACTGGAATGTCCTCTCCAAGGTGCAAACAAGGAAGGATTCTTTATAGTTGATTCACAGTTGCACATTCAGCATGTCTTTCTTTCCTAACCCACCATTGTTTTCCAAGAGAAAAGCAGTTTTGGTACCAGTAGTTTTGCAAAGGTTTCCAGAACAAAGCTGACTGCCTTGAGGACCTCAGCTTGAGATTTAATCCACAGGGTTTAAAGCCTCTTTTCCATCAGTTTAGTCATTGGGGAAGATAAACTAGAAAAAGTTTTGATCAAAATTTTTGTTCCTGTTTTCTTTCAAGTTATGAAGATGACAGAAGTTCCACATTTGCTGAATTGTTATATGGAATCCAGCAAAAACAAAGATGAAAATCAGCATAAATGCATTTTGCTTGCAAAACAAATTTCAGCAAAAATCAGCTGATTTAAGCCTTCAAACATTGCAGACTAAATTATCCCATGCAAAAGTTTCCAGCAATCTTTTTTGAAAACTAGAGAGTGAATCCATAGTCGTAAACTGTTTTTTTCACCAGAAGCCTTACTATGCACCAAATAGTAGGCTTAAAAAATAATTTAATGTACACCCATGTGCAAATTAATTGAAACAACTGCTTTAGTTTCCTTTCTTTCACCATATAGTCAGTTTTAGACCCACTGGATGACAGGATGTAATCGATTTCTTTTTTTTCTTCAAACTAGGTTATTTGCAGTGGTGTACAGCAATAGGAATCTATTTTCAGGGTGTATGATGAAATTTGTTTGACCATGAAAAATATTGCATCATTCGTGACTTCATCAGATTTTTATCAGGCCCAGACACTATTGTTTCGAATGTCAATTAGTTGTTCGACAGCCATTGTCTGTGATGGATGTTACTCCAACGAAGTGTACAAAAATTGTAATGCTATGCAAACATGTTGGCAGGCCTTACAGAGAGATCGTTGATAATGTTGGTGTCAGCCTTTCAGCTGTCAGACATGTTATCAAGGTGAATAAAAAAACTGGATCCATCAGTCCAAAACGTAAAGAAAAATGCAATCAGAAGAGAAAAGTATACATGATGAGAGAAAGTGTGAAAGATCCGAGGAAGACATTATTCATTTTGTTTCAATTAATTTGCACAAGGCTGTATATATGTAAATTTTTATATGAAACAATTACATAGCACTTTTCTAATTGTTAACATTTTCTATTGACATTGTCAACTATCAATCAGGGCCACAGTACGTACTACAAAACAACCCCTCTCCTAGAGGACGGGGGTGAAAGCCTGAATGGTAACCCCAGGCAATGCTTTGTGACGCTTGCTATCTTAAGAACATTTGCTTTTTTCTACCTACATTTATAAACATTTGAAATCAAATGAAGCACAACTGGTAATTAAAAAATGAAAAACTTTTGTAGATTTTGACATCATTCTGGAAATTTGTTTTGCCTCATCCTAAACCTCAAAAAAAGTACATAAAATTCACTATTTTATATCAGTCAGTTGTGCCATACGTGATACACGCTTGAGCGATCATGTCTCGAAAAAGACATGACTACTGGGCAGAAGGTTATCCCACAGTATGTTGCCATTGCTTTCTGCAGTAGACTGGTTGCCAGCCAAGGCTATAGAACCCAACCCATCCTATTATTTAACCCATAACTGGAGGAAAGAGACAGATTAATACCTTTCCGAAAGGTATTTATGCGTAAGTCAATGCAACAAATTCACCTGGAATTTGAACTCAGAACTATTTTATATACATAATGTTAAATGGGTTAAAATTATTTAACTTTTTAGCAAGAAAAAATTCAAGCTTATGTCAAAAACTGCTGTAAAACATTGTTGTTGGTTTATTTAAGATGGAATCATCTATAATAATACTAGCAGTATAGCCTGGTATTGCTCGGATGTAATGAAAGCTTTAAAACTAATGCATGGTCCTGGAGCTCAGACTCTTTGGACATTGGCACGAAAGACTAAAAAGCAATAGTTGTTTCCAGTTAAAGTGAAACCGTAGACTGAAAGAAAAATGAATGGATGTAAGTCAAATTTTGATTTCCTGGTATCGATATCAAATAAGTTTTTTTCATCGTAAACTGAATTTTGAAAGCTAAATAAGTCCTCTGAGTAAATGGTATCATGGCTGAGACTAAGAACTACAATTATACCTACTTAGAGCCAAAATGGAAGCAAAAACTAAAATAAAAGAGCTGAAAAAAATATAGACATACAGGCAGATAAACAGACACACACACACAAATATCTTGCCTTTTATATATATATATATATTATCAATTTTCTGCACTATTGTAAGAACTGCAACCTTGAAACTTCTGAATATCGTTTCTTATGTTTTTGTCTATGAGTGTATCAAATTTGATTAAAATCGGATCACTACTTCTATAACCTGATTTTTTCAATTATCAATTTTCGATATTTATCGGGGGTACCTCAACACAAAACCTAGCTAAGAACACTCACAGACACTTATAGTACAAGTGTGTAAATTTTCAAGAAAATCGGTTCAGCCATTTTGGAGTCTATAGGTAATGGACACACACACACAGACACACACACACAGACAAAGTTTCATTTATAAATAAGTTTAGATTAGATTTTGATGTTTCTAATTTGTATTTAGAAACCTTGTATATATTTAAAGTTTTCTAGTTGGCTTTTTCACCAATTCTGCATATAATCCATTATTTTATATAATTAGGTTGCAATAAATTTATATTTTATATGAAAACTACCTTATGAAAATTGATATGTAGTAGAGGGAGGGGCTCATAAATTCAGGGTGGTATCATAGTATCACATGACTCTTGCACTGGCCCTGGTATCAGTGGTAATGAATATTTAAAAAGATAAAATATAAAATTACAGCTTATCTTTTACACTTTTATGAAAGAAATTCCACTTACCTAAAGATTGGCAATTTATTTTTATCAAGTTAATCCTGTATTTATATTTGAAAGTGATATTTACTGAGTTGATTATTTCTTTTGGAGCACCTGTGAAGATATACTGTGATCGAAATTTACGTCTGCGGAGATATTCATGATAATGAACTGAAAAAGAGAAATATCAGAAACTGAAAAGATTGAAAAAACTTATAGTTGCAAATTTTTAACCATTTTGTTAAGAATTACAGAGAAAAAGATTTTTAAAGTTTTGAATATACTTCTTTTAAAACATCAAAAGAATGTGCAGAAAACTCTTCTTTTCAAATGTGAATACTTGCAAGAATTTCAACCAGCAGTAATTTCATACAAGGTTATTTAATTACTTTTCATTCAGTCAGTTAAGTGCCATACATGAAACACACTTGGGCGATCATGTCTCGAAAGAGACATGATTGACTGGGCAGAAGATTATCCCTCAGTAGGTTGCCATTGCTTTCTGTGGTAGGCTGGTTGCCAGCCAAGGCTATAGAACCCAATCTCTCCTGTTATTTAACCCATAACTGGAAGGAAGAGATGGATTAATACCTTTTCCAAGGGTATTTGCGCGTAAGTGAATGCAATGAATTCAACTGGAATTTGAACTCGGCTCCCTGATTTTTCATTCCGAGATTATATCCACTGCACCACAATGCACATACTACTTTTCATTGCAGTATGAATTTACATGTACATACATGTATCATCAATATTTATAATCAAAATGCAACTTTGAATTCTTACATTGGCTACACAGATATTACACTCACTCATAGGTTGACTTGTCACTTGTCAAAATTTAGTGCTATTTGTGCACATATCAATCCACACAACACAAACAATAAAAATACAAGTATTAACTCAAGACAAACATTGCCAAAACATTATACATGATCTAGTGCAAAAAAAGACTTGAAATTCTACAAGTCATTATAATACAAAAGTAATGACCTACATTAAATCAAGTAACTTTCCCCATCATAGATATTGAAGTCTATAGAAAAAAAATGGACATGTATAAAAAAAAATAACACATATAAATATTCAATACACATTTTCTATCATTTAACCATTGCATGTGACATAATTTTAACATACTAGAATTTATGTCTATATTTCTGAGATGAAGTATTATAATTATTTACATTAATTACATTGTTCAGACTGTTGTCTTCATCTTTGTTGCCATATTCACAATGTTTTGGCCATTGTATGCTTCTGCCTTCTTAAGGATCTGTCTATATTTCTGAGATGAGGTATTATAATTATTTACATTATTTACTCTACTCTCTAAGTTTTTTTTTTTTTTTTGTTATGTGGATAAAATCGTTGATTGGATCCAGAGACTTGACCCAAAGAGTTATAAGTTCAGTACCTGGCTACAGCAGTTGTGAACCAAAAACTTAGAGAATTGAGTTAAATGGAGATAACTTGGACATCTGGAACTGGCATGACTCATGCAACGAGAACAGTCTACCTCAGTGAATGAAATAAAGTGTTCAGATCAAGCTAAATCCAATTCATGTCATACTTGAGGGGCTTGAACAAGTATATGGCAGAGCAGATTTTGGGGGAGATACCAAAAAGAAAATATTAAGAGTCACAAGGAATAGGGGTAAATGGTAGTCGATAATTGCCTACGTCCTGAAAGGACAAGGCAAATAAAGAAGAAGAACAGTTAGTAAGAAGATACTCTACTAAAAGAGGTGCTGAAAATTCCCTCTGTCAGCACAAAAACGGTTCAATTTGGAAATGGGTTGAGAACACTTATCCTTCTTATATAATTGTTTTTAGAAACAAATTTTTCAAGGAACTTAAGAGAAATTTACTATTTTCATCTCGAAACAGTTCAACTTACTCATTTGGCAGAATGGTCCTCCATAACCAAATCTGCATTCTGCATTTGTGCATTTGCCATTGTTTCGAAAATCACAGAAGGTAGAATTTTTGCAGTTGCATTGATATTGGTCATTTGATCCAAACAGTCTTGTGTTCTTTCTGCATCCTGCTGTTAAGACAAAAAAGCAACAATAATAACTTTATAGAAAATAACTTTGGTCTCATGGCACAAAGCAATTAAATAAATTTATTAAAAAGAACGATTTGTAAAGAGAATGATATATTAAAAATCTAGAATATAAATTGATGGAGATTCATAGCAAATGAGATAAATGGGGTTTTCCATCCTTATTGTTGTAGAGTAGTTTTTGCACTGAAGGTTACAATATCGGTTGCTAATTGACACCTTAGTATCTGGCTAACTGCCGACTAATATCAACTGCCTAGTAGTTCTACTGAACTCCAATAGAACCCTAAAGAACTCTCTAGAACTTCTCCTATGGATTTCCCAAGAACTTTACTATTTATTTTTGTATAAAATACAAAAAATGTGGCACAAGGCCGAAATTGGGGATGGGGAAGGCTGGTCTTCATCTGTCCTAATTTAACTTAGCTATTCACTTTCGTCGACCCTGACACACTTACAATAAACTTTACACCATAACACCACATTTTTACTTACCATTCTTACCACGTCCACCATAATACCTCAGGTTCTCTATGTAGTCCTACTTAACTCCCATATGTACAATTTTCAGTGGAGGGCATGGGCAGAAAATAACAACATTTAAAATTCCCCAATGATTTCATACAATGAATATACGATATATACAAGAAACTAAATAAAATCGTATTAGTAATAAAAGTCCCCCACTACTCTAATATTGTGACAGCAAAGTCAGTTCCCCGGACGAAAAATAATGCGCGGCTTTAGGAATATAATAATAACACTTATTCGATCAGCAATTACTCACACAATCACTCACACATTTAAACACCATAAAAAAACGAAAAGCACACTTGAAAAATAACGAAAGTCGCCACGCATCCACCGAAGAACTAACATTTGCTGAACACCTAAAGTGGGAAGGGGTGGGGGATTAAACTAAAAGAAAACTGGGGACAAAAAGAAAAGGGGGGCCAATGAGCAATCATAACCTAGCTAAGTTAACTTTAAAGCGAGAAACAGAAAATCAAAAAACTCCTAATCTAACATAACAGGGAAGGGGTGCACATGTTCTGCCCAGCACACCCAATATCCTGATACCTAACCAGCATCAAACAACCACTCCAGGTCAGCACCTTTCACTCGACAGAAACGCGCAAGACACACCCACCTTTTGCCAAATTCAGATGGAGTGAGTCGTTTCCTTTCCGTCCTGATCTTGACTTTAAGCTGATGCTTAAAGAACAAGATCAGTTGGGAAGAGGTAAACTTCTCATCACCATAGAATTCCTTCTGTCGCGTCGTCCAAATCACGACTCTCATAACACCTAGTAAGCAAAAGAGCACATAGTGCTCAGCCCTAGATAACGGAGGTACGACATTGCTACAAACAGAACTAGCCTCAAGGACAAAGAGCTTTCCACGCAGCATACGAACCATGAAATCTTCAACAACGGAGCAACAACACTGCAGTGGAAAAAGGCGTGATCGACGGTTTCCGCCAACAGCCCACAGCGCACGCAGGTTGAATTCGGTTTTAGGCCCGCTGCATGAAGCTTCTTGCCTACCCAGAGAGCCTTTCGGTTCATCAGCCAGGTGAGTGATGCCTCATCGTTAGTGAGACATTTCGACCCGGGCGCCCAAAGCCATATGGAACGAGCCTCCTGCTTCGTAAGCCCGAGCTTGCCTATCAGTTCATCTTGAACGGCCCCACTAACACCCGATATAATGCCCTAAGAGACAACGCTTCGGCGTTGGAGAGGCCATCCGTAGCCCGCAAGAGAAACTGGAGAGCCAAACGACATTCTTTATAGAAGGAGCACTCGCCACGAGTAGTACGGCCGGCCTCCTCCTCCGACAAGTGCACACTCCTCAAGGATGGAAAGTGTTTATGGACGTCCTCTTTAACGAGGGCGCCGTTCTCATCCGCCAGCATACACATTCGATCCAGGAATCTAATGCGAAGCGTATGTTGACGAATCTCAACGCTTGACATGCCCAGACCGCCCTCAGTAGGATGGAGGCAACAGATCTCGGGACGCACCTTTGGACCCTTGCCTTCTCCCCAAAGGAAGGAGAACAAGAGCTGTATTAAACCCAACTCCCAAGAACTTCTCGAGTTAACTTCCTGTTCACTCTTATTAATATAGGAGGGAGAGTCCCTTATCTGA
This sequence comes from Ascarosepion bandense, assembly GCA_037127315.1. Lineage (NCBI taxonomy): Eukaryota > Metazoa > Mollusca > Cephalopoda > Sepiida > Sepiidae > Ascarosepion > Ascarosepion bandense. The sequence goes on from JBBBDQ010002346.1 coordinate 261,840, forward strand.
GGAATGGATGTGTTTCACCATAATACTTATAAGTGTAGAAGATGAATTTTTCAATGCTTTTATTAGGGAATCTTTGGCTTACTTAATGACATAAAAATCATCATCATCATCATCATTTTTCAACCTCAAATGAGCTCATAGAGTGCACACGCCCACCCCAGTACTCCCAAGCCTGAATAGCTTTTATCAGTTTTCTCTTCTAATATCCATGTCCCTACTCATGAGAGAGAAGATTAATGTCTTGCCTCCCCTGTCATGGAGTTAAGGTCTTCGTTGAATAGATGACAAGATGTCCTCATTCTATGTCCCAGAAGCTAGATTCTAATACGTTTCACAAAGGAAAAAGACAGGACATAACTTTCCATATATCATTACTCTGGGAGAATTTTCAAGATATTGAGTTTGCTGTAGTAAATGCCATCTAATCTTTCCTCAAGCTTGGTTGACATTGTCCATGTTTTAGAATCATACAAGGGATATTGTTGTTGTTGTTGTTGTTGTTGTTGTTGCTGCTGTTGTTGTTGTTGTTGTTGTTGTTGTTGTTGTTGTTGTTGTTGTGTCATTTTTCATCATATTTCGATTTCTGCTTTGGTCTCACTACCAACCAAGTCTGCGGGGAGACCTAAGGCAGGTAGTGGCGTGTTGTTATGACTCCATTTCATGTTTTTCTATCTTCCCTATCATCCCCAGCATTACATAGATAACGTTTTCCTTAGTGTGTGGGCTGTACTTAATAAGACAATTTTTTGTATATCTCTTAAGCTGGGGTTTCCAGGGATTCTTTCAATGTGTTGTTTTGTTCCATTTTTTATCATTCCAAGTGCACCTACTATCACTGGCACAACTCTTGTTTTCAATTTCCACATTTTTTCTATTTCAATTTCCAGGTCTTTATATTTTGACAGTTTTTCAAATTCCTTGATTGCTATGTTACAATCCGCTGGACAAGCCATATCAATTAATAGACAAGTTTTCTCCTTCTGGTTTTTAACAATAATGTCTGGCCTGTTTGCTTCAATTTTTCTGTCTGTGTAGATGGTGTAATCCAATAGAATGGTGACATCTTCTATTTCTGTAACCGGTGCTGGGTGATATTCATACCAGTGTTTGTTTACAGATTTTCCATAATGTTTGCACATTGTCCAATGTAAATATTGCCCAACTCTATCGTGGCGATTTTTATATTCGTTTGGGGCAAGCACAGAACAACCTGAGAGTAGGTGGTTTATTGTTTCTTGGTGTTTATCACAAAACCTGCATTTTGGATCCATATTATTATGCATAATATTTGCCTGAAAGTTTCTAGTGAAAAGACTTTGGTCTTGTGCTGCAAGAATAAAGCCTTCAGTTTCAGACTTTAATCCAGATGCACGTAACCATCGATGAGTATTAACTTTATCAACATTGGATTTATTGGCACGTACTGGATATTGGCCATGCAGAGGTTTGTCTTGCCAGCGTTGTTTCATCTGTTCAAGAGCTTTATCTTTGGCTTTCATTTTCATATTTTTTGCCGCAGTGGTTGGTTCTTGGCTTCTGTTTTGCTTTTCTACAGAATCTACTAACTGTAAATCTTGTTTGTATTTTCTGCCTTCATTTAATATTGAATATTTTTTCTTTCTTCATGTTGCCTTACTAATTGTATCATCCAATCCTTTGTTGTTTCTATGTATGTTAGTAAGCCAATAGTTGTTGTCTTGTATGACAATTCCAGCTGAATAAGACCCCTTCCACCTTCTTTACGGGGTATGTATAGACGGTCTACATCAGCTTTTGGATGATGCATCTTATGCTTAGAAGCTTTCTTATTTTAGAATCCATTCGCCTGATGAAACTATATTGGACAACTGGGATTGCAAGGTTATTAATGGCCATAACTCTGTTCTGAGAATTCAATTCAGTTTTTAATATCATTCGTAGCCTTCTATAGTACTCTTTACGCACTATTTCTTTCATTTTTTATGGTAGATGTTTTCACTCTCATTTACACCTAGGTATTTATAAGCTTCTTCTGGTTTCAATTCTTTTATTGTTACAGCAGGGTCTAAGCTAATTGAGGATGTTTCTTGTATTGATCCACGTAAAACTGTAGCTTTAGCACATTTATTCAAATTGAATTTCATTCCAATGTCTTTGCTGAAGCATTTTACAGTTTGCAGAAGACCTTCCAGCTCATTATCATTCTTAGCATATAACTTTTAGTCATCCATGTAAAATAGATGTCTTATTTTCTTTTGGCCTATTTTATAACCACATTCTGTCTTATTAAGTTGACTGGTTAGTGCTATTAATGATATGCAGAATTGTAATGGAGACAAAGAATCACCTTGAAATATACCTCTTTTGATGTTTATTTCATCAGACTTATAGGTTCCATTTATATGATTGCGGTAAAGGGTTGTTTTCCATATAGACATGCACTGTTTGATGAAATTGATGATGACGGGTGATATCTTGTATATATTTAAAGGTTTTATAATACAGGAATGTGGCACACTATCGAATGCCTTACGATAATCTATCCAGGCAGTACTAAGATTTTTCTTTGTACTGTAGCAGTTTTCCAGGATCATTTTGTTAATAAGCAATTGGTCTTTACATCCATAACAGCCACGTTTGCACCCTTTTTGTTCAAGCGATATCTGTCATTTCTTTCTAAAAATAAATGTGTCTGTTTTGTTAAAAGAGATGTTAATAGTTTATATGTTGTCGGAAGACATGTAATTGGTCTGTAGTTTTTCGGGTTGTTTGTGTCACCATTCTTGGGTAGAAGAAATGTAATTCCTTTGGTCATCCATGCAGGAATTTTATTTGGATCGTCAACCATTTCTTGATTCGTTCTATCTTTTGTGCAATCCAATCTACTTCTTTGTTATGTTCTTTAGGGCAAGCCCATATCTTTTCCCAGAAATGTGTAACTTCTTCCATTCTGGTGGGGACTGTCACTTCAATTCTTTTTTTACCTATTTCCCTGTAAAATTTCTTTGCATCGGTTTGAAAAATCTTGTTTTGTCTGTAAAATCTTGATCTTTTCTCATAGCGTCTTATTCTTTGAGCCTTCAGTTGTATTTTTTGCTTTATTTTTGCCTTAGTTGATAGGACTTCATTTTCATTTCTAATGTTGTATTTTCTTTCGACTCTTCTGCTTCTCCTAGTTCTTACATTTATTCCTCTACTCAGTTCATCGAGTACTGATAGTTCACTTCTAAGTTGTTCGATTTCTTTTTCTATTTTTCTTTTCCAAGGTGTATCTTCATGTCTGCGAGACTGCCTTGTTTTTAATTTGATGTTCAATTTTTTTGTTGCTGCTATTGCTGATGCATATATTGCTTCGTTGAGATTTCTATGAGTGTCTTCTTCATCCAAAATTAATTTGAGTGCTGCATTGTAGAGCTTAATAGTTTGGAGGTTATGCTTTGTTGGTTGTAATTTTGGGAGCTGTTCTCGTTCCTCCATTGCAATATTTTGTATTTGACTTATATGGTTTTATTATTATTATTATTATGTCATTTTTCATCATATTTCGATTTCTGCTTTGGTCTCACTACCAACCAAGTCTGCGGGGAGACCTAAGGCAGGTAGTGGCGTGTTGTTATGACTCCATTTCATGTTTTTCTATCTTCCCTATCATCCCCAGCATTACATAGATAACGTTTTCCTTAGTGTGTGGGCTGTACTTAATAAGACAATTTTTTGTATATCTCTTAAGCTGGGGTTTCCAGGGATTCTTTCAATGTGTTGTTTTGTTCCATTTTTTATCATTCCAAGTGCACCTACTATCACTGGCACAACTCTTGTTTTCAATTTCCACATTTTTTCTATTTCAATTTCCAGGTCTTTATATTTTGACAGTTTTTCAAATTCCTTGATTGCTATGTTACAATCCGCTGGACAAGCCATATCAATTAATAGACAAGTTTTCTCCTTCTGGTTTTTAACAATAATGTCTGGCCTGTTTGCTTCAATTTTTCTGTCTGTGTAGATGGTGTAATCCCATAGAATGGTTACATCTTCTATTTCTGTAACCGGTGCTGGATGATGTTCATACCAGTGTTTGTTTACAGCTTTTCCATAATGTTTGCACATTGCCCAATGTAAATATTGCCCAACTCTATCGTGGCGATTTTTATATTCGTTTGGAGCAAGCACAGAACAGCCTGAGATTAGGTGGTTTATTGTTTCTTGGTGTTTATCACAAAACCTGCATTTTGGATCCATATTATTATGCATAATATTTGCCTGAAAGTTTCTAGTGAAAAGACTTTGGTCTTGTGCTGCAAGTATAAATCCTTCAGTTTCAGACTTTAATCCAGATGCACGTAACCATCGATGAGTATTAACTTTGCCAACATTGGATTTATTTGCACGTACTGGATATTGGCCATGCAGAGGTTTGTCTTGCCAGCGTTGTTTCATCTTTTCAAGAGCTTTATCTTTGGCTTTCATTTTCATATTTTTTGCCGCAATAGTTGGTTCTTGGCTACTGTTTTGCTTTTCTACAGAATCTACTAACTGTAAATCTTGTTTGTATTTTCTGCCTTCTTTTATTATTGAATATTTTTTCTTTCTTTCTTCATGTTGCCTTACTAATTGTATCATCCAATCCTTTGTTGTTTCTATGTATGTTAGTAAGCCAATAGTTGTTGTCTTGTATGACAATTCCAGCTGAATAAGACCCCTTCCACCTTCTTTACGGGGTATGTATAGACGGTCTACATCAGCTTTTGGATGATGCATCTTATGCTTAGAAAGAAGCTTTCTTGTTTTAGCATCCATTCGCCTGATGTCGTTTAGAGTCCAGTTTAAGATGTTGAAGCTATATTGGATAACTTGGATTGCAAGGCTATTAATGGCCATAACTCTATTCTGTGAATTTAATTCAGTTTTTAATATCATTCGTAGCCTTCTATAGTACTCTTTACGCACTATTTCTTTCATTTTTTTATGTTGAATGTTTTCGCTCTCATTTACACCTAGGTATTTATAAGCTTCTTCTGGTTTCAATTCTTTTATTGTTACAGCAGGGTCTAGGCTAATTGAGGATGTTATTATTATTATTATTATTATTATTATTATTATTATTATTATTATTATTATTATTATTATTATGTCATTTTTCATCATATTTCGATTTCTGCTTTGGTCTCACTACCAACCAAGTCTGCGGGGAGACCTAAGGCAGGTAGTGGCGTGTTGTTATGACTCCATTTCATGTTTTTCTATCTTCCCTATCATCCCCAGCATTACATAGATAACGTTTTCCTTAGTGTGTGGGCTGTACTTAATAAGACAATTTTTTGTATATCTCTTAAGCTGGGGTTTCCAGGGATTCTTTCAATGTGTTGTTTTGTTCCATTTTTTATCATTCCAAGTGCACCTACTATCACTGGCACAACTCTTGTTTTCAATTTCCACATTTTTTCTATTTCAATTTCCAGGTCTTTATATTTTGACAGTTTTTCAAATTCCTTGATTGCTATGTTACAATCCGCTGGACAAGCCATATCAATTAATAGACAAGTTTTCTCCTTCTGGTTTTTAACAATAATGTCTGGCCTGTTTGCTTCAATTTTTCTGTTTGTGTAGATGGTGTAATCCCATAGAATGGTTACATCTTCTATTTCTGTAACCGGTGCTGGATGATGTTCATACCAGTGTTTGTTTACAGCTTTTCCATAATGTTTGCACATTGCCCAATGTAAATATTGCCCAACTCTATCGTGGCGATTTTTATATTCGTTTGGGGCAAGCACAGAACAGCCTGAGAGTAGGTGGTTTATTGTTTCTTGGTGTTTATCACAAAACCTGCATTTTGGATCCATATTATTATGCATAATATTTGCCTGAAAGTTTCTCGTGAAAAGACTTTGGTCTTGTGCTGCAAGTATAAATCCTTCAGTTTCAGACTTTAATCCAGATGCACGTAACCATCGATGAGTATTAACTTTGTCAACATTGGATTTATTGGCACGTACTGGATATTGGCCATGCAGAGGTTTGTCTTGCCAGCGCTGTTTCATCTTTTCAAGAGCTTTATCTTTGGCTTTCATTTTCATATTTTTTGCCGCAATAGTTGGTTCTTGGCTACTGTTTTGCTTTTCTACAGAATCTACTAACTGTAATTCTTGTTTGTATTTACTGCCTTCTTTTATTATTGAATATTTTTTCTTTCTTTCTTCATGTTGCCTTACTAATTGTATCATCCAATCCTTTGTTGTTTCTATGTATGTTAGTAAGCCAATAGTTGTTGTCTTGTATGACAATTCCAGCTGAATAAGACCCCTTCCACCTTCTTTACGGGGTATGTATAGACGGTCTACATCAGCCTTTGGGTGATGCATCCTATGCTTAGAAAGAAGCTTTCTTGTTTTAGCATCCATTCGCCTGATGTCGTTTAGAGTCCAGTTTAAGATGTTGAAGCTATATTGGACAACTGGGATTGCAAGGCTATTAATGGCCATAACTCTATTCTATGAATTTAATTCAGTTTTTAATATCATTCGTAGCCTTCTATAGTACTCTTTACGCACTATTTCTTTCATTTTTTTATGGTGAATGTTTTCGCTCTCATTTACACCTAGGTATTTATAAGCTTCTTCTGGTTTCAATTCTTTTATTGTTACAGCAGGGTCTAGGCTAATTGAGGATGTTTCTTGTATTGATCCACGTAAAACTGTAGCTTTAGCACATTTATTCAAATTAAATTTCATTCCAATGTCTTCGCTGAAGCATTTTACAGTTTGCAGAAGACCTTCCAGCTCATTATCATTCTTAGCATATAACTTTAAGTCATCCATGTAAAATAGATGGTTTATTTTCTTTTGGCCTATTTTATAACCACATTCTGTCTTATTAAGTTGACTGGTTAGTGCTATTAATGATATGCAGAATAGTAAGGGAGATAAAGAATCACCTTGAAATATACCTCTTTTGATGTTTATTTCATCAGACTTATAGGTTCCATTTATATGATTGATATGATTGAGGTAATTATAATTATAATAATAATAATAATTATTATTATTATTATTATTATTATTATTCATGTGTCATGTCCTTTCAAAATGTAGAAGATCATGAACTTTGATTTATGCCTAAATATTTTTACCTTAAGCTCAACTCTCAGGTTAGAGGTTCAAATGTTATGGTTCAGTGTGAATATCTTTAAAATATATTTCTTATTTGCTGTTGGTTTAAATTTGATATTTTGAAAGACAGAGCAAAACACGAAACAGCCTGCGGCCGCCGCGCAAATATAATAGCTCGCCCATCTGCCTCGGTATATATACGTGCTAGGCCGCAACAGAACCTGTCCTCCTGGCAATAAGTTCAACTGCAGTCGAGACTCGATTTTAACGTTCCAGCCTACGACGTTCCTGCCGACAGGCGGCAACTTCCTGCTTGCGGTTTTTCTGCTGTCGATCCTTCCAGATGCCGACTACTTCCAGCCTGTGCCTTTCATACCAGACGCTAGCGACATTCCTGCCAACCGACGATGACGTTACAGCTTGTGCCGTCCATGCCACACACCGACGATGTCTCTGACGACATTTCAGCCTAAGCCGTTCACGCCAGACGCTAACGACGTTCCCACCGATGACATTTTAGCCCGTGCCGTTCATGCTAGATACTAGCGACGTTTCTGTCGACCGACGACGACAATCTAGCCTGTGTCGATTCTGCCAGACGCTGACGACTTCCCAGCCTGTACCTTTCATACCAGACGCTGGCGACGTTCCCGCCGACCAACGACAACGTTCTAGCCCGAGCTGATCCTACCAACAGCTGACAACGTTCCAGCCTTATTACAATTTATTTTATACTGTTTGCTCGTAGATTTTACCACAATACAATTGACATTGAAACTCAACATCTTCGCCTCCGTCTCCTCATTGTCTTTACTGTTTTCACACATGCAACAGTTCACGAGGTCAGTTCGCTCACCTGATAGCGGCTCCGTAACACTTACATAGATGACATTCTTATGAAGAATGCTACGAAAATACAGCACATAAAACTGATTGGACAAGTATTTCAGAGACTACACGATTACGGGTTCAAAATCAGTAATCAGTCTTTTATAAACAAAACTAAATATTTTGGTCAGAAAATCGACGAAAAATGAAGATCAGATCCTGCTCGAGCAAGTACCGTTTAAGAAATGCCCACCCCGACAAATTTGGTAACCTTACAAGCTTCTTCTTCTATGTGCCCTATCCTTTCAGAATGTAGGCGATCATGGCTTTCCACGTCTCCCTATCCCTGGTGGCTCTTAATATGTTTTCTCCTGTTACTCCACGCAACCCCCGTTCCGTCATCCACCTGATCAGGCCCTTTAAATAAGTTATCCGCTGCTTTCCTCTGTCTCTTTTTCCTTCTATCTAGCCTGTCAGTATCAGGTTCTCCAAGCCCTCCTTCCTCATTGCATGTCCCAGGAACTTCAGTTGTCTCTTCCTAATGCTCACTATCAATTTTCTTTTCAATGCCATTCTTTCCAAAACCTCATCATTGCACACATGTTCGGTCCATGATATCCGCAGCATCCTTCTGTAAAAACCACATTTCTGCTGCTTCAAGTATTTTCCTCATCTTCGATGATAATGTCCAGCATTCACTGCCGTATTGAAGAACTGACATCACATAGCAATCTAGCACTCTCTTTTTTGTTTCTAGTGAAATTGTCCTGTTTCTTAATACTTTACTCAGCTTCTGGAACGGGTCCTTCGCTATGCCAATTCGCCTTCGGATCTCTGTGTCGCACTTTCCATCTCCTTTTATAACACTTCTTAGGTATCTAAATTTTTGTACTTGCTTGATTCTAGTATCCCCCACCTGTATTTGGCATTTTGGGTTGTTCTTAATCATTCCTCGGATTATTGTAATATTAAGATGCCAGAGATATACAAATTTTGAGCACCCCTGAATAATTTATTTAAGAAGAGTACGAAATGGAATTGATAGGCGGAATGTCAAAAAGCTTTAACAAAAATAAAAAAAACAATCTACTGACTTCATGGTTATCGCAGACGCATCACGATCTTTGTATTTCTTTAGTAAGGAGTAAGTTTCTCCCGGATAGCTTCTTCCCAAGATGTGTTGCATTATGAATCAGAATCTCAGAAAGATGCTTTTCCAACTACAAAATTCTTAACCTATAAAAGTCTAGAAATAGCCGTTAACTTTCACAAATATCTGCATCAAATATGCCCCTTATTTTTGCTGCTCACACGAAAACTGATTTCAGTAACATCCTACCTTGAGTGGCTCTCAGGGGTGGAGTCGGATGAACATTAGTAAAAGAAAAATTTTCTTTATGTTCACCTCTATCATGTCAAACAGGCCGACGTCGCTTTCTTTTACATAATGAGCAATCTACCAAATACTTTTTTTACTAATGATAGAAATTATTCAAATGAAAGATTTGTGCGCGTTTTTCGACATTCCGCCATGTTATTAATCTATATTGTTGACCATTTATTCTTTTCAGCTTAAATTGGATCATTTGTAAACCACTAACAGTTATAGTAACACATAGTTTTATGGCTATGGAAAGTATATCTATTACAATTGTTTACTGACATTTTGGGTGTATCCAACGGAGCAACTGCTATATTTGAGTCTACAACACATTTTGTAACGGAACAGCATAACAAATTGGTTGAAAAAAATAGAACTTATTTAAAACAATTAGTAATGGTAGCATTTGCAAGCAACAACTTGCTGAGGTGGTATATTAGTTACTAATATACTAATAATTAGTATATTTATAGTCCGCAAACAGATATTGAATGACGTAAGACAACAAAAGAAAAACGAAAACTTATTTAACTAAAAAAATATTACCTAGTTTATTTTCGTCTAAAAAATGCATCAATGTTAAAGTGCAAGAGGCAAAGAATATTTCTACATGTTCATGTGGAGGGTGAAAAGAGCGTCTTCACAATGAGATGCGATGAGACACAAGGTCAAGATTAGGGTGAGGAACCCGAGAGTGATAGTTGTAGTCACTGAGAAAGATTTTAAAATATCCAGGGTCAGTTTTACAAGTTTAAGCATTTTTCTACAGTTGTTTAAAAAATATGGGAATGCCGACAGGATACGACAAATTGACATTATACGTGGACATAAGGAATGTAAAGATAATCCTAACAAAAACAATTATCGTGAGTTATATTGCTTTGCTGAACTAGATATCGTCTTTGCATCCAAATTTTCTACTGTAGCGGATGAGAAATTAATTAAAATCAACCTTCTTCTTCACTTTTACAAAAATTCACAATGACGTGTGAAATCCTGGTTTTCCCAAATAGAAAAAGGATTGACCATCTGCTTAAAGAAAAATTCGAAACCAGATTTCGCAAGTCGTTGTTAAAATGATTTTTGACTAATGGGAGCGATTTACAAGACTTGAAGACTTGGCGATCCAGTGCTAAATTCAAAAAGGCTATATAAATGACCTCGGCGTCAGTCAAGAGAGATGGGAACAGTGAGAGACACCGCTAAAATGTAACGAGAGAAGCTTCAGGTCAACTCGGATATTGTCCTCTTTCCCTTTCTCCTTATCTATTTCAACAATTACTACTACGAACATTTTGTACGAACTCTACTGCTACTTCTTAATGTTTCTAATTGTACATTAACTCTTACAACTTATGTTAGTCTTTCCCTTTAATAAATTTCTATTTTAAAATGCAAAATATATATTTTATTCTTCGTACGCTATTCCACACAATTCCACATATTCCAACCTGCCGACAACCAACCTTCTGACGATGAAAAACCTTCTGATAATTATAACTCTGCATAAAACTTGTAAGTTGTATGGAGTTCGGTTAAGTCTGACACAGGGCCGAACCAAGAAACATTAACCAGCTCCCTACGCAACACTGGTGACCCCCGACGTACAAGGAACACGCACCCCTACACTACACTACCAAAGGGGAAATTAAGCGTTTTGCAGGCGTTACAAGTGCAATAAATATGTGTGTGTGTGTGTGTGTGTGTGTGTGTGTGTGTGTGTGTGTGTGACTGATACCGTTATACTTGTGGTGCTGAATGTTGACTGTTTATTTTCGCACGAGTAAAATAAACAACTGACTGTGCATGGCAATACATAACCAAATCTTTATTATTGTCAGATATGCAACTAAAAATGCAAAATGAATGGAATATTTTTAGCTTTTTATGGCATAAGTAATGATAAAATACATCAAGGATGGCTGATGTGATAGAAAATGTCTTAAACCCTTTTAATGATGTTAAAATTAAATTGCTTTATCAAACAAATGACCGAGCAGACGTGATTAAAACGGAGCGCAAACAAAATTGAAGGAGAAATGGTTTGAACATGACGATTTCATTCATCTATATTATAGGATACAAATCCAATATCATTCAACAATTAACTGCGCAAAAAGTAAAATTGTACAACCACAAAATCAGATCAGAACGACTGAAAACATTTTAGAAAAACCCAAACCAAGGTAAATTTCACACGTCGGTGTGAAAATAAGATTCTAGATTCTGATTGCATAGGAAATAGCAAATTGATCTATGATCCCGGTCAAATTTTCTTAATACCTAAAAAATGGGTACGCAGTTCGAGCCGATTACGTGACTGGATTTCACAATTTATGAAGTCCCTTGACCGGCTAAAGAGAGTCTGATTGAAGCAGAGATCTGATAAGGACCCTGTCACAATATAAGGGAGAAATTTCAAGACTGTTATGAGCCTCATTTTCGTTTTGATTATTCGTGGTCACGTGATATAAACACCAGAATTTTCGGGTGAGTAGCCTGTGGCTATGATAGACTTTCTTCCAGCTTTCCAGTCAAATTTGATCTTAATTTAAATGAAATGTCAGAGTTATCTGTTTTCATATTTTCTGTTCCGTTATGTGTCACTTATGGATAGATTTTTTCTCCCTGTATTGTGTATATCGCATTTCCTAGTCCGTTTATTATTGTTCCAGGTTCCCAATGTGCCATATGAAATACAGAAATAAGGAGCCACCCTGAGAAAACGATATCACGATGGAAGAAATTTTTGAAGCCGTTGAGAATCATAGAAAACAAACGGAAAAAATATCAACTCCTCCCAAAAAAGAAGCTAGGGAGGTGAGTGTTGTGGGATCTCCTCTTTTTGTATATGATAATGGACTCGACTGAGTGTACATATACTCCTGACATAGAGAGAACAGTAGTTGCAGTTGGCAGTGGAGAGTAATCGTAGAGATCCGTACAGTTATCGGAGAGTTCCGAGAGATACCGAAGTTACCCAGAGACCAGACTGGCTCTGAGCTCCACTCAGCTAGAATAATATACACGGATATACTATTTCCAACGACTTCACTTCAAGATTTGTATATATTTATTTTCTTACTAATAAGATTCCTGGATTTACTAACCTGCTTTCAAGTTTGTATATTACGTTCAATATAACCTACTTTTCTTAGCTATCTACATATGTATCTGTTTTATTTTATTTTTTTGTTCATTATTTTATACAATGTTTTTTAAGATTCACCATAAGTAAAACAAATTCCCGGATTTAGACAAAAAAAACAAAAAAAAAACAACAACAACGAAATAACGTCAAAATCCGAGAAAATTTGTCATCGTTTAATAATTAGTTCTGCCTTGTTTAATTTGTAACGTATATAAAAGGTAAGTAGAAAAAAGCAAATCTTGATATGATAGCGAGGGTTACAAAACACTCACTGCTTAAAAGCCTTTTTTCTTATGAAATACTAGCAGTATAGCCCGGCGTTGCTCGGGTGTAATGAAAGCTTTAATCTATGGTCCTGGAGCTCAGACTATTTGCAGGTTGGCACGAAAGACTAAAAAGCAATAGTTGTTTCCAGTTAAAGCGAAACCGTAGACTGAAAGAAAAATGAATGGATGTAAGTCAAATTTTGATTTCCTCGTATCGATATCAAATGTTCTGCACTATTGTAAGAACTGCAACCTTGAAACTTCTGAATATCATTTCTTATGTCTTTGTCTATGAGTGTATCAAATTTGATTAAAATCGGACCACTCCTTCTATAACCCGATTTTTTCGATTATCGATTTTCGATATTTATCGGAGGTACCTCGACACAAATCCTAGCTAAAAACACTCGCAGACGCTTATAGTACAACTGTGTAAATTTTCAAGAAAATCGGTTCAGCCGTTTCGGAGTCTATAGATAACGGATACACACACACACACACACACACACACACACACACACACACACACACACAAAGTTCCATTTATAAATAAGTTTAGATTTAGATTTAGATAATAAGAATGCATGAAAATTAAAAAAAAGAAACAATATTGTATTTTTAATAATTCCCACCACATTATGGCTATTACTGCAGCTGATTGTATGATTGTACTATTGCTTGTTATACGTAAATAGATTGTGTAACAGTCAAGATATCTAAAATATTAAAATCAACTCCTGAAAATCATTTAAATGAATCTGATAAGAAGGTGTCAAGTCAGAGTGATCGCTTTATTTTTTGATATTCAACAAAAAAAAAAACAAAAAAAACACGACTACCAGTTTCGTGCGCTCTAAGAGTCTAAAATTTAAAAAGATATATATATATTAGAAATAATACAAACAAATAGGTTTGTATTAATTTACTTTGTGAAGACTGCTCGATACTTAGAGCAATATTTATAGTCAGTTAAGTGCCATACGTGATACACGCTTGGGCGATCATGTCTCTTTAGAGACATGACTGACTGGGCAGAAGATTATCCCGCAGTAGGTTGTCATTATTACTTTCTGTGGTAGGCTGGTTGCCAACCAAGGCTATAGAACTCGATTTGTCCTGTTATCTAACCCATAACTGGAGGGAAAAGACAGATTATCTTTCCCAAGGATATTTGCGCTTAAGCGAATGCAAAGAATTCAACGGGAATTCGAACTCGGCTCCCCGATTTCTCGTTCCGAGCCGATATCCACTGCATCACAACGCACATCCAAGGTACTAATCAACTAGTACTAGTTTATTAGTACCTCGTCAAGCAGTATTTCAATGTTACAGCTCATTATGTTTTTTTATTATAAACACTTATAATAAAAATATTACTACACACACACACACACACACACACACACACACACACACACACACACACACACACACACACACACACACACATATATATATAATTTGTATGTTATAATGAATATATATCTATATATATTTATAAATTTACATATTTAAAATAATTTTTTAACCTTTTAAAAATTAAAAAATATATCTGTGCCTAGTATCTATATCTGATGTCTACAACTGTCATGTTAAATATATTAATATTTCAACAAATCGATTGTCTGGAAAGGAAATGCAAATCCAACAAAAACCTTCTGAATAAAAACGAATTTCAATAACATTGGCTTAAAACAAGAAATTCAAGGGTAAATCTATATTGAAAGAAAACAAACTTACTCTTTTCAGCTGTTTTGCCACTTGATAAATAAATGATCAACAGAAGACAAACAAGGCTTTTCATGATTGTATTTCCATACAGGATAAGATTATGGGAGTAAATGTTTGCAGAATCATGTGACATCTAAAAAATTACAGCGATAAGGATGTTTATTATTTGACAGAATAATTATTTTTCAGTTGAATAATTGTAAGTGATTGAGAATAAAAAACAGAAAAACGCCTGCTGGGAAAAAAACAAAACATTAGTTTTTCAATGAGTCATTGTGCCATTAACAGAAATGGTGAATTATCAACTAGTACTTTCATGGAAATGACAAAAATTAAAACAAACATCAGAAGTACATTAGAACTGTGGGCGATCATAAATGATCCAAAAACAGTTCCGCTTGTGATTCACAAAGATAATAGCCACCTAAGAATGAGAAATATTTTGTAATAATTTCAAAAGAAGCAAGACATTAAAACGATTGTGAAAAAAATAAGAAAATGAAAAAGGCGAGATAACAATAAAATAAGTTATCAAGAAGACAGTAATTAACAATTGACATTGAATTGAAACTTTTGAAGATCAAAGGTGGCTGGAAACCATGAAGTCGAAAAAGAGTTTTACAAGCGAGAAATGTGAGAGAAGAAACTATTAACATAGAACTTAAGGTTGCATCGAGCCAGTTCAACCGGGAAAATGATGAGACGTTGTTGCCGTACTAATACTCTGCTAAAATGAGTCTAAGTAGAATAGAGGAAAATTAATCCGAACAATTTCCATGAAAGTATTTTTTTTTATAGAAAAAGCACAGAAAAGCTACATTATGGTAGTGTGAAAATGACTGAAGCCGAGAGGCTAGGTTAGAACCAATGATATTGCGAATTCTCATTTGGTTTTTATCAAGAATCTCTGAATATATATCGGCGGTACCAGACGATATGGGGAAGCAATATTCAAAGCAGGGACGAATGGTAAACTTATAAATATGTAAGATAGATTTTGGAAAGAAAAGTGTGTAGCATAAAACAGTGAAGCAACTATACTTAGCAACTGAGCGAGCATTTGATTCAAAATAGTCTTCTGTCCACTACGTGTCAACTGAGAACGTTAACTCGAGAAAGCGCATTAAGTCACTTTACTGGAGCTTAGTATCAGCCATGCTGATAGTAAGCAGAAAAAAGTCTCTCAGATGATTAAAAGAAAAAAATCGTTTTGGAGTCTTTAACATTAATAAGTCATTCTTCGCCCAAGTTAAGAGCAGATTTTATGTCAGTTTTTAGATCAGCTGCGAATTTGACGTCGTCAGAGTGATCAAACTTGCTGTTGAGACGGGATTAAATAGTTGTGTCATCAGTACATACACTCCTGATCAAAATTTTAAGACCACTTAAAAATCTTTAAAAAGAAATATTTTTTTTACGGATAGATTTTAAACTCCTCCCACTTAAGGTTACCAATACTACAATCTAAAAGGTTATGGAAACAAAAAGCTACATTCCAAACATTTTATTTAGAAATTTACATTTTTATAAAATGAGGCGATTTACACATGATCAAAATTATGAGACCGGAGAAAAATTCTACGAAATTGTACAAAAAGTGTATGAAGAGTGTATGAAAACATTCAACAACCAAATTTAATAATGAGTTCTATTTCCACTGCTTTTGATGACTTCAAAAATTCTGTCGGGCATGCTAGAAATAAGCGTTTCCATTAAGGTGCGGGGGATGTTGCTCCAGCTTCTGAAGATGGCTTCACGAAGTTCATTTTTTGTTGAATATTGTTTGCCATTTCGATAAACATCTCTTGTCATCCATCCTCAAACATTTTCAATTGGGTTCAAGTCTGGTGAGCATGCAGGATGTCCCAAGAGATGGACTCCATTTTCTTGTAGAAAGGTCAAGGTCCGTCTTGCAGCGTGGATTGCAGCATTATTCTGTTGGAATAACCATCCATCCACACACAAATGATGGCCCTCCATCATCAATGATGCTTTTTGTAGCATACTAACATAACCAGCCGCTGTTTGACAATCCTGCATCACCTAGAGCTCCATCGTCCCTCTGTAAGAAAAGGCGCCCCATACCATTAGGGACCCTCCACCACTATGACGTGTGGAGAGAATTTCAGGAGGCATGTTTTTGTTATGCCAATATCGTTGGAAGCCATCAGGACCATCTAGATTGAATTTTTTCTCATCAGAAAACAGGACTTTCTTCCACTTCTCAACGTCCCATTTTTGGTATTCACAACCAAACTTTAAGCGGTCCACCTTGTGATGTGGAAGCAGCCAAGGAATTTGTTTACGCTTTTTATTTACCATGCCTTTTTATCGTAAGTGTCGTCTGATGGTTACGGGACTGCAATCGGCATCTGTGACTGCCTTAATTTGACTAGAAGAAAGTCCCCCCTCTTTCATAACAACCCTCTTACTCAATGCAGGAGAAATATTTGGGGGCTTACCAGAGGATTTTGCTTTTCCATAATTCCCACTGTTCTTTAGAAAATTGCAAATCACAGTTTTACTGCGATTTACCTTAGCTGCGATCACCCGCTGTGACAAACCTTGCTTATGGAATTCTAGAATTCGAGAACGCTCAACTTTGGTAAGTTTGCTTGCTTTAGGCATGGTAACACCTTTACGCAGTGATTGCTAATCTCAAACTGAACTAAAAACATTGGAATTACCATAGATCTAACAATTTATACCTCTGGTCTTATAATTTTGATCATGCGTAAATCGCCTCATTTTATAAAAATGTAAATTTCTAAATAAAATGTTTGGAATGTAGCTTTTTGTTTCCATAACCTTTTAGATTGTAGTATTGGTAACCTTAAGTGGTAGAAGTTTAAAATCTATCTGTAAAAAACAATTTCTTTTTAAAGATTTTTAAGTGGTCTTAAATTTTTGATCAGGAGTGTATATAGGGTTGAGAACTAATGACATCAGGAGGGTTATTTATAAAAATTATAAACAAAGTAAGTCCAAGGGTAAAGCCCTAGGGGAAAGCTGTATTAGTACAAAAAAATCGAGAAGAGAGGTCGTTCAGGACAACTTTTATTTCGTGATTTGATAAGAAAGATTGAATCAGTTCAAACTTTCGTCCAGAAATACTATAATCTTTCAACTCGTGCAGAAGACTTGTATGCAAAACCCTCTCAGACGCTTTCAAGATGTCCAAAGCAACAGCCCGAGATTCACCATTCTTATTTAAAGCTTGATAGATTATTTCAACAATAATCGTTAATCCATCAGCAGCTGACCTAGATAAACGAAAGCCATATTACTTGTCTGAAAAAAGGCTCTATGATTTGAGATATTTAATTAATTCAGCATCCAAAGGCGTCTTGAAAAAAGTCACCAAATAAATCCCAGTCAACATGCTGGCATTGGAAACAAGAGCAACAGCTCGTCCCAAAAAACAACAAAACAAAGCGACCACAACTCGAGTGGTTCCAAAATAGAGGATCGATTTGCTCTAACGTTGTATGAGAAACTGAGCCCCGCCTAAAATTGTTTAAATATTGAAATTTTTACACATTTTTTTTTTTTTTGATAATCAGAAACTTTATGTAATAGTTGATAAGACTTCGCTGAAAAAAGTAAACAAAAAAAGAAAAACAACAAATTTAAAGTAGTGGTATTAGTCTCCTTCACATCCGCCAAAAAGAAAAAAACTACTAGTCTATAATAAAGGCAACTATGTACAAAAAAAGGCCCATAAGAAATATATTTTAGACAAAGCCAATATAAGATAACCAACCCCCGAGAAATAATAAAATACTTAAAAATCTAAATAAATAAATAAACAAATTAAGTAAATAATAAAAACTAATCAACAAACAACGAATGCATAAACACAAGTAAATGTAAGAATAATAACCAACAACAAATAATTAAGTCATCAGTAATAATAAATAACGAGTAAAAAGTTAACATCAAAACATAAAATACAAATTACCGCATCCGGATCCACGATTTCCTATTCAATTGTCTATAGAATAATTTGTTGAAACATAAGCCCTAACGCCGACCCAGTAAACGTTAGGATAATACAAATAGTCCTTATTCTTCATAATTCACCACTTACCAGCATATCGAAATAGTCGAGCAACATACATGGTCTTGTTATATTAATCATGTGACAGGACAAAGAAAAAACGACGGAGGTTTAGAAAATAAATAACTTTATAAATGAAAAATACAAGTGGTCTCTCGTGAAAAGAAAGAGATAAGTAGAGCCATAAACGTCGTTCGCGGAGACGGACGGTAGGAGAAGGAGGGCGAGGTGTGACTTACTGCGGCGACGGCCTTTAGCGAGTGCATTTTTAGAGATGGAAGGTCCGTCGAGGCGATCGTTGTGAATCGTGAGTGGTCTGCCGATAGACTGCGAAGAAGTTCCGTTGATGGGTTTTTATATCCTTTTCTTAAACTCATATCAGCTTCAGTTTTTGTTTTGTTTTTTTGTTTTTTGGTGGGGGGGGGGGGTTAGGCAGTAGTGGGTGTTTTTGGTGAAAATTCTAGATGGTACTTTTTTTTTTTTTTTTGAGCGTGTAAGTGAAACGGAAGCTATGTGTGGAGTCTATGCGCAGTTGACAAAGTTTTTAGTTCAGTATTATGTTTCGGAGTGTTTACATCCGGCCAGTAGTGGAAATTTGTGTGACATGAGTCAGAAGATCTGGTTTTAGGAAGGTTATAACAGCCTGGAGATTCTGTTCATGCATAAAACAAAATGGTGCTGTTTGCTGTTGACCTCAGTGTCTAATTTTACATTATATATATATAATAATCATAATTATATGAGTAATATTCCACAGTTAGATATTTACTTTAAAAAGTGCTCAATACGAAAGTAGAGCATAAATATATGGTAACTATTATTATTATTATGTTATGTCATTTTTCATCATATTTGGATTTCTGCTATGGTCGCACTACCAACCAAGTCTGCGGGAAGACCAAAGGCAGGTCGTGGCGTGATGTTATGGCTCCATTTCATGTTTTTTCTATCTTCCCTATCATCCCTAGCGTTACATAGACAAAGTTTTCCATATTTTTTTTTGGGGGGGGGGCGGCTGTACTTAAGACAATTTTTTGTATATCTCTTAAGCTGGAGTTTCCAGGGATTCTTTCAATGTGTTGTTTTGTTCCATTTTTATCATTCCAAGTGCACCTACTATCATTGGCACGATCCTTGTTTTCAATTTCCACATTTTTTCTATTTCAGTTTCCAGGTCTTTATATTTTGACAGTTTTTCAAATTCCTTGGTTACTATGTTACAATCCGCTGGACAAGCCATATCAATTAATAGACAAGTTTTCTCTTTCTGGTTTTTAACAATAATGTCTGGCCTATTTGCTTCAATTTTTCTGTTTGTGTAGATGGTGTAATCCCCTAGAATGGTGACATCTTCTATTTCTGTAACCGGTGCTGGGTGATGTTCATACCAGTGTTTGTTTACAGATTTTCCATAATGTTTGCACATTGTCCAATGTAAATATTGCCCCACTCTATCGTGGCGATTTTTATATTCATTTGGGGCAAGTACAGAACAGTCTGGGATTAGATGGTCTATTGTTTCTTGGTGTTTATCACAAAACCCGCATTTTGGATCCATATCATTATGTATAATATTTGCCTGAAAGTTTCTAGTGAAAAGACTTTGGTCTTGCGCTGCAAGAATAAATCCTTCAGTCTCAGACTTTAATCCAGATGCACGTAACCATCGATGAGTATTAACTTTATCAACATTGGATTTATTGGCACGTTCTGGATATTGGCCATGCAGAGGTTTGTCTTGCCAGCGTTATTTCATCTGTTCAAGAGCTTTATCTTTGGCTTTCATTTTCATATTTTTGCCGCAATAGCTGGTTCTTGACTTCTGTTTTGCTTTTCTACAGAATCTACTAACTGTAAATCTTGTTTGTATTTACTGCCTTCTTTAATTATTGAATATTTTTTCTTTCTTTCTTCATGTTGCCTTACTAATTGTATCATCCAATCCTTTGTTTCTATGTATGTTAGTAAACCAATAGTTGTTGTCTTGTATGACAATTCTAGCTGAATAAGACCTCTTCCACCTTCTTTACGGGGTATGTATAGACGGTCTACATCAGCCTTTGGATGATGCATCTTATGCTTAGAAAGAAGCTTTCTTATTTTAGCATCCATTCGCCTGATGTCGTTTAGAGTCCAGTTTAAGATGTTAAAGCTATATTGGACAACTGGGATTGCAAGGTTATTAATGGCCATAACTCTGTTCTGTGAATTTAATTCAGTTTTTAATATCATTCGTAGCCTTCTATAGTACTCTTTACGCACTATTTCTTTCATTTTTTTTATGGTGAATGTTTTCACTCTCATTTACACATCGGTATTTAAAGCTTCTTCTGGTTTCTTTTATTGTTACAGCAGGGTCTAAGCTAATTGAGGATGTTTCTTGTATTGATCCACGTAAAACTGTAGCTTTAACACATTTATTCAAATTGAATTTCATTCCAGTCTCTTCGCTGAAGCATTTTACAGTTTGCAGAAGACCTTCCAGCTCATTATCATTCTTAGCATATAACTTTAAGTCATCCATGTAAAATAGATGGCTTATTTTATTTTGGCCTATTTTATAACCACATTCTGTCTTATTAAGTTGACTGGTTAGTGCTATTAATGATATGCAGAATAGTAATGGAGACAAAGAATCACCTTGAAATATACCTCTTTTGATGCTTATTTCATCAGACTTATAGGTTCCATTTATATGATTGCGGTAAAGGGTTGTTTTCCATATAGACATGAAATGTTTGATGAAATTGATGATGACCGGTGATATTTTGTATATACTTAAAATCTTTATTATTATTATTATTATTATTATTATTATTATTATTATGTCATTTTTCATCATATTTCGATTTCTGCTTTGGTCTCACTACCAACCAAGTCTGCGGGGAGACCTAAGGCAGGTAGTGGCGTGTTGTTATGGCTCCATTTCATGTTTTTCTATCTTTCCTATCATCCCCAGCATTACATAGATAAAGTTTTCCTTAGTGTGTGGGCTGTACTTAATAAGACAATTTTTGTATATCTCTTAAGCTAGGGTTTCCAGGGATTCTTTCAATGTGTTGTTTTGTTCCATTTTTTATCATTCCAAGTGCACCTACTATCACTGGCACAACTCTTGTTTTCAATTTCCACATTTTTTCTATTTCAGTTTCCAGGTCTTTATATTTTGACAGTTTTTCAAATTCCTTGGTTACTATGTTACAATCCGCTGGACAAGCCATATCAATTAATAGACAAGTTTTCTCTTTCTGGTTTTTAACAATAATGTCTGGCCTGTTTGCTTCAATTTTTCTGTCTGTGTAGATGGTGTAATCCCATAGAATGGTTACATCTTCTATTTCTGTAACCGGTGCTGGGTGATGTTCATACCAGCGTTTGTTTACAGATTTTCCATAATGTTTGCACATTGCCCAATGTAAATATTGCCCAACTCTATCGTGGCGATTTATATATTCATTTGGGGCAAGCACAAAACAGTCTGGGATTAGATGGTCTATTGTTTCTTGGTGTTTATCACAAAACCCGCATTTTGGATCCATAGCATTATGTATAATATTTGCCTGAAAGTTTCTAGTGAAAAGACTTTGGTCTTGTGCTGCAAGAATAAATCCTTCAGTCTCAGACTTTAATCCAGATGCACGTAACCATCGATGAGTATTAACTTTGTCAACATTGGATTTATTGGCACGTTCTGGATATTGGCCATGCAGAGGTTTGTCTTGCCAGCGTTGTTTCATCTGTTCAAGAGCTTTATCTTTGGCTTTCATTTTCATATTTTTTGCCGCAATAGTTGGTTCTTGACTTCTGTTTTGCTTTTCTACAGAATCTACTAACTGTAAATCTTGTTTGTATTTACTGCCTTCTTTTATTATTGAATATTTTTTCTTTCTTTCTTCATGTTGCCTTACTAATTGTATCATCCAATCCTTTGTTGTTTCTATGTATGTTAGTAAGCCAATAGTTGTTGTCTTGTATGACAATTCTAGCTGAATAAGACCTCTTCCACCTTCTTTACGGGGTATGTATAGACGGTCTACATCAGCCTTTGGATGATGCATCTTATGCTTAGAAAGAAGCTTTCTTATTTTAGCATCCATTCGCCTGATGTCGTTTAGAGTCCAGTTTAAGATGTTAAAGCTATATTGGACAACTGGGATTGCAAGGTTATTAATGGCCATAACTCTGTTCTGTGAATTTAATTCAGTTTTTAATATCATTCGTAGCCTTCTATAGTACTCTTTACGCACTATTTCTTTCATTTTTTTTATGGTGAATGTTTTCACTCTCATTTACACATCGGTATTTAAAGCTTCTTCTGGTTTCTTTTATTGTTACAGCAGGGTCTAAGCTAATTGAGGATGTTTCTTGTATTGATCCACGTAAAACTGTAGCTTTAACACATTTATTCAAATTGAATTTCATTCCAGTCTCTTCGCTGAAGCATTTTACAGTTTGCAGAAGACCTTCCAGCTCATTATCATTCTTAGCATATAACTTTAAGTCATCCATGTAAAATAGATGGCTTATTTTATTTTGGCCTATTTTATAACCACATTCTGTCTTATTAAGTTGACTGGTTAGTGCTATTAATGATATGCAGAATAGTAAGGGAGATAAAGAATCACCTTGAAATATACCTCTTTTGATGTTTATTTCATCAGACTTATAGGTTCCATTTATATGATTGAGGTAAAAGGTTGTTTTCCATATAGAGATGCACTGTTTGATGAAATTGATGATGACAGGCGATATCTTGTATATATTTAAAGTCTTTAAAATCCAGGAATGTGGCACACTATCGAATGCCTTTCGATAATCTATCCAGGCAGTACTAAGATTTTTCTTTGTACTGTAGCAGTTCTCCAGGATCATTTTGTTAATTAGCAATTGGTCTTTACAACCATAACAGCCACGTTTGCACCCTTTTTTGTTCAAGCGGTATCATGTCATTTCTTTCTAAGAATAAATATGTCTGTTTTGTTAAAATAGATGTTAATAGTTTATATGTTGTCGGAAGACATGTAATTGGTCTGTAGTTTTTCGGGTTGTTTGTGTCACCATTCTTGGGTAGAAGAAATGTAATTCCTTTGGTCATCCATGCAGGAATTTTAGTGGGATCGTCAACCATTTCTTGAAGTTCTTTGGCTAGTTTTTTTATGTGCTGTATTTAAATAATATAGCCAAAAGTTAGGAATCTTATCTATACTTGGGAATTTCCAATTGTGTGCTTTTTTTAGTGCAAATTTAACATCATCTTCTGTAATTCCAGACCATGTCTGTTCTGGTTTATTTTTCATTCGTTCTATCTCTTGCGCAATCCAATGTACTTCCTTGCTATGTTCTTTAGGGCAAGCCCATATCTTTTTCCCAGAACTGTGTGACTTCTTCCATTCTGTGGGGGACTGACACTTCAATTCTTTTTTTACCTATTTCCCTGTAAAATCTCTTTGTATCAGTTTGAAAAATCTTGTTTTGTCTGTAAAATCTTGCTCTTTTCTCATAGCTTATTATTATTATTATTATTATTATTGCTTACTGCAAATTGATGGCTATAAGATTTCGGCGTTAAAACAACATCATCAGGCAGTAAAATGTGTTTAATTGATTTTGTAATATATAGATAAGGAGATTTTTAAAAATAAATAAATAAGTAAATAAATAAATAAAATTGAAGAAATAAAAACAAGGTCATCCAATGAGAAGAATTAAGTAGTTGGGAACATGTATAAAGATTTACATGTTCTACCTTTAGTTAATATTTTCCATTTAACTGTAGGAGTTTTATTTGCATCTTTCAATTGCGAGTAGTATTTTGAGAGATAAGTAAAATTACTGTATGCTTTATTATAGAATGATAAGTTATGCTGGTAATATCGAGACGTAAAATTATTCTTAGTACATCCGATATAATGTTTGGTAATATTAGGATTTTCATTATTAGTGATGGTGGCTTGGTATACAATGGAATCTGTAAGGCATTTATTTTGCATTGGACATAAGTTAGGGTTATGACAGTTGCAGGAACTTGTGTTATTATCATTGTTTATGGTACTTTGATTATAATTAATATTATAATGTTGTTTTAGAATTTCATTATTTTGTTGTTTTTTTTATTATCATATCGAGATTATCGGTGCAGCTATAACTAAGTTTCAGTGTATTTTTATTAAAAATTTTGCTTAGTGGATTATTAGTTGGGAAATGTTTTTGAACTAGATTAAGGAATTTATTGCCTAAATTTGATTTATCTATGGAATCTCTGGATTCGACAGAATCTTCTGATTTAGTTGGATTGTTTCTTTTGTACACCCTCACTGCATATGAAGACATTGTTTTAAATAATATAGGGCGTTATAGAGATAATAGACTCATGATAGTAAATAAATCTACTGGAGGTAAGGTTGATAAACTTAGAAAATGAATCCATATAGTTTGTAAATCTTTTGGTTTTAGTGTAGTTATTAATTCGAAGAATTAAGAGGCCGAAAGAGGGGAGAGAGGACAAGTCTGAAGTCTTGGTTCTCTGGTCCTTTCACGTTTCGAATAAAGCCTTCTTAATTATGCAATAAACTCGCACGGGTTTAGAAAAGACAAATGAGATAAATTCATAAGTTTGGAAAAATATTCATACATCAGTTTAAACTCATATCTTTAGAAAATACATTTGCATATTAAATATAAAATATTCTTCTTCTTCTTCTTCTTCTTCTTCTTCTTTAACAGCAGCAACAGTAGAAGATCTACATTGAAAATTCAAATGCTAAGCACTGACTCATTGGTTTTGTTAGAAATAAAAAAAAAGACACACAAAAGTGAATCCAAAACAAAACACGTGAAATTTCACACCTTGATGCGAAATGTTTTTCGGCCAATAGAAAACTAGAAAACATCTAAAAACAAAATTCAAATAATCTTCAATTCTCAGAAACAAATTCTTTTACGGAACTTTTTGCAAGCTAACACGAAGTTTGTTCGTCGTCCAATGGGAAGGCCAGAATCGTGCCTACGTACTACATTTTTCATTTAACGCTTAACTTCTGCCAAATCAAGTTATTCTGTTCTATTCATAACTTTTTATTTAAACATACAAAAGGTATACTTTTATTCTTCCACAAATCTACCTTCTGTCAAGCTTCTGATAATTCTAATAATCCTAAGTTGTAGAAAGTGTCGGCTGTGTTTGTGAATTGACCTTGTACCAGTCATGGCCGACCAATGCAAGCAAGAAAATTAAATTAATTATCTATTATAAAAACTTCAAAACTGTCAACCTCACTATCAATAGTAATAATGCACTTGCAGAATCTAAATTGCAGAGAATTAATGTCGTCTACGAATTTATATGTCCTTCGAAGAACTGTGTTCCTTAACTATCCAATTCCGTAAACAATAACTTTGGCTATACCACCACAAAATTGACAAGATTAACCTTACACCTTTTCCACAACAGTTCCATCCGATCTCATTTAAACACACATCGAAATCTTCCAGGACCCATCCGTGATATCCTCGTTGATAATACGCACATCATCGCATCATCCACATGCAAAAGAAGATTAAAATTAATAGAGGCATTACTAATGAAAAAGAGAAATCATAAACTTAATAACATCAATTATGAACACGGTAACAATGTGCTTACCATGTTCAGAACCTAACATACACAAGACACTATATACATAAACTTTATACATGATTATTTACAAGTAAAACAAAATTAATTCTTGATAATGGTTAAAAGTATAGCCTAAAGCGCTCGAATGTACAAAATGGACAATTCTTATATAATTTGAGTTCTGAAAAGAAAAAATATCATAAGAACACTTGAAAAATTATATAAAAAACTTAATGATAATGACATGTCTGTCATTTTTAATCACACACACACACACACACACACACACACACACACACACACACACACACACACACACACATATATATATATATATATATAATTTATTTGTTTAAACGTTGTATTTTAATGGATACTTTCATTTGAGCAGATGGCTTGTTTTTATTAAACGGTATATTTATTTATTTATTTATTTATTTATTTATATCTACCGGCCTGAATATTCGAGAAATCGAAATGTTCGAAAAATATGCATCCTGCTGGACGGCACATATTCTTCTAACAAGATTTCTTGATATATCTGAGATCTGGCGATATATATTTTTATATATCAAGAAATGTATTGGAAGAATCGTATGACAAAATGAAAAAAAAATTACTTGTGATGCGCTGAAAGACTAAATGCGTCACACGTAAACTTTTTTTCCCTTTGTCATACAATTCCCCCGTGTAACTTAGCCTCAATCGTTCCACAAACGCCTAGTCAAATGGGTTAAAAGTGGGATTTATAATTATTCCTGTATTAAAGTTTTTTGAATTTTCCGACTTTATATAGCGTTATTCGTCGACTGACAAATTTATGTGTTCCTATGACATTTCTAGCCTCTTTACCTGCGTCCCTCTTGCTGAGACTATTGATATATGTGCGGATACCTTATGTCGTAGTCAGTTGTCCCCTCTTGTTATTTCTGGGGATGCTTTTGCCTAACTGATGAAATTTGTCAGGATGTCGGTTAAGTTTAGTTTCGACGGCGTCATGTACAGGCAAATTAATGGTGTTTCAATGGGTTCCCCTATGAGACCCATTTTGGCAAACAGCTTTGGTGGATTCCATGAAGAGAGTGTGTTATCTAAATCTAATAAACTTTATGTTTACTTCCGTTATGTGGAGGACATATTTTGTCTCTTCAATGACAAGACTGAAGCGGGCCATTTTCTTTCGTCCTTGAATAATATGCATCCAACTCTAAAATTTACACAAGGAAAGAAAATTAATTCTTCTCTTTCCTTTCTTGGTGTTTTGGTTAGTAGATTTTCTTCTGGTTTTCTTACTTCTATTTACCAAAAACCGACATGGTTTGTATACCATGTGGGACTCTTTTTGTCGCGTAAAACGTAAAATTAATTTAATTAAGACACTTACTCATAGGGCCTTAATGATGCTCTCTAAAAACCAGTTGGATGATGACCTGAAGTTTATCACCACCAATAACAATGCCTATCCATTGGGTATTGTTTAATTACTAATTAAGAACAAAATTTTGGAATTCAATAAAGTCAAACTTGCTAAAGTACAAAGATGTCCTTCGCCTTCTTTGGCTGGGTATCATCAGTGATAGACATGCTAAGCGGGTGTATTTGGAATTTCGACATTGTTACTTTGCTTCTAATACTCGTGTGTGTGTTTTTTTAAGTATTAGGGCTATATCTATTTCATCTTTAAAACACTCACTACTTAAGCAGAAGGATTACATACTCAGCCTCCAACTAATCTTCATTTAACCAAATTATTTTCTATACATATTTTCTATACATATTTTCTATTTCTTTTATTGATAATTATTTCTTTATTAACCTCGGTTTAACTGTTGAGCAAGTTTCGAAACCGGTGACATAGTTCGTTTTTCAGTTTTATTTTTTACTCATCATCATCAGTGGTAACAAAAAAATTGTCCATTTCTGACAGTTATATATATATATATGTGTGTGTGTGTGTGTGTGTGTGTGTGTGTGTGAACTGTCTGGTTTTATTTGGTTGTTTCTTTTTCAAAGAAACCGTGTCGCATTTCAATTTTCTAAATTCATTTTTCATATAAATTGATATTACCTATTTTATTAAAATAACTTTCATATTAATTTTTTCATATTTAAAATATTTTGCTTATTTTTCCAGATAAAATTTTAATTTTACCTTTTGAATTAAAATACTTGTTTATTCTTGTGCAAAGGTAAATATATTTTCAATTAAAAATTATAAGATTTCCAGTATTTATTCACTTGTTTAAACGTAAAAAAAAAAATAGTCCCAAATTGTAGAAACTGCCGCTGGCTGTGAGTGAGACATTCTCGCATACTTTAATATGATACAATCGGGTAAATAAAATCGAAAATATAGCAACAGATTCGTGGAAATGTTCATCTGTACTAGTAAATTAACACAGTTCCTGATTCTTTTGTGGCTGCTTAGAAAACAATTTATTTCCTTAATATTCTCGAATTGCCTGATTTTCCTTCTCACAGACTAAAACTTGATACCATTATGATTCTCAGAAATATATAGACAATTAAAGAATTTGAAACGAAACTCTTCTAGTTGTCAGTGTACATAAATGTTATTTCGATTTGTTTAAGAATATATTTAAAAACATATTTTCTTGTCTGAATTTCTAGAATTACTAAGGAGCTATCATTATTTACAGTCAGACTAATGTCCTCATCTTTGTTGTTATGATCACAACGTTTTGAGCAATGTGCTCTTCAGCTTTTCGTCGATCCGGGTAAACATCATGAGATTTTGAAATAAACTCTTTAATTAATCTAGAAACTTAACTTCTACTTCGAGAGGCCCCTGGGCTTTATACGAGAAAAGCCAGACTGTAAAAAATAAAAGCAGCAGCCCGAGCTTAACCATTCTTATCTAAAGCTTGATAAACTCTTTCATCAATATTCATTAAGGCATCAACAGTTGACAGAAAAAAAAAGCGAAAGTCATATTGCATCTATATGACATGAAGGGAAAATATATTAAATCAATTGCTAGATCTGCTGCTAGAAAAGTTGATTCACTATGTCATGCTAGACAATATTTATCGCCAGAAACTATCTTTGACATTTATATGTCGATCATTCGTCTTTGCTTTGAATGTTGCTGCCACATCTGATCTGGTGCTTCTACTATATATTTAGAGATTCTTGATAATATGCAAAGAAGAATCTGCAATGTTATTGGTCCTAACCTGGCATCTCGGCTTCAATCAATTTCCCACCGCCATAAATACTTTCATGGTAATTGTTCTGATGAACCTTCCTCTATGGTACTTAGACTTTATGAATTTAACCGCAGTACTATATTGACTGTAAGGTTTCATCAGTTACAGCTAAAATGGCGATTTAATCGTAAGTTCTACGCTCACAGTTTCTTCGCATTTCTCGCTTGTGAAATTGTCTTCCGGTTTCTCGCTTCTCAGTCAACTTTGATCTTCAAAAATTTTAATACAATGTCAATCGTTATCTTCTAATTTCTTAATTCCCGTTCTTTTATTATTCTTTCTCCTTAATAATTTCTTCCCATATTTTCTCACGCTCAGTAACCCCCTTGCGTCTTAGTGACTTTTTTGTCTTGCTTGGGATGAAATGGATTTAAAAAAGAAAGTTAAATTATAGGGGGATATGTGATTATGTATTTTTCTATCGTTGGTTTTCCAGGTACGTGGTAACCCACTGACGGATGTTGGTCGTCATGAGCCAAGCAAATCGCACCCTGGTGAGTTTGCTCGAGTGCGATAAACTATGAAAATGTTTGAAAACCATTTTCCTGAGTGTGAGAGGAATAAAGGTCTGGGGCATGAAGTGTGACGTCACAGCAGAGATTCTTGTTGCTGATGTCTGTGGAGAACTGAAAGATGTAGTCTAAATGTCTAACTTCTCGAGATTTATATTTGACCGAGTTAATATTAATGGCCGTCCTCGTAGTCGGTGTAAATAGCTAAATCTCTTCCATCGAGCAGATGGCGGACATCTTGATGGGTAAGTAGATAACTAGTAGCTCACTAGAGAAGGTACTCTATCTGGTTTGAAATGATGAAAGTTTGGTCGAGAAGAAAGCGATTGATTTACGTTGGGACTTGCTAGATGACTGCGCCTACCTTTGCACCAGATGAGTTTGTAATTAGTAATATTTTTATCTGCGGATGATTGTCGATTAATTATAATTCCGCGAAGTCGGAAAGTGCGATTTTTGCAGTATCAAAAATACGTACAAAGTATCGCTCTCCAAAGTGGGGTTTTTGTTCTTCTGACGAAGGACATTTGTTAAGGGTTGAAGTATTGATGAAGTATTCGCCACAAATTTTCGGTAGAAACTTACCATTTCGATGAAAAATCGGAATTATTGATTGACTAGCCCGGCGTTGCCCGTGCAACTCAGAGTATTTTTTGTTTTTGTTTCAAAATTACGGGGGAAAATATTTACATTTTTGTTGACTAAGTGAATTTCAGAAATTTTCGAAGAATATTTAAAAATGTAGACATTTAATTTTAGAGGAAAAAGTTACATTAATGCCACACGACTTACAGATAGTTGATTTCCTGCATGAAATATTTAGCGAAAAAAGATTTTATTTTCTGAAGTATGAAATATTAAATCTGAAAAATAAAAGACTTAAATAATTAAATTAACAATTGGCACTTTTTTACATATTTTGTTTTTGTTTGAAAAAACACATTTCTTTTTTAAATATTTCTTTTGTTTCAAAATTATGGGGGGAAATATTAACATTTTTTCTTGACCAAATGAATTTTTAAAACGTCGTAATAAAAATTAAATTTAAAGGCTCATTGTTTTTTAGTCGCGTTTAACACGTGTGATTTGATTTCTGTGACGTAATCTAGCAACCATCTTAGATCTTAGATGCTTGGCCAAAAATTGCGAAAGGGAAAATTGCTGAACTTAAACTCAAAAAGTATGCGTCGACCTGGATTCCCTGGAGATCTGTGTCCCTAGAAAGTTTGAATGGCGTAGCTTAAAAAGTGTAGGCGTGCATAGATTACAGTCACACACAGACTCACAGATTGCCTTTTATGTATATAGATGAAAGTTGGCGTAGAAAGTCCTGGATGACTTTGATCTTCTCTGGTAGGGGCGAGATACCATTGGCATCAATGTTATATCCAATGATGGTGATGCTTGGTGAGACAAATACACAATTGGAGTAGATAGATCTATCTATCGCCCGGTTCACACTCCACCCACGTCTATTGAACAGGTTAAGAGGCTCATCCCTTGTTCTCTGTTTAGGATGTGGTTTCCAGCTTTCTCTTTTCCAATCTTTTCACTATTACGTAGCCCCTGCACATCAGTGGCGTTACCGCCTTGCTCGGGGTGATACAATTAAAAAAAATTGATCTAAAAACCAATATGAAACAATCTCTGTAACACTTGAGGAAGGTGATGTTTATGTGCGTTGAGGACTTTGCTAGTTATTATGATATCGTCAATGTACGCGTATGCAAAGGGAAAACTGCGTAAAACTTCATCGATTAGGAGTTGAAATGATTGAGCGGGGTTCCTTAAGCCGAATGGCATTTTTATGAATTCGTATAGATCAAATCGAAGAGTCAAGTTCAAATTCCAGTAGAATTAGTTGCATTCAGTTACGCGCAAATAACCTTGGGAAAAGTATTAATTCATCTCTTCTCCCTTCAGCTATAGATTAAATAACAGGATAGATTGGGTTCTATAGCCTTGGTTGGCAACCAGTCTACCGCAGAAAGTAATAGCAGCCTACTGCGGGAAAATCTCTGCCCTGTCAGTCATGTCTCTTTGGAGACATGATCGCTCAAGCTGCATCATGTCTAGCCCTTAACTGACGGACTGATAGGCTAAATGGCGTGGCAACCGTTGTTTTGGGAATGTCGTCAATAACCACAGAAATTTTGTAGTACGTTTTGGTTCGGTCTTAGATCTTATAGAATATGCAGGTATCCAGCATTCCTAACGCAAAAACATGAATATGAGAGACTGGATAGCGATCAGGAGTGTTTCAACAATTAAGTCTAGTGGACTGATGGTGCCTTCGTTCAATATTTTGTGGAACTCTTTCTTCGTGTAATTATATTTGTACGGTGGCAATCGTCGTGGGTGAGAATTTGCGGGCTGTCCCATTGTTCTGATGTGGTGTTGTGTCTGATGCTTTTTCCAGTATTCTTAAATGGCTGTGTAATTTCTGTCTACTGATTCAATATGTCCATGAACTCTCGAATGTGGCAAGTGTCGGGTCAATATGCCACCCGCAACAGAGTCAACAGTTAATATTTATTTGGAGGCCTGTTTAAATTAAATAAAAAATTTCGGTAAAATATCTTACCATTTCAAAATAAATCAGGCAATAAGTACATGGATTAACAATATAACAATGATGATAATTTAATCTCTCTGGTTCGAACAAAACAAATGTAATACAAAAATTAAATTAAATTAGCGAAATTTCAAGTTGTTTAATAAAGGAAAGTTTTGTGTAAAATGAATGTTTATTTCATATGTTTGATTTCGAATAAAAGTCAGTATGTAAGTGCGTGAAAAGAGAGAGAGATGATTTGCATACATACAGAGAGAGACAGAGAGAGAAGATTTACATAGAAAGAGAAATTCGTTATATTTTGGTCTGCCCCAAGAATTTATACTGGCAGCAAAAGCGCCTGTAAACGGACAGAAAATTATTTCAGCAGATATACAAACATAGAAATGGGTGTAAGACAAGGATGTGTCTACTTACCGTATATATTCAACCTGTACAACGAAACAATTCTGAGAGAGCTAGAAGTCCTGCCAGGATTCGTCATTGGCGGTCAAAATCTCAACAATATAAGATACACAGATAACACAATGCTGATAGCAGACACGGAAAGGAAAATACAGGACCTCCTACAGAAGGTAGCAAGAGAAAGCGAGGAGAAAGGACTAAACATATATTTTAAAAAACTGAATGCATGATCATCAGCAAAAAGAAAAACCCAAAATGCCAACTACGGGTCGGGGATACTAAGATCAAACTGGTGCAGAAATTTTAATATCTAGGAAGTGTTTTGACAGAGGACGAAAAGTATAACACTTGTGGTGACTACGAAATAAAAATAAATTTCTTTTCTTTACTGTTTCCAAATTCGCAAGCCAGTATGAAAATTTATTTTTGACCAATAGGAAAAATATTGCTTCTCTGCTGAGAAAAAGACCAAGGCAAATTTCGCAAGCCAATGTAAAAATATTTATTGACCAATGAAAAGAGAGCGATTCACAGAAAACAACAAATTGAACTTTCAATGACATGTGTCATATTCTTTCCAGTCTAAAAATGTGTACGTTCGGAGCTGACCACGTGATCGGAGTTGACTATTTATACACGTTTCCCGGTCGATGAGAGCAGAGGGACAAGGGAGAAGAGAACAGAGAGAAACACAACGTAGCAAGAAATAGTCAGGCCGCCTCCGGTGACCCACATTTTCACTGCCTCACATTCTCGCGTTCTGTCTTCGTTATCTTTCCTTCTTCCTCTTCATCTAATCACCGTCAACAGAAAAGGAAGAGAGGAACAAGATATCACGACCTTGTTAATACACTCAGCGAAAACATGGACTTGCCTTTTTCTGTACAAATCAAATTTTGCTTAAATAAATGAACTCTTAATTCTTTAAACTCCTTACTACACTTTCTCTTAGAACATTTTCGCTGTTTAATAATTACATACACACAATTTGATGCTATGCTATTGGACAAATAAATTTTCATTTATTTATACTTTCGTAAGTTTTATCTCTCAACCTTCTGATAACTTTAAATTGTGGGAAGTTCAGTTATGTTTGACACAGGACCAATTTAATAAGCATGATCGAGCTCCCTACTTTACACTGAGATCCGAAGGCACATTGGCATGGCCAAGGACGTATTTCAAAAGGAGATTAACAGGAAGATTTTGTTGAAAACAAAGAAAAGAGTACTGGGCTGTTATGTGATATCAGTCTTCCTATATGGCAGCGAATGCTGGACAATCTCACCAAACATGAACGAAAGACTGGAAGCAACAGAAATGTCGTTCTACAGAAGGATGCTAAGGATACCGAACATGTGAGCAACGACAGGGTATTGGAGAGAATGGAAACGAAAAGAAAACTTATACTTAACATCAGGAAGAGACAGCTGAAGTGTAATGAGGAAGGAGGGCCTGGAGAATACTCACAGGACTAATAGAGGGAAAGAGAAACAGGAGAAAGCAAAGTGAGACATACTTTATGGGCTTCGGTAAGTGAATGGCGGGGCGGGTTTGGGAGAAATACCAAGAGGAAAAGTATTAAGACTGTAGTGAACAAAACATATTCTAAATTTAAAATTCAAATCTGACTTATTGATTTTGTTAGGAAAAAAGAAAAAAAAACGAATTTTCTTGAATTTACAAACTCGCGAAATTTCACACCTCGATGCGAAATGTTTTTCGGCCAATAGTAAACTAAGAAACATCTAAAAAAATTAAATTAAAATAAAATAATCTTTAAAAAAAATTCCTTTTAAGGACCCTTTTCGCGAGCCGACGCGAAGTTTGTTTGTCGTCCAATGGAAAGCCCAGAATTACATCTGGGTGTGAATTCCCAAATGACCTGTTCGGAGCCCCAGAAAACGAAATAAAAAAAGGGACAAGAAGACGGTCGCAGTGAGAAAAATACGAACATAATTAACACGTCCCTCGACAAACGTCAAGCGATCGCATTATTATTGCCTCTCTTTTTCTCTCTCACCACCTTCTTCTTCCTCGTTCACCCGTCTACTTGATAACCGCACGGAACCCTTTAAGACTGAGCGATAACTTCAAAGACACTCCTACCAAACAAACGCAAAACATAGATACGCATAAACTCCTTCCAGCAAATTACTACTACGAACATTTCTACAACTCTTGATACCCTTACCTCATTCTTGCACGGACTGCTACGAACATTTTAACGACCTTGTACCAACAAAAAAAGGACACTACTTTTATTTATAAAACCTTAATTGATTTATATATATATAAAATTGTTGTTTCTATATACAATTTAGTTTTCTTGTTGTGTGTCCCTCTTATAGTGGGCTATCTTACTAACAAGGCCAAATCAAGCTAATATATAACATACACTTCACTATAACGGATAACTCACTATAAGGGCAACAAAGTATAACAGTAAGTGGAAGTCCAAGATCTCCTACGTCCTGAAAGGACACGACATAAAGAAGAAGAATGTTCAGTGGAAGTGGGTTAGATGATTAAAGAAAGTCCCTTTCAAATTGCGGGTAGCTGAAAATGAAGTCCTGGTGAAAGCTACGTCGACCGAATTTCTCGTTCAAGACCTGTGTTTCTATTGCCTTTTCAGGGGACTATGTTTAAGACTTTTCAACACCAAATTAGAACGTTTTTCAAGTTTGAGATTACTAAAATACACTTTATTTGGAAAGGACTTTTGTGCATTTGAGATTACTGGTCTACACTTTGATGGAAAAAACTCTTGCTGCGTTTTTCAAGTTTGAGAGATAACTAATAAACACTGTTTTTGCGGTCTGAAGTTCGAGATTACTCGACTACATGCGCGTGCGTCCTTGCCTGTGCGTGCACGCACGTGCGCGAGTGTGTGTGTGTGTGTGTATGTGTGTTTAGAGACCCGTAAAATTTCTGTACTTGCTTCGTTTTACTTTTTGCCTTTTTGAGACTACGTCAAAAGCTGCTATTATTTTTAACTCCCACATTTTAGCTTTTGTGAGTACTTGCATACACATTTCCGTGCAAAAAGTGATTACAGAAAATTAAAAATGACAAAAAAATATCAAAAGTAAAAAAAAAGTAAACAGCTTTTTTGTGTGTACGTGGATGCAAAACAGCATCAGACAGAGCGATTACCGAAAAAAATGAAAGATCCAAAAGTAAAATCAGTTTATAAATCAAATTCGTATGAATGGTTAAAAAAAAAACTGAGTAAGGTCCCCACGGTAAAAATTAGTTTTCTTGTGTTACATTCCGGTTTTGTGAGTAGGTTCGAGAAAATACTAAGTATTTGGTTACTATGGAAGCCTCTGAAGACTGTGAGAGTGATCTCCCTTTACTTAGCCTCGATCACGCGAGATGCAACGAGATTTCGTGGTTAGCATATTTAGTACTGATTCTGCGTTGTTGTACTCCTAGGACAGAAAACTTCAAGTTGCTTTCTGTTTTTCTTATTTATTTAACCAGGGAAAAAAACTGTCATTAAATTGTTTGGCACTATCAGTTATTCAAAATGGATGATCTTCAAGCTGCCGAGGAGGTAAGAATGAATGATAATTATTGTCACACCCAGTTTTGTCAGTTTGTAGATGATGACCTCATATGATGATGGCGACTCACTTCTCAAGTAAAAGAAGTTTTATTATTAAATTTAATTCCTTTTATAATGTCGACTCATTCCGGTCTTTTATGCTGAGTCTTATACTTATTTTAATCTCAATTATACCTACAATTCCGTTCTTTTATACTGTCGCTAAAAATTTACATCTGTTTTGTAATATTTGCTTTGTAGGAAATTTTGTTACGTTCCGTATTGTTTATTTTATTTTTCGAATTTGATGTTAATGTCCGTTAATACAATCAATAATAAATTCATAATTAGCCTAGGAGGTATTAATCATTTAAATCCTAGAAGTGTCCTTTCATCAGAAATCTTAATAAATATAATCTTTTCTCCGTTTTGTTTTTGCTTTTGTTTTTGTTTTTTTTCGTTTAAAGTTTTCTCAAATGTTTTGGGTTTTAGCCTTTTAGTTTTACTTTTCAGTATTAATTGACCATTTTTATTTTTATTATGCTTTATCATTCAATATACTGACCATTCATTTTCTGATTAACAATTTTTGAGTAGATTTTTTTCTTCTAAAATGGTTAGTTTGTGAAATTCTGTTTTAATTGGTTCCACTTTTACTAGTTGTGCAGGTAATCGGTCTTCTTAAATTTGTATGAAAAATAGTTAATCGGTATTTAATTTGTTAGACATTCTCATGGTTTTTGTTTTATTTATGAGTTGTTGATATTATTTTTCGTTATCTCAACTATTTTTTGTTGCCAGGATATCTCGGTTTCTTTGTTTTAGTTTAAGGTCTTTCTTTCATATCGAAATGATCTCATAAAGAAAGGCGAATTCGTGTATAGACTTGTTGGCTAACTGTTTTTTGTTTTTTTTATTAAATGCCTGCATCTTTAATCTTTTTGATAATTTAGGTAAACTTAGAAATATGAAAACAGGCTCTTGAAGATGTGATTGTGGAAGTGTTGTCAACAAATCCTAAACAAACAAGTACATTTGGTTGGGTATCTTGGAGATTAGTGTCCGAAACAATTTTATTTTCTTATACAATTCAATACAATTTTTCAATACAACTTTCTTTCGATTGTTTCATCTGTCCTCATATTCTGACCATCATACCCAATATGTTGGAAAACTACTTTTGAGATACACAAACAAGTCTTTTACGGGGATTAATGTTTTAAAGTTTAGTCTATTACATTTCAATCGCATTCATTTTTATTTTTTATTTTAACAAGACCTTTCAAATGTAAAATTAATCTATTTATTTTCGTTTTACAAACTATTTATTTAGTTGTCTTAATCACAAAAGTTGAATTATATATATATATATATTTTTATTTATAACCAAAATGCGTGTTCAGAATATGAAACTCGTTCGAAAAGAAGTAGTTCCATATTTATGCGAAAATTGTTTCGGGCGCTGAACATTGCGATATCAAATTTAAGGTAAAAAAAAAAATAAACTATTTAAATGTTTATTATTTTACTAAAATTTTTGTTGGAAAATTGATGTAGCAGCTCAAGTTCAAAACGAAACAAAATCGCGTGTCCAAACTTAAAGATCCAGGAGTCAGAAATGTCGCAATATATCGTTGGTCTAAAATAAAATGTCAAAAAATCCCAATGCATGTAAAACGGTTAAAAATCTACCTCATCGCCCAACAATCACATGCCAACCAAAAACACCCTCCCAAAAACAAGAAGATAGTCATGAACACGACGCTCACCATTTTCCGAACGCCAACCGATTTTAATA
Source organism: Ascarosepion bandense (assembly GCA_037127315.1). NCBI lineage: Eukaryota > Metazoa > Mollusca > Cephalopoda > Sepiida > Sepiidae > Ascarosepion > Ascarosepion bandense. The sequence goes on from JBBBDQ010002346.1 coordinate 300,030, forward strand.
TCGACGGAATAATTTGTTTTTATTTTGATTAGTCGACGGTAGGATAAAAAGTCTGTTATCCGAGTTCACTTATTCTTTATTTTTACTTGTCTTCGGCATATCGTACAAAAACAAAACACACTTTATAGTTTTTCGCGATAAACCACTCTCTTTCGCCACAAACAACTCAAAAGTTCAGTTAGAGAATATGAAAGTTTCAATTTCAAACTGTTTCTACAACTAAATGCAATAGTGTTAACACTAGGTAGATGGAACCATAAAACATTGTCCATTTCCTTTAGTATTTTCCTCATTAACAATAATGTTACAATATCGATGAAAATGCAGCCTGTGAGAACTGACATCTGGTACTGAACTTTGGTTAATTTCTGACGCGAGGCAAAATTTATATGTAATTATGAGCATCCACAAATTTGTTGATTTTTTTTAAAATCATGCGTACTACTACTAATTCTCTTCAAATCAAGCGATTAATTTTTATTTTTAAATCAAAAATCTTTCAAAATCAGAAAACAATTTCGAGACTGCATTTTTAACTGAACCATTTTGAATTTGTGTGATGTCAAAAGTTAGCAAAATTAAGGCGAATATAAGGGGTTATGTTAGTTTCAATATACTTAGATGACTAAAAAATAATATACCTCCTAACCCTAACCTCACCCAAGAAGTGTGTGTGTTGTTTACTATCATCCATTTATCTCCTGCTTCTGTTCTTTTCTCGCTCATTGCCGGTATCTTCTCATTCTCTTCCTTCTTCCTTCAATTCTTTATGTCCTGTCCATGTTTTTATTTAATATAAATATGGATTAGTTTCATATGCAAAGAAGAAATAAAGTATGCATAAATATATTCTGTTCTTATCCTCTTTTACATATTTATTTCTAAAGAATTTAACATGTTGTAATTTTATACTTTTTTTTTTATACCCAGGTAGCAAATCTTTTTCTTTCATTTCCATTTCTCCCCACTGAGTCCATAGAGCTGTGATTTAGTTAGATGCTGCCTGTGAGAGATGCTAAATATAGCTCTCAGCATCCAAGTATAGGTTACATCAAGTTTAGACTCTATGCCCAAACAGTGATATCCTACATTAACACTACCTCAAAAGAATCTTCATCTGGTAGATCAGATTTCCAGATTATATCCAATTTATTCAAGATGGCCCAGGCTTTAGCTATGCAAATTTTCACATCCTTTTCAATTTATTTTTTTCCTAGATATCTAAAAGTTACAACAGATTTTATTGATTTACCTGAAACAGTTTGTATTGAGCCTTGCTGATGGAAGCCTATGAATTCAGTTTTAGAGGCATTTACATAGAGTCCAATATTGTTGTCAGCAACATTTTCTAGATGATGTAAGAAAACTGTGGCATTGTGAATAGTAATTTTTTACAAATATTTCTCAGTGAAAAAGTATAACCAAATTCTAACTTAGAAAAACTGAGGGTTAGGCACAGATGCTAAACTACAAAATCAATGTTTAACATTTGTATATAAAAAAGAAGTTGGTTAATAGAAGTTGATCATCACTAATCCCTTATCATTGGAACCTGTAGGTTACCAAATAAGTGACTTTGCCATCTTATTGGAATACTTAACAACTAACCACTTCATCCTACATTTAAAAAAGCTATATAAATCAGAATATGTTGGTTAATAAAAGAAGAATGCAAAATAAGTGAAATTTAAATGAAACGCAGGTAAAATCAAGATTACAGCTAATTCTGTCAACTTAAAATTCGACACAAGTTCTACCTGTTCTGTCATGGACAACATATGGCGTTTGTGCTTCACACTGCAAGAAAGCCTTCCTGTATTCACTGGTGCCATGACTAGGGCTAACCATCAGCAGATTATAATAAAAATTTGCAAAAGACAAGTAGAAATTCCCTACCAATGTTTGAAAGTGCTCATAAACAACTGATGCAGAATTAGTACCAGATTAACAGTTACCAAATTGGTGATGGCCAGTCTGTAATAGATACTTAGTTTCTTAATGAATGAATATTACAGATCAAAAAAAATAGTGATATCTTTTTTTTTTAATCATATCACCCCGAGCAAGGTGATAATGCCACTGATGCGCAGGGGGCTACGTAAGAGTAAAAAGATTGGAAAAGAGAAAACCAGAAACCGCATCCTAAACAGGAAACAAGGGATGAGCCTCTTCACCTGTACAATAGACGTGGGTGGAGTGTGAACCGGGCAATAGTTTAGCCTATCTACTCCAATCTATTGTGGAGAGTCATGATCACCCACATCCTGAAGGGACGTGGCACATAGAAGACGTTAGGTTAGGCTGCTATATATTCTTCCAGGCATTAGAGTGAATATTTCTCCTTTTGCATCTGTGAAGAAAGCCAAAATAAGATTTGAATTTAACACTGCATTCAGGTTTCTGTTGGGAATGTAAGAGAAGAAAGCCACGGCTTTTGTCAAAAACTGTTGAAATAAATCGTCTACTTTTAGGGTAAAAATTTTCAGTAAAGATACACAAGAGAAAGTAAAAATTACCGTGAAATTGCACAACCAGTTTAGCTATTCAAGTGGAAAGAAACCATGTGGCCAGGCTAATGCTTCAGATGTAAAAAAAAAACCATTCATCAGAATGAATGCGTGCATTGCAACTTCTCATGAAACACGAAAAGACTGAATTGAGGTTATTAAGTGTATTTTGTAGTCAGTTCTGCATCATATTTTGACCCAGGTACAGTGTGGCTGTGAAACTAAGTAGTCAAGACAGTATTAAAATTATTACTGAATTCATCAGACATTGGGTGACACATTTTCGAGCACCTTTATCTAGACTTACTAGCAATGAATGAGAATTTAATAATCAGTATTTTCATAACATGGTCCAAATGTTGAATACAATTGTTTAGATTACAAAAGCTAAAATCCTGTGGAACAATGAAAGACAGTGAAATATCTGGAAAAATGGTGAAGAAAACCACAGAAGCTGAAAATTGCAACTGATGTGGCTTTTAGCATAGAGGCTGTGAGTGTAAAGTACATATCACTGGATACAGTGGCCCAACCAACTGGTTTCGTGAAGAATCCCACATTCTGCTTAAACTTCTAAATGATCAACTTTCTGTGTTGAAAACGAATGTAATTAATAATCTCAATGCAATGCATTCAGCTAGAAAATATTTTTTGGGATGTGAGTCATTTGAAAAACTGAAATGTGCACCTCATCACTAAGTGAAACAAAAACATTCACAGCTTTATAATACAGCAGTACAAGAAAAATTAGTATGATTAGTGAATGGCTTTGGGTATAGCAATTGGCAAAGAATAGGGTATAGCAGGTACTTGTCATTCATAAGAGTTTTGTATTAATGCCGCCTGTTTTCCTAGCAGACATGGAGATAAACTATGAATGTGATTGTGTGTCCAAGCAAAAGTGTCTTGTTCCTTCTACAGTGCCGACTCGTGTAAACACTCAATAAACAAGTGGGGAGAATAGTGTGCAGGGAGTTGAAAGGTGATGTTAAACCAGATAATAAAGTTGAGGTGGAACCACAAACAGCACCAGAGAAGCACCAGAGTAAATGATCTAAAGCTTAATTTTCCATAAAAATGGTGACACTTCCTAAATCTGAACAAGTAACCTTTCTACAGAGGGCCATTACCACTTCCTTCCATGCTGCACTGATCCACCCTAGAGGAAAAGGGTACTTATATGAGAATACTTATTTTTGATTTCAGCTTTGCCTTTAACATGAGCAGACTGATGACAAAGCTCACACAACAAGGACTGTATCAACCCCATTTGTTGCTGGATTTGGTACTTTCTGACAAATCCTCAACAGACTGTCAAAACAGGCCCCCCACACCTCTCCCTCATGGTCCTGCTCACCAGTATCCCACACGGATATACATTACTCACTCTCTCTTCGTATATGATCTACTTTTGTGATTATATTCCCATCCCACTAACGTCGTCATTAAGTTCACAGATAATAATTACTGTGGTTGGATTCATTTCAAGAGGTGATGAGGCAGACTACAGGAGTGAAATAGAAAGCTTGACTGCATGGAACTTGGAGAATAACTTTGTTTTAAACACCTTAAAGACAAAGAAGCTAGTAGTGGACTTTGGAAGAAATACCACATCACCTGATCCTTTCATTATCAGTGGGATCTGGGTGGATAAAAATTAAATTACTGGGTACACATATTAGAACATATCTCTCTTGGATTAGCAACACCACTGTGATAGTCAAGAATGTGAATATTTGCTGAGAATTCTCAGAAAAAAAATAATTTACAGAGAGCAGCTCTGCTTATGACTTGCCACTGCTCTATTGGGAGTGTGTGCTGGTGTACGGCATCGTTACTTGGCAACAGGCAGGAGAGTTGCTTCCTACCCTCCTTGGAGGACATTTTTAATTATCACTGTCACAACAGATCAGAAAACAATGAAATACAACTTGCATCCCAGGTACCACTTGTTTGGTTTGTTACCCTCAGGGGGGACATTTTTAAATCTATTCTAGGTCAAAGCACTTAAGGGATAGTTTTTATCTTTGAGCCCTGCATAAAAGGAATGCTGCTACCTTCTGACATTTTTAAATGTATTTTAAACATCATTGCTTTTCTTCAATTGATGGGCGGGTCTTATATGTATGATTATTTTTTTGTATTGGTGTACCTGGTGATCACTGTCCAGTTTAATTATGTATTAGACCTTGACAAGATGATATAAAGAAAGAAATAATTTGCCAACTCTTTAATGAACAAGAACAGATGTGATGATGCATTTTATAAGCCAGATTTTAGGCAAAACAAGGGAAAGAAAAAAATTTCTGATGAAATTTTTCATAGATTAGGATGAGTTCTTTTGGTTAGACTTTGAACTTTTGATGTCTCAGAATAGAAGGCAACTGATACAGAATATTGTAGTGAAGATTTTGAATTTGAGGAGGCAAAGAAAAAGGAATTAGTTGGATTGAAAATAAAATATCTGGAAGTTCCTGATTGTTTTTACCAAGAATACATATAGAATGGATCTGTACAAAGAATCTCAAAGAAAAACAATTAAAGACACAACTAGTAGCCAAAGGTTTTTGAAATGTTAAAGCAAGCAACATTAGAAGTTACCCCCTTTTGTATTCCAGAAAAGATTTTATGGTTGACATTGGGAGGGAAATAGTAATGATGATGATAACCGAAAAAGGAAGAGATGGGTTTGTGCTAACAGCCGTTAAAAATATATTCTTGAAAGAAAAGACATTTAATTAACAAACTTTCCTGCATTCTCCTCCTTCTGAGGCCAACATACTGCAATGTTACTTTGGAAAGCTGTCAAATGTATACATATGTAGTTAGATGCCTCATGCGTAGTATTTAACTTCTTTCCGAACATAACCAGATCATTTCTACATTTTATCTATTTCATTTTAGCCATACATTGCACAGCATTATCACAACCCACAATAATGACTTAAGTTTGGCTGGATTAAAGGATTTCATATCATTGTTATGGACTAGTTCACAAAATTAGATCTGAATAATCAACCAATTTCAAGTATATTGAATGTAAATAAAGTCAGAGGAAAGATAATACATGGGTATGAGGAATATATTAAAAATTCTGGTGCCTATTCTATTGGGAACTAATTGAAATGTTCAAGATAAAACAAGTGTTATAAGTCAGGTAATTTAAAATTAGAATTATCATGGGAGACCTGAAAGCCAAAGTAGGCAAGGTTTAACAGTTGGCAACAAAGTAGGCAAGGGGAGGGAAGGTTTAACAGTTGGCAACAAAGTAGGCAAGTGGGGAGGTTTAACAGTTGGCAACTTTGGACTAGGAATCTGCGGAGAAAAATGCGTCCAATGGTACACAGCAAATGACCAGGTAATAGTTAACATCTGGTTTCAAGAACACCCAAGACTATTATGGACATGGAGAAGCCCAGGAGCAGACACAAAAAACCTAATCAATTATATAAATATAAACAGGAGATTCAGGAATGAAATTGTCCAATGCAAAGCTTATCCAAGTGCCGACTGTAGAAGCAATCACCTTCTGGTTATATGTAAATTAAGAATGAAACTTTGAAGATGGAAGAAGCATAATGCTGCACCCAGGCTACAATGAAAACAACTTGTGAATGACCCAATCCTGCAGGAAAAATATTAGAACAGTGTAAAAAGAAATACAGGGACAAATTGAAAATGGAAACTTGAAATGGGACACACTAAAAGAATCGTTAATGACATCAACAAACGACCTCATCCCAAAAGAAAACAGACGTAAAAGAAAAAATGAGTGGACCACTGATGAAATTCTTGACATGGTGCAAAAGAGACAGAAATCAATGCCAAGACATGGAACAGAATACAGGAAACTACACAAAGAAATAAGAAGCAAATACAAACAAGCTAAAGAAGAATGGCTCAACAACAAGTGTTCAGAAATAGAGAGATTGAGCATGACTATCAAAGGAGATATGCATAAAAAAGTAAGAGAACTAACAGGGAAAAAGACTTGCTCCTTAACAGGATGTATAAAATCCAAGGCTGGAACAATTGTATTAGAGAAAGAGAAAACACAATGAGATGAATATATTGGAGATCCCTTCCACAACAAGAGAAAGTAACCAACAATACATAGAAATGCCGACAAGCCAGAAATATTAAAAACAGAAGTGGAAGCTGCACTGACTAAATTGAATAAAAACAAAGCAGTAGGAGACCAGATGGTATTGTAATAGAGATGCTGACAGCCTTAGATGAATTCGGCAGAGACCAAAATTACAAGAATAATAAATGAAATCTACAACAGTGGCAATGTACCATAAGACCTAAGTAGATCGTTTTTCATAGCACTGCCTGAGAAGTCGGGTGCAAAGGAATGTGAACTCCACTAAACAATCGGCTTAATGAGTCACATAACAAAACTCATCATCTGAGTATTGATGAATAGAGCGCACAGTAGAATCAGGCAAGAGATAGGACATTAACAGTACAGTTTTGTCAAGGACACTTGAACAAGGAATGCAATATTTATGCTCAGAATTTTATCAGAAAGAGCAGTTCAATGCAGAAAAAATGTGTTCCTGTGTTTCATAGATTTTGCAAAGGCGTTCGACAAAGTACACGACAAAGACTTGATAAAGATGCTCAGTAACCTTGACGTACTCAAGAAAGACATTAGAATAATCAAGAATCAAGAACTGCCAGCAAATTGATGACTTTTACCTGCTGCTGTCCACTCAGCTGACTGCTGATTTGGCTCCAGAGTGAAGTGGTGGATCCATGTTTCATTCATTGTCACATATTTACGCAAAAACTCGTTCTTGTTGCCTTCAAACAGTTGCAAACAATGCTCTGAATTGTGGACACATTTTTTTTATTGACTGTGAGCAAACGAAGTACCCACTTTGAACACAGCTTTCTTATTGACAAATGTTCATGCAAAATGATGACTACACTGCCTTCTGATATATTCAATTCCTCTGCACACAACTTCAATTTACAATCTGTCAAAACAAGTTTGTGGATTTTTTTAGTATTTTTCAGGACAATGCTGATTTTGGGGAACCAGAGAGTTCAGCACTATGTGTGTATATATGATAGCATTTATAGTCAGCATAACACCTCTTAACCATTGTTTCCAAAGCAGCAGAGTCTAAATAACATTAATCAAGCCATTGTTTTGCTTGAGCAGTATTTTTCCCATCAGAAAGCAATGCTTTATCAACACAGAAAATTCAGATTTTTCCATCGTTTTGAAAATTTACAAAAGTAGCTTCACTTAAAGTAACTGTAATTTATAAATTAATAATCTGATTAGGCCCAAATTTTGTCACGTGCCATTTGAAGGTTAGTACTTTATAAAAATCATCATGGATTTTTATTAGTGATGCCATCTATATGACTGGCCTGGGACTTATTGAGTGATGTGTTAAGTTCAGTATTGAAGCAGAAAAAAGTTGACTACTTTAAGCCAGTCAATGTAGATTAGGAAGTCTTAGAAAAATCTTGATCATTTCTATTTTGTGTAATCGGTTAAAAGTATAGATTGTTATTATAATGACATGTCATTTGCTGACATTTCATGACATAGTCATTTGCTATGGAAAGGATTGCAAGGTGGATAAAGATTATGTTTGGTTAACAATAATATCCAAGTACATGCCTGTGTCATGGCAATTCAGGTTAGGCAGTCATCAAAAGCACTTTCTCTGGGGACCCATTAGAAACTTAACACAAAATCTCTTTAATTTGGAAGATGTGGTGCCTGTAATCTGTCTTACCAATAATTCATCTCTCCATGCTGCAGTGCATTCTTCTACTCAAATTCTAGTCAAGAGACTGGGAATTCAAATTAGATGTTAAGTAAGAGCGAATTAACAGAAATACCCTGGCTATTAACAGTTCTGCAATTCATGGCCTATCAGTTTTGCACAATATTCTGTATTTCACATAAAGATAGTTTCTCAATCATAACACATTCTAAGGAAGGAAAACTATTTATATGAAAGGAGAAAGTGGATCACTGCCGCTATAGAACAAAGTTAAAATAATAGGTAGAACACCATTAGAAACTTATGTAAACTTAAGGAATCAACACCCTATGCTACAAAAATCTCCTAAGTCAACCAAGCATAGAGATGAGTATAATATGGGAACCAGTAATATGGAGTGTCGGAGAAAATCATTAGCATCAAAAATTGCAATATGAGCTCTGGTAAAAAAATACTAGAGAAAACCATTGACATCAGAAAATAGTTCAGATAACCATTAACGTAAAAAATTACAGTATGAACTCTGGTAAAAATGGTTAATGAATGTTAGGTTCATAAGTCCCAAAAATTCAGTTGTTCTTAAGGACACATGGCCCAGTGGATATAGGCGTTGGTTAGTTCCAGTGACTTGACCCAAAGAGTTGTGAGTTCAATACTAGGCCACAGCAGTGGTGAACAAGTAACTTAGAGAATTTGGTGAGTTAACTCATGACTGCCAAAAGAGGCTTCACACAAGGAATGAGAATGATATACCCCAGTGATCGTAATAAAGGGTACAGTTTGAAATTCCTAGCACCTGAAGAAGGCCGGAGCATACAACAGCGTTAATTACATCTTTTATGAGTTTCATACATTGACTTGTCAATACACATGTAGAGTAATGATATATTCCGTATTCTAGATCTTTCACTATTTGTATTGTTGCTGTCTGACGATGGAATATCGTTTTTTTAACTCTTTGTATTTTCTACTGAATAACCAAATACAGACACAAAATTATTTTAAGATTCTTTAATCATTACCAAGTTCATCTTAGGTTTCGTACAAGGCTGCAAGTATGGAGCATTCAACGATGATGAACACAAAAGTAATGATTTTTGAAATGAGCTTGTTAACCTTAACCACAATAGCCAATGCCTTTGAATTCTCTTTGATGCTTGCTTTTAGGAAAAAAATAGGTTTATATGTTTGAAACAAAACAATTTTACAAAACTAACAATAATTGGGGCAACATGAAATAAGAATAATCAATCGAATTTAACAAAACCAGATTTATGATTATCTTGTTTAATCAATGCTTTTTATTTGAACATTAATGATTTTTTTTTTTTTTTTGTTTTTATGAATTCATTCCAAGCAATTCCACTAAGATGCAAAACTGGAAATGAAAAAGAATGAAAAGATTTTAGAAGGAACTAAAAACCCAATCCAATTAATGGATCATATACTCATAGCGTTCACCACTTCTTCTTCTATGTGCCTTGTCCTTTCAGGACATAGGCGATCATGGCCTTCCATGTCTCCCTATCCCTGGTGGCTTTTAGCACGCTTTCTCCTGTTACATCACGCAACCCCTGTTCTGCTATCCACCTGCTCAAGCCAGTCAAGTAACTTACACGCTGTTTCCCTCTGTCTCTTTTTCCCTATATCTGGCCTGTTAGTATCAGTTTCTCCAAGCCCTCCTTCCTCATTATATGTCCCAGGAACTTTAGCTGTCTCTTCCTGATGCTTAGTGTTAATTTCCTTTTCGTTTCCATCTTTTCCAAAACCTCATCATTGCTCACGTGCTCGATCGATGATATCCGCAGCATCCATCTATAAAACCACATTTCAGTTACTTCAAGTTTTTCCTTCATCTTTGATATTGTCCAGCATTCACTGCCATATTGAAGAACTGACATCACAAAGCAATCCAGTACTCTAAGAATTTCTTTACTGATCGCTTCCGTTATGATGATGGTGTTGATAACTAAATTTGCCCCAACATGCAGGTTTTGCACTAGAAGTTTCCAGTTTCACCAAATCCTGCTCACATCATCCATTTTTTATCATCATTTGACTTTGCAAGAGTTGCTTGGGGGTGAAATAAAAGCAAAGTAAAACAAAATGCCATGTGGAATGAGACCAGCAGAATCCAGTTTTGAAACTGCAATGGACTGCCGCTGACTCTGTTATAATTTTAGTGGTACCTTCTATAACGCCATCTTTATCTGCTGGTTCAACTGTTGAAATTTGTTGTAATCATCATCTGCTTCCACCGTTGGTTGCACTTAGTCTTCGACCTTTGCCACCAAAGATGGCCCTAGCAGGAATTTAGAACTCTCAACAATATTGCTCTCAAAGTCATTGAACCAGGCAAGCCTCTCCACCATGACAAGGAGTGGCCATCAGAAAATACTGCTAAATAGTCAACAAATTGAATTGGTCTGCTTATATTAACAGTTGACACTCCTGATTATATCAACATGCATTAATCTATCATGATATAGTTTTAAAATTTTCAGGGAACTTGAAATTAACATCTTTCAAACCATTTTCCTTTTTTTTGTTTATTTATATATATTTTATTTTTATTTATATATAATTTTTTTTTTATTTTAATGTGTCTAGCCATTAAAGTTTTTTTTCTTTTTTTTTTTTTTTCCCCACTTTTTACAAATCTACCATCACGAAAATATACTAAAATGATTTTTTTCAATGCCTTTCATGCATTAAAAAAATGTCAAAATAAAACCTATTTGAAACTTAAAATATTTCGTACGTTTCCTGTTTCCGTGTCTGTTGTGTGAGTGCAAATGTTTCTAAAATAATGAACTTTCAGTTTCCCTACCTTCTTTATTTCCTTTGAATAATTGTGGTTGTCGTGTCAATCCTAAATAGGAAAATTTCTTTAAGTTTAAACAAATGTCTTATCAATGTTATAAATCATTTTTTTATTATTTCTGTTTTTCCCATTCTCAGAAATGTGAGGCAACGATTATAATTTTATAAAATCAAAAGAGAAATGTCTTAGAATCTTTGTTCCTTTTTATTAAATCTTTCTTCTTTGGACCCCTAATTCCTGAAGTGAATTTTGATTTTGTTGCAATTTGAATTTGGCATTGTTTTTAAAAATAGATTTTTAGTTCAAACTTCTACATTCAGTCACTAAACAAATAAAATAGTTAATAGGCCTATATTTCCTGGCAAACAAAAATAATTCCTTTTTCCCAAATATAAGTCTCCAAAATTTATCCTGTAATTTCCTGACTGAAAGTTACTTTTTTTATTTATATGTTGTTAATCTTCTTATTATTATTAGTTACAAAATATTGCAAATCCAATACGAATGATCATTGTACTTATTGTGTAATAATATGAAGACTTAAGATTTTAATAACATAATGAAAAATTTATTTTATATGACAGTAAATTTTGATAGTCACTTTTTTTTTAAATATATATCAGTAATTACTAAGTTTTTTAAGATGAATGCTAGGCTTCAGTGAGTAGTCTTTATTAATTACTACAGTAGAGAAAATCTTTTTTTTTTATCAGGGGTCGGTGGTGGTGTTGAATTTTTGGCAAGTTTTTTTTTCTTATCCAGATTAACTTTCTGTTTGTTATTTAATATTTGTGCAGAGATTTGATTCAGTTTGACTAAAGTTGTAAATTCTTTTCTTCCAATTCTGTTTAAGCTGTTCAATTTCGCTTTGTTATTTATGAAAATTTAAAATATGGAAATAATTTTTTCAAATATTGCTGAGACCTGTTTTCCCTTTAAATTTCAGAATATCTTTGTTGTCGATGATGTGACCAATGTCATCAAAGAGGTGAGTAACTGGTCAAGTCAATATTGTTCTCCTGAAAACCAAGTTTTATCGAAATTGTTCACCTCTAACAGACAAAGCAAATCTTTTATATACAGTTTCACTTTTTTTTATCCAAGTGAATAACTGTTTGCTTTGTTTTTGGATTTTTTTGCTTCTAATAATTTTATTCTCTTCAAACCTCTTGACTGTTTTCTTTTTTTTTTTCAGCCTTCACTTGGATTAAAAGGTCTGATTAGACTCAAAAAGATGAACATGTCTTCCAGTCATAATTTTGACTTATCATTTGAGAAATTCATAATAAAATAGCCAATTGAATCACAAATAATTTCCCTTTTGCTTACTGGTGTCTCGTTGACTACAAAAGATATTCAAGTTAATTTAGTGCCAAAATTTGACCTTTGCCTTTTATGACTTCATATTCTTCTTTTTGATGCTTAATATGCACCCAGTAGATATTTATTCAAGCAATTTTTGTTAAAGATAACAGACAAGTAAGTGTTGAAAGATTATACGACTTTTGTATATCCAGTGTCTTGAAAGTGTACATTGATTTTTCATGGCTTATCAACCCTTTCTAGTTTATTTAAAGCCCAAAAATATTTTTAGATTGTAAGAATTTTATATATATATATATATATATATATATATATATAAAAACAGTTTAGTCATTTACTAGTTAACCATAGCTAGGGAGAGAAGAAATGAGTTCATACCTTTTCCAACGGTATTTGCATGTAAGTGAATATAAAAAATCTAAATGGGAATTGGATCTCTGCTCCCCAATTTCCAATTCCAAGTCATTATGCATTACACCACCTGCACATCCAAGCTTGTGGCACCTGGTATTCCCAAGCAGTCATCCATCTAGGTACTGACCAGGCTCAACATTTCTTAACTTCCGTGATTGTACAGGAACCAGTGTTTCATTATGAGGTGGCTTAAAGTCTCTACAGAAACTGTGTCTCCCCCCACCTGCTACATTTTAGTTTATCTCTGGCTTATCCCCTTCCCACCAAAAAAAAATATTAATCCCTTTAAACCTGTTGAAAATGACTTGCTTATAAATGAATATTTTGACTATAACTTGATTTCAGTATTTTTTTTTTTATAATTGTGTGGCCCCAAGCAAGGCATTTTACTGCCACTGTTGTGCAGGGGGTTATGTAGGAGGAATGTTATAAGCGTGACAGGTTACAGAGAGTGTCAGGAAGAGAGTATGAGAAGGAAGAAAATACTGATGAGTGGGGTGGATGGAGAAAAAAGCATGAGAGATAGGATATAAGTTAGCAAGACAGGAGGTGACTATTGACTTTACATTTAAATTCTTGAAGATTGTAGCTGTCAGGAAAGTAAGTATGCGAAAGGGAATTCCACAGGTGGGAAGTGCGAAAAAAGAAGCTGCTGGAGTAGAATTTGCATTTACAAATTATAGGTTTCACAATAAAAGGGTGGGACCTAGTTGCTAATCTCGTGGCTTGAGGAAATTCATATATAGGGGGCACCAGTGAGCTAAGTTCATCGGAGCAGAAGCTGTGAAAGTATTTGTAGAAGAGACACAGGGAAGCCACACTGCGTCAATGAGAAAGCAACTGTATCCTAGCTGCCAAGTTGGGATCGATCACATTACAGATTCTCCATTGGATTTTGTCAAGGACACCTAGGTGGATAGCAGGAGCACCCAACCAGATATGGCAGCAATATTCAATGCATGGGCGGATGGTAGATTTGTATATGTGCAGGATTGTTTCAAACAGGAAAAACTTCCTGGCCCTAAACAGAGAACTGACTTTCTTAGCAGCGGATTTAGCTATGGATTCTATATAATCATTCCACTTAAGGTCTGATGTGAGAGTTAATCCAAGGAGGTGCAGTGTTTTACTTTCAGGGACAGAAGCCTGATCCATGTTAATGGGCAGGCGGAAAGATTCTCTATGATGGTTAATAGATAGCAACTTTGTTTTGGAAGCATTAAAATTTATGAGCCATTTCTTACCCCAGTCCAATACAGATTGGAGGTCCTTTTCAAGCTCGGTAGCAAGGTTTGTTTTGTCAGCCACAGCAGATTATCGATCGAGACGAGAGTAAACCGTAGTGTCATCAACGTATATGTCTACTTGGGATCTTATTACATCGGGGAGATCATTACTATAGATAAGGAAAAGTGTAGGACCTAGAATAAAGCCTTGAGGGACACCCGCGTTCGTGTGATAGTATTGGGAGGCTTGTCCGTTCAATACAACCTTCATTGTTTGGTTTGAAAGGAATGACTGGATTAGGTCAAACAATTGTCCAGTTATGCCATAACCCTGCAGCTTGTATAGAAGGCCAGCGTGCCAGACTCTGTCAAACCCTTTGGAGATGTCAAGGGCAACAGTTCGGGCTTCGCCGTTCTAAAAAGATAATCCAAAAAGTGCAATTACATATGCTGATATGTGTTAATGAAATTCAAATTGTTTTTATTTTTGTATATTTATAGTCTATAATTATTCATTTTCATGAGGTGCAGGAAAGTTCTCAGCCCGCCAAGGAATTTCAAATAAAATTCCAATGTTTGGTGAGATTTGAGAGCAAGAACAAGGCTGAGAACTTTTCAGCACACCTTAGTATTTATTAATATTCTTTTTTTAATGACATTCCTTTAGGGTGTAGGTGATCGTGGTTATCCACAGCTTTTTTTTTTTTTTTTTTTTTTTTTTTTTTTAAATTTTTGTGAGAGATAATAGATTGGTTTCCTGTTGCCTTTTCCACAGTTTTGAAATTGGAGTTGTTTTTCTCTTAGGCTGGCTACCACCAAAGACTATATAAGCCCAGACCATTCTGCTATTAACCCCTAACTTCTCAGGAGTGGGTGGGGGATAAATTCCTACCTTTCACAATGGCATTCATATGAAAGGAACATAAACACAGTCAAAATTTGAACTCTGCTTATCAATTCTACTTTCTCTTTGCCAATAAACATTGCGTTCCCTGCAAATCAATGTTGTTAATATTACTCGATAAAAAAAAATAATGATGAATCCTGGCTTAATTTTCAGTGTTAATTTAATATCAATTCTGTCCAACATAGAAAGCTTTTTATATAAATTATCTGATGTGATTTTAAATATCAGAATTAAATTCTTCAGTTAACAAAATCAATTCTGAAGGTGAAATAATTCATTCTAGTTTTTATTTATTAATGGAATTTATGAAAATCTTTCATTATGAGCAACAGCTGGTCAAACAAAAGGACTTCCATGGATGTCACTGGTGTTTTATAATTTTTCTCTCTCACGTTTTTTTTTTTTTTTGTACTTGTCTGTGTCGTTTTGTTTCAATGTTCAAGTATCAAAATCTCTTTCTATTAAGCAATGAAGATGTTCTTCAACTGTCTAATTATGGAATTAAAAAGAATATGACATTTGAATTCAATCCATTTTATTCTGCATCTCCCAAAGTTTTCTTTTGTTATTTCTTGTCATCATTCCACAAATATTTTTTTATTGTCACAATTACTAACATGAACAAGATTGTTTGAAAATGTCATTTTATCTAATTTTAGTATTTGCAATTATTAAGTACTGAAAATTTCTCAGCCCAGCCTACTTTTACAAATGTTTTTAATCCCTTCTTAGTCAGGCCCAGAACTACTCAGCATTCCTCATAGGACCTTTTTTATTTTTATTTTAAAAAGTCAAAGTTTTTTGGTTTTTGTTTTTTGTTTTTAAGCTTTCAAAATTAAAAAAAATCTTAATGATTTTGTTTTTTCCTTCAAATTCAACTGAGGTCCTCTTTTATGATTTTTTGTCAAACCATCATTTGTAGTTAGTCATCCTGTTTGAATGATTCATACCAATTATTGTCTGTTTCTAATCTAATTTTACCATGTCCTGGGTATGATGATAAACTGCATCTGGCAGCAAGGCCTCTGATTAGGCGGTTTAGAGGCATGTGGAACTACCACTTAATTGCTGTTGTTTCCAGGTTCACCCTGACTTGGGGTGATAGCACCTGTTAGGGTCTCAGCTATGAGCAAATAGTTACCCCCCAAACTGGGGTCAATACACTACGAAAGCATAAAAATAAATTTTTATAGTAAAAATTACCACTAATACGTTTGACTCTTGACAAAAACCCTCTTTACTACAATGTGTTAATGAAACCTGATATACAAAATACATATTCCATTCATACAAATCTATCATAAAAGTTTTGTTGACATTAAATAACCCTTGAAGTTTATATGCCATAAAAAATAATGTACCAAACTAAAACTTCTAAGATTTTCATTGGTTTAAATGCAGTAATTATTAACTTTTTTTAATGCTTGTTACCAAATCTGGCACCAAAGATAATAATATATAAAATACAGTACCTCGTGTCGCTTAGCAACAATAAGTAGAACTGTTTTTTTTTTTTGTCATAATTTTTTAGATGAAGAATACTTTTTTCAGACCAGCATGCCCATCTTGGTTTCAAATGTTGTAACCACCAGCCTCCTCTTTGAAATGGCCAAGTGGATTAAAGCCTACTGGGTTTTCTGGCAATTGTGAGTTCAATCCCTCGGTTTGAAACTGTGGAAAAGTCATCTATTCTGGCTCAGTGAAAGAAACAAATAAAAGACGTGAACGTGGTTGTCATTTATTAACTGATACAAAATATTTCTAAAGTATGGAAAGCAAAATGAGAATAATTCTACCCCTGAAGATTGAATAATGGCTATGGTTTGAAATTCCCAAACAGTTAGTGCATACAAAGACACACCTGAAAAAGGCCAGAGGGTATAACAGCCGAAGTTTTGTGAGTATATCAATCAAGATGAGCAAGATAGTCTGAATAGCAAAGCATGTAATAATAATATTAATAATAAGCCTTGAATTATTTAAAGCATTGTTCACCTTTCACATGGATTTATGTTTCTTGTTTGTCTTTGTAGTCTGTGGAGAGTGTGATCGGCTCAAATGCTTATCAACATAACAAGATCAACCAATGGACATCAAATGTGGTCGAGCAATGCCTCAGCCAACTGACCAAAATGAACAAACCTTTTAAATATATTGGTGGGTACACAAATTTTCTTTCTTTTTCTTAAAAGAAAGAAGTTTTTTTTTAAATTTATTTATCATGTATGCCATTTAAATTTTACAAGTACATGGTAACAATGAACAGATTTAGAAAGAACACATTCCATATTTGGTGAATTATGCAAAAAGAAAAAGTTAAACACTTCAGCCATTTTTTTTCTTCATTTGTTATTTGTGTCTACAAATTTAATTCCATAAATATCGGTGTGTCTCTCTCTCTCGCTCTCTCTTTCCAGTAACTTGTGTGATAATGCAAAAGAATGGGGCTGGACTTCATACTGCAAGTTCTTGTTTCTGGGACAGTACAACAGATGGTGAGTCTGAATTTTCTTCATCTCTCCTGATACGCACTTCTCATCACCAAAACTATAACACTATTCTTGGCTGAGTCCAGCCAACCTTCCTGATCTTTGGTCAAATCTGCCCATGTTGTGTTTGTTGATCTTGGACTGGCCAATGTAGAATCGCCTGTCATCACCCGATTAGGTTAGCCCAGACACTAGAAGAAATGGTATATAATGAAAACAGATTTAAGACTGCCACACCACAGTGTATATATATATATATATATATATATATACATACACACAAAAATTATAAGCAAGTCAAAGCTAAGTGATGCAAAAAAAAAATCAGTTGGCTGGTATTTCAGTAGCACGCTAATACTTGTGATCCATTATCTCCACAGGATGGTGGTTTGCTCAGTTTGCAGCTTTCCAAATTCAGACTGACTGTCTCTTGCAATATCTCAGGCCCAAATCACTTTTCTGGTGGCAGGCTATTTTAGCTTGACCATATCATTCAATCACTGGTACCCTCATCTCTCTTTAATTTCATTTTCAACCCCAGTTTTATTAAAAAAGCACAAAACCAGGGTGTTGAAGGTGGGCATGGGATTTCTATTTCCTCCTCCCTATATATGTCTTACTATTTCGAAATATAAGTGATATCATTTAACCATTTCGACTGAGTCTTTCCCCTTTCCAGTGGAAGGGGAGAAAACTTTCTCTCTGTTATTATCTGCCTGTTCTTACCAGCCGTCCTGGTAGGCAGTAAACAGGAAGTTCTCAAGGACCAATTTTGACCTAGGGTCACAAATTGTCAAAACCAGATGACAATATTATGACTATACTTTAAAGGTAACCAACTTTGATAAATTCGCTTACTTCTCCCAAAAAAGCAATTATATTTTTTCGTATTTTTCAATTTTATCATTTCGGCTACTTTTCCAGACAAAAATAATTGTATTCTCCAATTTTAGAGAAATCTCTTCTCATCTTTAAAATCATTAAAAATTCATACAATCCATCTAGAAATAAGGTTACAAACTAACACAAGTGGTCAGGGTTCATATTCAGTTAAAAAGCTAGGATTTTAGAGGCTGATCTTGAAGTTGAGCTTTTCTCCGACGAGAAAAGATCGTTACCCCAGTATTTCATTTGGTTTTGTGTTGTTCAGCAAGTGCATCTTGCTGACCGTGATAACTGACATAATTTAGATTCTCACAAGGATCCCCACTTCCTCCACACACATACACATGCCAGACGAAACTCAGTAAATATCAAAATTAAAATATGCATGCAACTGTTCTTATCAGTCGATTTGCAAGATCAAACGACAAAAAAAGATTCGTCAATATTTTTTTCTTTGTTTTGTATTTTATCTGATGCAACAGTTGTTAGTTGTTCGAAATTATAATACGGGATGCTGAAAAATTCTTGGCCTAATCCATTACCCAAAATCAACACAACACTTTCTATTTTAAAAGAAAAAATTGATTTTATCACAACCCTTCTATAAAAACAGATTCATTAGTAGACGTTCTGTCGGATAACAGTTGCTTCATCCACTAAATGTAACTATTAACATTCGGATTAATAGCAACACTAATAATTGTAACTTTTTAATATTTTATCATTTCCTCTAATTAATCTGTTTTTATAGAAATAATGATGTAAACGAGATTGCTTCGATGAAATATGTTGAATGCAAACTGCTGAGGAAGAGGAACATTTTTGACCTTGTGAATCTGATCAGATGAATTTTTTTTTTTTCCCTTTGTCCAGAGTCACGTGCATCTTCTTCCTTAATAAGATTTTAAACTTGAAACTTTTGTTTAATTAATAGTATTATTTAAAGAGAAAAAAGTAACTTTTTCTTTTATTTTACTAAGATGATACTTATTGGACACGGCCTTATTTTCTATGTAAACTAAAAACATTTTCTCATGACCCCAGTTTTTTTTTTTCTTCATTTGCATATTGCCTTCTACCATTTCATTGCTAACTTTTTCAAAATTTGTTTGTGTCCTAATTTCTGAAACTTTCTTAGACAGAATTTTTCATCTGGATTTCTAATTAACTTGCTCTGAAATATAATAAAACCAAAACTCTTTTATGCTTTTCATAAATACACTGAGGGAAACTAAGATTGAAATGCATTAAATAAGTTTCAAGTTAAAATATACAAGTAAATGCAGCTTGGTTATAGTAAATGATCAAATATGCAGATCAATACGTCGACAGGTTCAAAAATAAAGGCTGTAATCAACAACACACTGGAATGGCTAGATGCCACCTCATCTTCATACCCTTCGTATTCGTTTAGGAAGTTCCACCACTTAAGCAGCTTCTTCTTCACAACTGTCACTTTGTGGAACAGACTCCCAAGAGGATGCTTCATCAACCACAACAATCTTAAACCTCTTAACCTTGTCAATTCTACATATCTCCTTATTCCCCTTACACCCTCTTATTCAACTGCTATCTTGAGTGACTCTTGAGCCTTGGATTGGGTGAGCAATATGAAAAAAATAATATTTGGACAATGTTCTGGACCTACATTTTACTGTTCAACAGTCCCTGAAACAGCAAAAGAGGCACTTTGATGTTCGGGGTTTGGCAAATGTATTCTGGAAAATGTTACTCTCCAAGTTTATATCCCACACAAACAATGATCGCTTGCATAAAATAGAAGCTGCTTTTATCCCTTGATCACCATTTCACCCGACCAAATCCAAATGACATGAATGGTTGATATTGTGGCCTAAATGGAAACTTGGAAAGGAACCTGTGTACACAACAGTTAACGTTGACATTCCTGCAGTGATATTTTCTGTGCCATGGTTGTCCTTAAAATACACATTGCTCTTGGTAGGTGCAGGAATGTTCTTTTGACTTTTAATGTCCAATATGCACAGTAATTTTCTGATATGACAACTAAATGCCTCACAAACTGCTCTAATTGAACTAAAATAGTGCGTGTGTGGCATGACATTACACGACACCTGCTTGGTACTGGACTCGTTCTACAGAATTAATTTAAAGCTCAAGCCCTGAACATGTCATTGTATTTCAATTGTAGATTAGAAACTGTTTGAGATTTTGAAATTATATTAATTTTAGTTTGTGTCTTTATTGACTTTGCCATCTTCGCGTCTGGTTAAAAGTCGCAACTATCGAAGCTGGAATCAAAGATGACATAGGGTCACGGAAATCTAAGAGAAGATACTTTGATAATTGAATATGAAAAAAAAGACGTTTTCCTTCGAGGTAATTATCATAAATTAAAACTAATTTTATTTTAATGAATTTTTTCTTTTCAGGGAGCTGTACAGTGAAGTGGGAAAATAAGACGATGTATGTGATTGTGTCTGTATTCGGATTGGCAATTTGAATTCCACTTGCTTGTAGACACAAACCTACCAAATGTCTCTTCACCTTTTTTTTTTTTTTTTTTTTTTTTTTTTTCTGATAGACTGTTTTTTTCCCTCTTTACTTTCCAGTTCACATAACAAGAAAAAAAAAAGAAAATGGATCAAAGTAAATTTATTTATTTTGTTCTCTTATCAACTGATAGACCAACGTTCACATTCTAAATAAACATTTTTAACATTTATTTTTTACAAGTTTATTATTTTAACTAAATATATTGGAGCTTCGGTTGCACTCTCATAATTTGACTTTCTTCAGAGAGTTACATTTTTGAAAAGCATGCTTTTTGGTTGGAAGGGAAACACTATATCTAAAGACTGCACTTGAGTCATACAATTTCCTTGTGGAGAAAGATCTTCTGTAATCTGGAAAAAGAAAATAATTTAATAAAACTACAAATGGTTTATAATAAAAAAATATTTAATTTAATCAGAAACTTTGCAATGATTCAACATTTTTTACAAATCTTCTGTCAACAATTGTAGGTTTTGGTTTTTCCAGTGCAACTGTCTGTTGAGTTGTGATTCGATCGGATGCTTGGGTGGTCGTCACAGTCGGTGCGTTTCCGGAGTAGGTATTTTGCTGTTGGTTACTTAATGCAGCAATATACGTCGGATTGTACTGTGGTGTCGTCATAGCAACGGGTTGACCCCACGTTTGGGGAAATGCCATGCCGTCAGAAGATGCAGCAGCAATTGTCTTACTCGTCTCGTTTGTTTGCGGCTGTTGGTATTGTGCAGGAGAAATGTCATCGGTTAATTTCTCCTTTCGATCCATATCGTCGGGCAGAGGGATCGAAGCCAAATCTACGACCGTTTGAACAGTCTCCGATTTTTTGCTCTTTTCTGGTTTCGTTTTATCCTTTTCGAATTTTTGGAGAAATGCTTTCTTTTCTGGAGCCGAAGAACACGGTCGTTCTTTTTGTTTCCTTTTCGGATTTGGGGCAGAGTTTGGGGGAAAATAAGAACTTGGAGGTGCAAATTCAGAATGTCTCTCTTCTCGCCTTTCCTTGAAATATTTCTTCTCCATTTCCCAAAATTCTATTTAAAAGAAAAATAATAATTTCATCCCATCCACATAAATAAATCTTTTGATATATTTAGCCACATTTTTACTTTATTTTATTATAAAATCCAAATTGCATAATGGGTTAAATTTGATCAAGTTTTATTCATCAAAAAAGGATGGTATTTTTCACATCTTTTCTTTTTTATAATAATTGAGTGCAGATGAATTTATTATTTAATAACAAGAGAAAACCCATCATGCACTTTGTTAATAAATGACAACCTTTTTTTTTTTTTTTTATGTTCACTGAAAAGAATGTCCAAGACCCCCTCAAGGTAGAAGGTGTGGTCTCATGTGAGTGGACAAAAAGGTTCAGTTCATGAGGTTCTGTAGGAAAGATAACAGTTAAGCCTAGACTTGAGGTCAAGATTGTAGTGATTGGGAAAACCTCCTGCTGGCCGAGTGTCTGTTCCACAAAGCAACAGTCCTTGGGAAGTAGATGCTGTCCAAGTGGAATTTACGTCTTACTAATGGAATAATCTTTGTGTATGTGGCCTGGTGAACCCCAGCTGCAATGGGGGGGGGTTAACAAAGGAATGCAGGTTGTCAATAACATTTGTCATGGAAATAACGATAGAGTAGTGAGGAAACTTGCTACATTTTTGGTCTGAATCTTACTGGAGCGATACAATGAACCAAGCATTTTTTTGTAGCATCTTTAATAAAATATTTATGAGTTCCAATAAAAAGAAATCCATGAAAATTCAGTATTTTGATAAGTGCTTTAATCTTATAAGGTTTTCTTGCCATGTTTGTCTTTAAATCTATTTTTTCAATTTTTGTTGTACTTTTTCACCTCATTACGTCGTAAACATTTTTAAACAGTGTGGCATTGTTGTTGCACTTAGTGACACCAGACAAAAGCCTAATAAATCTGTGTGGGGTTTTAATTCAGCAACACATTTTACTTTTTAAAAAAATGAAACGAAACTATTTAACAAGGAAAATGTTCTATTGCATACAATAAAAAAAAAAAAGCCATTTCTATCAAAAGACGCAGTCTACTTACTGTCTTTTCCGAGATCCCATTCTCGAACAGGCGCAGGGTTCTTAGCAATATTTTCTGTTTTTACTTCTTTTGAAATACTTTCTTCAAGCGTTGGTTCTGGAATGGCAAATTAGCAGAACTAATTTAATTACCAATACTCAAATATTGTAGGAAATTATGATCTTTTTGTTTTTTATGCAAAAAATGGGGGTCACACTATACAGAGGTAAATTTTTTTTGAAGAGGTTTAAAAATCAGACATTTACAGTGGCCCATTACACTATACACAGGTAATATTTTTTTATCTGTTGGAGTTCAAATTCAGGGCTCACATTTGATATGAAGTCGGCTTATGTGAGATTTTTTTTATTTTCAACTTGACAATTTTTGGCTACTTACCTGAATATGATTCATCTTTCGGCTCTGGCTCCGGCTCTGGAGGTAAGCCCATTTTAACTCTCTGCCGATCTTTGATCTTTTTCAGTCGTGCAGCCATGAGACTGTCACGTTTCTCTTTCAGTTGATTACGTTTGTTTCGTTCATCTTTTGTCTGCACAAAGAGAAAATACATTTTTAGAAAAATGAATAGTAATCTTTTGTTAAGGCTGACAACATAAAAATCACAGGGGGCATCGGATTCATGCCTTTCCAAAAAAGCATCGAGATGATAGTTTACACAAATTTGAACAACAACATTTTAATCAACATCATGCCAATTTACAAATCCACAAGTGAAAAGGAAAATATTTTCTAAAGATATTATCTTTTGTCATAGTGTCGTTAATTTCTCCTTTAAAAAAACTTGTCTTCTGTCAATAAAAGCAATAAGAATTTTATGTTTTCTACTAAACTCTGATCATAGATTTGGAATTAAAGTTTTTGGCACATTTCGTACTTGTGCTCCACACTTTCATCTAACGACTTAATGATCTACAATGAACAAAAACTAATTCGTAACTGTTTCAATATATTTTTCTTTTATTGATAATAAATTTCAAAAAGTAATATTTTACTTGATTTCTTAATGAGTTGAGTAAATCCATTTGTTCTTGTCTTTCTGTTTCATCTTTGGAAAATTGAAAATAACCCACACCATGAGTTCGGATTTCTAAAAAAAGAAAAAAAAGAAATTACAAAGTTTTTCTGACAATTTATAGTGGTTTCCTAACCACCCCCAATTTACTGCCAAATCAAATGCCTTCTTACACGTAATATTAATCAATAGGTAAATGAAAAATGGCATTTACCATTGAATCTGACATTTTCATAATGAACAGGTCCCACTGGTTTGGCTTGAGCATCTTCTTCCTCCTTTTCCCATTTTTCTTTCAACATCTGACAATAAATTTCTTGAGAATTCAAACCACAAGAGGATTGACTGCTGCCAATAGAAGACTCCTTCATGTCATCATTGTCTTCTTTCTTTTGTCTACTGAAACATAAAATAATCCACATATATATATAGATAGATAGATAGATGTGTGTGTGTGTAAACAATGAACAAACAAAATGGATACAATAAAAAAGGTTCTTTGTTGTGTCATTAAACAACTTGTACAATTCACTTTCAAACGAATTTAATTCGCTTTGCTTGAAGTAAACTTTGCTGATAAATTATATACTTATCTCTTCAGGATATGCGCAATCATGGCTCTCCACATCTTCCTATCCCTTCACACAAACTCGTCAAGTAGGTGACTTTCTGCCTTCCCCTACCTCTCTCTCTCGCCCTCAATCTGAGCCCGTGAGGGTCACTTCTTTCAAGCAGTTCTTCCTTATTTTGCAGCCAAGGAATTTCAGCTATCTCTTCTTTTTGTTACCATTTTCTTTAAGACCTCCTCATTACTTACTCCATCCATCCACGAAATTCTCAGTATCCTTCTGTAGAACCACATTTGTTGCCTCCTGTTTTCTGGAGGGAGGAGGTGATTGTCCAGCATTCATTATCATAAAAAAAAAATGAATAATACATAAACTGTGTGTTTAGATTTCAGTGTCACATTTTCCGTCCTCTATTAGAACATTTTGCAGATATTTAAACTTTTGTATTTGCTTCATGTTGACATCTGCAATTTGTAACTTGCATCTTGAACTTTTGCACTTGCCGTTCACCCTACTGTTTGTTTTCTTGCAGTTGATTAGTCCCTTTTTTTTTCTCTCTCTCGCTTTCTTCTACGACTGTATCTAGGAGATCCTGTAGGTCAGCCATCAGCAGTATCATTTGCACTTCTGATATTGTTAAGACTACATCCACTGATAAGAGTCTCCACCCCCCCTCCTTAGGATAGACTCGACTCACTGTAGAGGTTGAATAAGTCTGGAGAAAAAAGACCCATCCTTGTTTTATGTCTCTTTCTAGTTTTGTAGAGCAACTCAATTCATGTTCTATCTGTAGGCAGGCAGTTTGTTTCCAGGGTAAGTTCTGGATCATTCTAACATCCTTTCCAAATAGATCTGATTTTCATAGCTAAACTAACACGATAAAATTGAGACAAGAGTTGCCTAAAGAAAATTCAGATAAAGCTAAGAGGTAACGTTGTACAATAGTCAATCATTCACTTTACAAAAAAAGTCTTTTACCGACTGAGGTTAAAGGTAACAATCTCGTCCAAATTTAGAAAAGAACAGACTAAACTGACAAAAGAAAGTGAAAGATTTATATTTGAAAATGTTACCTTTGTCCCTATTATGAAGATAGAGAAGCAAAATTAAACACTGATGATAATAATTCACCTTTGTGCAGATGTGTGTGTGTGTGTGGTTTTAATGTGCAGATGTGTGTGTGTGGTTTAAACTAATGTGCAGATGTGTGTGTGTGGTTTAAACTAATGTGCAGATGTGTGTGTGTGGTTTAAACTAATGTGCAGATGTGTGTGTGTGGTTTAAACTAATGTGCAGATGTGTGTGTGTGGTTTAAACTAATGGATACATATGTCACATTTTAATATTTACTTTTTATAAAGTGCTCAATACAGATGTAGAGCATTTATAGATATATAGTTATTATCATTGTTATAATAATAGCATACTGCAAGTAAAAAGCTATCAAGTTTCAGTGCTCAAGGTACCATCATCAGGCAGCGAGATGTGGTTCAGTTATGGGTTTATATCATATATATATACATAATAGATAAATTTTTTAAAAAATAAAATGCTACCATATTAGTTGAATGAAGTGGGGTGTGGGAGGTTATTATATCTTACAAATTTCAAGGACCTATTCAACATTACTATGAGAACGTTGGATTCTGCACAAATCATCAGATCCTGTAAGTCTGTTATATTGTGCAATCCAACTGCACATGATGCTGAAATTGGCTTATGTAGAGACACTCGTCTCATAATTGTCCATAATTCTACAAATTCTAAAAAAGAATTCAGAAATTAGTACATAGACAAACGATAAACTTTATTAGTCTTAAAGCAACAGTACAAACTAACCTAAAAAAGCTATCCTTTAATAATAAAAAATATACTAATTCAACTTCACTTTCCAAGTTCTACAAATGAAAGATGCAAATAAAACTCCTACAGTAAAATGAAAGATTAACAAAAGTTAGAACATGTAAATCTTTACATGAAAAATATTTTCTTTGCTTACAAGAAAAAAATTGAAATAATTAAAATTCCCAAAAACTAATTTCTTAAACCAACCTAACGAAAAAAACTATTTACTGCTACCATAAGATAATTAACACATTTAACATCTCTAAAATTATCTCAAACTCTTTATTATAATCCGACCCCTTTTAGTTAATTATATTTACGTTAAACCTAACCTTAATTATTTGTTACACTGTTGTTTACACTTACTTTCGCTATCAGTTAACTCTAAAATTGAGTAATTCTACCTTTAATAACATAATGACTTTATTTCTTTATATTAAAATTGTGTCTTTATATTAACACCTTTTTAAGTCAATTATTTCATTGTTTTAATTTCAATCTCATCACATTCAAATAATATATAGGCTACAACATATTTGTTGAATACTTATTTAAACACAGACTGACACTTCTTATCATCATGTTGCATTTTAAATGTCTCAATATTCATTAGTCTCCAGCCAAAAATCTTCTAAGATGTAATAACCACCCACACCACTTCATGCAACTAATATGGTAATTTTTTTAATTTTTTAATCTAGATTTCCTTAATTTATATATCTGACCCTGTAACTGAACCAAATTATGCTACCTGATGATGGTGCGTCGAGCACTGAAACTTGATAGCTTTTGAGTTGCGGTATGCTATTATTATAACAATTATTTATATATATTTCTAATTAGCAGTAACTAAAGTGGGTGCAGGTCATGCTATAATCACCTTTTCAAAATCATTAGTTCAACATAAAATAACCTCAGTACAAAAGCAAATATTTCCTCTAAAAGAACTAAAAAATGTAAACACTCCTCTCCTACCTGGCAGGTAATATTCCCATTTCTTTATCTCTTCTTTGCATTGTCTCCAAATCTTTCTTCATACATGTTCTTGTCCTTCCAAGACTGTCTGTGTATTCCACCCTGCAATAGTAAAATATTTTCATTAATTTGATTAACATGAAATTCTGGAGAAAAAATGGATTGTTGGTGGCATAAGTCGTCACATGAAAATATAAGCAAATTCAACCCCAGTTTCTGTTACTTGATTAACAAAGGCATTTTTGAAAATTACTTTCATTGCATTACTCGTCACTGATTTCTTAAATTTCTATCACAAAAACTTAATTTCTACAATATCGAAAGTTCTTTTCGTATAGTAGAGTTGCCTCCCCTTATCTGCGGCCAACTCCAGAAATAATTATATTTTTAAAATTTTATTTCTTTCCTTTGGAAAAAATAGCAACATTTGAATATGTGAATAAGAAATCATACAACATTTGCTTTAAGTGAAAAAATGAAATGAATCGACTTAAGGAAAGAAACAAAAATCATCAGCCAATGAATATGACAGTCAGGATCAATCACAAATGTTTTACAGTAGATTGTTTCAATTGTTCTATTTTATTATTATTTTAGTTCGTCTAAAACAGAGACAGAGAAGCACTTGTTGGCTTAAGAAGAGTTGAGCCGTGGGTCAACAAATGTAAGATATAAAATAAGCATCCAACGTGAGCAACTACAATTGTCGGCCAGAAGCTGATTTGCAAATGGTCAGTTGGAAAATAACATTGCAGTTTAACTCAACCAACTTCCAGAGTCTCTAATCACAAAAATTAAACACTAGTCAGTGACAAATGGCAACAACGAAATCATAAATTGAACAAATAAACGTCGGATGAAGGGGGGAGGTCATCTAAAGTACAAGTACCGAAGAGTGACACACGTATCAACATGATGGAGAAAAAAATGAAAAGTACCACCATCCTTATCTTCGTAATCATGCCCAAGCTGAAGTTGCATCAGAAAAAGAATTACATTCTTGTTGATGGCAGTAAATTCTGCTTAATTTTTTTTTTTTTTTAATCATATCACCCCAAGCAAGGCGATAACGCCACTGATGCACAGGGGGCTACGTAAGGGTAAAAAGAATGGAAAAAGAGAAAGCCAGAAACCACATCCTAAACAGGGAACAAGGGATGAGCCTCTCCACCTGGTCAATAGACGTGGGTGGAGTGTGAACCCGGCAATAGTTTAGTCCATCTACTAATTAATATAAAACTATTATTGCCAAACTTGCTTAGTTACAAAGTATGGCTGATGCAGTGGTAGAAAAATGCCTACAAGTGTACAAATTCCTCATGTTGGCCATGATCAAATATTATCTGTTGTATTTGGGTTGGTAAATTCTGTTCCACTAGAATTGGCATCTTTTGATTACCACAAGAACGATCTGGAAATCTAAACTAGAGACACCGTCAAAAACGACACAACAGACTTTAATTTTCAAAAACAAAGTGATTCTCTCTTCAAAAAATTCACATTCACTAAGTTTTTTTTGTCTTGTTTTTTTGCAATGCAAAACTTGAATACGATACTCAGTAAAAATCTTTGAAAGTTCTCAATTTTGAATTGTTAAAAAAATAATATTTATCAAGTTAAAATCTTTTGCTAAGCATTCCCTAATCCCTTTGTTGTTCATGAATTTCATTTGAAACCTTTTTCATTTTCTTTAGTTAAAATGAAACAGCTTTAAATATTATACAAAATATAGGATTGATGAGTGACAACATTAACAACAAAAACTGTAAATGCCAGGATGCAGCTGTTGCTCTAGAAATGTTAAAAAAATAAAAATCTCTTATTGGTAAAGTGTTTAAGTGTGCAGAATGAATTTAAAATTTTCTCCCTCAAATTTAACAAAAATATTTTTACCATTTTTCATCTGCATTACATGGGGAATCCACAAATTCATCTTCGATATAATCATTTTCTTCTTTCTTTTCTTTATTTCGTTCTTGTAATTTATTAATTGCTTTTTTCTGAAAGTCCACAAGGAATCTTTGGCTTCCATCTTCATCTGTAGCATGGGACAAGAAAAAAAATATCTTCAGAATCTCAAAAACAATTCCCGACAACATGAAATAAGTCAAAAGATAGAGAGAGCAGCAGAACAATGAAAGACGAGCCTCGTGAATTTGAATAGTGGTTTATTGTCTCTGCAACTTACATGTTAGTGAAAGACAGAAATAGAGTTTGACTCTTTATTCCTAATAACAAGTTTAAAATAGATTGTCCAAAAACAGTAAAAGAGCGACAAAAATACAAATATTTGTTTGCAATAATAAAAATTAGCATAGTACCCATAAAAAATTATAGAATTATTTACATTTTGGATTTTTATTTCTGAGTTCTTGATACGTTGGTCGAGGGGCCTAGGATTGGTTTAATATGTGTGTGCTCTGAAAAGGGTTATATGCACACACTGTATAACTTCAAATGTTATTTTTCTTTAAATAAATATCCCTTTTATTTCCCTTTTTTTTTAAACAGTGTATTATATTCTATCGGCCTGAGCACCCAAGAAAATGAAAAGAAAATGTTCTCTTCCAGCACCATCAGGTATGAAAAGCCGACTAGAGTCACTTCAGCTTACAAAAAAATAAATATACCTGTGAAATATTTAATTTCTACATATCAACGAGGGCAAGGTGAAAAATTTAATTTCTACATATCAACTAGGGCAAGGTGAAAATCAGTTACTCTTAAAATAATGCTTGAAAGACAATGGAAACTACGTGACATAGTCATTTACAAATCTCCACCATATAAATATCAGTCGGTACAGCTGGTGGCTAAACTAGTAGTTGATCTTGAAGACTAAACGACTATAGAAATAGTAGTGAATACTTCTAGCTAATTATAGCATCCGATATTCTTGTCACTACTAATTTTTTGGGGTTTCAGATATCAACATGGACAGGGTACTAAAAACTAAAATTCTTGATCTAGATAGTAAGACCCCCAGGGCAGAGAAAATATGGAATCATTGATACTGAACATAAAGGGAACATTCGCATATATAAATGATGTGACCATTTTTGGTGTTAATGAAAGAGAACATGACTCTAACTTGGCAAGATTCAAAAAACTGATTGAAGAGTACGATCTCACCTTAAATGAGAATAAATGTGTCTACAGAGTAACGAATATAAAACTTCTGGGCTATGAAATAAGTAAAGAGACCGTTAGACCAGACCCTGAAAGGACGAGACCTCTACGAGAACTCTGTCCTCTAGGCAATATGAAAGTTCAGAAGAGAATCATCAGAATGTTTGCTTGATACAGTCAATGGATATCAAACTATATCTAAAACTTCAAGCACCCAATAACCCGATATTTCCTTTACCTTCTAAAATAAAAAATTTCCTTTGCATATTTGAAAAGGAGCTATAGTATGCACTCTAGACAAGTTTTTTAAAGTTTCATAGTTTAAATGTAAAACTTAAAAAACTGTACAAAATTGGTTAGCCACATGTGGAAATTAAAATTGAAATATGAAAAACAGACATAATGTGGAGTATGATGAAAACAGCCAAGCCTTACGACAGTGGCAAAATATGTAGACTGTGGCAGGAATTAAAGTTAGAGATTATGTTATTCCCAAACAAAAATGAATTAATGAATGAAATAGAAATTATGACCAAGTGTAACCAGACCAACAAATACCTTTTAGGATTATACAATCATGGATGAAAATGTTCTAACTTCTAATTTTGAAAATTGCACATTCATAAAAAATCCGTGTTACGTGAGCATTCTTAAAAAAAAAACTAAAACAAAAAAAAACAAAAACAGTAAAATCAGTTATTGGAAATTGCCCGAAGACACCAGAAGGTAGAAACCTGGGTTGCATAATAACTCGTTTTTATATATATAAATTTAGGAAAAAAATGACAAACCTGTAAAAACGGAGAGGATAATCCCAAAAATTTTAATTATTATAAAAGATAAAACTATTAATTAGATAAAAATAGAGAGCTCAATGGACATTATCCAGAGCAATATGAAATATTGAGAAGAAAACTCAACACATAAATAAACAGTTATAAATTCAGAATTTATTTCAACAGTTGTAAAATTTACAAACTGTTTTGTCAAATCACGAAAATAAAATGTTACATTTTACTGAGAATATTTTCAAAAACTTTTGTACAGAGAAAAAATAGGTTAGGGGAAGGGAAAAGGTGTATACATTTAAACAAAAAGGGTCATTAAATTAATAATACAGGCATCAAATCACACATACACACAAAAAAAGTTAAGAAAAAAATTGTATTTAAACACAAAATAGGTACACAAACAATTATAAGAGGCCATATAAGCACAAAAAAATAAATTTAAAAAGAAAATAAAAATGACCAAACTAAAGGAGAGAAACAAAAATTGTAAAGAGAAATAAAGAAAAAAGGGACAGATAAAAATACTTGCTGTCACAAAAACATTTTTTTAATTTTTAAAATTAAAATTAATAATTAAAGATTCACAAGAAAGGACATTTTACAAAAATAAGAAGAGATTCATTAAAAAAAGTTTAATACATATAAAAAATACTAATACTGAAAAAAACAAAAATTAAATACAGTCAAGTGATTAACATCACAAAACAAAAGATTTAAATACAAATAAAAGATAGAAAAAAAATAAAGAAACATATCTAGATAAAATGATAATAAATACAATAAAATAATGAAAAATATAAAAATAAATAACAAAAATAAAGGATCAGATTCACAATAGAAAAATAACAGCCGAATTTGCTAGAAAATTACTAGTAAGGAAAAATATTTGAATCCTACAAAACCAGTAATTTAAATCTATTTTTGTAAAGATATTTAAAAACCACTTCATTCCATTGGTGTAAAATCTAAATTTAATAATAATAATAATAATTTAATAAATTATTTTTTTCATCTAAGGATAGGTTTTATTTATTTCTAAAGCTAATAGGAGTCTGTGATTTACCTATGATCCTCCATTTAATCTTTGCAGATTTGCAGAGAGTCCTCTATCTTCTAATTCCCAGAAATATTTAGACAGAGCTGTCTGGAATTTAAGGTGGAGCCTAGAGAAGGAATATTTATGATTATAGAATTATATTTCCAAGGTCTGGCAGAAATTCCAAAATATATTTTTCATTCTTTATCATATTCCATAGGAAAAATAGTATCATGGTATATGACTTTTTCAGACACACATATTCCTCCAACTGGACAGTCATCCTTAATTGTACAATTACAGTGGAGATTTGTATTTATTTGGTGATTATTATAAAAATTATCCAGTATTTTATTATTATGAGAATTAATGATGCTGTGTATATTACTCGTACAGGAATAACTAATTTTTAATGTTTTTCTATTAAAGATCTTACTTAGTGGGTTGTTAAAATTAAAATGTTTATTGATCAATTTCAGAAAATATTGAACAATATTAATGTTAGACAATTGGCAAAAAGGGGGTTTAAACCATAAAATTTTTCTTTTCCTATTTTTAGACTTATTAATACCAGTTTCAATGGGAGGGGGGATGTTGATAAAATAGTTTTTGTCTAAACTCACTTTTTTTGAGAGTGTTAGTATAAGGGATCATTATTACCATTAAATATTTTGCTATTGGAGGATAATTTATTCATCCTAGTATTAACAGTAGTGGAAATTTGTTTTTACTTGATGGGGGGGATGGTTAAAATTATCATTAATGTATATTGGAGACTCACTAATTTTATGATATGGCTTAAAAGTATTATGGGGGGGGGGTTCAAATTAATATCTAGAAAATTAACTATTTTAAGGTTTGAAGAAATATCTATTTTAAATCCAAGTAAATTAAACACCTTAATTACTCCTTTCATATTTTATAGGATCGAGGGCCATTACTATTAAGTTTGACAATAAACCCATCATCCCTATGCAATTCGACTTCTTTAGATTTAATAATCCTACTAAGAACGTAAAAATATAAATGCCCACTAAATCTGCAATTTAGGCAGAATCAACAGCACCTATAGGGGCATAAAAATAATCACAATTACTTTTTTATCTAAGTAGAATTATTATTGGATAAAACCAATATTCTAGATGCTAAGATAACTTTATATTCTTCATCAATAATATTTACATGTCTTTTCGTGAAATTCAGACTATTCAACAATAGATCTTTAGAAATAGAAGAATAGAAATTTATAATGTTGAACTGAATGAAGGTCGCCTTATCTTTAAACAAATGTACAAGGAGGTCTTATTTTTTCTTAATGAAAATCAAATGGTCATGTCATTAGATCAACATACCAGGGATGCTTGAGTCACGGGTTATCTTTTCATAAAGTTTACTTTTAGCTTCAAGGGTTTTCCTGAAAAATAAAAACACATATTCGTTCTTATATATTTTGTCCGAGCCAAATGTTCATTTACACGTGAATTATAACAGGATGGCAACACTGGTTCAACGTTTCATTGTCTGAGAATGCCTAATGATGATTTCATTGTCTGAGAATGCCTAATGATGATTTCATTGTCTGAGAATGCCTAATGATGATTTCATTGTCTGAGAATGCCTAATGATGATTTCATTGTCTGAGAATGCCTAATGATGATTTCATTGTCTGAGAATGCCTAATGATGATTTCATTGTCTGAGAATGCCTAATGATGATTTCATTGTCTGAGAATGCCTAATGATGATTTCATTGTCTGAGAATGCCTAATGATGATTTCATTGTCTGAGAATGCCTAATGATGATTTCATTGTCTGAGAATGCCTAATGATGATTTCATTGTCTGAGAATGCCTAATGAATGCCTAATGATGATTTCAAACAGGTAATAATTGAGATTAAACTCGGGGAAAACTAATTAACGAAATAAAGAACGGAGGAACAGAGTTTTGTTCATAGATCTCATTCTCTACTGGCGTTGCTGCTATTAACGAACGCACAGACACATGCCGAAATAGTCAAGAATACAGAGCCGATAACAAAGTCTCTTTTTTTACTATGAATTACTACTAGAAAAATTTTCCCATAGAAAAATCGTCAGCCAGACTATATAGGAAAAAAAAAGTTCCTTCCTTGTTGTGGCTTTTTAAATTTTTCACTTTCTTTTCATTATATTTGCTGGCAGTTATCAGAGCTTGTAGCTTCGTTTTTAGCAGTTATAAAATCTGAAATTTCAGTGGGAATCACAACAAACACTGGAGAAAATGTCCATAAAAAATGGTTACTTCCCAATTTGCAGATGTCTTCATACTACGGCCATAAAAATAAAAAACACCACCAAGTAATAAAACCAAGAACACTAAATTTTTGGTTGTGCTGGGACAAGGAATAATAGATTGATGTGAAGCAACAAACCTTGACTTTTCATGCAAGTCTTCTTCCTCAGTTTTTGCAACTAAATCTTTCTCGGCTCTTGCAGCAACACCAGCATTTTTCTTGCTAAAGATTGTTGGCTTCTGAAAATAGAGTGAAATGAAATATTTAACATGTAAAAAAATAAAAAAACAGTTTCATTAATTTACCCTAATGTAAAAAAAAAAAATTGAATGGGCATAATATAATCCCTGGTTGAAAATATTTAGGCATGACCCACTTCCAACCAAATATTACTGATTTAAAAAAAAAAAAAAGCTACTTCTTGAGCAACCTGAGAACCTTTTAACAAATCTTATATATATATATATATATATATATATATATATATATACCCATACACACATATACATATACCCATATACACACACATATACATGTCTCTTCTACAAATACTTTCACAGCTTAATAGTCAGATATGTGTCATGTGTATTAAAGCAATAGATAATTTTTAAATATATGTGTGAGGAATATTTTGGATGATAAAATATGTAATAGTGTGTTTGTGAAGAAACGCTTGTCTGTCTAGGTGTATGTTGGACGGTAATGTTAGTTCATGTGTATGTGTGCATGAGGCATGTCTGTAGACTCCATTTCTGTGTAGGCTGATGAAATGTAACAAGACATTGCAATAATTTTGTATTTGGTTGGATTTTTATATTCTCATATGTGTAAGTGAGAGTGAGAGAGGAATGTCTGTTGTCTTCACTTCTGTGTCGGTCAGTGGGATACAAATTTGTATTTTTTCATTTATTTTTTATGTATTAGGTAGACATAAGTTAGAGTCATCTAGTTAGTTTTATGTAAGTGTTTATAGTTGGTATTAATGCTATATGTTTTCAAAGTACTTTCCCATTAAAGGGTTATGTTCTTTTTTAATTAAGCTGGTATTAGTAAAATCATTTAATGTAAAACAAGAGAGAATGTTTGTCTAAGCGTAAGTCTCTTTTGTGTTCATAAATCTGTGTTTTTAGATCACATGATATCTCCCCTATGTACACGTTTTTGCACTGTAGATATTTTAGCTGATAAATCCCAGCATTTGAAATGGTTTTAGGATATTTTTCTTCTTAATTATATCATTAATAGTTATTGGCAGTGATGGTGTTGATCCTTGTATTTGGGATGATGGCTAATTTGTTTGCGAGTTTAGTTGGAATGTTTTTGGAAGGCAGGATTATGAAATTTGTGTGATATTTTTTTAGGGAAGTATCCATTTTTTGGCTTTGTGAATTTTGTAAGCATTTTTTTTTTAGCCTTAAGAATAAAATGGCGTGGGTAGTGGAGAAGCTAGAATGTTTTCTCAATATATATCTCTTCTTCAGAGAGATACTCATTCATATTCAGTGCTTAATCATGTACTATATATACATGTGTATAAGTCAATTTCATGAATAGTGTAACTCCTAAATTTATTTTGCATGAATTTTAACCTCTCCATGTGTATAATGCAAGGAGTCACAAAAATATATGATTTTTTTACCTCTCCAAAAAAATTACCTATGTATAGTGCAACTTACAATTTTCTTCATAAAAAACTAATCATTAAATTTCACACTATACTCAAGTATTTACAGTAATAAAAAATACATATACAGCAAAACAGATCTGTCTGTGGATGACTATTCTACACTTTCACACCCTGATTGAGCACTCTGGAAGAATGGTAGACTTTGTAAAAACAGTAGCTGCTCGAGCATCTATGCATCGGTCATTCAGCAATGAATTAGAACACTCTCAGCTACTGGCTTATGTTTACATTGTATAGAACACGCTAAAAGTCTGCCTTTTTCTACCGAGCGCCCATAGCTCAGTGGTAGAATCACCAGTGATGTCAATTCGATCAGGTTTCAATCCTGACTAGAAGCAATCAGATGTCTAACAGTACTGATGAGCTGTGATACAGCAAAACAGATCTGTCTGTGGATGACATATATATATAATGAAAATAAATTGGACGAATTTAAAATCAAGTGGTGATAATTTATTTTGTGAATATTTTTAAAAATATATTCAGCTGCTCAGATCAAATTTTTTAAAAATTTTTATATATATAATTCTCAACCTCACAAAGAACACCTACCAAAATAATCTGATGTTTGATAATTTTGTCATATTCAAAGAAATGGACCAAGTGAAGATTTTTTACAGTGCACGTAATATAGATATTTTTCATAAGCATAAATAATAACACAATCTCTAAATGTTTTATTTTCTATACCATTAATGCATACTTTCTTTCATAACAAAATCTTCTTCAGGGAATGTGGCATTTAGAAGTAATTATGTCTACATTACAATGTTTAACATTTTTCTCAATACATACTAGTATCTGCAGTCTAGGTTTTTATCTTATTATAATATTACTGTTTTTTATACCTTATTTTTTACAATCAAGCAGAGGGATATTAATTATCCAAAAGAACTTATTAAATGAAAATAAAAAAAAGGCAGAGTTTACATTGTAGAAAAGAAAATTCAACAAACAATTTACCTTTTCAATAGTTTTGCCTTTGATACAATTTGTTGACGCATTTAACAATTTCTGTTTTTTGAATTCTTCTTGTTTCCGAAATAATTCTGCTTTCAAATCCACCAACTGCAAAAAAATAAACATAGAATGAGGTCTGGAAAATATTGCAGGTCAGGTGAATTCAACTTATTTTATGATACTTTTTTTGAGTTGTTATTTTTTTTTTTTTCAGATAAAAATTAAAGATTACATCACAAAAAATATACTGTTAACATTTTTAAAAAATGACAATTTGAGACTAAATTTTCAAAGAGATGTTAATCACCCTGTAAGCAGGAAATTATACAATTGTAAATGGTATTTATATACCTACGTGTGTATTGTGGTGCAGTGGATATCAGCCCAGAATGAGAAATTGGAGAGCCAAGTTCAAATTCCAGTTGAATTCGTTGCAATCACTTATGTGCAAATATCCTTCGGAAAGGTATTAATCCATCTGTTCCAGCTATGGATCAAATAACAGGACAGATCTTTTAGCGTTGGTTGACAAACAGTCTACCACAGAAAGTAATGTCAACCTAATGCTGGAAAATCTTCTGCCCAGTCAGTCATGTCTCTTTTGAGACATGATCACCTAAGCAGGTATCACATATGGCACTTAACTGACTGATACCCACTTGATAAAGAATCTCGCCTTTATTAACATGAGTCAGAGTGAATGCAAGCATCACTTCATTCCAGTGGCACATTTTGTAAAAATCAAAGTTAAAGCAACCAAAATACAATAGAAACATTTTATTTTGAAAAAACAACTTTGATGATTAACTTCATTCTGATTGACAGCAGTGTATAGACATTTTCGGAATTTATTTAGTACATCTGAATTCTGCATCCCTGGTTACCTTCTCCTCTTTAGGAAGGACTCCATTGTCCATATGTACGGACTTGGTGTCTATGTCAGTGAACATCTCCCTCTAGCTAGGGTGATCTCTCTTGAATCTCTAGATCATTCTTACATGTGTTTCCGGCTCTCTCTACTAAGCTCAGTTAGCTATCTTTTCTTTCTTTACTGCTTCTCATCATCTTATGACTGTTCTGTACTTGACAGCATCTTGAATAATATTGATAAGGCCATTTTTTTCTCATCCATTCACCCATATATTTGTTTGGAGGCTTTAATGCCCATCACGCGAAGTGACTGGAAAACTTTGTCACAGATCTTGTTGGTGTCTATACCATAAATTTTTCAATCATTCAGTCCCTCATGCAAATGGTGGATTTTCTCATGCATTTCTCTAATAA
The DNA here is from genome assembly GCA_037127315.1 of Ascarosepion bandense. NCBI lineage: Eukaryota > Metazoa > Mollusca > Cephalopoda > Sepiida > Sepiidae > Ascarosepion > Ascarosepion bandense. Next base: position 338,516 of record JBBBDQ010002346.1, read on the forward strand.
CCCTAATGGACCTGACTCACTGCTAGATCTCTGTTTCACTTCCGTCCCTGACTCTTGCAATGTCAAGCAACTCTGCCCCCTCGGAAACTCTGACCATGCAGTGGTTTCCATTAATATCTCCTTCCTTTCCCTCTCCACCCAGAAACCTCAGACCAGCAGAATATCTTACTGCTACCAAAGAGCAGACTGGGACTCGTTATACAATTTCCTGTAACAAAGTTTTTACACTTCCCGTTGAAGACTGTGCATCCAAGGTCTTTTCTTGGGTTAAGTCTGGCATCAATGCTTTCATCCCAGCTAGGAAGTTGCAACTTAAACTCCATTCACTTCTCTGGTTCTCCCCTATTGCCCACCGAAATCACTTCTTCCGGCTTTATCAGAGCCAAGCATCAGACCATAACAGGTGCCTTTTTGCCTCTGCTCGTAATGAGTGCAAGAAGATTCTTAATGACGCTAAGTTGCTGTTTGCTGACATAATGAAGCAGTGTATAGCCTCCCGTAAGTTTGGCTCCAAAGACTACTGGCAGCTCTGTAAAAGTGTACTAAATAACAGTAAGTCCACAATTCCCCCTCTAATCAATGAATTTGAGGTCCTCATATCTTCAGCAGACAAGGCCGAGTGCTTTGCTCACAGATTCTCCACCAACTCGACACTGGATTCATCTGGGGTATCCATACTCGACTTCCCACCTAGAACTGAGGCTCAACTGAGTGATGTCCACATTACCCCCTCGCTGGTCTCTAACATAATTTCAAAGCTTGACCTCCATAAAGTGAGCAGAGGTGACAGAATCCCAATCATTGTTCTGAAGAAATGTTCTCCAAACTTTCCTCTGTCCTCTCCAAATTCTATTACTGCCTCTCTGCTGAAAGTCCTCCTTTGTGCTTCCTGTATCTAAGAATTCTGGAGAACCCTCAGACACCTCTAGTTATTGACTCCTACCAATTTTTGGCAAAGTGTTCAAGGCCGTTATCAACATCACACAGCCCACAGTCTCTGACAATCAGTATGGGTTCTTCTTCACCAGGTCTACTGCTAACGACCATCACTGAGCATATATACCAGGCTCTCGATAAGAATGGCGAAGCTTGAGCTGTTGCCCTGGATATCTCCAAAGCATTTGACAAAGTCTGGCATGCTGGCCTTCTACACAAGCTATGGTATAACTGGACTATTGATCTAATCCAGTCATTCCTTTCAAATCATGTAATGAAGGTAGTTTTGAACAGACATGCCTCCCGAAACTGTCATACAAACACGGGTGTCCCTCAAGGCTCTATTCTAGGTCCTATACTTTTTCTGATCTTTATCAACAATCTCCCCGATATAATCAGATCCCAAGTAGGCATCTATGCTGACGACACCATCATTTACTCTCACCTCAATCAGAAATCCACTGAGGCTGACAAAGCAAATCTCGCTGCTGAGCTTAAGAAGGACTCTCAATCTGTGGTGGACTGGGGTAAAAAATGGCTTATGAATTTTAATGCTTCCAAAACAAAGCTGCTGTTAACCACCATAGACAACCACTCCTACCCACCATTAGCATGGATCAGGCTAGTCTCCCTGAAAGCAAAACACTACACCTCCTCGGCCTAACTCTCTCAGCAGATCTCAAGTGGAACAACTACATCGAATCCATAGCTAAATCTGCTGCTAGGAAGGTTGGTTTGCTGTGTAGGGCCAGGAAGTTTTTCTTGTTTAAATCCATCTTGCACATATATAAATTTACCATCCGCCCATATATTGAATACTACCTGTACAATTCACCACAGGGTTCTTGACAAAATCCAATGGAGAATTTGCAATGTAATCAATCCCAACTTGGTAGCTCAGCTGCAGTCACTTTCTCACTGGCGTGATGAGGCTTCCCTCTGTCTCTTCTACAAATACTTTCACAGCCTCTTCTCCAATGAGCTTAGCTCCCTGGTGCCCCCTCTGCATGAATTCACTTGAGCTACTAGACTAGCAGCTAGGTCCCACCTTTATACAGTGAAACCAATTAAATGTAACCGCGACTTCTACTCTATCAGCTTCTTTTCTTGCACTTTCCGCTTGTGGAATTCATTTCCATATACTTGCTTCACTGACAGCTACGATCTCCAAGAATTTAAATGTAAAGTCAATTGCCATCTCCTATTTCTTTGACTCGCATCCTTTCCCTCATGTTCTTTTCCCCGTCCACTCTACTCTCATGCAGCTCTCTTCACACCAGTGTTCTCATCCTTCTTTTACCCATTCCTTGACACCCCCTATAACTTGTTCTTCTTTCTCATCACTCTCCTCTTATGTAACCCCCTGCACACCAGTGCCAGTAAAACTGCTTTACTTGGGTGAAAAATTTATAAAAAGAAAATCATCATCATCATTTGCATGCTCTTCAGTATATGGATGATCATGTCTCTCTACAACTTCCTATTCATTGTAATCCAAATAATGATAACACCATACAAACTGAGAAAAACAATGAGACAATACAAAGCTTTCCATTCTCCAGAACAAAAAATTGCTAATCAATAACTGTAAAGAATTCCTGAAAGAATTACATATGATAAAAAACTCAATCGTGTTATATATTCAGTGTCCTTTTTCTTTATATTCTGGTGAACCTATGAAATATAGAATTCATATTTTTATTGAAACATTTGATTGACGATGTGTATGCTTAAGTACCCATCATAAAGTCGGGAAGCATATATCGGTTTTTTAATGTTATATGCTACTGATAGAAAACAACAAGGAACACGTAAAAATATAATCTTATATTTTTATTCTTTAACAGTGACACTTGTGTGAAGCAAGAGAGCAGTCGAAGACAGTTTGCACACACGAAGGGGCCGTCAGGAGTTAGAAGATAGTGGGGATTCTTTTTTTCTTCAGCCAAAATTCTAGATTTTATATAATCTTAAAACTCCCATGCAACCCACCTAGCCACACCTCTTCACCCCCCCCCACATTTTTGCTTTTCCAGTTGTCACTTTGTTGACCTTATCTACAGTCAGATGTACCTGTCAATCACATCCGCTAGGTCAGATGTATCTATCAATTACATCTACCAGTACATTGTCATTCAAGATAATATATTATAATAAACAAATGAGAGTGAGTTTGTTCCTCATTGGATGATTCAAGAATGTCCCTTCCTGCTAAAGTTAAGAGACAATATGTCACTGTTATCAGTCACATCTTTCTCTGTATGTTAATATCAGCCCCCTATTCTTCAATATATCATTGTCATCAGTCTCCTCTGTGACAAAATGGCTGAGAGAGAGGAACACTTAGACCCTTGATATCCTTGGTCACAGATACCATATGTAACAGCCATACATTGTGGAGATGTGAGTCAGTAACAAAATATAATTTTTTTGTCTTTCTTTCTCAGGGTTCAATATTCTTGGTTATTAGACCAAATATAAAACTAAGTGACAGATGGAGATAGTTGATTTTCTAAGCACTGCTTAGATGTAGCAAAAGGCCGAAGGTATAGGGTACCCAGTGAGGATCAAACTCACTACTCAGTTGTAATAGGTTCTAGCAAGACAAGCTTACTAACCATTACACCACATTGAAGTACCTAAACTAAGTGACAAATGGTGATAGTGTTTGGGTTACTTGTCTGACAACATGCTGGGCAGAAGATCCCTCCACCTGCATTGTGTTTAGAAAATCTGACAAAGTCATAAATTTGAGGTTGAAACATCACAAACTCAAGCTGAACACTTATTATATAAAACTAAAGTTAATGGATTCCCAAGTGTTGGATCAAAGTTTCAGAATAATGATGAAGACAAGAATACCTTTAAGATTTAACATTAATAATCATCTTCTTCTGAATATACCTTCTTCAGTCTCATTTTCCACAAACTTTGCCTTCAATCAGACCTTCATCTACAGAAAGGCTACTTAAAATATTCAACTAAAAGTACTTTTTTTATTCAGTAAATGATTCACATAAATTATTTGAAAGCCAAAATGAGTTTTTATTATTTTTCCTGTTGCTCTCAACTTGCACCTAAAAATATTATAAATTTTAAAATATAAATTATTTCTTCTAGTAAAATCATTTTATACAATATTATTATTATTATAAAATTGAATGAAATACTGCAGATTAAACTTTTCAGTTTTTAAAATAGGGTCCATAAATTAGAACAAAAAATAAACGATACATCTATTTGACAAAAGTTATATGATTTTGGGTTTCATTAAAATTCAAAGTCTACAAACTAATTTCTTCTTCAGTTTCAATTGAACAAAGTTCATTTTACTTCTTTTTTTTTTAATTAAAAAGTATTGCTTTCCAAATTTCAAAACTTGTACTTTTCATTACTGACATATGTGTGTGTGTATTTTTATCCCAGAGCCTAAGCTTGTTTTTAAATGAAACACCAGTGAGAAGTTTGTAAGAAGTTTAACAGGACAAAAAATATTAAGAATGCAGGCTGATCAAATAAGAAGGTAAGGAAAACAACTTAAAGTGAAAAAAAAATAGTGGGGGCGGGGTGCTGCCAATGAAAGCCAGAAAAAAAACTTTTCAAATGATGTACACATTAGCACAGAATTGTTTTACACACAGCATGATTCTTTGAAAGCAACAAAGAATTTTTGTAGTTCCATTTTTTATGAAGATAAACAAAACAATCTATATCATGATTATTATGAGTGCAGGAGGAAAATCCACTTTTACATGTTTTGGGGTTTAAAAACAAAGAATACAGGCTACATAATTTATTTTGCAAGTTAAAGAAACATGAAAATTTTATGTTGCTTCCATGAGTTTGTGTACACATACAAATCGCGTTGACAGGTAAAATTAGAGTGATTAGCATTTTTTATATCTAGAGCAATAAGAAGAACCATCCACTAAATATTAAAACTATCAAAATGACAAAATTATAAAAAAGTAAATTTATGATCACTGAGGCAACAACAGAGATTTGGTTCTACAGAAGGATGCTGAGAATATCATGGACGTAATTTGTAAACATGGGATCCGAAATAACACTTTTATTTAGAACAAGGAAAAAAATTCCGGAACGCATAACGAGGAAAGAAGAGGGTTTGGATAATTTGACACTCACAATTGAGAGTTAGAAGAAAACTACAAAATAAACAATAAGCCTTAAGGAAACAATTGCTTAGGGTTACAAAGTAAGTTGTGGAGTCATGATTGCCAATGTCCTGAAAATATACGACATAAAAGATGACGAAATGGGGTTTCTGTTTGTTAAATTTTATTTTTGAAAGGCTTTTAAAACCAGGAATTAACTTTTTGTTTACGAATGTGTCAATATGTCAATTCTTGTTGTTTTTTTTTAATTTTACACTAATCTTTTTTTACTTTGTGATCTCACTTTCTTGAATTTGTATACTTCAAGTTCAATCTATTCGATTTTTAGTTGATTAAATCACGTCATTTGTAATTTTATTTATTGCGATTGATTATCAAATCCACCTTCCATACATCTTGGGTTCAATAAGCTTAGACATTTTTTTTTACTTTTTCTTTCTTTCTTTTTTTTTCTTTTTTAACCAGAGAAAAAGATAGAGTGACTAAGTGTTAATGCAATGTTTTTATTTTATTTTTACGAATATTTTCTTTGGCTTTATTTATTTACTTTAAGATAATTTATTACAAATAGTAACTTAGAACTAACAATTTTTAAAAACAAAAAAAAAAGAAATTGAGTCAGTAAAATAATTTTTTTTTAAATCCATCCATACCCATCAAAAGTTGCTGTTAGAATTTTTTTAAACTTTAAAATCATCTCTTTAAATTTAAGATAAAACTAATATTTTATCACGAAAAAAGTTATGTGTCACTAAAAATAAATCAGTGTTTTCAAGCCAACGTTTTTAATTTAAAAAGGCTTAAAAATAAATGTTAATAAAAAAAATGTACTGTCGTAGCCAAGTAAGAGTTTACAAATTGCAATTGGATATTGAATTAAAATTATTTGCGAAATATCTGGAGTGTGTAGCGAAATAAACCAAGATTGCAAAAACAGCGATAAAAAAGATTCTTACCGAAGCAGAACTTATTCCAGACATATTTTTTTGTTTTAACGTTTGTTATTCAGAGTCCATTTGACGAAACTCATATCATTAAGCGGTGTTTAAAACGGTGTCTATACAATTCGTCCAAGTTTATTAATGGTCCGAGAAAGTTGAGTAATTTTTGTCCCTCATTGTAGCTTATACATGGGATTCCTACTTTAAAAACGGCTTCATGTCATATTTCGTTCTAACAAAAAGACAGATAAATACCCATAATATAAAGAATGTAAAGAAAAAGTTAGTTTTTCTATCTTGAGATAGATTTTTATGTCATTTACAAAATAGCTAAATAAGAAAATTTTTGTAAAATCTCATTAAAATATCCAAAGGTCTTTAGAACTGCTTATGGTGTAAATTCTAAGGACCTTTAGAATAGGTCTGACAAATCTGACAACATTTACAAATGCAAACCCACACACAACATCAATCTCCTTTAGAATAAAATTACCAGCAATTACAAATTAAATAGATTCAACAACATAAAATCCAAAATCGACAAGGATATGTCCAATTTAGTTAGTGATCTAATTATTGCTGATAAGATAGTAAAGATTTCTACTACAAATGTTTACATTTTATTTAAGGACCACAAGCCTAATTTTTGTAATAAATTACAAACTAGGTTAATTAATCCCACAAAAAGTGATTTAGGGTTAGTCTCTAGGGAGATCGTTAAAAGAATAATCAAGGAACTACAATCCATTCTCAACCCCAATTTCTGGAAAGACTCTTCTGATATCATTAATTGGTTCACCAAAATTAAATAAAAATTTAAAACTTCTTTCCTCAAATTCGATATTGTAGATTTCTATTCTTCTGGCTCCAAGCACTTCCTAAGTTATTGTACTAACTTTGCTAAAATCACATAGAGATTACTGATAGAGAAACTAAAATTATTTTAGCAGCTAGAAAATTGAGTCTATTATAAAGCAAACACCTAACATTGTTAACACTAGAATTAACTGATTATCTTCAACCCTAAAAACTTTCAATGAAAATAAAAAGATTATATAATAAATCCCTCCAGGAAAGTGGCTTCAAGAATAGATTAGTATAAGTAAAACTAGTTGTTAATTTTGAGCCATCTAGTGCAAGAAATAAACATAGAAAAAGGAAAGGAATATGGTTTAACCCCACCATTCTGGAAACTATCTAACATCAATATAGGGAAATATTTTCTGAAATTGGTAAGCAAGCATTTCCATACCAACAATCCACTACACAAAATCCTTAATAGAAATACTATAAAAATTAGTGATTCCTGTACACAAAATATGGACAATATTATTAATTCCCACAATAGACAAATTTTAAAGAATGTATATAGGGCTAATGCTAAAACTGGTATTTTACCATCATACAATTATAGGTCCATCAACTGTCTGGTGAAAGGCTAATGTAGGTCTACCCAAGTAATCTATCAAGCCAATATCTCCCTCATAAATTATAAAAAGAATTATCAGGTTTACATTGGAATTTCAGCCAGAGAATTTAAGCAGCGTTACTACTCTCATAAACACTTTTTCAAACCCCAATCTAATATTCCAAACTTTTCTTTCCCAAAGATTTTCAGAAATGAAAGAGGAGAGACTCAACCCAATAGTGAGTTGGAGAATAATAGGTTCAGTTCACACCCCTAATAACCTTTACCATAGATACAATCTATGTTTAGTTGAAAAAATTAAAATAATAAAATATCCTGAGCAAATTTTTCTTTTAAACTTGAGAAAAGGATTCATAAGCAAATGTTGTCATAAATTCAAAATTTTAAATTTAGATATAAACCCAGTATAATTCAAATTTAAATTTCCATTAGATTTTTGTTTCTTTTTCTTTCTTCCTATTTATAGTATAATTAATTACAATAATAATATATGTTAACCAGTTTTAACTCTTATCTTTTCTAATCTAAATGATATTAGTTGGCACCTTAAATTTCAAATTACATTTTATTAATCTATAATTTTTTTCCCATAATATAATTGATTTATTTTCTTTTATTAGCTCATCACTATGGAATATTTAAAATAATACCTGCCATTCCTTGTAGCTCCTTTTCACTCTAATTCTAGGCTTTTTCATTCCGGTTCTATGTTTTATATTTTTATTATTTCTTTTATGTTTTATTTTTATTTTGACTTAAGTGAAAATGAACATATTTGGTTTAATAATAATGGTGTCATAATCTTAATTTAATTTCATGTAATTAATTTAAATTTATTTTTTAATAATTTTAATTATTTTAAATTACTTTTAGTTAGGGATATATATATATATATATATATATATATATATATATATATATATATATGACTTTTTAATATATATATTATATAATAATTTCTATTATTTGTTCAATTATAAATTTATTTGTATCAGAAGTATTATTTGATGCCATCTTAAATTTATTTCTCATTTAAATTATATTTATCTAAATTTTAATTTTCCTTATAATAGTTGTTTTTCTTTTCTTTGGGTGTATTATGTACTTATATTATAGATTAGTTTCCTAATTTATTTTTCCTTTTTATTCCTGAGATAAACTTTTAACATAAATTATTTTGATTTTAATAATATTCAGGCCCTGTTTTGTTTTGAATAGGAAAAAAATTTGGAGAAAATTTGACAAAGCCAGGTGAAGCTCATCTTTCTTTTCTATATACCTTTTTATCTTTTTTAATGTATCAATCTCATCTCTCCTAACCCTCTTTGCCAGCATTCCCTTCTGTCTGCCAATCTGACACACTTTTTCTTCCTCTTTCTTTCCTCTTTCACATTTTTCTTTTTTCTTTTCTTTCCTTTCCTTCTTTCTTTCCTTTTTTTTTTCCGCTATACTTACTTTCGTTATCTTTACCCACACTCACAGTCAAATAAATTATTGTATTTTACTATACTGTTTAAGATCACCAATGGAGTGAATTTCACTTCTTGAAATGGCCATACAATCTTGGAAAATTTGAATTTTTTATATGTAACATTTGTTATTTTTTTTTCTTGTTCTCTCTTCCTCTTTCTCCCTTGCTAACTGGACACCTGGCTTCGAGGTGTTCCCCTCTCCTCCCACTTCAATGTATTCTACCCTCACACTACTCCCTGTTACTGCTTACTTAGGGGCAGCTTAAACTATCCAGAACTGAACGGGGAAAAACAAAATGAAGATAATTTTTGAAATTTTCTTAACTTTTTTCAGTCAGTCAGCCTGCAACTGGTAAGTTTTAGCTAGTCTGATCTTATTTTGCTGTATTTTTTGAAATTATTTTTTTTTTTTATTCTTTTGGTTCTTATCTTTTTTTTGTATAATTTTTGTTCCTGTTTTGTTACTAACCTAAGTTCTCTACTAGTCGCTCTTGTAATGCACTGCGACTATGATTGTGTAAATTGTTTTTAATTATCAAATTTAGTTTCAACTTATACTAAGTTAAAACTTAGTAAACTTCAGTCACTCTTTTATTTAATTTTTTTTAATTGGAGTAGATAGTACCTACTATCGCCCGGTCTCACACTCCACCCACTTCTTTTGAACAGGAGTAGAGGTGATCACCTTGTTTCTTGTTTAGGAAGGGGTTCCTGGTTCATCTCTCTCTTTTTTGGTCTTGATGTCAGTTTGGCTGGAAGCTTTTTGCAGTTGGTGAGTATGGCGGCAACGTCTCTTCATTCTGAGGGTACCGGGTTGGCAGTTTCCTGATTGCTGCTTTCGACTGGTAGTTAGGAGCCCAAACTCTTGCGTAGCGTCTTGAGAGGCTGCTCTGATCAACAGTTGAATAATATCGGGGTTTCTGTAGTGCCATTTCGCGCATGGACGGGCGTCCCTGCATGAATTTCCGAGGCCACATTATGCTGCAGGCAGAGCCATTCACCATCCTTCACCTGCTGCAATTAACGACCATCTGACCCTACTTTAAACCTCTGGCTGAAATTAAACAAACAAAACAGCAAGACTAAACCAGCTAGTCATAAATCACCAAAACCTATCTGCGTTTCCTTCACAAACATACAAGGTATTCGCAGTAACTTTAATAGTGTAGAATCATTCCTTCTAACTAACTCACCCGATATCTTAGCTATATGTGAGACTAACCTTGACCCTTCTATCCCCTCTTCGGAGTTGTTCATTCCTGGTTACCTTCCCCTCTTCAGGAAGGACCCCAGTGTCCATATGCATGGGCTTGGTGTATATGTCAGCGAACAACTCCCCCTAGCCAGGGTCACATCTCTTGAATCCCTGGATCATTCCTTCATGTGCTTCCGTCTCTCGCTTCTAAGCTCGGTTAGCTATCTCTTCTTCCTCTACCGCTCCCCCTCCTCCTCTGACTGTACAGTACTTGATAGCATCTCTACTAATATCGACAGGGCAATTTCTTCTCACCCATCTGCCCATATATTTGTGTTTGACAATTTTAACGCCCACCACACCAAGTGGCTTGAAAACTCAGCCACCAACCTTGCTGGAATCCGCACCATGTATTTTTCAATAACCCAAGCTCTAACGCAAGTGGTGGACTTCCCCACGCATTTCTCTAATAACCCTAACGGAAGAGACTCCTTACTCGACCTTTGCTTTACCTCCATCCCAGACTCCTGCACTACCAGGCAACTCTGCCCCCTCGAAAACTCTGACCACACCGTAGTCTCTGTTAACATCTCAATCCGCGCTAACTCTACCCAAGAAAACCAGACCAGCAGAATATCATACTGCTACCAGAGAGCAGACTGGGACTCGTTCCGAGACTTCCTCTGCGACGTCCCCTGGAACAACGTCTTCGATCTTCCTGTCGAAGACTGCGCCTCTGAGGTCTCCTCTTGGGTTAAGGCTAGCATCGATGCTTTTATCCCGGCCAAAAAAAATCAAATTTGTCCCCCTGGTTCTCACCCGCTTGCTCGGCCGCCATTGCCCACTGGAACCATTTCTTCCGGCTCTATCGAAGCTGCTTGTCGAACCAAAACAGGCGCCTTTTTGCCTCAGCACGGAACAAGTGTAAAAAAGTACTGAACGAAGCTAAGAGGGCGTTTGCTACCAGAATGAGTACCGAGTGGCAGTGACGGAATCCCAGTCATAGTACTGAAAAAATGTGCCCCAGAACTCTCCTCTGTCCTCTCTAAACTCTGTAACCTCTGCCTATCTGCTTCCTGTTTTCCTGCCTGTTGGAAGTCCTCCTGTGTAGTTCCTATATTTAAGAAGCCATTATCAATGCCGAGGTGATTCAGCATCTCACAGCCCACTGGCTTCTCTCTGACAAATAGTATGGGTTTTGCTTCACCAGGTCTACTGCTGATATGCTAACGACCATTACCGAGTACATATACTGGGCACTTGACAAGAATGGTGAAGCCCAAACCGTTGCCTTGGATATCTCCAAAGCGTCCGACAGAGTCTGGCATGCTGGCCTCTTGTGCAAACTGCGAAGCTACGGGATAACTGGACATCTGTTTGACCTCATCCAGTCATTCCTCTCTAACTGCACATTGAAGGTGGTATTAAATGGGCATGCCTCCCAAAACTACCATACGAACGTGGGCGTCCCTCAAGGTTCTATCCTAGGTCCCATGCTCTTTCTGATCTACATTAATGATCTCCCCAATGCCATTAGATCCCAAGTTGGCATGTATGCCAATGACACAACAATCTACTCTCGCATCGATCAAAAACCAGGTGTGGACGACAAAGCGAACCTCGCTGCCGTACTTGAAAAGGACCTCCAATCCGTAGTGGCCTGGGGTAGGAAATGGCTAGTAAATTTCAATGCTTCTAAAACGAAGCTGTTATCAACTAACTACCATAGACAATCGCATCTACCTCCCATTAGCATGGGACAGGCTAGCCTCCCAGAGAGTAAAATACTATGCCTCCTTGGCCTTACACTTTCGGTGGACCTCAAATGGAATGACTATATCGAATCCATTGCCAAATCTGCTGCTATGAAAGTCGGCTCTCTGTGCAGGCCCCAGAAGTTTTTCACGTCCGAATCTATCCTGCACATATATAAATCTACCATCCGCCCATGTATTGAATACTGCTGCCACATCTGGTCGGGTGCCCCTGCTATTCTCCTTGGGGTTCTTGACAAAATACAACGGAGAATCTGTAATGTGATTGATACCGACTTGGCAGACCAGCTGCAGTCACTCTCTCACCGGCATGATGTGACTTCACTGTGCCTCTTCTATAAACACTTTCACGGCTTCTGCTCCGATGAACTAAGCTCACTGGTGCCCCCTAGGTACAAATTTGCACGAGATACTAGATTAGCAACTAGGTCCCACACTTTTACAGTTAAACAAATAAGATGTAACCGTAAATTCTACTCCAACAGCTTCTTTTCTCGCACTTCCCGCCTGTGGAACTCCCTTCCACAAGTCTGCTTTCCCGACAGCTACAATCTCCAGGTGTTTAAATGTAGGGTCAATAGACACCTCCTATCATCCTAACTCCCAATTATTCTCAGAACACTCTCATCTACCGAACCCTCATTCTCGGTATCCTTACCCGCCTATCACCCACCCTCTGACATTTCCTATATTTAATCATCCTTTCTTCACTCTATGTAGTCCCCTGTGCAGTAGTGGCAGTGACATACCTTGCTCGGGGTGAAATGCTTATAAAAAAAAAAAATATATATATATATATATATATATATGTATGTATATATGTGTATACATATATGTAAGCATGTGGGTGGGTGTATATGGTTACTTAGTTTATGGTCACTCATTCTGTACAATAAACTCTTTCTCCCCTAACCTTTGTGACCCTTACAAGATGAAACTAAAGATGACTTGAATTCCACTTTCTTTGAAAATTTTTGAATGTTCTGAAGAGATGGGCATATCCACTCATGAAAACGTAGTTCATAATCACTTTAGATGATATATTAAGTTTTCTTTTATATATATCATATTGCTCTGGATGATATCCATTGAGCTATCTATACAGATCTATTGCTTAATATTTTATATTAAATAGATCTTTTTGGATTATCTTCTCTATTTACAGACTTAACATCTTTATCTGTATATATATATATTTCTTTTCATGTTCTCACTAATAAGAGTTTTTGCAAGTTTATACAACACAGGTAATAATTTGGATTCATTGATCAAAAACAATCTCTCCATCATTTTTGGGTAATTATATGAGACAAATACATGTTATGATTTAATCCTAGCTTCCATGAATGCTTTGTTCCAACGTTTTCCATGTCGAATATAACTGTTTGTTCAACAACTTCTTTCTTTAATTTTTGTGACACTATTCAACAAGCTTTCAATACGTTCTTGAACCATATCAATTTACTTTTGACTAAGTGTGATTTTTTATTTGAGCACATAATTCCTTTCATGTCAAGGTCACCGCAAGGTATAATTCTTACAACAGAAGCTCCCTTGTCATGAACAACACCACCTCCAGGCATGTATTTAATTATGACCTCTGGAGGAGTGTAATTTTTTCATAATATCTTCAATAAATATATTTTTCTGGAATTCCATACTATTCCGAAACATTTCTACTGCTTGTGGAACATCATACTGGTGAGCTATTAACCACTTTTTACAAAATGTGTCATCATTCAGTTGATCCTCTGTTGCTTCAACTTTAATTTTCACTTTAAACTCCTTAAGAATTTCCACTTTTTTCTGGTGTTTTGCTTTGGCCATAACTCCACCTTTCATTGCAATAATTAATCACAGGACTATTTTCAAATTTTTGGCTTTGCATCTTTGTATTAAAAATTAAAAAGGAACTCACACCACTTGTCACCATAAAGAATAAAGTTGCCAATAAATTCAGATGTCCATTTGTGTCTGATGGTAAGCTCCTCTATGACCCAATCCATATGCTAAAATGCAGAGTATTTACCAACTGCTACAAAGTGGTATAGTTGGTGCTTCTAACTATATATATATATATCCAAATAAATAAGAACAAAGAAAATAATTGCAATGTTCAAAAAATTAATTTAAAACAGAGCTCAATATAAAAAATAGATCAATAAATATTTATTATTAATTATTACATTAGAATATATGCAAACTACAAACTACTACAAAATTGTACATTTTGTTTTGACATTGAAAGAACATCATTGTTAATTACCTGATGAGTCATTGTTCTTTTAATGTTGAAACAAAATGTACAGTTTTGTAGTAGTTTTTAGTTTGCACATTTTCTAATATAATAATCAATAATAAATAAATATATAAGCTCTATAATACTCATTATATTGAGCACTGTTTATAATAAAATAAATGCCAGAGCACTCAAAATAAAAAGAACTTTGAGTCCTATTCACTTGGAATTATATATATATATATATATATATATATATATATATAATACAACAATAGGCTACATGTGTGTGTGTGTGTGTGTGTAGAGTTGGATTACTACCCCATTGATGATAATCACAGGCAGCGAGATATGAGAATTACTGCCCCACTGACAATAATTACAGACGGTGTGGGATTTGAAAGAATTCATCTCTTTCTTGGTGACTTTTCATAGCAAAAAGACATTCATTTCACTCCCACAAAAATGCAAGTACCTCAACTGCAGACATTGAAAGTTGATTTGAACTCTTCATTTCATTTCTCATTTTTTCTTTTGTAAAACGTCTTGTCAATATATTCGTTAATATTTCATTGTTCAAATTCTGTTTTATTTTTCCTTTTTATTCAAAAATAACTTTTATAAGCTTTATACATATAATATTTTCTAACAAAAAGTTTTAAACAAGAGTACTAAACAAATGAACATGTCAAAAATACAAATCAAACATTTAGTAAAAAATCTTTTACACAGATTATTTAAAATTCAGATATTTGAATACATTCTCATAAAGACCCACTGATTGAAAGAAAAAAACAATTGTTGCTTGTAGTGCAGTCCAATTAGAGCAAATTATGAAGTTCTTATTAATACTGCACATGACTCTTACTGTCATTACAAAATATTTTGTTGGCAGATTAAATTAGTTAATGAAATGAGTAAGTAAAGGTATAGGTAGTGAATATAGTAAAACTAAACTTTTAAATATGGTTTTGCACAATCAGCAAAAATGTTTTTTTTTTAAAGTATCTTGAAATTGATTCATTGACAGATATAATAGATAAGTTGATCTGTTTTATAAAATACAAATCCTATATCATCCATCAACCAACATTTTAGAAAACCCAAAGTAAAATTGCATACCCGCAAAAGAGGATTCAAACGGCTAAAAGTTTTTTTTTTTTTTCACAAGTCAGTGTGAAAAGTGAAACTCTAGATCCTGATTGGATGGAAAATCGAAAAATTCAAATAAAGTCAGCGAGACATTTTTTTTTTCCCAGCTAAAGAAAAAAATTGCCAAGAAGCCTACCACATGACCAGATTTCAATATTTAAGGATGGCCCCTGACTGATCATGGCAGTTAGTCGATCTGTCAGTCAAGCAAGCAGTTAGTTGATCTGTTAGTCAGTGAGTCAGGAGATACAGTCACTCATGCCAGTCAGCTCGAAAGGCAGGTGCAGTATCAGATACACACAGTACTCGGGGTGCCAACATCAGACCAGTGCCAACAAACAGGTCCATTGCCAACTCAACTGATATTATTGAGAAGAAGGAAAGCAACAGTAAAAAGATACCTTCAACAGCCATAAAACCTGTCACATCTCTCATCAGCCAGAAAGGAGAAGGAACACAGACTGTTAAGGAGACTGATTCATCGTTTTACACACACATTCTACCAATTACTACTCTCTCTCTCTCTCTCTCTCTCTCTCTCTCTCTCTCTCTCTCTCTCTCTCTCTCTCTCTTCATGAATTCTCATTCACACTCCTCTTCACCGTAATTTGAAACACTTTCCTTTTCCACCTACTTAGTGGTGGACACATAAAAAGAAAAAAAAAACATTGTGCTACTACTCTGTTTAATTACAGACCCAATACAGACATTTTTATCTTCAACCAACATTTGCTCAAATCCCAAAAAACACTTTTATATTCAACCAAATTCACTCAAATCTAAAAGACACTTTTCTATCAAACAAAAGATACAAAGAATTGTACAAATTGTTTATACTGTATATATCTTGTCAAATACAATATTTTCATATTTTTATACAACATTTCTTATTGTGTTGTTTTTTCTTGAGATTTATGTTGTGTTTTGTGGACCGGATATCTCGCATTAAAATCTCCCTTTCAATCCAGGTGTTCTGGAACCCCACACTTGCATGGATACAGTAGTAAGCTAATTATTTGGCACAATGTTTTATTCAGCAAGATTAAAAATTAGTTTTCTTTTTTAAATTTTAAATAGGTTTGTGAGAGGTTTGAAATTCCTCAAGCTTCAAATTTGAAATTTGGCACAAAATTGTCTTGGTGTTATTTATCAATGAAGAATTTGGAAATTCTTGGTTTCATAGTTAAAAAGTTATTTATATAAATGTACTAAAGTTGGGAGTAAAGCACAAGATCTGCATAAAGTTTGAATTAGTATTTCTACAATCAACACTAAAATGAAAAATACTACAACGAGTTTTAGGGTACTTGACACCTGCTTTCAAGAAATAAGCTCTACACTCCATAACCGATGTTATCTTTTTATTTAAAAAAGACACCGTTAAAACTAGAAACAAATAACAAATATATTATCTCAAAAGGAAAAATGTTCATAAACAATTTCATAAGTAGATGAAATAAATGGGTTGTTCATGATTCACCTAAGGAAGTAGCAGATAGACTGAATTGCATTAATATCAATAAGAAACCTTTGTCCCAAGAGAAGTTGATCTGGGGTGGCCCCAATATGCACTGGGACCACTCTAAGAGATACAAACAATAGACTTTACACTCAGTGTTACACCAGAGCATCAAAGAAGCCAGGTACAACAGAGGGTTGACATGGAAGGTAATCTCATAGGCACCAGGTACAGATTCTCACCTCACAGGATAATGATATATCTTCTTGACCCATGTTAATTGCTCCAACATATAAACAGAGGTTTAACTAGCTGCACATAAGATGTGCACACATGGGTCAGGAAGATATATCAGCATCCAACTTGAAAGGAAGAGTATTCCACAATAAGAAGAATCCAGATCCAGAGAAAGCCTGCAAAACCACACACCCACTTGCTATTATTAGTTGATAAAGTTTGGAGGTGTATCTATCTATCTAAACTTATTTATAAATGGAACTTTGTCTCTGTGTGTGTGTGTGTGTGTGTGTGTGTGTGTCCGTTACCTATAGACTACGAAACGGCTGAACTGATTTTCTTGAAATTTTACACAATTGTACTATAAGCATCTGCGAGTGTTCTTAGCTAGGTTTTGTGTCAATATCGAAAATCAATAATCAATAAAATCAGGTTATAGAAGGAGTGGTCTGATTTTAATCAAATTTGATACACTCATAGACAAAAACATAAGAAACAGTATTCAGAAGTTTCAAAGTTGCAGTTCTTACAATAGTGCAAAAAATTGATAATATATATATATATATATATATATATATATATATATATAAAAAGGCAAGATGTTTGTGTTTGTGTCTGTTTATCTGCCTGTATGTCTGTATTTTCTTCAGCTCTTTTATTTTAGTTTTTGCTTTGGGTTTGGCTCTCAGTAGGTATAATTGTAGTTCTTAGTCTCAGCCATGATACCATTTACTTAGAGAACTTATTTAGCCTTCAAAATTCAGTTTACAACAAAAAAAAATTATTTGATATCAATACCAGGAAATCCAAATTTGACTTACATCCATTCATTTTTCTTTCAGCCTACGGTTTTGCTTTAACTGGAAACAACTATTGCTTTTTAGTTTTTCATGCCAACGTCCAAAGAGTCTGAGCTCCAGGACCATGGATTAGCTTTAAAGCTTTCATTACACCTGAGCAACACCGGGCTATACTGCTAGTAATCTTATATATAAAAGACTAGCAGTATAGCCCGGTATTGTTCGGGTGTAATGAAAGCTTTAAAACTAATCCATGGTCCTAGAGCTCAGACTCTTTGGACGTTGGCACAAAAAACTAAAAAGCAATAGTTGTTTCCAGTTAAAGCGAAACTGTAGACTGAAAGAAAAATGAATGGATGTAAGTCAAATTTTGATTTCCTGGTATCGATATCAAATAAGTTTTTTCCGTCGTAAACTGAATTTTGAAGGCCTCTGAGTAAATAGTATCATGACTGAGACTAAGAACTACAATTATACCTACTTAGAGCCAAACCCAAAGCAAAAACTAAAATAAAAGGGCTGAAAAAAATACAAACATACAGGAAGATAAACAGACACACACACAAACATCTTGCCTTTTTATATATATATATATATATATATATATATATTATCAATTTTCTGCACTATTGTAAGAACTGCAATCTTGAAACTTCTGAATATTGTTTCTTATGTCTTTGTCTATGAGTGTATCAAATTTGATTAAAATCAGACCACTCCCTCTATAACCCGATTTTTTCAATTATCGATTTTCGATATTTATTGGGGGTACCTCAACACAAAACCTAGCTAAGAACACTCACAGATGCTTATAGTACAACTGTGCAAATTTTTAAGAAAATCGGTTCAGCCATTTCAGAGTCTATAGGTAATGGACACACACACACACACACACAGACAAAGTTCCATTTATAAATATGTTTAGATTTGGTCCGTCATTCTTATTAGTCGGCTGCCAAGAAATTTGATTCACTGCGTCTGTCTAGACAATTTTAATCACCAGATTATTGATTAGATTATATTGCCCCTTTACAAGTCTACCATTTGCCCATGCATTGCTGCTACATCTAGTCTGGTGCTTCTAATATGTAGATTCTTGACACAATTAAAAGAAAAATCTGCAATATCATTGGTCCTAACCTGGCTTCTTGGTTTCAATTACTTTCTCACTACTTCTTCCCTGTGTCTTTTCTATAAATATTTTTATGATAATTGATCTGATGAGCTTTCATCTTCAGTACTTTGACTTTTCAAATTTAAGGAAAGTACTTGATTGGCAGCTAGGTCTCATAACTTTACATTTGAAATGGCTAAATGAAACTGTAAGTTCTATGTTAACAATTTCTTCTTTCACACTTCTCACTTTTGGAACTCACTTCTGACTTCTTGTTTCCAGTCAAATTTGATGTTCAGAAATTTAAATGAAATGTCAATCATGTCCTTTAAACCTGTTCGTTTATTGTTCTTTCTTCTTAAGATTGTTTTTCTCAGATTATTTCTCTCTCAGTAATCTCTTTGCACCTTAGCGGCATTATCACCTTGTTTGGGGTGAAATGATTAAAAATTAGAGCTATAGTCGATGATGTGTCTTAGTCTGAATGTTTATTAACACTGAAGATTTCCACTCAGGTTGGATAAAGACAATTGCAATTCAAGAAAGACATTCTTTCATTTATTTTTTTTTTTTAAATATAGATTTTTTTCTACTCTAGTTTTTGGTATTAAGCAAAACAAATTTTAGGTGTATGGGTAGGTATTTGAAGGCTATCACAATGCGTTTAGTAAAATAATGGAAGGTACAGAAGGTGTTGGGTATTACCTATTTATTATTCATTAATATTTCAAGATCAAAGTCTCATCTTCAGAATGATAGGAGAGTTTGATTTCCTTTATTTTACTAAATGCATTGTGATAGCCTTCAAATACCTACCCATACACCTAATATACACACTGCTTCAAGCAAATTACAAAACTCTCCTAAAACAAATTTTGTCTTTGAAATAAAATTAAAATTCTCTCTACTTTGCTATAAAAAATAGTATTCTATGAAAGCAGCAATTTTAATTTAATTAATAACATTCTTCTAATTCTAGCCATTCTTTTAATATGAATTAATAAATGTTAAATTATTTTTAATTATTATATTTTAAATATAAAATTTACTTAAATTCTCTTCAATTTTAATTTGAATTGGGGAATTTTTTTTGTCTTCATGATAAATGCTGTTATACAAAGAAAAAGTTATTTATTAGACAGCATAGAAATTTTAACAAAAACTATGGGCTTGAGTATATGACTGCACATGCTCGGAAATAGTTGAAATTTTATTGTTATCAAATAAAAAATCATTATATTTAATAACTAGTTTATATAAGCATGTCCTTTAATAATTAAAAACATGTGTATTAAAATGAGTGTACAGTTGCAAACAAAAGAATAAACAAGAATTAAACTTTCAAAAATGTGTCTGAACCAATTTTCAGAATATATACATAATTGTGAAAAAAGGCCATTAGTAGTTCTTTAGTTGCTGTAATATTTTTATATCTGTGGTTTAATAAAAGCAGACTCGTTTTTTCCTTTTTGTTTTTTTTTGTTTTTTTTTAGTGACAACGTTCATGATTGGCTGTTGTGTTTTAGATATTTACAGGGATTTGTTTTATAGATCACATGTGATGTTCCTATGTAGTGGACGAAGGGTCCTTTTACTAATTTATGTTTGCGAGTCGACTCGACGTAACATGGGATCATGGTTTGAAGCAGGATTTAAGAAAGAACGAGTAAGGCGAAAGTAACCAGAAAAACAATGTATTGACAAAGGTTACATGGGGTTGAGAGAGCATGCATAAGAAAGTGAAAAGGAAAGTGTCATTCCCCTTCGTCTGTTCGTAGAAACAAAATAAGATGTATGAAGTTTTTTCTCTAGCTGAAAGAAAGGTTTGTAACAATTGTTAAGATTATCGTAAAGAGTTCAAAGTTCAAATCCTTGATGAAGAAGGTCAGACAGAAGACAAAGTTCTGTGTCTGTGTGTGCGTTGAGTAGCGAGAGAGAGAGACTTACATGCAAATGTAGTAGCCTTAGGCAGTCTGTGGATTTCTACTGACGAAGGTTGGAAAAATTGTAAATTTATGTGTAGGAAGTTATTTTATGTAAAGTCCTGTTTGAATGAAAGTTAATGTGCATAGTGTTAATGTCGGAGAAGAAAAATAAAAGAAATTTGCGCCACTAATTGCTACCCGCAATTAGCGCGCGTGTGTTTGTGTGAGTTAGGGAGACATGTTTGCTCTTGTCCCGGGACGAAATCCTAACTGACTACCACGTGATGTTCTTCGCTTTTATTAGCATCGTTTTGGCGGGAAAACAAGTCATCATGTGGACGCCGCGTGACCATGCGTGTGTGTGTGTGTGTGTGTGTGTGTGTGTCAATGTATGAAACCCCACACCTACCCCTCTGCACAAAAGACAACTTTTTATTTTGACTTTTGCTTTTTTTAGTGTTGAAATGTCTGTTGAAATGCATTTGTGAATCAGAGAGAGATCTTGATTAAGGCTAATAAAGTGATTTTAATTAAATGTGTATAAAGTCATCCAAACAAACAACTTAATTGCTACACCATTGGCCAGTATATAGATACCCAAGTGTGTAACTAAAGAAAGAAACACTTTCCCTTTACAGTCTCTCTATGTCATATTCAGGATTACACCAGTGCTTGGAATCACTGATTTCTGTCACTCAGAATCAATCAAGCAATTGCTTTTGGGGTTCAGCTAGCAATATTCAATATTCAAATGTTTAAATGTGTAGCATTACAGAATAAAATCTGATTATTTTTTAATTAATTTAAATAAGACTTAAATTATGCTAATGTTCATCCATATGTCACTACAAAAATATCCATACATCAAAAGAAAATAATCATGTGTTTGAATTTTAATATTGAGTTTTATAAGATGAGAAAAATATAAGCCAGTAATTTTTGGATTATTTATAATGAACACAAATAAAAAAATTATGTCATGTCTCGAGTGTTGGTTAAATATCTGAAAACTTATTTTTAATTCACTTACTAAATTGAAAAGTTTGTGTAATTGCAAATTGTAGAGAAAACAGTGAAAATTTCTGTCAAAATTCCTTGCAATAATTTCCAATGTTTTTCATCCATTTTTTTTTATTCAATATCACAACATTGTTTACGGAAATAAATGGTATGTTTTTTTTAGATCCTCATGAATGTATTTAACTGACAATAACACCTCACCAACCAACACAACAGCAAAAGAAAGCAAGAAATGTGACAAATAATCATCAATAATAGAAAACACGACAAACATAAAAAAGGAAGAGCCCAACATTAATTTCATTCAATTTGAAAACAAATATACTAAATATATTTAACAATGAAAAAATAAAAAAAACGTCATGACACCAGAAACTGACAAAGACACAATATAAAAAAAAACAAACTCAACATGACATTGACAAGGCATAGAAAATCACAAAAGCTGGAATGCCATCAAAGACTAAATATATAAAAACTACAGAAATAAATTCATGGATAATAGCTTATAAAAGCTGAAAACACTTAGAAGACAGAGGCCAATTTGTTGTACCCCCACAAAAACCAGAAAACTGGTCTAAACTAAAGAAAAAATAAATCTTAAAAAAAGATGAAATATATATATATATATTATATATCAGTGGCAAAACTAGATCATCAATATTATTCGAGCACAGTCTTGTTGCTGTAAGATGCTGTAAGGGAATCACAATCTCCTCTTGTGAAAATGATGTGAACAAATTTTAGTATGCTAATTCTTCATCACAGTCCTCCCTCCCAACTCAAAGGCCACTCATCCACTCAAAACATCTTAGTGATGGGTATGTTCTGGTTCATTAAAAAATTTTCTTTATGTAGAATTTAGGATCAAAGAAGAATTTTAGAATCTTCTTTCTTTTATGTTTTTTTTTTAATCATTTTAGCCCAAGCAAGGTGAGAGGGTTGCAATGAGAGAAATGACTGGGTACAGTGGGTATTGAGGAAAGGATAAAAGATGAACAGGATTCAAGAAGATAAAATATGGCGATTGATATTGCATTTAAATTTTTGGAGGTTGTAGCTTTCAGGGAAGCAAGTCAACAGAAGGGAGTTCCACAGATGGGAAGTGCAAGAAAAGAAACTGTTGGAGTAGAAGTGGTGGTTACATTTAATTATTTACTAGCTATAAACATAGACTGTACTCTTGATAATGAAATATTTGCTAAAAAGGCAAGTGATGCTTTTGCAACTCTAAAACATCAAGTATGGTCACAAGAAGGTAGCAGTTTACAGTGCCTGGTTGCTGTGATGAACGTAGTAGAGTATGTTTCTCCTATACAGACCACATTATCAATAAGAAATGTCATATTGATAGATCTTTGACAAATTATATTCTGTACTATACTGGGAGTAAATTAATGTACCAAATGTGTCAGAAATTCTGCTGAAAATGATCCGATTCCACCTCTCTTATAAAAACCATAAAACCACAAACAAGCTGGAGAGACTTTACAAAGGAGGCCAGATGATGTACAAAAAAACTTAGTTTACCACATTCATTGCAAGTCAGTTGCAGGCTTCAAGGGTCATTGGTGTTTGCACGAGAACCAAGAGCATTCATTGAAATTATTAGTGAAGGTTATATACTCATTTAATCAGCCAACAGCCATTATATATTCTTGGTGTGTGCTGTAAATCTACTGAGTGAGTGAGTGAGTGAGAGAAGCCTGGTCTTTGTTGACATCTCTTTAGAAAGAAAACCTATGACTATATCTGCATCCTATAGAGATTATTATGCCCAGTGATTGGATGAAAAACAACCAATCATGGGCTACCTTTTTAAATTCTCAACAAATTCCCCACGTGAGCAGATTTTACAAACTCCCTTCCTCTTTTGCTTGTTGGGTCCTTACAGACAAGACGTCCCCGTCTGCTCTCTGTCATCTAGACCCAGGATACGTGAGGGGATTTGACAGCAAATGAAGCACAGAAGTGATGGCTCTATTTCTGCAACCCAGCCATAATGACACAGGTAATATAAACTGTTAAAAGGACGCATCTTTCAGATAAGTTCCGCAAACCCGGCTGTTTGCAAGAGACTATCCTTTCTTCTTTTCTCTCTTTTCCTGTAAATACAAGTTTATAACATCTTCATCTGTGTTTGTGTTCTTTTCTTCTCGCCGGTGTCACAATATTGTTACCAGTTAAAATTGAGAAATTCCCAATAATCCAATATGAAAACGTATAGCCTAATGGAGTCTCAGGATTAGTGAAAGGGTCTAACTCTGCAAGTGCACAAGCTACCACAGCCTGAACCTGATTATCATCTGGTTATTGCAAGAAAGTTTAAAATTTGGAATATTGGTTGCTGGAATATCCCAATATTACTAGACACTGAAGTCAGTTCAGTTTGACCTGAATAAACTGAATAATGTTTTTTATGAAAGAGGACATAATTTTGTAGGAAATACATTTCAAGTCAAAATATTTTATCACTGACTATTGCTTCAGTCTGGCTAATTTCTTTCCCTATCATTTATCATAGAAACATTTTTAACATTTGCCAATAATTTTATTCTGTTATCCTTTTCTTATTTATTGATTGTAGTAAATGTAACATTTTTTTATGGAAAAAGATGTATTTTCTAATTTGTAGGAAAAGCATTTCCAGTCAATGTTATTTTTTTCCTTTATTATTTATCACTCAAATATTTATTTTTAGCAACAATAATAAAAATGTTCTTACATATTTAATAATTTATTAGTTTTATTTTTCTCTTATTTATTGATTTGTTTGTATTACTGCCATTAAACTAATCGGTCAAAGTAGTACATTTGGTTATGAATTGCTCACTGCAACATTCAGTGTAAAATATATATTACCATGATAGAAGGCTTACCTTGTTCCAGTGATCCCAAGTGCAAAGCTCTCTGAGTTTCAACTCCTGTTGAGCCAGCCATGGCAGTAAGGTCAAAGAGGAAGGACCAGACTGAACATGACCAATCCACAAAGACCCCAATGGTGGAATAGGCAAAGATATACACAATCTCAACAACCAAACCGGCAGAGGACAGTTGTGATAACCAAGACAAACTTTGACAGTTCAATCATCTGACAGCCCAATGCAACTATGTTTGCCAGATATCACCTGTCTCAATCCCCTTTGAGCAGCAAGAAAGGCCCTTCTGGCCAAGTGTGTGGGCTTTTCCCTTGTGCAGAGTCATCCACCAAAATCAAATTTACACAAATGACCTTGTCAAACTATCTTTGATTCACAGCCATCTCTGCCACTGCTTGTACCAGGGAAGAGAAAAAGTAAATAGTGAGAGAAGATGACAATCCCAATGCTCAGACGCAAACAGGTGCTGACAATACAGTTATACAATAGAAGTGATAACCTTGTCTGAAATGAAACTCTCTGAAGAGGTCACTTCACAGAACAATTTGGTGGCTGTAATGATAGACAGGATGCATACATTTGCTAGGAACAGCTACATAAGTCAAGATTCATGGAAAATATCTTTTTTATTAACCAAATGTATTCATATGCCAGGGAAAGTAACCCTAATTTACATAGGGTGGTGATGAGGGGTCATAAAATAGTCTTATTTACAACTTTTTGTTGAAGTGGCAGAACAGAAGAGTGCCAAAAAAAGCTAGTGCTGCTTTGCAAAGAATACTTCAATAATGTCTAGGGTGAAGAAACTTCCATGTGAAGTTACTGATTGCCTGATATCAGTGAAAATGCTATTGTCAAACAACAGGTTTTTTACTTTAGTAAGTGTCTATGCTCTAAGCAAGTGTTCATCGGAAGATAAACTTGCATTCTATCTCTCACTAAAGTAGCATATCCATAAAATTCCTCCCGTGAAGACTATTTTCATAATTGGTTAATTCAATACTCAACTTGGCAAGAATTATCAAACCTAGTAATTGGAAAACATGGAGTCATAAAGTGCAATAGTAATGGCTTCTTACTACTGCAAATGTGTCAAGTGTTGGTCCTGTAGATAGCAAGCATTATGTTTCAGTGATAAGATAAATACAAAACAACATGGATTCATTCAGGTTCAAAGCAATCGCATATGATTCTGTTCTTGTTTGTTGATATGATGTTCAAGATGTGTGCAGTGTCCTCGTAATGTGGAGAGATGAATGCTAAACTATTGTCTTGTTCATGCAATGGAGAAATTTTTTAAATCTGAAAATAAAATCTAAGAGTGTTACCATTACAAAGAAATTGAATATGGCTCATCTGAAAGAGGATGACCTTAAGAAGAAGCTGGCAAAGAGAATGGATGGTATTCAATGAAATGTCTTCGAGAAAGATGTTAAGTCATCTGTTTATGGCATCACAAAAAATGTTCTAGGTTTAATGGGAGGGATCAACGAAAGAAATGTTTCTTCTCCCATTTACATTTTTCCCATTATGGACATTATTATACCCATGATATAATAACACCATACTTTACGAATAGAATGGAATAGCTGACAGAAAAAGGAATTGTAAACATACTTTGTTCTCACAGGAAGTTTTATAATGCTACGTTATACAAAAAATTATATATACATATATACACGTGTCACACACAGAGAAATTATAACATATATAACAACAGTGTTTAAAAATAAAGTCTATAGAAATAAATTACTTGCAATATTTTCCAAAGGAAAAACTGAAGTTAAAGTGGTTTCTCTATGATTCTTGTGAGACAATGTGGTTTTTTTCTTGTAAAACTTAATGCTGTGGGCTAGGGATATCCTTCTTCTCCAGGCTTTGCATCACAACTAGTCTTTGTTACTCAGTCTCCTAGTGACTTTATCACCATGAAAGGGAAATAATCACTTTTTGCATCCCTACATAGGTTTAGTGACAAAATATATCAAAAATGGTTTGATAAAAATGATGAAATGATGAAGAGGTTTAAATGCTATTAAATGAAAAGAATATAGTGCTTACAAGAATGCTTGCAGAAGAACCAGAAATGAGTATTAATGAAACTTTGTACAAGAGAGTGTAAGTGTAAAGCACAGTTTAAGCACCACAAGATATAAGTCACTTGACAGAGAAATAAAGCAGATGAGATTCACTCTAAATCTGATTCCAATAATAAAAAACAATTCTGTATATATTGTTTACAGGACATCTTCTTCTCTAGTAGCTCTTTTAAAAATTCGGGATGATGAAGAATTGCTCAGAGCTTCAAATGGCATTTTTGCCAGATGGTAAGAACACTTTAACCCACTTTTAGATAAACCTTCTCAAATTAATGATAAGTTTATTAAATTAATTCTCCGCAAATTTGCCAAAGAACATATGGTAGAAACTTCTTCCCTTGAAGAAATAAAAAGTGACGTCAAAAGTTGAATAGTGTTAAGTCACCTGACATGGATAGTATCTTTGTTGAGATCTTGAAATATGAGGTGAAAATCTGATTCAACTTCTAACTAATCTCATAAAAAAATTTTGGATAGTAGAGTATGTATCAAATGTTTGGAAAGCTGCACTGTTGAAAGGAGGACAACTGCAGTAATTACAGATATAAAAATGACTTTGAATTACTCCATCTCTCTTTGTTGTTGGCAAGGTGTTGTCTAGAATCCTGCTAGACAGACCTCTAAACAACATCACCGAGGAAGTCCTTCCTGAATCACAGTGTGATTTTAAACATATCATGGAGACAGTAGAAATCTTTTTTGTAATGCAATTGCAGAAGAAATGCATTGAGCAAAAGATGGGCCTATGCCAGGTCTTTGTTGATAAAACAAAGACTTTCGATAATATGACCAGAAATACCTTATGAAAGTTTCTGAAGAAGCTTAGATGTTTTGAGAAGTTTATCTATGTTCTTAGGCTTTTATGAAAAAAATGAAAGGTGTTAATGTGTGTGCTAAACTAATTTTGGTTCAAAATATTGTAAAGTAAATTGAATAAAACAGTGCCAACTCTGTTCATGTTGTACCTTACTATGGTTTTCTTGATGACCTTTTAATGATTTACATAAGGCATCTACATCAAGTATTAAACAACGGATAATATGTTAAATATAAAATAGTTCACTGCCAAAACAAAGCTATGATCATCAATAATGATTGTGATCTTGTTGCTCACTCTTATGCATTTTTCTTGACAGCATGAAGAACATTAGGTTTAAAGTTTAGTTTGAAAAAAAACATTGTAATGTCCCAACATAATGCAGATAAAGGCTAGTTTGAGCATTTATGTTTATGGCCAGAAACTGCAGACTATGAAAAGTTTGTTTATTTAGAAAGTATTATAAAATATGACAAATACTATGGATGATAAAATCTCTCTCCAATGCCCTGGATGATAAAATCTCTTTCCAAATCAAGAAGTCCAGTAATACTGCTGAAAAATTGGATGGACGACTCTGGTCTGAAAATGGAATTTCAATTGAGATGAAGTTGAAGACTTATAATACTTGCATTTTGTCTTCATTGCTGTATGCATGTACATCCTTGTGCAAATTAATTGAAACAACTGCTTTAGTTTCCTTTCTTTCCTTATACGGTCAGTTTTACACCCACTGAAGTTACAGGGAGTAATCAATTTCTATTTTTCCTCGGATTAGGTCATTTGCAGTGGTGTACAGTAATATAAATCTATTTGTAAGGGGGTATAATGAAATTTGTTTGGCTTTAAAAAATATTGTGTCATCCGTGATTGTATCAGATTTTTATCATGTCCAGATACTATTGTCTCGATTGTCGATTAGTTGTCCTACAGCCATTGTCTGTAATGGACATTGCTCAGTCCAAAATCTAAAGGAAAAAATCCGAAGAAAAAAACAATGCCAAAAGACATTGTATATGTGATTAGGGAAAATGTGAAAGATTCTAAAAAGACATTATTCATTTTTGTTTCAATTAATTTGCACAAGGATGTAAGACCTGGGTCACATACCAGGGACACATGATGAAAATGCTAGAACAATTTCACCAACAGTGTCTTGATGTACATTGTGTATTCAGTGGAAAATGTATGACAATGACTTTGATATCTTCAAATGCAGTCAGTCTTTTTTTTTTTTTTTAAATCATTTCACCCCAAGCAAGGCATTCCACTGCCACTATTGCACTTGGGGCTACATAGGGGAAGGTAAATAGAAAGGGTGGTTAGATATAGGAAATGACAGAAGGAGGGGGTGATACATAGTTTGGAGGATGGAAAGAGTGTTTGAAAGAATGGAAGCGAGTTAGTGTGTTAGGAGGTGTCTATTGACCTTACATTTAAACTCCTGGAGATTGTAGCCGTTGGAGAAGCAGTCATGTGGAAGGGAATTCCACAGTCGGGAAGTACGAGAAAAGAAACTGTTGGAGTAGAAGTTGCGGTTGCATTTTATCGGTTTCACTGTAAAAGGGTGGGATCTAGTTGCTAATTTAGTATCTCGTGCAAATTCGAACCTAGGGGGCACCAGTGATCTAAGTTCATCGAAGCAGAAGCCATGGGAGTATTTATAGAAGAGACACAGGGAAGCCATGTCATGCCGGTGAGAGAGAGACTGCAGGCAGTCTGCCAAGTCAGTATCGATCACATTACAGACCCTCCACTGTACCTTGTCGAGAAGCCCAAGGAGAATAACAGGGGCACCCAACCAGATATGGCAACAGTATTCAATGCGGATGGTAGATTTATAAATGTACAGGATAGATTCAGACGGAAAAAACCTCTGGGCCCTGCACAGAGAACCGACTTTCATAGCAGCGGATTTAGCAATGGATTCGATATAGTCATTCCACTTGAGGTCCGCTGAAAGTGTGAGACCAAGGAGGCGCAGTATTTTACTCTCTGGGAGGCAAGCCTGGTCCATGCTAATGGGGGTAGGTGCGGTTGTCTATGATGGTTAATTGATCGTAGCTTCATTACCAGTAAATTGTCTCTGATACTTCAGTACCGATTCAAATGGAGTGGTCAGCATGAAGGACAATTGGCTCCTTAAGGAATTACTATATGGTTTATTGACTGAAAAAAAAACAAAAAAAAAACTGGCGCACAAGACAAAATTGAGATATAGCAATTACATCAAGAAAACACTGCAAAGGGCCAGCATTATGCAACTGGGAAAACTTCGCTCTAGTTATACAGAATGGACAAAATAAATAAATTAAACCATTTTCTACATTTTTGATATTACCTTTGTTGCAGAACATAGTTACTGTTTGGTTTCTCTATCTTCTGAAATTTTTCAGACAACTTCCTGTCAGAAATTGTTACCTTCTCAACAAAAGCTATTCTCGGTGTATTTTGTGGTCTCTCAGGGATATTTTCTTTGCTGAGATTTTTATATTGACCATCCTAAATAGTAATTTGAAGCTGCAATATTTGCTGAATAAAGTGGATGAGTGTAAACTGTCCAGCCAAGCTGGAATAATTTTTATATGGTCAGAAATGAAATTTGTTATCTTGCATTATCCTGATGTAATGCCATACCATTTCTTTCGACTCTTTCTGACTACTTTGTATTGATTTCTGGTTTCAATTGGTTTAATTGGCAGAACCTGTTTGATCACTCATCTTATTGTCTAAAAGAAGTTCATACAAGAGATTTCCATTCAATTTCCTCATATAAACAGTAACATCATATAAACAGTTGGGATAAAGACCAGGCATTGATAATGGTCGTGGTCCTTCTTTTTGTGTTTTCCATAGTATCTTGTGGACTATGTCGTTTTAAAGTAATCACTTTTCATTGCTCATTACAATTGCTTTTAAAAATAGAACATTTTCATTACCTTTAAGTTTTAACCACAAGTGGAAATGTGGCCCATTAGTGTTTTGCTTTTCCCTGCTAAAGCCACACATCAAGATGACTAATCAAATGACTTTCAGTGTTGGATCCAGATATTTCAAACATACTGGACTTCTGCAACATCATTTTGGATAATTCTCAACAAGTAACGCCTTCCTTTGATGGCTATTAACACAACTGCTCTATTCGGTAGTAGAACAGCAAAAAATAAGAAAAGTATAATTAGAAAAAGTTTTTATTTTCTTGTTGTTTCAATATTAAAATCATTGGAGTAGATAGATCTATCTATCGCCTGGTTCACACTCCACCCATGTCTATTGAACAGGTTAAGAGGCTCATCCCTTGTTCCCTGTTTAGGATGTGGTTTCCGGCTTTCTCTTTTCCAATTTTCTCACTTTGTTTTTTTTTTTTTCAATTGGAGTAGATAGATCTATCTATCGCCTGGTTCACACTCCACCCATGTCTATTGAACAGGTTAAGAGGCTCATCCCTTGTTCCCTGTTTAGGATGTGGTTTCCAGCTTTCTCTTTTCCAATCTTCTCACTTTGTTTTTTTTTTTTCAATTGGAGTAGATAGATCTATCTATCGCCCGGTTCACACTCCACCCATGTCTATTGAACAGGTTAAGAGACTCATCCCTTGTTCCCTGTTTAGGATGTGGTTTCCGGCTTTCTCTTTCCCAATCTTTTCACTATTACATAGCCCCCTGCACATCAGTGGCGTTACCGCCTTGCTCGGGGTGATACGATTAAAAAAAAAAAAATAAAAAAAATAAGCAAAAACAATGACAATTTAAAGAATTAAAAATTCTCATTTTGTTGGTTATCACAATAGAATTAAAAGTGATCTTTTCAATTAAAACTAAATGTGCTAAATGTCATTTAAGAACAAAAACAGAATTATTTTTTGATACATCTAAATAAATGTGCTTTTCATTGAAATAACATTTTGAGAAAAAACAAAGACAAGAAAAACTAAAACTATATCTGAGTTTCATTTTAGTTTTGATTTTCCCTTTTTGCTTTTTAATGAATTGGAAACATTATTTAAAATTTTCTTCTTAAATGATTTAATCTAAAGCTTTGGATAATAGAAAGATGATGTAATTATCAGGTATGTGCAAGAATTTCCAGCATTGTTTTTAATTAAATGATTATTTTAAATTTTAAATGATAATTAATAAATAAAATTATGAGTTATCAAGGTACTTTTGTTTACTTTAGATGATTTTGTACCAAATCCCGGTTTTAGTCAAACACATCTAACTTCAATGCAATACATTTGTCAAAGAAATTTTGAACAAAAATTTTTGACTAAACAAAGAATAATGCATTAATTTGAAAAAACAAAAAAGAAACAAGGCAGTATTTCATGGGCAATGAGTCTGGGGAATCTGACAAATGACAAACAATTTCCAATTTTCCAATTCAGGTATGGATTTCCTTCGTTTTGTTTTTTGTGCTGATGAAGCAAAATGCAAATATATTCATGCAGCAACATAACTTCCCTTTTCTTTGTTAAGTAAAAGTCTTTTTTTTACTTTAGTTGCATCACTAAGATGTTGAAAGTGATAAACTGTAACACAGTCCTAATAACAGTTTCACCAGGTTTCAAAATTTCCTAATAAAGTGTATACATAAGAGATCAGATTCATTCCTAATAATGTATAAAACTAAGAAATCAGATTCATTCCTAATAGTGTATATAACTAAGAGATCAGGTTCATTTCTAATAATATATATAACTAAGAGACCAGATTCATTCTTAATAATGTATATAACTAAGAGATCAGATTCATTCTTAATAATGTATATAACTAAGAGATCAAATTCATTCTTAATAGTGTATATAACTAAGAGATCAGATTCATTCTTAATAGTGTATATAACTAAGAGATCAGATTCATTCTTAATAGTGTATATAACTAAGAGATCAGATTCATTCTTAATAGTGTATATAACTAAGAGATCAGATGTCTTCCTAATAATGTATATAACTAAGAGATTATATTCATTCTTAATAGTGTATATCACTAAGAGATCAGATTCATTCTTAATAGTGTATATAACAAGAGATCAGATTCATTCTTAATAGTGTATATAACTAAGAGATCAGATTCATTCTTAATAGTGTATATAACTAAGAGATCAGATTCATTCTTAATAGTGTATATAACTAAGAGATCAGATTCATTCTTAATAGTGTATATAACAAGAGATCAAGATTCATTCTTAATAGTGTATATAACTAAGAGATCAGATTCATTCTTAATAGTGTATATAACTAAGAGATCCAGATTCATTCTTAATAGTGTATATAACTAAGAGATCAGATGTCTTCCTAATAATGTATATAACTAGGGAATTATATTCATTCTTAATAGTGTATATAACTAAGAGATCAGATTCATTCTTAATAATGTATATAACTAAGAGATCAATTCATTCTTAATAGTGTATATAACTAAGTCAGATTCATTCTTAATAGTGTATAACTAAGTCAGATTCATTCTTAATAGTGTATATAACTAAGAGATCAGATTCATTCTTAATAGTGTATATAACTAAGAGATCAGATTCATTCTTAATAGTGTATATAACTAAGAGATCAAGATTCATTCTTAATAGTGTATATAACTAAGAGATCAGATTCAATTCTTAATAGTGTATATAACTAAGAGATCAGATTCATTCTTAACATAGTGTATATAACTAAGAGATCAGATTCATTCTTAATAGTGTATATAACTTGAATCAGATTCATTCTTAATAGTGTATATAACCAGAATCAGATTCATTCTTAATATTGTATATAACTAAGAGATCAGATTCATTCTTAATAGTGTATATAACTAAGAGATCAGATTCATTCTTAATAGTGTATATAACTAAGAGATCAGATTCATTCTTAATAGTGTATATAACTAAGAGATCAGATTCATTCTTAATAGTGTATATAACTAAGAGATCAGATTCATTCTTAATAGTGTATATAGCTAAGAGATCAGATTCATTCTTAATAGTGTATATAACTAGAATCGATTCATTCTTAATAATGTATATAACTAAGAGATCAGATTCATTCTTAATAGTGTATATAACTAAGAGATCAGATTCATTCTTAATAGTGTATATAACTAGAGAGATCAGATTCATTCTTAATAGTGTATATAACTAAGAGATCAGATTCATTCTTAATAGTGTATATAACTAAGAGAGATCAGATTCATTCTTAATAGTGTATATAACTAAGAGATCAGATTCATTCTTAATAGTGTATATAACTAAGAGATCAGATTCATTCTTAATAGTGTATATAACTAAAGTCAGATTCATTCTTAATAGTGTATATAACTAAAAGTCAGATTCATTCTTAATGATGTATATAACTAAGAGATCAGATTCATTCTTAATAATGTATATAACTAAGAGATCAGATTCATTCTTAATAGTGTATATAACTAAGAGATCAGATTCATTCTTAATAGTGTATATAACTAGAGATCAGATTCATTCTTAATAGTGTATATAACTAAAGTCAGATTCATTCTTAATAGTGTATATAACTAAAGTCAGATTCATTCTTAATAGTGTATATAACTAAAGAATCAGATTCATTCTTAATAGTGTATATAACTAAGAGATCAGATTCATTCTTAATAGTGTATATAGCTAAGGAGATCAGATTCATTCTTAATAGTGTATATAACTAAGAGATCAGATTCATTCTTAATAGTGTATATAACTAAGAAGAGATCAGATGTCTTCTAATAATGTATATAACTAAGAATTATATTCATTCTTAATAGTGTATATCACTAAGAGATCAGATTCATTCTTAATAGTGTATATAACTAAGAGATCAGATTCATTCTTAATAGTGTATATAACTAAGAGATCAGATTCATTCTTAATAGTGTATATAACTAAGAGATCAGATGTATTCCTAATAATGTATATAACTAAGAGATCAGATTCATTCTTAATAGTGTATATAACTAAGAAATCAGATTTATTCTTAATAATGTATATAAGAGATCAGATTCATTCTTAATAGTTTATATAACTAAGAGATCAGATGTATTCCTAATAATGTATATAACTAAGTGATCATATTCATTCATAATAATGTATATAACTAAGAGATCAGATTCATTCTTAATAATATATATAACTAAGAGATTAAATTAATTCCTAATAGTGTATATAACTAAGAGATCAGCTTCATTCTTAGTAGTGTATATAACTAAGAGATCAGATTTTTTCTTAACAGTGTATATAACTAAGAGATCAGATTCAATTTTAATAATGTATATAACTAATAGATCAGATTCATTCCCAATACTATATATAGCTAATAGCTCAGTCTCATTGCTAATACTGTATATACCTTTTACCGACCATCAATATAGTGATAACTTATTTTTCTGCATTTTGGCTGTTGATTTTGATCAGTTGTCCTACATTTCTTCATAATTTTCAATACTTTGGATTATCAGAGTTAACACATTTCCAGTGACAATCTTTAAAAAGACTTTTTTCATGTTTGGCCTGAAGTTATGTGAAGTTAAATGCATGTCCAGTGATTCAATCAGGGGAACCAATTTTCCGGCTTCTTTAACTTTGCAGCATATTTTGAAAATATTCTAAAACTGTCAAGTGATTGACACCAGGTTTTCAGCTAATTCTACTGTAGAGTATTGGGGTCATTCATCTAAAAGAATTGACATACAAATTCTTGTGGCCTACTGCTGTGTTGTTTGTCTTTCAAAGAAAATTCACCATTTTTTAAGTTTGCAAACCATTCACATTATCTAATTCCTCTAATTGAACCATTTTCATAAGCTTTATCCCTGTTCATTCCTGCTGCTATTTTGCCTAACATGTATAACAATTTTATTTTATTATCTTTATATGTTAGCTTTGTTTAAATGTATAATGTCTTTTCATCATTTAAAAAAAATCCTTGTCTTCTCCCTAGATGTAATTTTTCCCATTTTTTTGCTGGTGATCCTTCATCATAAATTGTTATCCATGTTGTGGGTCAAATGAGAATGTCAGTCCTGCAAGCAAATCAAGAAAAGCTATTTACAAGCCAAGGCAAGACATGACAAGCTCAGTGGTTTAAATTAAAACCAAATTTTATTTGGTAGTAAAATAATACACATTGTTTTGATTGAGTCTGAAAACATGGGTCTCTTATTGATAGGGCTGGCCTCTGAGGCACTGGGCAGGTAGGTAAGTTGTCATCAGGGCTAGCCTCTGAGTTGTCATCATGTGTAGTGACATTGTCAGCATCTGGCATGAATGGCACAGGCTGGAAAGTCATTAGTGTCTAGCAGGAACAGCGCAGGCTAGAATGTCATTGTCAGTCGACAGGAATGTTGTCAGTCGGAACATCGGCAGCATCTGGCATGAATAGCACAGGCAGGAATATCGTTGTCAGTCGGCAATTTGTCCTGAAGAGGACAGTTAGAAGTGGATGCTGCTGCTGCAAGATTGCTGCTGCTACTGCTGCTGCTGCTGCTGGAGTGCTGCTATTGCAGAGGCAGTCAATTAATGAAGAGAGGAGGAGCACATTGCTCAACCCTGAAACTGCTGCTGCTGCTGAATTGGTCAGCCAGCCAGACAACCAAGGGAGGGGGTGGGGGAGATGACTGAGTTTTATTCAAAATGTGGTCATCAACATTGCTGGGCCAATTATCAAACTTAAGCTTAGTTAATGAATTCTCCAGCCACTTCTGTGTACATGCACACATCCCAAACTACATAGGTGTATATCAAAACAACCTGTATTATTTTGCTTCCAATCAAATTTGGCTTTAATTTAATTTATTGACTTTGTCATTTCTTGCCTTGGCTTGTAAGTAACTTTTCTCGATGATCTGCTTGTGGGGCTAATGTGCTCATTAGCCTCAAAACAAGTGGTGGCAATAATGTGATTACAGCTGAATTGTGATGGAGTTGGGCAAAAGTAAAGCAACAGACATGACAGCCCTCTTAATAGCCTATGTGTGACAACACTCTATGTCAGCCTAGGCAACCCTAGGCACTACATTCCCCCCACACTTCAAAAACAGATGTCCAAGCATATCACGACGACTGCCTACCATCCCTGTGCTTGAGACCTTGTTGACTAACCCCGGCCACTAGACCTGACACAACATGACACAAATCTGACACGGCAGACCCTTGATGACACCCCAGTGTCTCTTGTCTAAAAGATCAGATCAGGTAGAGAGGTTTACCTTCCCTAGTAATTTGCATAAAGACTTGTTCTAATTGATACAATCAATTATCTAGGGGAAGGGCCTTGTTGCAGCCTGCTGCTCCCAGTTATCATGATTTTAACAAAGGGGCAACTGTGATCTCGCTTTCTTTTTCCACCAAAATTAAGCAGCCAGGAGAAACATTATAATCAGCATCATTTTTGCCAAAAAACCCAGCCCTTCTTGGCCCATAGAGCAGGATCAAAGTGTAGTATCTATGCACTCACTTTCCACTCTCCATCCACATCCAACTAGGTGTCTGCTTTGTTTGTGATTCCACTACTTGTGGTTGATTTTTGAAACGGTTATGTTTTAGGTTTGGCTCTGCTTCAGAGATGGAACAGTCTACTTCCCCCTAAGATACCATTACCTGCAGTCGGTCCTACAAAGGAGATGACGACTGTTCAAGTTCAATTGCTATTGCTTCATATGTGCCAGCTCACAGTGATCCCATGAAACCCTGGTTGAATTCTGTAAAAGAAACAAAATGCATGCCAGCCCATGACCAAAGTACACACGTGCTAGCTCTCTACTCCCGCCTGGAAGTTTACACATACTAGGCTGTAGCCAAACCCGTCCTCCTGAAACTATGTTCAATTGCAACCAGGATTGGATCTCTGCAGATCATGCTTCCAGCCTATGCCTTTCCTGCTGACAACTGACAATGCTCCAACCTGTGCCGGTCCTGCCTGATACTGACGACTTTCCAGCCTGAGCAGTCCATGCCAGACGCTGAAAATGTTCACGCTGACCGACAACAACATTCCAACCTGTGTTGTTCCTGCCAAACACTGATGACTTTCCAGCCTGTGCTGTTCATACCAGATGCTGATGGCATTCCTGCCAACCAACAACAATGTTCCAGCCTGAGCTGATCCAGCCAATCGTTGCCAACATTTCAACCTACGCCCTTTTCTGATTTCTGATTTTTATCACAATAAAAATTAACGTTGATAAGTTCCACATCTTCACCTCCATCTCCTCATTGTCTTCACGCATACAAAAATTTGCAGGATTGATACCCTTACTGTGGCCTGCAACATTCTGCCTTAATAGGCACACAAAAAGAAATTTTTGTGCAAGTTTTTGATTGTACTTTTTTCGTAATTGTAAATAAATATGTTTACTTTTTTAAATTTTACGTGGTAGTTGTCTTGTGTTTTATAATTTTGCACTTATTAATATCTATTTCTACTAAGTTTTTTGTGTCTGGAAAAAAAGTTTAGATTTAGTGGAAATAAAATTTTTATACATAATGTGTCACACATGTATCCTGTCCACTGCCATTTTTTCCCTCAATACGGGGCAAATGAACACTGCATACAAACAGTCAAAACCAGTTTTGTATCGTATATTATTTAGTCTCTTTAGTTTTCAAAGAAAGAGAGAGGAAGAGAGAGAGAGAGAGAGAGAGAGAGAGAGAGAGAGAGAACTTGGGAACTGTTAAAAAAATCAGTATCTATACTTTAGTTTTGGCAACATTTTTTTTTTATACAAAACTAAAGTTTTAAATTTGTTTTCCATTTCTGAAAAATGTATGAAGACAAGAGGCTATTCTTAGTTATTCTCACCGTTGGTCTTTACCCGCAAGATTCTTTGTTCAGTTGCATTAAACTTGAAAATAGTTTCAATTCATTTCGTGGGCGGAGATAATGGGCGGTCTTATGTTAAATAGTTAACTCTTATGCATTGACACCGTTATTTGTGTTAATTTCCGGCTTGCTACTGTTACTTTATCGACCATGTCATTCATCGCAAACTGACTTTGTTGTAAATTTGTGGCTCTTGGAATGGAACCACAAAGTCTTTAAACTGGCAGGCTGATTAGATATTCTGCAGGTCCCCAGGGAGGTAGGTTAGCGATTATTACAGTATTTGTCATTTATTATTGTGATAGCCATTGCAATGTTGAAGAAAAACAAGAACACTACTATCCATGTTCGTTTTTCTTCATCTGTTATGAAAACAATATTTTGAACCGGTTGCATTTTAAGGGGAAACATGAATGAAATACAATACACTTTCAAAAAGAAATGTAAAAATGCAAGATAAATTTAATATTTTTATTTTTTTGTTCATATCAGACTTCGTGCTTTTGTTTTTTTTAAGTCTGATAATTATTTCATTTTTATTTTTTTAAATGCTCGCAAGGTCAAATTATTCTTTTAGGAATAACTTAAAAATAAAATGTCTATATATTTGTTTCGTACGCTTATATACCTGGCTTGATTAAAACGTATCAAACAAAAAAGTCATGAAATGAAAAAGCTGAAACACTGACTGAACTGATTTTTCATTCCGATTATTTACAGATTTAAATTGTTTTTCATTGGCAAATTTGTTTAACTTATGAGTAAATTTTAACTATAACATAAGTTTGATTTCTTTATTCGGTTAAAAACCATTCAAAAAATCAGCATCAAAATTACTTTCTATGCCCAAAGTATTGTCCCATAAAATCGATTTTTATTCCAGTTCGATAAAAACCGAAAAAAAAATTGAGTTTTTGTTAGACTTTTTTTTTTCTTCTGCAGAACTTGACTCAAATTTTAAAAAAATTGTTGGTCTGGCTACTGTTAAAAACTAAAATAAAATAAAGAAAAATGTGACCCAATCTTTTTTTTAGTCAAGTGACACATTTGAAATAGCAATCAATTAATGATTAAATGTATTTGTAATAAAACGCAAAACAATTCCTTTTAAAAGTTGAGATTCACTTTTTTATGGTTTTATTTTTTATCTGTCAATCTTTGGACAATGGTGCAACCTTCTCGTCATATCACGAGTAAGATTAATCACATTAAAAAAATGCATTTTCGGGTTGGGACATATTCTCATTACCAGTAAACAGGGTGGCGATAAAAACAATTGTTTTTGTGTAATGCCGTCTGCATTTTATTTTTAAGCTTAAGGTTTTTTCTTTTTTTAACTTTGTATTGTCGTCCTAGGAGGTGTGTTGTGGAGCAGTGGATATCGGCTCGCGGGGAGCCGAGTTCGAATTCCAGTTGAATTCCTTTCATTCATTTACGCGCAAATACCCTTTAGGAAAGGTATTCTCTTCTTTTCTCCCAGTTATGAGTTAAATGACAGGACCGATTGGGTTCTATAGCCTTGACTGGCAACCAGTCTACCGCAGAAAGCAATGGCAACCTACTGCGGGATAATCTTCTCCCCAGTCAGTCATGTCTCTTTCGAGACATGATCGCCCAAGCGTGTTTCACGTATGGCACTTAACTGACTGATTGTCGTCCTATATCACTTAGTTGTTTTTTTTTTTTAGTTTGTGTATGTGTGTGTTTTAAAGCACATATTTCTGTCGATAAAGAAAATATGATTTAAGCACTAAATTTTGTAAGATTTATTGACGTAAAATTTGTTTGTGGATAAATTTCCTCACTTCGTCTATTGTGCATTGGAGAAAAAAATTAGTGTCCCCTCCCCCACCTACACACACACAAATCTTCAGAAATTAATTTCAAGTGAAAGGGAATGTAATATTTTTTGCAATAATTACTCAGATTATCCAAGTAACAATTTTACGATGTTTGTAAAACTGTTCTTAAAATAAGTAACAATTTAATTAAAAAGTTTTTTAATTTTTGTTTGTCTTGTGCCAGTATTGGATGAAATTTTACGACGTTCATTCACTCACCAACGTAATGACCGGTTAACGATTATTCAGTTGTTATTTTATTTATTTTTTTTTTTAATCAAACTTTGCTTGGATTAGATTGAAATAATAAACAAAATGCTTTTAAAACTGGTGCATTTATTTTAAATTTAGAGAGACACTTGGATTATGACAAGGTGCTTGACGTTGTTTTGGAAAAAATAGCATCATTCATGGAATTTTTCTTTGTTTTTTGTTTAATAATGCATTTTTTTTTAAAACTCTTGTGACTACTCTGAAAATGTTTTCGTTAAATGAGGAGAGGAAAATAACTTGGCGAATTTTTATACATAGCCTTTTCGTATCTTTTAGTTTTTAATCGTTTCACCCCAAGCAAATCAATACTGCCAATGGGAAACAGTGGGTTACAATGAGTAGAGACGGATTTTAGAAAAGAAAACAGC
The DNA here is from genome assembly GCA_037127315.1 of Ascarosepion bandense. NCBI lineage: Eukaryota > Metazoa > Mollusca > Cephalopoda > Sepiida > Sepiidae > Ascarosepion > Ascarosepion bandense. The sequence goes on from JBBBDQ010002346.1 coordinate 379,439, forward strand.
ACGGGTGAGATGTTGTAGAAAGGATATAAAACTAAGAGAGTGGTGGGATTCACGAAGATAGAAGATGACAATTGACGTTGCATTTAAACTTTTGAAGATTGGAGCTATCAGGGAAGACAGGTGGTGGAAAGTGTGAGGAAAAAACTGCTGAAGTAGAATTGGCGATTTACATATTTGCCTGTCTTGACGGTAAAAGGATGGGATCTCTAGTAAAGTGATGAGGACTGGGCACCAGGGAATAAAGCTTGTCAGAGCAGAAACCGAAAATACTTGTAGAAAATACAGTGGGAAGCCACAGTCCGTCAGTGAGAAAGAGGCTGAAATCGAGCAGCCAAATGGGGACCCAGTTACATTGCAGATCCTCTTTTGGATTTTGTTGAAAACTTTGAGATGAACAGCAGGAGCACCTGACCAGATACGGCAATAATATTCAATGTACGAACAAATGATAGATTTATAAATGTACCAGATGGAGTCTGACGAGAAAAACGTCTTGGCTTGGCATAGCAACCTAATCTTCTTAGCAGTAGATATAGCTTTTGATTCGATGTATTTATTTCACTTGAGATCGGATGAGAGAGTGAGGCTGAGGAGGCACAGTATTACTTTCAGGGAGACTAGTGCGATCCATATTAATGAAAGGTAGGAAAGCTTCCCTATGGTGCTTAAAGGAGAGCAGCTTTGTTTTGGAAGCATTAAAATTTATGAGCCATTTCTTAATCCAGTTCATCAAATTGGAGGTCCTTTCCAGGAGCAGAGGCTAGATCTACTTTGTCAACACAGGTGGATTTCTTATTAAAACAAGAGTAGATGCCATCTTGTGAACTTGATCTTCCTGATCATTGATGAATATCAGGAAGAGCATAGGACCTAGGATAGAGCCTTAAAAGGTACCCGTATTCACATGAAAGGGTTTGGAGTTATATCCATTCAGAATGACCATCATTTTACCATTTGACAGGAACAATTGGATTAAATCAAACAATCGTTCACTGATACCATAGCCCTGTAGCTTGCGCAGAAGGTCAGCATGCCAAACACTTTCGAGATATCCAAGACAACAATCTGGACATCGCTGTTCTTACCAAGCGCCTGATATATGTACTCGGTGATGGTCGTCAGCACATTAGCAGTAGATTTGGCGAAGCGGAAGCCATACTGCTTTTCAGAAAATGATTTGTTGACTGTGAGATGGTGAATCATTTCAGCATTGATAATAGCCTGGAACACTTTGTCAAAAACTTGTAAGAGGTTAATAGGTCAGTTAGAAGGGTCAGAGGGCTCTTCAGAGTTTTGAAAGACAGGAACTACAGAGGAGGACTTCCAACAAGTAGGGAAGCAAGAGGCAGCAAGGCAGGAGTTACAGAATTTGGAGACAATTGGAGTTCAGGGGCACAATTCTTAAAGACAATAACTGGAATACCATCACATTCACTTGCTCTGTTGGTGTCAAGCTTAGAAATAATCTTAGAGAACAGAGTGGGGGTTATGCATATATCACTCAGCTGGGCCTCAGTTCTAGGAGGGAAGTCAGGTGTGGGTACTCCAGATGAATAAAGTGTGGAATTGTAATAGAATTTCCGAGCAAAGCATTCAGCCTTCTACATACTGGTACACCCAGAATTAGTTGAAAGAATGATATAATATTTCACTAGAATGCAAGATTACATGTTTTTGTGATAAGCAAACAAGAAGTGTTGTTTTTTTTTTTGTTTTTTTTTTGGATTTATTTAGGTCTTTACAATTTTACTTTCAAAAAACGGGGAGGACACAATGTACCAAGAAAATAGTCAGGCGACCCACATTCACACCCTCTCACTTTCTCTTTTGTGCTGCTTTCTTTATCTCTCCTTCTTTCTCTTCATCTACTCGCCATACAGAAAAAGAAAGAAACAAGACGTTACTACTACTTTGTTGATACACTCAACGAAAACATAGACTTGCCTTTTTATGCACAAATTAGATTTCATTAAAACAAATGAACTCTTTAATTCTTTAAACTCCTTACTACACTTTCTCTTAAAACATTTGCACAGTTTAATTGCATACAAACAATTTAAGGATGATATGGTGTACAATAAATAAATTTCCATTTATACAAGCGAAACACTTTCATTCTTTCTAAAAATTTGTGGGAACTTTGGTTGTGTTTGACACAAGGCCAATTTGATAAATATAATCAACGTTTCCAAACTTATTTTGAAAACATCAGTTAAAAAAAAACAAATAGGTTTTCATGAGAAATTCTTCAAATGAGAGTAACTTCTGTAATTTTTTGTTAATTCTCAACTAAGAAAGTATCGTCCAGTAACGAAATGTAGTTAATTAATTGCAACCTTATAGCACACAAAAAAAGATTGCTTTGTAAAATCAATTATGACTTGACTTAAACTCCTTACATTGTTTCCTATTTTATGTTGAATCCTCAATCAAATGATACATTTAATTTTACTTGAAATTAAACCTTAGAATTTTGTTACTTTTTAAAGATTTATTAATAAAAAAAACAAAAAAAAACTGCACTCTTCTTTTCAGTCTTTTAGTTTTTAGTTTTTTTTAAGATTTTTAAATAAAATTAGCCTTTTTAAAATTGCGTTAGGTTTTCTACCTGAAACTGAAGTGTTTTTAGATGTTTTATGCCTGCTAAAACGACAACGTTGACTCAATGATTATTACCGTCTGTTTTCAGAACATGTCTCAGAAGACATCTCCAGTTTTTGTAACTCAAAAAAAAAAAAAAAAAATTAATGATTTCAAACTTTGAAATTCAGTTTGTTGTCGAAATGCATTTAAATTAATCGGACTTCATATTTTTTGCAAGTATAACGACTTTTTTCTTTTAACAACAAAAGTCGACAAGGAATCAGTTTGTAATTTGTATATTGATTGATTTTAAAAAAAAGCGGAAGGATGTTTATAAATGAAAAAATACACCCCCCCCCCCCTTCACCAGATAGTTAGAATACACGACATATGATGAAATACTTTTTTTTTTTAGTTTGTCTTGAAACATTAAATACTCGCGTCCGACCAGCTGTTTTTTAGGCAGTGACTGCCCGTGGGTAGCGCATTGAAAAGCGTGGGCTTTTAAAAAGAAAATAACATCATAAGATATTTTTAATTTTACATGTCATCGATGTAATTGTTTTTTTGTCAACGATTTTTAAATTCAATTGCAGTTAACTTTTTTCTTTCTGCTTTCTCGATCTATTGAATGAACAGACAATTTTCGTTTTTTCTTTTTTTTTTTTCAACATAATAGAAATATAGCCCCTTTTTTTTTTTTTTTCCTTTCTTAAGCAATTTGTTCATCATTAAGATGTGTGATCTTAATGTAATAAAAATGAAAAATCCTATCTTATAGCACAGAGCCATAGTGGTGTACCCAATGAGGATCGAACTCTCTACCCTGTCTGCGAGACTAGTTGAGCTCTGTTGGCGCAACAAATGTGACATGCAATTTTTATTCGCTACTCACAGCGCTCATTAATTCACTCATTGTAGGGCGGACAGAACTTGAATCATCCTTATGATGAGGCCCTTTTATTTTCGTTTGATTTATCAAGATTTCATGGTTTAAAAACAAATTAAGGTAGAAAATAATTTGTTCTCTGCCTGAAGGTATTGGTTGCGTGACGGTAATATCTTTTTTCTTTTTTTTTTATATCAATCTTTTAGTAGTAAGTAATACTTTTTTTAAAATTGTTTTTAGTTGTGTTTCTTCATTTTGTTTACTCTACCTGAGTGTACCTGCTTCCCACGTCATTACGCAGTTTACCTCAGGTTGTAGTTAAGTTATGGCTTGGTTTAAGAAGATGCCCTCTCAACCACTCGGTACTTTAAAAAAAGTTGTTTACGAAAAAGGGTAGGTAAGTTAAAAAGATTTTCTGTCAAAATCATTAAGTTAACTAACTACTTTAAGTAACTTACTACTATTATCGGTGACAACAAGAATTACGCCTGATTACAACGAGGTATTGAACAAAAAATGTCTTTGCGTGGGGGGTTGACAATGGATAGGCAGTAAAAAGACTCAACAAAATTGTTTTTTTTTTCGTTTTTTTTATTATAACAAATTAGCAAAACTTTTTGAATTTTTATTTATTTCACTGATAAAAATGACGATAAAACTTATCGAGGAAAAATAAAACAATGCGATAATGAACTATCTTTTTTCGTTGTTTCTTTTTATTTGAAAATGATGCCGAAGTTGACTCAATGAGATTTACTTTTTTTAGTTTTAAAATTTTAAACTGGAATTTAAACTTTTCCTTACTGACGTATCTAATTTGTTTCAAAAGTAAAATCCTAACTGCAATTTTTCGATTACTATTTTTTGTTTTTTTTTTGTATCTAATGTTGAATTTGTATGGAAGTTTTTTTACTTTAAACTAAAAACAAGTGGGGATTTATTCTTTTTCAGTTCTCTCACCTACACCCATGATATGATCAAGCCGCACCCCCTTTTTTGTCTTTTAGTTAAAAAAAAAACTCTTTGAATCTGAACAACTCAAGGCATAAAGTGTAACTTTGTTGCTTCATTCATTTTCTTTGACGGTTAATGATAAAATGACCGGCTAGAAAAAAAATGTCAATTGACTCTGTGACTGTCAATTTCATTATATTTGTTTTTTAAATTTATATTTCTAAATCCCTGTATTACTATATCCAACTTTAACCCCCACTTAAAAAAAATTCGGATTTGAAACCGATTTGCTGTTGTTTTGTTTTGTTTTCTTGTTTCACCTGCTTGTTTGTTAACGTTCCCCTATTTTTAAGGTCAGGTTTCATGTAGTTTGTAGGAGTTTTACATTCATTACATTACAATTATTAATTAAATCCTTAGATGAGTCATAGCATTTTTCTCTTTCAATGTCGCTTTTGGACATCTGTACATGTTTTATACACACAATATAAATTCAATTTTCTTTTTATTGGTGATCTTTTAATTGTAAATGTTAGTCTTAATAACACTAACAGTAATTACTTTTCCACTACAAATTAATTAATGCAATCATTCTAATTCAACTTTTTAAAATAAAAATAGTTATTGAAAAATTAAGTCATTCATCGAAAAAAATTTTTTTTGTACATAAAAAAAAAATCAATTAAAAGCTTTTCTAATTAAAAATGTTTTGTTTCCCGAAGGCCTTCAAACAAATCTTTTCAAAACATCCTTATTTCCGTGCAAAAGTAAATGCTGAACTCAAATTGATAATAATTGTTTATTAACGAAACCTACCTTCTTTTTTTTTTTTTCAATTTTACAACCAGAAAAGTATCGAACTTCTTTTCGCTGTTTATCTCACCCCGTAACCACGGTTCAAAACATGTTATTCACTGCAGAATGACTTCACGCGTAGTTTGGCGATTTTTCGACCAATTTACTTCCTTTTTTGCTATTCATGCGCGGAAATTGAGTTCCGAACCTAACTAAATCGCGGGCTAATTGCTCAAAGTAAGTAAACGGACCGTAATAAGTATCCTACGCCTTAAGTCATTCAGAGGTGAATCAGAGATGAAAGCGGTGGTAAGGGGTGAGCTATAGTCCGACTTTTATGTGGTCGATAACAGGGAAAATGGTAGGTTTCTTCAATAAACAAGTATCAGTTTGATTTCAGCAGATACATTTGCACGTAATTAAGGAAGTTTAGGAAAGATTTGATGGGGTAAAGGCCTTCAGGGAACAAAACAAATTTACCAAATGTTTTAGTTATATATTGCATTTTTTTTAAACAATCCAAATTAGATTTTCTGTAACTGTAGAGGAGGAGAATTTGATACCCAGAATTTAATTAAATTCTCCAAATTGTCCTTAGACTTTAACATTTTTGTAATAAGGAAATTTAGCATCTCTTTACACATTGTTTTGAAAATTCTTGCAATATCAAATAATTATCAAAAATCTTCAGGACTAATTCACAAATTAATTTTTTTTTTCCTTGCATCTGTTAATTAAAATTACACCTACTTCCTAATTATATAAGTTGAAAGCAGGACTCCTTGGTAAATTCAAATCCTCAATTTGTTTTTGTCAAACACCATTTACGAAAAATCTGCTCTGAATCATAAAATGAAATAAAAAAAAACTAAGACCTTATTTAATCAGGAAAGATTTCAATTGCTTTCATAAGATAATAAAGACACTATTGGCTAAAGAAAAAAATATTTTTGTTGAATAATTTTTACAAGAATTCTTTTTTTAATTTTCATTAGAATAAGATTATTTACAAATCTTAAAATGCTGTAATAATTTTGACCTTTGAGATGATATTAAGTGAAAACTATATTTACTAATCATAAATGGAAAAGCTTAATACAAATCCTCAAACTCCAAGAATTTTGGATATGTGTATAAATGTCTCAATTTTTGGAAGTATAGGTGACCATACACAGACTTATCAGAAAAAAAATAACTATATTACATTTAAAGTCAATATTTCTGAGTAGCTAAAAATCAAAAAGAAAACTCATGTCCTTTGCTTCAATTATGTTTTACAGTTAATCTTGTTTGCAGTCAGTTGCCGAGATTCTGTTGGGAGCCAATTAGACCCGTGTTGTGAAAGGCTGAACAATTCAGAGCAACCTGCTCCTGATTCGCACGATCCTAGTGGGTGTAGAAGATGAGCAAGCTGCACTGATCAACTTGGATCAGTCCAAGGCACTTAATAGATGACCATTGATACCTGAATGCTATCCTACAGGTAGATCAGCCTCCTGTATTGCTCCCCAAGTGCTGTGGTACAGGTGATTGCTCATTTTCACCCCTATTTCATGCTTTGGCATTGGAGCTTCTCCTTTGCCAGCTAAAGGACAGGGCATGCAGTTTAGTACTCTGTACTTCCTCTCTGGAAGGACCATAAGAAGTGATCAAGCTTCTACTCTCCCTCCCTAATGTAGGGTGGTGGCGGTCAGAAGACATGTCTGTGCTTGGCATCTATGTCATGGGTGGGATGCTCGGAATGCCACACTTGGTAAGTCATCAACACACCTCGAGGCTAGCATTTCTATGCCATGCGTTGACAAAAGACTGGGGATCAAGCTCCAACTTAAGTCCCAGAATCAATCAAGTTTCCTCTGAGAGTGTTGAACAGTCTTGTGGGTGATTCCTGGGTTCACTGATGTTTCTCAGCTTTGGGGACTTGTATTTTGATTTAGTGGAGGAGGTTGCAACAAAGGATTCTCTCTCTGTACAGCTTGGCTTGTTGGCAACCGAGTTGCACTCTCTTTAGTCTTGGGTGCTAGCAGTGAATTACCTTAGTAACCCTGAATTTTTGCTTACCTGATGATTGATTTGGAATGCTATCTCTCGATGTTCAGATGGGGCTGGTCGAATTTGCCTAACTGCCACTCGTTTGACCTTTTGCACACCTACCATTGTCCTCATGTGCACCCTTTTTGGCACTGTCTGCGAGTTGACAGCTCGTATTGCTCCTGAACAGCTCGTGTCCATCAATCTTGCATATATGTGTGACAAGGTGTTGCCCGTGTGCTAGCCGTGGCAAGAATGATGATCTGGACGACACAAAAGGAGGAAATCTTGTGGTATGAATACTATTCTTACCATGATCCGATCAGATTCTTTGGGCATCAGCTCAGTATGAAGATTAGATCTGATAGACCATGTTTGATATTAACAGATTTTAACAAAAGGTGGGTAAAAGTGGCAAGCCTTATGTGCATGAATGGGGTCAGCCTTGATCTTCTGTTTGAAGTCACCTTTGACATTTCGGTTGGTTTCCTGGTTAAGTTTGGTTTTATGTCTTCCTAGTTAATGTGTGTAAGTGTTGTTCCCTGCCTGTGCCCACCATTGCTTTTGTTATTATCCACATCGATATATTTCCAAACTCCCCAGTTTTTTTTTTGTTTTGTTTTTTTTCACCCTCTTTTGTTTATTTTGATGGGGTCATTTTTTTTAAATCATCATTTTTCATTATTTTATCTTTTCCCTCTCTGTTAGTGAATTTGTTTCTTGATTATGCCAGTTGGGTTATTTTTGTTTGAATGCTTTGTTTTATTTTTATTTGATTCGATTCATCTCCTCCCCCACTTATTTTCACATCAACAGATTTTTATAATGAACTGTATTTGTAAATAAAAAAAACTCTATGCCATAGGTGTTTTTCATTTTCTACCCCCCCCCCTGTAAATATGTGGTATTATGGTGTCTGTGGGATTGGAAGAGGATGAATATGTTCTTGTGGTGGAAGGACAAAATTGTAATGAGTGTTTGGGTTGTGAATTGGATTGACTAGGATAGAAAGAGTTGACCAGCCTTTACTCATTTCCTCTCCGGCTTTTTGTCATAATTATTTTATTTTTTAATAGTAATAAATATTCAGTTAAAGTCTCTATAGAACAACATTAGATCCATTATCAGGCTGTCAACATGTTAAAAACATAGCTACAGTCTGGTTAAAAAATGCATTTCTGCAATATTTTAAATTTAAAGTCAATAATACTTGTTTCAAATCAGATTGATTATACTTTAAATATGGAAATATTTTTTAGTTTCACAAAAGTATTTTATTTTTGGAAGATTTTTTTGATAAAGAGAATTACATTATGATGAAAGACTACTAACTTGCAGCTCTTTGGGCGAAGTTATTGAATCCAATCAATGCTTTTATCCATTGATATCAGACACAGCAGAGGTAAACAAAATCTTAGAGTTGTTAAAGGGAGATAACTGATACTGAGACATCTGGAAGAGGCATGACTTGTGGGACTAGAACAATCTACCCCGGTGAATGAAATAAAGGGTTCAGTTTGAAATTTCAATCACCTGAAGGTCGGAGTGTATAATGGCTGAAACATTGTGAATATTGGCAACAAAGATGAGCACAACAATGTAAATAATTACGATACCTTATCTCAGAAATATAGACAAAGTATTTTGCTTATTGCAAATATTAAATCTAATCTATTAACTTGAAATTAAAAGTAAAAGCACTTCAAGGATTTTTCATTTGGAAAATTATTAAAAAAAATAGATAAAAATGATTAAAAATAATAAAAAAGTTCTTTGTTCTTTCTCTTAATAGTCATAATGTCTTCTCTCTCCTTTTTTTTTTTTTTTTCTTAAAAATAAATCTTTAGAGGTAAATTTATTTTAATGAGAATTCTTTTTTTTTTTAATTGAAAATTACATTGATAAAGTTGCTATGGCTTGTGTACACCTACTGCATTTTTTGACTCCTGCAATTCTTAAGTTGAGAGGAAAGATAGATGACTGAGTTTAGTAGAAGAGACTGTGAGGAGTGTAAATTCAACCACCATAACCTTCATATCTGACCCATTTAATATTTTGGGAGCAAAATATATTAGCTCTATTTTTGATTGCTGATGATATCAGATGTTACCATGTTCCAAGTGAATGGATTAAAATTATGACTTTCTGAAAGAAAGCTTTTGTATGATTTTTATTATCAATTATTATTCACATATAGGTCAATTCTAGAGGTCAAGTGGCAACAAGTATCCATATTAATTCAACCGCTCTCTTTAGCATTCAGTTTTCAACAAGGCTATCATTTATTTAGTTCTAAATCTAATTTATAGTTCCAGTATTTTTCCTAGGTTCATATTTAAAACTATTCCCAGGACTCCAGTAATAACTGGCACAACTATTTCATTACTTTCCAGTACTTTCTCAGCTTTCTAGCAAGGTCAAGATTACTTATATTTTCAAATATGAATATCATTCTCCCCAACCTCTGTCTCTCAATGATGGATAGTCTATTGTTGCAAGATAATTTTTATGAAAACTTTTTGGCACTTTACAAATTTTGAGGTGTTGGCATGTCAGGAGTGTTTTTTTTTTTTTTTTTTTTTTTTTTTTTTTAAATCTCAAATATGAATAGATATTTAATTTAGTATCTGCTGACATTATCAGTTAACTATGAATAAGCATTACTTGAAATATTTGTAACCTTTTGTGTCAGCAAGCCAAAGCAGAATGTCTAAAAGGGAAATGTGCTGAAATTGAAAAACTGAAGAACATAGATGTAGCAGGCACACATAAGAGATTTTTTTTTCAAAAAATGATATTCTGCAAGATGTATAAAATATAAAGAGTGAAAAACTTGTAAAAAAAAAGTTATGAAAACGGTGAAATGAATATATATGTGACCTTTTCAGAGGAGAAAGACAGACATACAATAAAAGACATACAATAAAAAGAAAAGCGTAGATATGTAGTATTATTAGATTGACAATGACCAAAATAAAAGGGAAACAAAGCATCAGGAAAAGATGATATTGTCATAGAGATGCTGACAGCCTTAAGTAGTTTGTGGGATGAATAAAGTTCAGAACGAAAAATGCTCTAGTAAGAAAATAGGTATTTGCATGTAAGTGAATATAATGAACTGCAACTTCATGCACTGATTTCCAATTTCAAGCCATCATCCATTACACTACCCAAACTTAAAACATCTGGTATTCCCAAGCAGTTACCCATCTAAGTACTGACCAAGCTTGGCATTGCCTAACTCGTCATATGAGAGCTGATGTTTCAATAGGATATGGCCGTAAACCTCAGTCTTTATAAACTACTTAAATTAATACATTGGATTTTAATGATGCTCAAGATGAAATTGTATCTGGTTTTATACAAGACTAACAGTATAGCCCGGCATTGCTTGGGTGTAATGAAAGCTTTAAAACTAATCCATGGTCCTGGAGCTCAGACTCTTTGGACGTTGGCATGAAAGACTAAAAAACAATAGTTGTTTTCAGTTAAAGCGAAACCGTAGACTGAAAGAAAAATGAATGGATGTAAGTCAAATTTAGATTTCCTGGTATCGATATCAAATAAGTTTTATTTGGTCGTAAACTGAATTTTGAAGGCTAAGTAAGTCCTCTGAGTAAATGGTATTATGGCCGAGACAAAGAACTACAATTATACCTACTTAGAACCAAACCCGAAGCAAAAACTAAAATAAAAGGGCTGAAAAAAAATACAGACATACAGGCAGATAAACACACACAAACATCTTGCCTTTTTATATATATATATATATATATATATATATAATGTATTATCGATTTTCTGTACTATTGTAAGAACTGCAACCTTGGAACTTCTGAATATCGTTTCTTATGTCTTTGAGCCTATCAAATTTGATTAAAATTGGACCATTCCTTCTATAACCCGATTTTTTTAATTTTTTTTTTAATTTTTTTTTTTTATTATTGATTTTCGATATTTATCGGGGGTACCTCGACACAAAACCTAGCTAAGAACACTCACAGACGCTTATAGTACAACTATGTAAATTTTCAAGAATATCGGTTCAGCCGTTTCAGAGTCTATAGGTAACGGAGACACACACACACACACAGTTCCATTTATAAATAAGTTTAGATTTAGATACTGAATACTGGAATATGATTTTCATAATCAGAATGGTCAACAGAAATGCTCAAAGAATATTTGTGTGTTTAACTGATTGCTTGAAGTAGAACACAAAGAACTACATGAAGGGAAAGTAATCCTTAAGTTTTATAAGGAACAAGACAGCTTTTATGTTAAAGTATCAGAATAAACGAAAAAGAACACATTTTCTCAGCAGATTTATTTAACTTCTATAACAAAAGGTGATTCTAAGAGGATTATCAGACGTCTGAGGATTTGTCAGTTGATGTAACCTTTTAATAACCTGAGTTGACAGCATACTCATGAGAAAAACTGTAAGATGATGAAAGCAGGTAGAAAGGGCTGTTCGTTAATTATAAGAACATGGAATGCATGATTGTCAGAAAAAGAGAGATATCTTGATGTGCTTTGTGTGTCAAGCAGGTGCATTGTGTAGTATTTTAACAAGGAAAAAATGTGACACAAATCTAAATCACATAGAAATAATGAAAACTACTTTTAAAAATCTAAGCATGCATTTTTTTTTAATGTCATAATGTCATGTTCAGGGTATAAATGATCCTCACTCTGCACATATTCCCTTTCTTTGTATATGTAACTTACCATGAATTCTTAGGGAAGCTTGTAGGGTGTATCCTGTTGCTTTCTGTAGGGTTTTGAATTCAGAATAATCCTTCTTGTAGAAATTTTGCGAAACTGGTTGTCGTCCAAGTCTAGAGAAGCTATTCTTTTTTAACCCATAGCCAAGGAGAAAAGAGATAGATATATGCCTTTCTTAAGTGCATTTGTGTGAAAATGAATGCAACCGACTAGGCAGGGATGTGAACCTGGTTTGCTAACAACCATTGTATTATCCACACACCCAAGCAAGGTATAAAAAGATGTCCTTAGAAATGAAGAAGTATTGTCCAGCTCTATCTGTCTTCCTATGATGATTGTAAATGCTGGACAATTATATACATATGAAGAAAAAACATGAACTGGCAGAAATGCAGTTTTTACTCAAAAAGTGGCAAATATCACAAAAAGAGCATGTAACAAATGAGGAAGTTTTAAATAGGAAAAAGGCACAAAGGAACTATTGCTAACAACAGACATAGCAGAAACTTTGGGATCAGGTAATAAAAAATAAAAGAACAATTTGAAATCCACACGACAAATTAAAAGCAAGCAGAGTGCAGGAAAAAGAAAGTTACTTGATAAGTTTAAGCAGAGTGTTGAGTGCAAAAGACAGAAAGTTGTGGAGAGCCATGATCAACATCCTGAAATGACATGGCAAATACATATTTTAAATGTATTAGCATAGAAACTATTTAAATAAAAAAAAATAAAAATAAAAAAAATGCAGGTTTTTTTTTTTTCCTCCTGAATAAAACAGTTTTTAACTTTCTAACTTCATATAATTTCTGTTTTAAAGAAAGATAATCATTAAACCATTTTTAATAAATTTTATATATTGGCAACATTATTGTGGATGTGTAGGTGGTGTAATAGATAATGGCTTGGAATGAGAAATGTAAAGTTAGTTCCAGTCTTATTTGTTACATTGACTTATGTTGGAATCCCCTTGGCTATGGATTAAACAGATATTATATCTGGAAAAATCATTGTTAATGCAATATTCCCTTACAAAAAAAAAAAAAAATTCTTACATTTCAAAGTAAGTTTTGAACTTAAATAACCCATAAATGGTTAAGCCATAACTACCAACTGATCTATAAATTATGACATTATAAATAAACTAAATTCAAAAAGTTACTATTACTGCTTATTGTCACATGGATGTTAAATGTTTTTACACAAAAATGAAAAGGGCATTTTTGTAGTCGGTCATATGTCTCTAAAGAGACATGACTGACTGGGCAGATTTTCCCATGGTAAGTTGCCGTTACTTTCTGCAGTAGACTGGTTGCCAACCAAGGCTATAGAAAGCTAACTGCCGAGGAGGGGGAAATATTTTTTTCTGGATGATGATAATCCACCAATTTTCATCTTATTCTTTCATTAAAATTTGCATAAAAAGGTTTTACATAAAATTTACTGTAAAAAAAACTTGTCCCTTCAGAAGTGACTGATCTATCCCAGAAATCTGACTTTTGTCTATACATTCTCTCTCACCAGCAGCTCTTCAAAAATTTCTTCCTTTGACAATTAGTTTAACCCTTTATCAGTGTATCATCAAAATTACAAACTAATAAACATTTTACCTTTTTGAAAAATTTTCTTTTATCATAATTTTATTCATCTATATTCTGCCATCTTGTGCTTACCTCTACAGATTCGTGAGACCTAAAGTTTAAAATTAATTTTCAAAAAGGAAAAACGTTTTCTTGAGGTTTTTACTTTTTTAATTTCAAGTTAATAGATTAAATTTAATATTTCCAATAAGCAAAATACTTTGTTTAAATTTCAAAAAAACTAATTTAGATTGACTAGAAAATTTTTTTTTTGCTAAAATAGCTGATTAGCACTTTTAGGCATTTTGTCAATGCACTGTAATTCTCTTTATTTAATTTTCTAAAAATATACTTTCCTGAAACTTTGAGGAATATTATTTGATATACAGTATAATTAATCTGATTGAAACAAGTATTAACTTTAAGTTTAAAATATCACAGAAATTTTTTTTTTTTAATTTTATTTAATTTAATTTTATTTATTTATTTATTTATTTTTTTAACATGTCAGTAACTGTTGATTTAATTTATGGATGTATTAATAGATTAATTTTTATCTAATGTTGTTCTATGAGGGGGGTATCTGTAAAAAAAAAAAAGTACCTTTTTCGTATATAATGTAATACTCAGTAATCTTAAATTTTTGGAAATATTCTCCGTATTCTAATGTTTTAGATATTTTGGCTTTAAATTTTCTATATTTATCACTCTTATTTTCTAATATTGTTGGGTAGGAATAATTGCAACTACAAAAAAAATCAGCATGTTTATACACATACAAAAATATCCAAAATTATTTTGAAAATATTGGTATTTATAATTTGTACTAAGCTTTTCTATTGATGATTAGTAAATATAATTTTTAATTAATATCTGAAAGGGTGAAAATAACACATAATTTTAAGATTTAGAACTTCTAATTAAAAAAAAAAAATGATAAAAATTCATTATTCATAATAAATTTTTTTTTTTTCCCTCCATCATGGTATGCTCTTTTTCCTAAGTGAATTAGTGGAGGTACCTAGTTTGAAGTGATTCAGCAAAAGTTTGATTTTCTGGGATGAGGAGTTTCCATTATATATAGACTATTGGTCCTCTTTTTTGTTGTTATAACAATGTTTAAAGATAATAGTTTCCAAAACCACAGAACTTACAAACTAAATTCTTACATAAAGATTCTTTTAAACTTTCATCTTGATTGGTTTTTATCAGAATTGCTTTGGCTACTGTTTACTCTAAATCCTTTCTTAGGTGTTTCTAATCTTTTCTCACCATCTTTAATCATTTTAACCCCTGCCTGAAAGGGAATTGTTTTTCAAACTTTTGGAAGTTTTCAGCTGTTTTCATAAATGCTGGTGAGTATCCATACCAATTACAATATTACCTTATCAACCTCCTTAGTCTTATCAGCAAACACTTTGAAATTATTAACAAGCTGGTTGTTGATCATCTCACAAGAAACTATATTCTGAGCAACAGACAGTATGGATTTCATTCCTCTAGGTCCACAGCTGATAACTTAACTCTCATCAATGACAGTAAAACATTAATTGGTAGCTTCGTTACCAGTGTAATTACCTTAGATATCTTAACAGCTTTTGATAAGGTGTGGCATAGGGTGTTGCTACAGCATCTTTGGAAGAATCTATACAATCAACAAATTCTTTCTCTCAGGTTGGTTCATGAAAGTTATTATTAAATGGCAATCTTCTGAAGCCCATGATACCAATGAAGGCATTCACCAAGGCTCAGTCCTAGTCTCTTTCTGTTTTATATTATTAATCTACTGATCTCTCTCGGAACATTCTCAAATCATTTTAAACATTTATGCAGAGGACAGGACACAATTCATGGATTTGCTTCCAAAAACAAAAGGGTTGCAGCCAATCTTTACTATGATAGTTCAATAGGGAAAATCCAGTTTATAACTTTGAAAAGCTCAAAAACCAGAAGAGTATCATTTCATCATCACTGATTAGGCACTTAGTTTTTCCCAGTTACTACAAATGGATCCATCCTTTGAACATCTGTTGAGTCTGAAGTTCACCCCCAGACCCTTTTTATAAATTTTCTTATTTGAAAGTGTGTGTGATTTATTTATATATATTAACCAGTCATTGGTCAGAATTAAAATTTATTATGCAAATACAGTATAAAATTCATTTACCAGAAGTATACTCAAAAATAAATTAATTCCTAGAAGTTTACATGCAAGAATAATGGGAGGGGATGTTAAAAGAGAATAGATTTTGTTAGAAGGTTGTCATCTAGACATTGATACGAAGGGTAGGGAAGAAGGGGAAAAGAAAGCCTGCAAAAAGTATTCAAGACACAATCATTGAAAATGACTTTTAGATTTAATCTTTTAAGAAATCAAAAATTAAAAATGAAGTGTGTTACAGGAAAGGGAAAATGGAAAGAAAAAAAAACAATGGGGAAAGAGTTAGAGGAGAGAAAAAGAAAGAAAAAATCATGCTAGACAGCCGTCATAAGAAACGTCAACTAAATGAGTGGGAAGAAAGGGATACATAAAATGGAAAAAGACAAAGAGAAAAAAAAAGAGGGGAAAGGAAAACAAAGATTAAGATAACATGATTTAATATTTGGCTCTGCCGGGAGTTTTTTCAAAAGTCTTTTTGTTTGAAATATTGTCTTACTATTGTAGGGATGAAATTACTTTAAATTCTACTACTGGAATAGAAGGGAAGGAACAGAAAAAAATATATTTCATGTTTTCAAAATAAAATATAAAGGAAATAGTTTTTTTTTTTTTTATCTTGTTACTATTGTAGGGACAAAATTACTTTTCTACTACTGGAATAAGGTGCAGAAATAGGAAATATTGTATTGAAGGGGGCCTAAAAAGAGGATTTTAATATACACACGCACGATTGGCAGCAACTTTTCTTTAAACGTCTTTCATTGAATACAACTGACAAGGAAGTTTTAATTGATTATATTTTTTTTAACACTTTTCTGTTTTGTTAAAGATAAGGAATATAAAAATCATCCATAATTATTTTGTTCCAAGCACTTTCGGCCACTTCTATAGCCATTTTCAAGGATGTTTATGCCTGCTGTTGTTTTTTTCCTCATGTTTCGACTGTTATGTAGTAATTTTTTTTTCGTTTTTGAAAAAGGAACGTTCATTCCAAGCTATCACTTGCTATGCACAGTGAGCATCTTTCTATTTAAAAAAGAAAAAAACTTTCAGTATTCCATTTCCACTATTAAATAATGTAAAGTTGAATGTCAGAGAAAAATGTTTGATATATAATGCTTCTCTAATTGTGAGATGTTTTTAATATTGTCATTTATATAGAATTCTTGTGTTTTCGATTAGAATTTTCTTAGATATATATCAGTGTGGATACAGAGGTTCGTGATGATAGTCTCTCGTGCTTGAATGCAATCTTCAGGCCACAGGTGTGAAAACTATTCAAGAATACAACAAACAATCTCCATTCGGTATTGATCTCTGTGTCTACACTGCTTATGTTTCTGCTCTATCCCATAAATATAATATGACTTAAAACATAATTTCTGAGCATATCTATTTTGTAGAGTGACTAGCCATTCCCCATTGCAAACACCAGGTCAGGCAAAAAGCTCACCTGTGGTTTATATCACAGCTAAGCTGAGCTGATATTAATTACAGTGCATCATTTCACGTGACTAACAGTTTGAACAAGGCCTGTACATTCAAATCCTCAGTCACAATTACCTGTGACTTTGTACTGGCACAACCATTGACCTCCTTCAGTTCTTTCTGCCCAATTTCCCTCACAAGACTTAGGTGAACTCGTGATATGACTTTCAGACACTTTCTAAAGATGTTGAGATCTCTTCAGGCCAATAACAGTAGTCACCTGACAAACTGACCATGGTGAAATTTGAACCTGGGTCTCATGGTACATCACTGCTTATCAGCAGATTAATCGGTACAACCCTAATAAGTCCAGTTTCTTTAGCTATAAGTGAGGAAAGCCCACTTAAATTTGCAAATGTTCCATAGGACAACTAAAGTATGGATGACCAAAAATAACAAAACCAGATATTGTCCACAAATGTAATATATTATCTTAAATGGCAGAGGTAATTGACAGGTAGATCCAGCTAAAGGTCAGATCAACAAAGGACAAGAGTAGTTGACGGATATATATGGCCATAGATGAAGTCAACAAAATGCAACAAGTAAAAAAAAAAATAAAAAAAACATAAGCAACAACCAGCTTGAAAGGTGATGGCCAGTAAAGATTTGGCTAGACAGGTATATCCAACCAGAGACAAGTGTGATTGACAGATATATCTGGCTGTAAATGACGTCAACAAAGCAACACAGAAAATCAAATATGTGTGGGAGTTTTAAGTCTAGAATTTTTGGCTGAAGGGACAAAGATCCCTGCTGGCTTCCAACTTCCAATGACCCCCTTCGTGTACATGATATCTCTCTCTCTCTCTAGCTGCCCTTCTGCTCTACACAAGCGTTATCAACAAATAATAAAAATATAACATTATATATTTATATATACATATACAACACAAGGGCAAAAGTGTAACCCTATTTCCAGATGGCTGGTATTAATTTTTTTATTGATTTTAAAAATAAGATTTCTCTAAATTTGGAAAATACAATTACTTCTGTCCGGGAAAAGTAAACAAATTGATTGAACTTGTGTAAAAAGAATCGTAGACATGTCATCCTGTTTTGACAATTGCGTATCCCTAAGTAAAACTGGACTGTGAGAATTTCCTGTCTTGAGCTACCTGAGCTTTTGGTATAAACACGCAAGCAATAAGAGAGCGTAAGTTCTCTCGCCCTTGCAGTGAAGGATCAGAGACTCAGTTGAAATGGATAACTGATATTGTTTTTGTTTTGAGCTGGTAAGAATTATACAGTGAAGGAAAATTGAACTCCCATAGCTAACTTTATCTCCCTGGTTTTGTGCCTTTTTAATAAAACTGAAGTGGGAAATGAAATTAGCAGATTTGGGGCCTGTGATTTGAAGATGCTCGATCTGAAATCTGTGTGCTTCTAGAGCCGCCTGAGAAAGCTACCTGCTCCGAGAACATTGTTACTGTGATGTATTATTAAAATATCAGCCAACTGACTTTGCGTCACCTAGCTTTGATTTGCTTATATAATTGACATGTAAATATATATAAAACTACACCCATGATGTTGCAATGCTGTACTGATTATATTCTGTTTGCCAGCTATCAGCTACTGAACTATTCAATCCTACTTTGGCCAATCCGAGATCAAACAAATACAGTGTGGGCAGATTGGTTGAGGTTCAGGAAGGGTTGTCTTGGGTATGCCCGGAAATCATGTTATAAAAGTATCTCTCAATATGAAAACCTGAGCAACAGGTTTTAAAGTGATTTTAAAAATATTTTTTATACAAACATAATTTGAATATTGTTGCCATATCTGCTTTATAGCTATAGATTCTTGAAAAAATCCAAATAATCTGCAACATTATCAGTCCTGACCTGACATCTGTTTCAATCACGTACTTGATTGGCAGCTAGGTCTCATAATTTTACTGTTGAATTTTCTAAATGTAACCGTAAGTTCTATTCTAATAGTTTCTTCTCTTGCACTTCTTACTTGTTGAGCTCTCATCTGGCTTCTTGCTTTCCTCTCAACTTTGTTCTTCAAAAATTTAAATGCTATGTCGATCATTATATTCTGTCTATTTGAATCCTGTTCTTTTATTTGTTCACTCTTAAGTAACACTTTGTCTTAGTGGTTTTATTGTCTTCTTTGGGATTGAAATGATTAAAAACAATGCTGTTAGCAATTTGTACTTCATATCTTTATTTATCTGAAATGCACTGAATTTATTTAAGAGTCATGATTACTTATTTTTTGTTATGTAATTGTAAGAGTTTTTTGTTTTTTTACTTAGATTTTTTATAATATTCATTTGTGACATACCAAACCTGGTGATGTTTGCTTGCACTGAATAAATCAAGGTGAAAAAAATATTAGTAATAAATGTAGATTTGTTTACGGCTACTTGAACTTGGAAAGTCTTAAGGTGTCTCTTTATTTCAGACAGCTTACAGTCACTTTGCGCAAACTTGATTACTTCTCTAAGAAAAAAAAATAACAATCTAGTGTTTCATGAATCTTTTCAACTGGGCTTAGTCTTTTATTGTTTAAAAAATGCATTTTAATTACGTCTTTATCTATTGGCTACTACTGTACAATAATAACTACCGAGTGTGCGAAGGGGAGTACTTGTCTATTGCCAGTGGTTGATAAACTGGTAGTTTTGTAAGTTATTAACCAGACTTCTTCCTGAAATATACATATGTAAATAAATATTTTGAACAGAAATATCCAGCTACAAGTCTTTCTCTTTCATGAAAAATAAATACAATTATTTTGTAACAATTGTTTTCAAGAAGCTTCCTAAAATATTTCATTAATTTTTATAACCACACTAAATTAAATGACACTCTAGCTCTCTCTTTTTTCTGGTGGACTTTGATTTTTACAATAATTTAATTGTAACATGTAAGCCTTTATAAATACATAAGATACAAGTACTTTCGGAATATTTTGTTGACCTGTTTACGTATATATTTTTTTGGTTATATTCACATTCTAAATATATTTTTATCAATAAATTGAATCAAATGTAAATATAGTCGGTTATGTTTGCAGGATTAGCTTTGAAATAAAAAGTACTTGACTAATCACTTCCAGGACATGCAGATGGTGGAGTGGATAGTAACTCAAAATGAAAAATTGGAGACCAGCGTTCAAGTTAGTCATATTCATTACATTGCACAAATACTCTTGGGAAGAGGTATGAACACCCTCAGCTATACCCGTCTAAAACGACAACTCTGAATTCCAAACCATATCTAACACTAGTGTTGTACATATGCAACTAATGAAAGGATTATGCCCTTCACTGTTCCCAACTGCAGTTAGCTTCGATTTATTGATAGATTGACTACATTTTCAATTTATTAATTGACAAAAAAAACTTTCTTCACGAAACACTGAAAAGTGATTTTAAAACTTTGAGATTTATTTAGTCAACTTAAAATAGGAAAATAACTTACATCTGACTCTGAAGATTTTATAAATTAGATTTTCTATAGAAAATGTTATTGGATTGAAAGCAGTCATTATTTTTCAATTCATAAGAAACTGTACAAGTTTTTTTTCTTTACGTTTATACAATGCTGAACATTTCATGTTTTAATGATTCTAACTCTTCTGAAAATTTTTGTTGAGCATTAGCAGTCAAGTTCTTTTCTCTCTTGCACTTTATAATTGACAAATCCTGGTTGTCTGATTATCTGCTTGAAATTAAGTAATGACTTACCACCTTTTAAAATGCTTAAGCCAATTTTGGGTCAATACAGTCAGATACTGTTTCATTTTCTTCCACTTCTCAAATTCTTTGAGCAGTTTCAGTGGCTTTTATGCCAAATTTAAAATGATGCTACATATTAAGATTTGCAATAAGAAATACAATGGAATTGTATTGGTGATATCTACTCTGTAACCTTTCCTTTCAGGATGTAGGTGATCATGGCTTTCCACATCTTCCTATCCCTGGTGGCGCTTAGTACGCTTTCTCCTGTTACATCATGCAACTCCCCGTTCTGTGATCCACCTGATTAGGTCCTTCAAATATGTTGTCTGCTGCTTTCCCCTGTCTCTCTTTCTCTCTTTCTCTCTCTCTCTCTCTCTCTGGCCTGTCAGTGTCAGGTTCTCCAAGCCCTCCTTCCTCATTGCATGTCCCAGGAACTTCAGTTGTCTCTTCCTGATGATCACTATTAATCTCCTTTTCATTGCCATTCTTTCCAACACCTCATCATTGCTCACATGCTCGGTCCATGATATCCACAGCATCCTTCTGTAGAACCACATTTCCGCTGCTTCAAGTTTTTATTGTAGTTGAGTCAATTATTCCATTAATGTTGGTTATGAAATTAGCCGATGCAGTAATAAGAAAAAGACTTGTTGCATCCAAGTAATTTAAAATGTTGTATTTTATTGTTTAATCAAATAAGATTGTGATTTTTGATACACATGAAAATAAAAATATTAATATCGTCTCTTCAAATAAACTTGGTTATTTCTCTCTTAGTAGCATAGAGGTTATGCAACTTGGACAGCTAAATTTGTTGTAGCAATTAAGCATTTACGCATAATAACATTAGGGACTAAAATATAAAATAGAAACAAAATATTTTTCTTTTCTATTTATATAACAGTATGTATAAATGTAATACAATTAAATCAACAAAAATATTATTTCAAAGGAAAAGGAAGAGTAAAATAGATTAAGGTTAGAAAGATTATGCCAGTTTATTTCTTTTGTTTACCTTGCCTCACCCCCTTTTTCTTTTTTGTCCTAATCTGTCACCAATCAGTAAATATAGTTGTACAGGAAGACATCTCTTCTCAGATTTCAGCTTTTTATTAGTCTTGTTTATTATTTACTCAGTATCTTTTATACTCGCTTATCTATATATTTAATTGTTAATATGGGTGCTATTGATTAAATAATTACATGAAAATGTTAATTTTTTTTTCTAATGATTGCATGTCTAGTGACACTAATGCTGTAGAGAGAGAGAGAAAAATCCTGGTTGTTTTTGCATCTAGTATACATAAACATCCTGTGAATGTGCATTGTGGTGCAATGGATATCGACTCTGAATGACAAATCGGGGAGCCGAGTTCAAATTCCAGATGAATTCATTGCATTCACTTACACACAAATACCCGTGGGAAAGGTATTAATCCGTTCCTTTCTTCCAGTTATGGGTTAAATAATAGGACAGATTGGGTTCTATAGCCTTGGCTGGCAACCAGTCTACCACAGAAAGCAATGGCAACCTGCTGCGGAATAATCTTCTGCCCAGTCAGTCTCTTTCGAGACCTGATCGCCCACAACGTGCATCACGTATGGCACTTAACTGACTGAGTAATACATAAAGGGTTTTGGTATTTATCATTGCCCACTCAATTTACAACTCAAATCATATGAAATACTTATGTTAAAAGAGGCAGTTGAGGATTAAAACCTAAAATTTCATATGATTAACCATATTTACAAAAAATACTATATTAAGTTAATATCAATTTTTATATCATCATATTTCATACTTTTGGGGGAATATTATATATAAATAGATATGCTTATACAGCAACCTATAAAACCAAAGACTATATAAGTTGTAGATAAAACATAAAACCAAAACACATGGGGGCAAATATTAAGCTATATACACAAATCTGTATATTTTGCTCGTATAACAGAAGTGATACATGGAAAATGTTTGACTAATATGTACATAATATAAATATTAGGTATGAAGAGATATTTAGGTATCAAGATATCAGTCAGTCAGTTAAGTGCCATACATGAAACACGCTTGGGCGATCATGTCTCGAAAGAGACATGACTGACTGGGCAGAAGATTATCCCGCAGTAGGTTGCCATTGCTTTCTGCGGTAGACTGGTTGCCAGCCAAGGCTATAGAACCCAATTTGTCTTGTTATTTAACCCATAACTGGAAGGAAGAGACAGATTAATACCTTTCCCAAGGGTATTTGCGCATAAGTGAATGCAATGAATTCAACTGGAATTCAAACTCGGCCCCCACAATTTTTCATTCCGAGCCGATATCTACTGTACCACAACACATCAAGATATACATAGGCATAAACTAACTTTTCAGTTCTAAAAAAGCACCTCACTCCCAGTGGAGCATAGACCATCAACAAGAGGGTCATTAATTCTTCTGTAACTTTTCATTTTTACAGGTAGGGATGTTAACCCTATGTAAACCTCTTTATCCTCCAGATGAGGTGGCTGACTAGACAGAAGATTTTCTTGTGGTAGATTGTCATAACTTTCTGTGGTAGACTGGTTACCAAGTAAAGCTATAGAACCCAATCTCTCCTGCTATTTAACCCATAAATAATGGAGTGATACGGTATATATTTTAAGTGTAACAACAATAAAAATGTTAAACAGATGCAACCAATGGTATGTACAGTAGTGGCAAAAATACCTCTCACTGTCTTAATATCTGGGAGGTATTTACCATGACAAGATAGATTTGATAATGGTTAAGAAATACACACTTCTGTGGAGACATTTACAGTCAACAACAAAAAAAAAAAACAATATTCTGGGAAATTTAAATCAGGAGCTACAGTTTGTTTTTCTCAGAATTCCATGTAGATGATAGGAAGGAGAGGAAATACATTCACTTCTATTTAAAAATTCATTTATTTGTTAAATGATGATAGGAAGGAGAGGAAATACATTCACTTCTATTTAAAAATTCATTTATTTGTTAAATAATGATAGGAAGGAGAGGAAATACATTCACTTCTATTTAAAAATTCATTTATTTGTTGAAATGAAATGATTTAGGAAAGGAGAGGAAATACATTCACTTCTATTTAAAAATTCATTTATTTGTTAAATGATGATAGGAAGGAGAGGAAATACATTCACTTCTATTTAAAAATTCATTTATTTGTTAAATGATGATAGGAAGGAGAGGAAATACATTCACTTCTATTTAAAAATTCATTTATTTGTTAAATGATGATAGGAAGGAGAGGAAATACATTCACTTCTATTTAAAAATTCATTTATTTGTTAAATGATGATAGGAAGGAGAGGAAATACATTCACTTCTATTTAAAAATTCATTTATTTGTTAAATGATGATAGGAAGGAGAGGAAATACATTCACTTCTATTTAAAAATTCATTTATTTGTTAAATGATGATAGGAAGGAGAGGAAATACATTCACTTCTATTTAAAAATTCATTTATTTGTTAAATGATGATAGGAAGGAGAGGAAATACATTCACTTCTATTTAAAAATTCATTTATTTGTTAAATGATGATAGGAAGGAGAGGAAATACATTCACTTCTATTTAAAAATTCATTTATTTGTTAAATGATGATAGGAAGGAGAGGAAATACATTCACTTCTATTTAAAAATTCATTTATTTGTTAAATATTATCATAATACCAGTCAAAAATTTTTTAAGGTAAGCTATATTTATGAATAAAAGCAATTAATATCTAGCATAGTATATGTAAAATAAAGGTGGACACTGAGGTCGACACCAAGATGACCAGATTGGATTAAGCATTAAACAGATTGTCACCACTCGACATTGACTTCAGTGTCCACTAACGTAAAGGACTGTTACTGAAAATATTTCAGCTTTCCATTTAGGAATGGAGCACTATTCTTCATGTCTTGTCATAGCACTCCTTTAGTAGGGATTTTGTTTTGTAAAATACATATACATACATGTGAATTCACACATCAGTACATGCCTTATATATATATTAACCATATTCTGTCATTCATGCATAGGTTGCTTTTCAGACAATCCCATCTTCTTGGCCCTCAATACAAAATAGATGAAATGAGTGCCAAAATTTGCTCAAAGAAATTTTAACTAAAAAAAAAACAAACTTCAAAATGTGTGTGTTTTTTTTTTTTTTTTTTTTTTTTAAGTTGCAAAATCTTTGATTGTGAGGAAACTTCTCAGTGATTTTACAAGCCAGTAGTGTTGGTAGGCCAAGTACACGTCTCTAATGTGTGACAATCAAATTGTGTATTTTTTTTATGTTTTGCAGAAAGATATTATTGCCACAACAGAATTCAGTCATCATTAGAATAAACACAAAGGCATAAGTCTAAAATGTTTTTATGAATGTAATCAAATCTTTGGAATAGGTTTTTCAAAACAGCCCCATAAGTGGACCAAATGGGAATAAAATGATAAATAAATGAAAACTTTCAGGAAATAGTGCCATTTGGTTGGAAGTTAGTCTCACTCACAAGATGATATAAGCAGTCACGGTTAAGATTGGGTAACTCTGGAACTGCTCGTTGGACATGATAGGCCAACCATCAATACAGAGTTCAGATGCTTTGTTAGTTGACAGAGCCTGTGTTATGATGTAGAGAATGGCAGATGGATAGTAGTAGAGAGCCAGTCTTTGCTGGTTGGAGAAGTTGACTGACTAGTCTGTCATGACGGTAGTAGCAAATGTTCTGAGTGTCACCAACCAACTTGCCTCCCCCTCTCCCTACTCCAGATGGGCAGGTGAATCCCTGAATAAATAATCAGGTATATTGGAAATGCTATTTGTATTTTCATTTCTTACAATGGGCTAATTTCCAATTTCATTTCCCTTGTGAGCATATGAGGGCTTTCCCAGTGTTTGTGCATGCCAGTAAGAATAAACATAACCTGCGATTACTTACCTGGTTTTAAAGAGGAAACTGTTGTCAGCTTACATTAAAAGAATTAATGTCTGTAGGTGAAAATATCATTTTAGCTTTACTCATGCAAACACTGAATCTTCAAAATGTGGAAAACATAAGGCTTAGAAAAAAGTGTACTGACCTGAAGAGTTTGACCTTTTAATTAATAACATATTTTTATCTAAAATCCTTTTAACATTGAAAAGAAATCATTGTTTAGTCCTACCAAAAATAATCTGTTCTGAAAAAAAAAACGGTAGCTCAAATTTTAATTTTCACTTTAGTAGATGAGGATAAATAAGATTATTTATTTAATTTTATTTTTGTGAAAAAAAAATGATCAGGCAAAAAAAGGACAACCTGCTCTTTTGACAGAAACTTTTTATATGGATATCATGCATGGCAGGAAACTCGTTCAAGAATATCTAAATTGTCAGCTATTTTCAACTACTTCCTAAGATCATTGGTAAAAATGGCTTTGAGCAAATAAATATTGTTGCCATTTGCTACAGAATTATAAAGAATTGTAGCAAATAACAGGAACCAAATCACTTGAGGACTACCAACAGCAGCCACAACTAAAATGGATAGTACATGTAGCTCAGAGAAAATGGCATCAAGATATTAACATTCCACACCACTTGAAATAAAAGGAAATGCCTATCAGTACCAGAAAGTGATTACTGCTACTGGACTTGATAAACATGTTTTCCTAAAAAAACTGTTGTTTCAAGAGAAAGATTAAATCTTGACTGAAAAAAATACTGGCTGTTTGGTTAATGAATGTCAAATATTTCCTTGTTGAGAAACTGCTAATATTACCATTAGCATTTCCAAGAAAGAGTCTAATGACATTGCAAGCAGGGTGGTGCTAATAGAATCTCTTATTTTCAAATTGATGAGAATCCTTGTTTAGACTCCCTCTTAGAAATTGATCCCATGTGCAGCTGGATTTTGTCAAATAGAGCAGTTGGACGAGTTGGGGACAAGTCAAACAATTCTCACCAACAAGTGATCAAGAGCCTTTGTTGGCATAATGGGTTTAGTTGTTAATTCCGGTTAAAGATCACGGCTACACTTTCATGTGGATCCACTAAACGTAGGGAATTGGTAATTAGTCTCATATCTCTGCCTAGAATACTTGAAGAATTGTGTCAGTGATTAATAAACTAACTCATAAGATGTGAATACGACATGTGGTGAAGATTGGTAAGTCAGGTGATCCATCACTGTAGGACTAGTTATAAATGCATGTGGCTTAAATTGTAAAAGTGTTTCATTTCATAAGTCAGCAGGTATCAAAGTGTAGGTAATAATCCACAAGGGGCTAATTTGAAATTTTCCAAGCAGGGTAATGACATCTTACAATCCCCTCTTTTTTTTTTTTTTTTATTGTAAAACTTATCAAATATTTATTCAATTTTACAATTTAGTAATGACTGTTTTAAGGTTTTTATAAAATATTTGATTTAGTAACAAACTGTGCGGGCATAAAATAAAATGGCGACAATTTACCAATCGCACTGTATGTGTGCATAATTTTCAGTTGATTGCTATTGGGCTATTATTATGAAATTCTATGTTATATGTTGTCTTCTGTTAGTTGCAGACAGACGTCTAAGTTGCTGCTGAGCCAGACAATTATCAGCCAATTTCTCTTTCTCTTGTTACTGCGTTTTGTGAATGTTTTCAAATGGTCACTGGGATTGGATAATGGTGGTTATTGTATGGCCAAATTACTTAATTTCTGTTTCCATTAAATGTTACTTATTCATTACCTATCTGATTCACAGAATGTAAAGACATTAGTTACCCCCACCACTCTCATCACCTTATTTGACTGCTCTAAAAGAGTTTTATGAATATATTCCCCAATCAGAGAGTGATGTGTAACTCATGGTTTGGTGACTTTTATATGAAAGCTAACTTTTTTTTTTTTTTTCTAGTGCTCAAGACACAAACCAATTAAAAAAAAGGCGGGGGGCTATTCATTGATGCATTTGGGTACCATTGTCATCTTTATCTATTGTTAAATTGTTAATAACTTTTTCTCTTATTGATTCTTATGTAATGGATTGAAGGTTTACTTGTTCCAACTTTCATGCATATAACAATGCAGTTATTTCTGCGTTAACTTCTGGCCTCTTTTGATTTTTTTTTTTTTTTTTTTTTTTTTTATCGTTTCACCCCAAGCAAGGCATTCCACTGCCACTATTGCTCTTGGGGCTACATAGGGGAAGGTAAATAGAAAGAGTGGTTAGATAGTTTGGAGGATGGGAAGAGTGTTTGAAAGAATGGAAGCGAGTTAGTGTGTTAGGTGTCTATTGACCTTACATTTAAACTCCTGGAGATTGTAGCTGTCGGGGAAGCAGTCATGTGGAAGGGAATTCCACAGTCGGAAGTACGAGAAAAGAAACTGTTGGAGTAGAAGTTGCGGTTGCATTTTATCAGTTTCACTGTAAAAGGATGGGATCTAGTTGCTAATCTAGTATCTCATGCAAATTCGAACCTAGGGGGCACCAGTGATCTAAGTTCATCGGAGCAGAAGCCATGAAAGTATTTATAGAAGAGACACAGGGAAGCCACGTCGTGCCAGTGAGAGAGAGACTGCAGGCGGTCTGCCAAGTCAGTATCAATCACATTACAGACCCTCCGCTGTACCGTGATGATACAGCAATAGAATGTTTCTTAATGTTAATTTCCTGGATATTAATAAATTAGTTTATAGCACAAAGAATATCCAGAACCTACACAAGCAATTGTTATTTTATAGAGCAGTAATTTTTAATTTATACAAATTTCATCTTCAGCCAGAATTGTATAAATGAAAGATTTTATTGCTTTCCAGTGAAAATTTGAATACAAGACTCTTTCATAATTGCTTATGAAACTGAAAGTTCTCAGACAATTTATATTTAAAGTTTTAGAAAACGATCTGACAAAACAAAAAAAAAGCAAACAAAAGTAAAAAAGAAGAAAAATTATCCCAACAAAAAACTTTTGTTTGCCTTTAATAAAGCTTTGTAACAATAACAGTGTTTCACAGAAAATAAATTCAATTTTACAATCAAATTCTTTTGAGTGGATGTAATATCTGTAAAACTCTGAGTAATGATAAGTGAACACACACGCACACATACCTGAACAAAAATTTTTTTTTCTAATTATGTATTGTTAAAAACAAAGCATTTTTGTCTATTTAATCTTTTCTCTCCCCGACCCAATGAACAACACTCCTTATCCATCCATAAATCCACATTCTTTAGTGCATATAAAAACCAATTTATTCCAATCCCATTATTATGTGTTGGTGTTGCATAAAACTGCATTGGTGCCTGCATCAAACTATTTGTTTTTAAAAAATGTTATTTCAGAAAATAGTGATATAATCTGCTTCTAAAAAAAATGTTCTTTTCTCATTTCTCTCTTTCCATCATCACCAATCTGACCCAGAACTTTCACCAATCACAATGAAGAGATGTTTCTTCGGGGAGGCCCCATGCTTTGAGTGCTGAATTGACTTAAAATCAGCCCAAACTTCAGGTTGAACATATACAGAAGATCTATCGCTAAAGATACAGGAAAAATGATCAGTACCCTGTAACACTCCAGCAAATACCTGACTTTGCTTTCTATCGTCTACATTTTCAAGCAAAAGATCTGGCTGAAAATACATTACTGCTACCATATGTGTGTAGAAGTTACCCAGCCTTCACTCTCAATAGTCCAAGAATAACATTATTTTCCATTCGGCAGTCACTTTCTCACAAACATTGCAAACCTCTTTTTTTTCTTTTTTTTTTTTTAAATCATATCACTATCACCCCGAGCAAGGCGATAATGCCACTGATGCGCAGGGGGCTACGTAAGAGTAAAATGATTGGAAAAGAGAAAGCCGGAAACCACATCCTAAACAAGGGATGAGCCTCTTCACCTGTTCAATAGACGTGGATGGAGTGTGAATCGGGTGATGGTTTAGTCTATCTACTCCAATTGGAAATAAAAAAAAAAAAAAAAAAGAAAAGAGTGAAAAGATTGGAAAAGAGAAAACTGGAAACCGCATCCTAAACAGGAAACAAGGGATGAGCCTCTTCACCTGCTGCTCTCTCACTATTTCAATGGAGAGTGTTCAAATGAATCTACATTCCTTAGTTCAACCAACCCTAAACCTATCAAGACTTGCCATGCCACACACATTTTAAAGAACCATTCTTGTTTCTTTCAGCTTCTTTCCATAAACCACTACCTCGTGGAACCAACTCCCAAGAAGTTGCTTCCCCAATCACTAGAATCTTAACTCAAAACTAAGATTAACCATTATCCTTCACACATATCTGCATAAGCTGTGCCTCTTACTCTGCATTCCTCTATCTCAAGTGGCTTTTGGGCCTTGTACAGGATGAACATCATTGTGTAAAAAAAAAAAAATGTCCCTGATAATGACTTGTATAAGTTCAAAGCCTGGAACAACAAAGGAATTATGGTAAATTTATCCACACACAATGACCACATTTGCAAAAGGATATTTTTATATTAAGAAAATATATATTGAATATGATAGGCACAATGTCTATTTTTTTAAATATATATAAACTGTTGGAGGGCTTGATACTGTAATATTGAGCATGACATTAAAAACACTTAGATACTATAGAAAGTGTTGTTCCTGTTTATGAGAAGATAAAAAGAAATCTAAGAATTTTAGTTCAAATTGTTTCTTGGTTGTTAGAATACTGGATCTTCAGCAGGGTTAACTGGCATTGCCTAGTTTTAAAAAGTGGGGGTTTTATCTTTCTGTTTACTTTGATTTGTGAAAATTTGTGATGATCTTACGATGTAAAGTGGGCAGGGGCAGATCAAGACAAATGCATTAATCCATTGAACATTTGACTTCTGTTTGCCAGTTGACTAATTGTACTAATAAATAGACAAGTGCACGTACCTAACACATTTTAAAACTTGCAGAATAGCTTGAAATATTCATTGTAATGCTGTTATGTACCCTTAGTCATAAAGTAAATCTAACAACAGCATCTTAGAATTTTCAGTCATACTGAATTAAAACGAAAACGTAATAATTCTGCAAAATAATTAATTACATTGGCATGAGTATATATTATCTTTTTGGTAGACCAGAAAGTTTTTATTTATTTAAATTTAAAAAAAAAAAGACTAGTGATATTTATCGAGTCGATAGCCAAAAAGATTGAATACACCAAAAGTGATTTGTGAAGTTTTCTCTCTGAACAATGATTAAGTACGTCAGTTGAGAATGTTAGTAATTGTAAGAAGGAGGCTAAACTGATATTATACAACTTGGTAGGTAACCAATATACTTACAAAATACTACTCAAGTCTTGAAAATGATTTGTATCAATTCAGTTAGGTTGTTTTAACGCATGGCTTCAATATAAGTTATGCAAATTTACTCAACTTTCTGTGCATGATTTGTTACTTAAACAAAATTAAGATGTTTTGATTTTATAAAAAATTATGATTAGTAATGACATATGCAATACAAGAGATTCGGCTTCTAACTCCATCAAAAATGATGTTTTTTATATAACAGAATTTTTTTTTCATTTCACCCAAAGCAAGGCAATAAAGTCAGTAAGATGCAAGGGTTTACTGACTGTGAAAGAATATGAGAAGAAAAAAAACATTAAAGAACAGGAATTAGACAAAAATTAAAAGCAAGAATCTGGAAGAGTGCCACATGTGAGAAGTGCAAAAGAAAAAATTGTTAACATAGACCTTACATTCACATCTAGCAATTTCAACACTAGAATGATGAGACCTAGCTACCTATATAATACTGTGCTTTTTTAATCATTTCACCTCAAGCAAGGTAGTAAAGCCACTAAAACAAAAGGGGTCACTGAATGTGAAATAATAAGAAAAAAAGAGAAACCTTATTCAGGAGCAAGAACAATTGAAGAGTAATCATGACATTAGATAACAATTGACATTGCATTTAAATTCTTCAAGATCAAAGTTGGCTGGAAAGCATGGAGCTGGGAGAGTTCCACAAGCAAAAAGTGCAAGAAAAGAAACTGTTAGCATAGAATTTAAGGTTACGTCTAGCCATTTCAATTGTAAAATAATGAAAACTTGCCACCAATCTAATACTGTGTGTAAATTCATAAAGTCTAGGTACCATGACAAAGAGGTTATCTGAACACATACCATGAAAGTATTTCTAGAAAAGGCACAGGGTAACTACATTACAACAGTAGGAACATGAGTGAAGGCAAGCTGCCAGATCAGGACCAATAATATTGCTTATTCTTCTTGTGGCTTTTTTAATGAATCTCTAAATAAATAGAAGTGCCAGACCAGATGTGGCAACAATATTCAATGCATGTGTATGATAGTTTCTGACAAGAAAAAATGTCTTGTGTACTTCCTGCTTCCTAAAATAACAATGAACAGTTTGCATCCCAATTTCATTTAGCGAGAAGGTTACTCATCTCTCATACACATGAAATATTCCAATCTCAGATTACACTTTATTCAGGTTTTTACACAGAATTCTTTTAATAGAAACATTAAATTCTCTGGAAGACCTAAAAAAGGTATCTAGAGCAGTTCTTTCTTTAGAAAGATTAAATATTTTGGTAGGATGGAATTTATGAATTTGCTTGAAAGATAGCCTAAAATCGTGGAACAAAATTAAGTTGACATAAAAAAATGTATCTTTTCTATTTTCTTAATTTTCAGGTTACAAAGAATGTTTGGATCAACAGTGTATCCACAGGTGTCCGAGTTTCATGACCAGATGACCTATGCCAGTGAAAACCTCTCACATTTGATTCCCTCCGCAAACATTCCACATCCATGGAACCGAGATGCTAGTCTTTTACAAGATTTTGTGATGGTCACAGAATTTTCTGAACTGGAAGGACCAAAACCTTTGGTAAGATAACTTGCAGACTTGTCTACAATATCAGAAATTGAGCTCAGTAGACCCACCCCCACAACTCTTTGTGGAAGTAGATCATAATATTTGTCAGATGATAATATTTATACAAGTGCAGATCAACTTTGTAGGATTTCAATATTTACAAGTATTGTGTACAGTCAAATGGAAAAAAGATTGCATAATGACATTTTTCTTGGTGCAAGGATGGGGATATCTTTACCTTGAAATTAAAACTCGGCTTTAAACTTGTAGTGAAATTGTGACTGATAGAAAATGCCGATTTCAGTTATGAGATCGGCCCAATTTTGATCATTTTCCTTTTTAACATATTATTCATAAAAATAAGGTACATATAGAAATACATTGGAAAATTATCAAATAAAAATATTTATAAAGGAGTGTTTGAGAATGTAACATTTGCAGGTGAGAAAAATGTGTAATCTGCTTAACAAGTTTAATAAACTGGCTGGATGAAAAAGTACGACAAAGACAAATGAAGCACCAGGAAGAAAACGTGGCTTCATGAGACAGGAAACCAGACTAAAAAATGTGGAATCATCAGGGAATTGGAAAATAGTAATATTTTAAGACAAATCAGGCAATTTTAGTTTACTGTCAGTGAATTTTCTAATACAAGTAGACATGCATCAAATACGGTTATTACATGCTTCTGTTTTTCTCTTTCTTTATTGAAGATTGTGTAACAATAAATCCTAAATGTTATTTATGATTGTGTATGTGTGCGCATGCACTAGGATTGGTAAAATTTGAATTAAAAAAAAAATGTCAGTTTTGAATCCTGAATTTGCTTCATGCCAGTGAAAGACTATTAAAAAAAAGAAAAATGACTGTGCAAAATGTTTGCTGAAAGACATTTTCATTAGTTGTCTTCCCATATTACTCATTATCATTATCAAGAATGTTTTAACCAGGAAAAAAAATTGGCTGAAGAATTGAAGGCAAAAGAAGAAAGAACTAATTAAAATTTTTCAAGACACTTGTTTAATGTTCACCGAACCACAGTAATCGACTAAGTGACATTCACTGGAACATTAGTCAAGAATGTAATAAAGTTGACCACATTAGATATTTAGAGTAGCGATGTTACCGTGTATATGTTGAAAAAGTTCATGTTCTACAATGTCTGTTTCTTTATACCGTTTACATTATTTGGACTATTGGCCTCATCTTTGTTGCCATTTATACAACGTTTTGGCCTTCTTCGGGTGCTAGGGTTAGTGTTACAATCACTGGGGTATATCATTCTTTGCGTCAAGCCTCTTTTTGTAGTGATGAGCTTCTCCCTCTAACCAGAGAAGCTTCATGCAAGGAATGAGGATGATATACCCCAGTGATTGTAATAAAGGGTTTGGTTTGACATTTCTAACATCTGAAGAAGGCTACATCATACAAATGGCAACAAAGATTTGGACAATAGTTCAAATAATATAAATAGTGTAAATACTACCTCATCTCAGAAATATAGACAAGTCTGTTTCTTTGTCCATAAATCTTTTAGCTGTATTTCAGCACAACTAATATATATATATATATATATATATATATATATATGATGGCAATTGTATGACAAATTTAAAAAGTTTACATGTGATGTGTTTTGAACTTCTTCAGACTAAATTTGCTATGCTGGTATGACTACACATGTGCATACACAAAGAGTGCTGGATATTTTAGAAGTTTATATATATATATATATATATATATATATACAGTAGCGGGCATAATAATCAGAACGATGTTAAGAAAGTCTAAATATGAAATAACTTTTTATTTTAAAGCTTCATAGAACATTTTCTCAAGAAAAAATAAGGATATAAAGGCAAATTATATAATTCCAAAATATAAAGCTCAATAAACTTATTTTGATAAAGTTATAAGAATAATTATATAAAAGTTATTTCACATTTAGACTTTTTCTTAACATCGTTCTGATCTTTATGCCCGCTACTGTGTATGTATGTATGTATATATATATATATATATATATATATATATATATATATAGCTGAATTTATTTAGGGTTTTTCTTTCCGTCACTTTTGTTATTAGATGTGCCACACTGATAATAGAAGTTCTGTCAGGAACGGTGAAATGTCCGCACAAATCTATTGCAATCAAAGCATGCTCTTCTAGACATTTTCATTATAGTGAATTGTTTTCTCCTTTGAACACAATTTTGACATAAAACAGTCTCATTATGGTGGCCAACCAATACATTTCTAAAATGTCTCTTTTGTGTTCATATAATCATTTTAGATTCCTTGAGGTTTCTCCTAATTTTTTGACAATTATTACAGATGGAGTAAATTCCTCCTTCAGATTTTATTTTTTGTTTAGTATTGACTAAGTCTTTTGTTTCAGGTATAGGAATAGACATGGAGAAGTCCAGGAGGAGAAACTAAGAACCAAATTGACTACATTATTATCAACAAGAGATTCAGAAACTCAGTCCTTCACTGCAAAGCCTATCCAAGTGCAGACTGTGGAAGCGACCACCTGCCAGTCTTATGCAAACTAAGGTGATTAAAGAAACTTAACACAGCCCCTAAGACTGCAGTACAATCAACTCAGGATTGAGCTGAACCTGCAGGAGATGTATATGGAGAGCATGAAAATTATATATGAAGGACAATTTGGAAATGGTAGCTCGAAATGGGATGCATTAAGCACGGCTCTAGTGACATAAGCGAACAACATCATTCCAAAGAAAAAAAGCACACCGGAAGAAAAATGAGTAGATCACTGCAGAAATTCTTGACCTGATCCAAATGACAGAAAACAACACCAAGATATGGAACAAAATACAAGAGACTACACAAGGAAATACGGAGCAAATGTAGACAGGCTAAAGAAAAATGGCTCAACGTCAAATGCGCTGAAGTACACTGAGCACAACAAACAATGGAGACATGCATAAAAAAAATAAAAGAATTAACAGGGCAAAGGACATGGTCAGCAACAGGATGTAAAAAAGCAAAGAATGGCACACTAATATTAGAAAAAGAAAAAATACTTCAGAAATTGGATGAGTACATCGGAGATCTCTTCCACAACAAGACAGCAACCCACAATGCACAAAATTCCGGATGAACCAGAAATATTAAAAACTGAAGTGGAACTGGCAATGGCCAAATTACAGAAAAACAAAGCAGCAGGACCAGACAGGATTGTAATAGAGATGTTGATGTCCCCAGAAGACTTTGGCATAGACAGACTAACAAATAATAAACGAAATTTACAACAGCTGCAATATACCTGAGGACCTAAGCAGATTAATCTTCATAACACTGCCTAAGAAGCCAGGTGCAAAGGAATGTGAGCTCCATCAAACAATCAGTTTAATGAGCCACATTGAAAAAATTCATCATCTGGATTCTGATGAACAGAGCACGCAGCAGAATAAGCCCAGAGATAGGACATAAACAATGTGTGTTCATTAAAGATACCAGAACAAGGAATGCAATATTCATGCTCAGAATTGCTATCTGAACAAGCAATACAAATGCAGAAGGACCTTTATCTGTGCTTTTATAGACTACGCAAAGGTGTTCGACAAAATACAACACAAGGGCTTGATAGAGATGCTCGACAACCTCAACATTTTGGAAAAGACATTAGGATAATCAAGAATCTATATTGGCAGCAAACCACTTGTGTACGAATAGGAAGTGAACTCAGCAGGTATACAACAATAGAAAGGGGCGTAAGACAAGGATGCGTTTTCTCACAGGAACTTTTCAACCTGTACAGTGAAGCAATTATGAGAGAAATAAAAGCCTTGCCAGGATCCGTCATTGGTGGCCACAATCTCAGCAATATCCGATACGCGGATGACATGATGCTGATAGCAGACACGGAAAGAAAAATGCAGGACCTTCTATAGAAAGTAGCAAAAAGAAAGTGAGAAGAAAGAACCAAGCATAAACTTCAAGAAAACTGAATATATGATAATCAGCAAAAAGAGGAGCCCAATATGCCGACTACTAATCGAAGAAACTAAAATAAAACAAGTAAAAAAAAAATTCAAATACCTGGGAAGTATTTTGATAGAGGATGGAAAGTGCAACATGGAGATCCAAAGACGCACTGGTATTGCCAAAGATGCATTTCAGAAGCTAACCAGAGTACTGAAAGACAGAAAATCACATTAGAAACAATTAGAGAGCTGGATTGCTATATGATGTCTTTCTGTATGAAAGTGAATGCTGGACAATCCCATTAGAAAGAGAGGCTTGAGACAGCAGAAATGTGGTCTTACAGAAGGATACTCAGGATTCCATGGACGAAGTACACATCCAACGATGAGGTGTTGGAAAGAATGCAAATGAGAAGAAAACTCATACTAAATATCGGGAAGAGACAAATGAGGTTCCTGGGGCATGGAATGAGGAAGGAGTACCTGGAGACTTGAATACTCACAAGTCAGATAAAGGGAAGGAGAGACAAGGGAAAGTTGTGCAAGACATACTTGTTTGGTCTGAGCAAATGGATGGCGGAGTGAGGCTTAGAAGAGATATCAAGAGAAAATATTTTGAGAGCTACAAAAGACAGAGCTAAGTGGAAGTTTATGATAGCCTACGTTCTGAAAGGACATGGCTCCGGAAGAATAATAATTATAAATTTTATGTTGAGTTTAAATATATTCTTTTTGATTGTAAATGTGATAGTTGGTAGGATAATATATTATCACAGTCTAGGATTTTACCTATTAACAAGTAATGGAAAGGAAAAGACTGTAAATGAATTTGGCTAGATAATAAAAAAAAAAAAAAATTCTAAAATTTTCCAGCACCCTTTATTGTGAACATGTGCAGTTGTATCGACATCATAAATTTGATCTAAAAAGGTCCTGAAGGACAAAATACGTTAAAGGGAATTTTTTTTTTTACACTTTGTCATACAATTTCCCAGTATTATTTTTGATATATATAAAAACATATTTTCTTTTGTATGTGTGTGTGTGTATATATATATATATATATATATAAGAAACAGATGGGAAAACATGTCTTTAATCTAGTGTTTCATTTTAATAAGCTTCTTCAGGTATTTTTAAAGACAAATGATTTAAAAATTTTTTTTTTTTTAATCCAAAGAGAACATATGCTGATTAAGGTTTGATTTCATTGGTCACATGGATGTCATGTGTGATAAAGGAATAGATGAACATTTTTAAATGTAGTAAAAAAACTTATGCCTGCTTCTTTTTTTTTTTTTTTTCTTCCTACTTGTTCTTCTTGTTGGATTTCAGTCCATATCTACCTCTATCTCTATCAGACTGGGGGATCCAGCTGTGGAAAACCATGATGCATGGTTGCGAGAAAATGTTTTTTCTTTTTCAAAATTGATTTTGAAAATGTAGTGTTCATTAATGTTTATTGACCCCTGTACATTTTAGGTTTTATAGAATCTATATACTTGATGTTAGGGTTTGTTTTTTGTTTTGTTTTTTTTAATATAAAATTTTATTTATTTTCAGTTTGTGCAACCTTCTGAAGGACTTGGTAATTTTGACATCAATGCTTTTGCTGTCAAAATTATGTCTGTTGACCATCAACCACCAAAGAAGTGAGTATTTATACAAAGAGTTGCTTTCATAGCCCTTTCCCTGCTAAATATAGAGAATATAAACTTTATAAATGTTGAAATCTTAAGCTATGATAAAAAGAAATTCTTTTTTGAGTTTGAATATTTTTTCTTTTTCTGGAGAATTATAAATATTGCAATGAAAATCACTTCTAATAACAAACAATTTGCTTTATCAGCCATTATTCATTTTTGACTTGTATTTCTTTCATCTTAATCTTAGTTGCTTTTCATCTCAAATATTCAGACCATCAACCTACAGTAAAGAATGTGGAAATAAAGAAAAGTCTCTCAATGAGGCTCAAACTTACATCCCTTTTACCCTAGGAAGCCTGCTTATATATGACTGATGGTCTTCCATTTGAACTACTGTTTTGTTGTGGCTACAGAAGATCAAATCTAATCATTTAAACTTTTTATTCTTTTTATTTTGCTTTTCAATTACTTGGGACCATAATTGATACTTACCTTTAATTAAGATGAAAAAAACACTAATTAAAAATTCGTAATAGTTGGCAATGCTTCATCAAATAAATTCTCATTTTTAAAATTAGTTATTTTCTTTTTGTCTTTCTACTGTTTGCTGAAGGGTGAGCAAATTCGCACTTCCCAAATCCTCACGATATAAATCTGTTCATTTGAAGTTTAAAATATCAACTCTGAACAAATACAGTAGAATGTTGGTTATCAGGACAGCAATTATCCAAAAAGAAATTTCATGCTTTTCCATATTTAAGATTTTGCCAAATAAAAACCTGTTACAAGTGATGGAGATAATTGTCTCCATGGCTAAAGAGGAACAGTCAACTACTTCAAGCAATGTTGAGTGGAAATAATTTTAATTATTTAAATAAAAAAAATAAAATTGAAATTAAGGATTTTAAGATTAGCAAAACCTGTAGTGTTGTCTTCATTAACTCTGCAACTCTGTCTTGAGTACATCTATATCACAAGTGATAGTTTATTGCTGTCTTTATATCTATAAAGAAAAAGTGGTCAGTCAGTTTTAATTCAGCTGCTAACTAATAATGCCTTCAATAAAATCTGGTATTGCACATTAATGGATTAAACATAATTTGAAATAATTTTAACAGAATTTTTTTTTTTTTTTTTAAATCATTTCACCTCAAGCAAGGCATTCCAATGCCACTATTGCACATGGGGCTACGTAGGGGAAGGTAAAGAGAAGGAGTGGTTAGGTGTAGGAAATGTCAGAAGGAAGGTGATAGATGGGTAAGGATACCGAGGATGAGTGTTGGGCAGATGGGAAGAGTGTTTGAAAGAATGGGAGCGAGTTAGTGTGTTAGGAGGTGTCTATTGACCTTACATTTAAACTCCTGGAGATTGTAGCCGTCCGGGAAGCAATCATGTGAAAGGGAATACCACAGTCGGGAAGTGCGAGAAAAGAAACTGTTGGAGTAGAAGTTGCGGTTGCATTTTATCGGTTTCACTGTAAAAGGGTGGGATCTAATTGCTAATCTAGTTTCTCATGCAAATTCGAACCTAGGGGGCACCAGTGATCTAAGTTCATCGGAGCAGAAGCCGTGAAAGTATTTATAGAAGAGATACAGGGAAGCCACGTCGCGCCGGTGAGAGAGACTGCAGGCAGTCTGCCAAGTCAGTATCGATCACATTACAGACCCTCCGCTGTACCTTATCGAGAAGCCCGAGGAGAATAGCAGGAGCACCCGACCAGATATGGCAGCAGTATTCAATGCACGGGCGGATGGTAGATTTATATATGTGCAAGATAGATTCAGATGGGAAAAAACTTCTGAGCCCTGCACAGAGAACCGACTTTCATAACAACGGATTTAGCAATGGATTCGATATAGTCATTCCATTTGAGGTCCGCTGTAAGTGTGAGACCAAGGAGGCATAGTGTTCTACTCTCTGGGAGGCAAGCCTGGTCCATGCTAATGGGAGGTATGTGCGATTGTCTATGAATCTAAATAAAATGAATGATCCATCATCACCTCAATGAAATTTATTTTTGTAAAATAAAATACTGCAATTTTTCAAGCAATATCTTGTTTGTATGTGCTTTTTTTTTTGTTTTTTTTCTTAAATTTAAATGAAAAATAAACACTCATTATATGTTTAATATGGCTCCCCTTTTTATGATTGAGTCAATTATACAAAAAAATATACTATTTCCCACTACTCCAAATATTATTTTGTGGACACCCATATTTAAGTAGATACCCTGTAGTTTCTTTTGGTTTTTGTTAACAGCATGAATTACATCACTTGGCTTGCATATTCAAGAGACTTAATAAAGTAAATCTGTTGTCCACTTTGTAGGAGAAACCACCATCTGCTCAGTTTCAGACTACTTGGCCACAGAAGCCCACCAGATCAGAAGGTGGTTTGCCCTTTTTGTATCTTTTTTTAAAAAAAAATTGCATCTGCTCAAATGTAGATGTCCTTGAAATAACATTTGGAATATCAGGAGCTTGGATTATATATATATATATATATGTGTGTGTGTGTGTGAGTTATTACACTACTTAGGGTTCTACCATGTAGTGTCTTCAGGCGATTTACAATAACTGATTTTACTGTTTTGTGTGTGGTTTTTTTTTTTTTTTGGTTTTTTTTTTAAGAACACTCATGTAACTGAGATTTTTTTTTTTGAACATGCAATTTTCAAAATTAGAAGAAATTATAACGTTTTCATTCATAGTTGTATGACCCTAATAGTTATTTTATGGTATATATAAAAACCCTTCTTCAGCTTAAAATAAATGATTGTTGGCTTTCCTCTATCAAAATTGGCAATTATTGTGAGACCTTTTTACAGTTATTATATTTGATAATTATGAGAGTGTTCAATCACTCAGTTGCTTTCTTTCTTTTTTTTTTTTTTTTTTTTTCTGTTAACCACTAGGATATGTCATACTAACATAATATATAGTCTCTATCTGGTAAAAATATAACTTAAAGGGAGAAGTGGATTCATGCCTTTCCATAGACAATTAGCTCTAAGTGAACATCAATTCAGACAGAATTCGAACTGTTGCTTGA
The DNA here is from genome assembly GCA_037127315.1 of Ascarosepion bandense. Classification (NCBI taxonomy): domain Eukaryota; kingdom Metazoa; phylum Mollusca; class Cephalopoda; order Sepiida; family Sepiidae; genus Ascarosepion; species Ascarosepion bandense. The sequence continues at coordinate 420,849 of JBBBDQ010002346.1, forward strand.
CTCCATTTTCTATGCCAATAAACATAATACTAACTTTTACATTCCCCACATAATTAACAAAAAAATTTTTTTTTTTTTTTTTGTATCCCGCCATTTGAATATTTTTGTTCTTTGACCGAACGAGGCATAGGTGAATGTAACAAACTTAAATGGAATTGGAACTTGACTTTCTGATTAACAATTCAAAGTAATTTTGTCCTGTTCCCTGGGTATCTGTATATGACAGCAGCTTCAAAAAAATTGGGATAGAAGGGTGCAAGAGGATAACAACACTCTGGGTAGGCAGACCAAGGAATTTTTTCTATGTGAAGGGTAGCCCTGTTGGCGGGGCTTCAGAATGCATCAACTGCACCTCTGCAGAGGGTAAAAGCCCCTCAATGGGGCCACCTGTTGGCTGTGGGTGGCGATCCGTGATGTCTGGGGACAGGATTCTGGTGGCTGAGCAGGTCATGACCCAGGTGCAGAGAGGCCATGTTCCTGCAACACATCACTTTGGCCCTTACCTGGGCTAGACGGGCGGTCGGAGTGGCCCGATTCGATCAATCGGCTAGTCACGTCAAGCCCTAATACTTACTCACATAAAATCATCTAACTCAAACAAAATAACTCAATAGATGTGTCACTAAAACGGACTGATTCTCAGCTACAAACAAGAGATAGACCACGTGTAAGTTTTAGAAGGCAGTGGCAAGGGTCAATCTACTAGTAAAGAAAAGCTGTTACAGAGAAGGTTTTCAATCTGAATTTTTCATCAAAAATGGGTCTGAAAAACAAAGAGAAACCCGAAATGCTAACTGCCTCTTACTAGTGTGAGTATACCTTTCTTGTATCCCTGGGATGATAGGGCGAATGGGTTTCCCCCCAATATCTCTTGCTGTTGGGCTCCGAGGAGGGTGGGGAGCAAGGAGGGTGAAATTTAAAAAATAAAACTCATGGCAACAAATAAAAATAAAAGACCCCATACTGAATACAGCTCGGAGAGCCTAGTCTCCGAACCTGATTCAGACAATGAATTTGATCAAAAGCAGTTTCTGAGATTCATTGTCTTGGAGTTAATGAAGAACACTCCAATCACCAATTTGTCCCCCTTCATTATCAAAAAAACAATGAGATCCTTAACAAAAACATCTACAATTAAAAAAATTAAGGAATAAAACATTGTTAGTAGAGGTTACAAATAAAACTTCAGCAAATAAGTTATTGAAGCAAAACCTTTTTTCCAATTTAAAGATAAAAGCCAACCCACACAACTCCTTGAACTCCTCAAAGGGTGTGGTGAGAAGCTCAGATCTCTCTCTCTGCACGCTAGAGGAAATAAAGAATAATCTAAGGAAACAAGGGGTCACAGATGCACAAAGAATAATGATTAAAAAAACCAATCAAATGACTCCAACAAACACTTACATTCTCAATTTTAACACCCCAAAACCTCCAACTGAAATAAAAATTGGATACTTGATAGAAAAAGTAGAGGTATATATACCAAACCCTCTGAGATGTCACAATTGTCAAAAGTTTGGACACTACAAGGAGGGATGTTTCAGATCACCAAGATGTAAAGTTTATGTAGAAATTGGGGATCATATTAACTATGAACTCCCTTTTAAAATATGCAAACTGTACATTAAACCACGCATCAGACTCAAAAGAATGTGAAGTCTGGAAAAAAAGAAAAAAGTATCCGAAATTAAACATACCAATAATATACCATACCCAGAGGCAAGAAGGATAGTAGAGCGCTCACTGAGTGCTCCAACATATGCAAATATAGCCAGAGCATCAAACAGCACAAGGCAAGGACAAGAAACAACACAAGACAATCTATCAGAAGTGGTGAAGAACTAAGATCTCTATTGGAGATACTAAAGAAAAATTTGACCAGTTCGACACCTAGATCCGATATGAAACCAGATCTAAAGGAAAAACCCCAATTCCAGACCAAGGAAACTGAAGGTGCTACAATTGAAAGAAAGTTGCAATCCAAACAGCAAACACCAATCCTCCCCCATCACCACTACCAAAGTTAATAACTCTTTGTCTCCAAAAACGAATCCTTCTTCAAAGAATCAACATTACAAATCGAAAACTGAAATTGTTCTAATGGAAAAGGAAAACAAATATGAACTGATGCAAATAGAGAGACAGGAAAGACGATCAAGACAGAGAAGCTCAAAAAGTCCAGACAAAATCAAACCAAAAATAACTAGTTCATCTCAAACATAGGAATGGTCTGCTTCCAGACAAAGAGAATAACAAATGAACCAAAGGATAAAACCCTAATAAACAAGCAGAACCAAAAGAAATTCAAGGAACAAAACATAAGAATCGAAATGCATAGAAGAGATGGACATCTCTACTACTAAATATTATATAGACAAGTAAACTCTCTTAAAAATTTCTGTATATAAGCATGGATCAAAAATCTTACAATGGAACTGTCGGGGTTTAAAACCAAATATAAATGAGCTACTTCTTATAACAAATTATCATCCCACTATCATCTGTCAACAAGAAACCTTTTTAAAAGCTGAAGATAAAATAAAAAATTATACACAATATAATTATATACATAATCTCAATCAGAAGGCATCGGGGGTGTGGGGGTATCGATTCTAATTAGAAATGATATTCCCCAAAGTAAAATACAATTAAAGTCTGATATACAAGCTGTTGCTGCAAAAGACACTATACATAGAACCATTAACATTTGCTCTATTTACATTCCTCCTCAAGATCCCATAAATGAATCTGAATTAAACAATCTAATTGAACAACTTCCTAGACCTTTTATATTACTAGGTGACTTTAATTGCCACAATGTTATATGGGAATCTATATACTCAGTTAAAAAAGGCAAAAATCTAGAGAAAATCATTAATCTCAATACTAAATAACAAGTCCAACACCTATTTACATCTAGCATCAGGCGCTTACTCAGTCCTGGACCTATCCCTTTGTGATCCATCTACACTTATGGATTATGATTGGAAAGTTCTAGATGACTCATGGGGTAGTGATCATTTCCCAGTTGTTCTGACATGCTCAAAAGAAATTGAAAACCACCCAGCTCGATGGAAGCTAAATAAAGCAAATTGGAGGAAATAATAAAAAAAAAATGCTACCAAAAGCTTTCAGTCAAAGAAGACAACAGTAAATCCATCAAATACTTCACAGAAACCTTAATAGCCATTGCAAAGGTATGCATACCAAAAAGCAATGAACCAAACAAACAACAAAGACCATGGTTCAATGACGAATGCAAAAAAGCTATCAGATTAAGAAAAGCAGCATTACGGAAATTTGATGCTCAACCCACAACTCATAATTTAGATTTTTTTTCAAGCAAAAAAGAGCAGTAGCATGTAGAGTGATCAAGGAAGCCAAAAGGGAATCCTGGAAAGACTATGTAAACAAAATAAATTGTAACACAAAACCAAAAACGGTTTGGAACATAAGGAAAATCGATCGAAAGAATGTATCTCTTCCTCTAAATCACCTCACTCTAAATAACGAAAAAATAACAAAGACAAAAGATATAACAAACCTGCTAGCAGAAACCTTTAAAAACAATTCCTCTAACAAAAACTACAGACAAACTTTCCAAAAAATTAAGCCGGACACAGAAAAAATGAAAAATAAACTAAATTTGAATTCTAATAACAAAGAAGATTACAATCAGCCTCTTACGATGAATGAACTTAGAAATGCCATAAATGAATCACACAATACTGCTGCTGGCCCCAATGAAATTCATTATGAATTCTTAAAACAACTCCCCCACCAGTGTATAAAATATTTGCTAGATATCTTTAACAAAATATGGCTCAAGGGAAAACTGCCAAAGAGCTGGAAACAGGCCATCGTGATTCCCATAGCAAAACCAGAAAAAGACAAATAAGACTCAAAAAACTTTTGACCCATAATACTAACAAGTTGCTTATGCAAAACATTCGAAAGAATAATAAATAAAAGACTAAAGTGGTACCTGGAAACCAATAACTTAATTTCCAATTTACAGAGTGGCTTTCAAAGTAAAAGAGGGACAATTGATAACGTAATCCGATTAGAAACATTTATCAGAGAGGCTTTCATCAAAAAAGAACATGCAATAGCCATTTTCTTTGACTTAGAAAAGGCTTATGAGACCACATGGAGGCATGGAATTATGAAAGACTTATTCAATCTGGGTCTAAAAGGTAGACTACCCTTGTTGATAAAAGATTTTTTATCCAACAGAAGCTTTAAAGTAAGAATTGGATCTACTCTCTCTGATTCAAAAATACAAGGAGTTCCACAAGGATGCATCTTGTCGGTTACTCTTTTTAGTATAAAAATCAACAACATTGTAAACTGCCTGAACAATGAAGTTAATGGCTCCTTATATGTGGATGATCTCCTGATTTGCCATAGATCCAAAAATATGCATACCTCAGAACGTCAACTGCAGATATGCATAAATAAATTAAACCAATGGACCATCGAAAATGGTTTCAAATTCTCATCAACCAAAACCAAGGGTGTGCATTTTTGTAACCAAAGAAAAATGCACAATGACCCAACACTCAAATTAGAAGGAAAAGATATTGAAATAACAGCCCAACACAAATTTCTGGGAATAATTTTTGATAAAAAACTCACATTCATCCCCCATTTGAAATACTTAAAAGAAAAATGTTTCAAAACACTAAAAATTATGTGGGTTATAGCTAATACAGAATGGAGTACTCATCTACTAACCACTGGCCTCTAGCTCTCTCCCCTCCCCTGTATAACCTTCCCTTTCTCTCCACCTATGTATCTGTCATCACACCTGCTTTCTCAGCTTTCTATTGTTCCTTTCTAACTAGTTTGTACTCCTCACTCTTTTCTAATTAATCTTTTTACATTTATGTAAACCCCTGCACATCAGTGGCATTTCTGCCTTGCTCGGGGTGAAATGATTAAAAAAAAAAAAAAAAAATTGCATATCACTCCTAAAAATATACAGATCTCTAATAAGATCCAAACTGGATTACGGTTGTTTTATATATTGTATGACTAGGAAATCCTACATAAAAATTCTTGATCCCATCCACCATGCAGATCTAAGACTTGCCCTTGGTGCATTTAGAACATCTCCCATAGAAAGCCTATATGTAGAAGCGCATGAGGCTCCGTTAAAATTGAGACGTGAAAAATTAACACTGGAATATTATCTAAAACTTAAAGCTAACCTATCAAATCCTGCTTATCAATGCACATTTAACTCAAACTATAAACACTTGTTTGACAAAAAAGAAAACGTTATTAAACCTTTTGGCCTTCACATAGAAAAAATAAAACCAATAAATGACAGTTCGATAGATGAAACTAGTAGACATGAATTTAATGTCCTCGAACATCCACCCTGGCTATTGAAACAATCCAAAGTCACATAAAAGCTGGCGCACATCCCTTTCATTATATAGAAAAACTAAATTATATATATATAAATTGGACACACATATATACTAATGGCTCCAAAGTCAATAACAAAGTAGGATGTGCTGCTATCTGTAAAAGTACCGTTCTACAAAAAAGATAAACTGACAATTCATCAATATTTAGTGCAGAAGTTATTGCCTTTGACTTAGCTCTGGATCTCATCCCTAAACTTACATCAAACAAAGTTATTATATTCTCAGATTCTTTAGCAGTGCTTGAAGCAATAAAGAACCAAAAATTAAACAATCCTTTGATCATCAAACTTTTATATAAAATACATGTGATCTCACAAAACAAATCATTTTCTGTTGGATTCCCAGTCACTCTGGAATTCATGGAAATGATAAAGCCGATATGGCTGCAAAAAACTCCCTAAAATGTGACACAAGTATTATAATGGTTCTAATCAAGAACTATATTTTAAAGAAATGGCAAGAAACCTGGAACAACTGTCAAAACAACATATTATTTAAAATCAAACCCATCCTAAAGAAACAACTATCAGAACCCAGTAAATCATGCAAGGAAGAAGTGATTATATCCCGTATTTGAATAAGACATACACACATAAACCACTCTTATCTCCTAAAAAAAAAAATGAAGAACCTCCTGAATGTCAAGAACCTTATACAGTAAAACATGTTCTACTCGACTGCAGTGATTTTACATATATCCGGCAATCCCTCTATAATGTTAACAACCTGAAAGATCTTTTCGAAAAAATAAACTCTAATATTATTTTAACCTTCCTCAAAAAGATCAAACTATACAACAAAATATAATCTAAATAAGGATCCGAAGATCAAAAATAGATCCGACCCTCACTGGGGGGAAAAATTTAAAAAGTAATACAACTTGAAAGCAAAGGAAAAATTTAAAAAGCAAGACATCTTCCAAAAGTCTGTAAAAATAATATAACCTTACCCAAAAACATTTGTTATAACCTTAAATGATCCCATAAGGATTGATAGGTTGTTAAACCTTGAAACAAACGAAAACTATGTGAAGGGATTATCAGAAAATACAAAAAAATCTGTGGTCCAGATAACATCAGTTTGTGTTCTGCAAGAAAACCTGTGCAAAATATTAACTTCAGAAGCATACTTGAGTAAAAAAAAAAATGTTTAAACTTCCTCCATGCCTACTTCAAGTATTCATTATAGCCATTCTTGTTGAGTTCTTCATCTTGGTACAAGGAAATGAAAATTGTTCATTCAGAAAAAATAAAATTATAACATTAACTAAATTTAAACACCAAATTTTCAAAAAAAATTTATCTAAAATTCGTTATGGCAAATTTCAGCACTCCATTTGTATAATGCTTTGAATATCTTGAATAAAGGAATTTTTAGTGGTCAGGAATTATTGCAAACTTTATTAATAGAACATGATATGGTTTTTAGTTACTTTTTAATTTAATATTTAAAACAACAATAGGCTGTTTGTGTCGTCATTTGTGGAATAAAAAAAATAATACAAATAAAATCTCAGTTATCGAGGCCCTAAGAAAAATATATCCTACGTAATATGTTGTAATGTATGGCTTACAATATTTTTTTTTTTTCCAGTGGTTTTACACTTATCGAAGACAAGCAGGTTCTTTTATCCGAGACAGCTGAACGGGTTTCTGCTTATGTGAGTCATGTTATATCTTTTAATAGTTTCACTAGTAATGAAACTGCAATAAATAATAAACAGAAATTCATCAGAAAAAAGTGGTAAATATCTGATAACTTAACCCTGCATTCATATTGTCAGTACTAATCATTCTACCCCTTTTAAATGCTGTGTTTCATCTCCTCTAACCCTAAACCCTTAATTTTTAAGGGAACATTCATAAAAACAAAAATATAAAATTATAAAGAGAAAAAAATGTTGTTTATTCAGTGTTATTGGAATCTTCAAATTCTGAAAGTTCATCACAAGCAGCTTTATTCTGTTGCCATGGTAACCCAATAGTATTGCAAAATATATTCTTTACAAACAACAGGCTGATCTAATGGTTTCCAGATGTTAGCAGCATTTATTGAATAAAGTCAGGTTTCTAAACTGATTTTTACACTTTATCATTTCTCTGCAAAAATAAGACTTTCTTAAAAACCCACTTATTTCTACTATAGGAATTACAAGTCTCCTTTAAGTATTCTTGATAGTTCACACCATCAAGCCTCTTTGGGGATAGGCTATCTCTCATCCTATTATAAATATACTGATTTCCATCCACATCAGTACATCATTCTATTTTTATTTTTTTAATCATTTCATTTCAAGCAAGGCAATAAATCTACTAAGACACAAGAGATTTAATGAGAGAGAATATGAGAAAAAAAAACATTGAGAGAGGACAATAAAAGAACAGAGATTAAGAAGGCAGAAGATAACAATTGATATGACATTTCATTTTTATAAAATCAAAATTGACTAGAAAGCTGGAAGAGTTCCACAAATGAGAAGTACAAGAGAAGAAACTGTTAGCATAGAACTTAGTTACATTTTAGTTGTTTCAACAGTAAAAAGATGACTTTTTCTGCCAATCTGGTACTGCATCTAAATTCCTAAAGTTTTGATACTATGAAGGAAAGTATATCAGAACAATTACCATGCATTAAATTTGCAAAATTTAGTTTCCTGTTAATTGATCATTAGCTTTTTACAGTTTAAAGGGTCATAAGCTACATTTGAAAATGTGGAAATGTTGTAGTAGTTACATGACTGGTGGATAGTTTTTGGAGGTTTATACACCCTAGTATTTACAGATTCAGCTCATCATAAAAGAAATGTCTAACTAGAATATTATGCATTTTACTACATTACTTTGGTAAATACAAGGTGGCGATATTCAAAATTATTACAGTTGGTGACATCATCTTAGAAATTTTTATTTTTTGTAAGGAATCTTTACCATTGCTGTTCCAGTTTTATAAGAAATTAAGAGCTGGTTGCATAAACATCTGAATATCTTGCTGTTTTTAAGAGATTAAATTTTTAATAATTTATTTACATAATATTTTGAGTGTCATTTTAGAAGCTCAGAGTTATTAATTTTCTCTCTCTCTCTTTTAAGGTGTACTATTTCATTCTGTATGATTCCCAGGCTCGTGGATATGTGCGGCCATTTTGCATGGCTTATGTAACACCCGATTGTAGGTAAGTTGCATTTGTTTTATTCTTCAGTAACTTGGAAATATTTAAGATCTTTAATAATTCTTTTCAGATAGAATATTTCTGGTGTTTCTTATATAAAAGCTTTTAATTCAAATTTTATTAATTTTAACAAGATTTTGTTTTATGAAAGTTTATCATTGTCTTTATTGATATTTGTAGAATTTGAATTAATAATATTGACTTTGAAAAAATACCTTTAAATTTTTTCTGATTGTTCATTTTTGAGATTTTTTATCTTTTTAATTCATAAATTTTGTGTCAAGATGAAAGTTATTGATATTATTTTCTCTCTTCAGAAAGTTAGTTACATTTTACAAAGAAATTCATGAAGCATTTTCTAAGGTAAGTTTATTTGTTTTTATTATCCAGCCCCACAAAAAGTTTTTCTCTTGAAAAACAACTTCATATTTGTTTTTATTGTTTCTGTATTACTCAAGTTATATTTAAAATGGCCATATACAGTGATCATCAAAATTATTGGATGGCAAAATTATTGGTGTGGTTAGTTTTTGCTTTTTAAAACCTGAAAATCCATGTATTTATAAAAGCTGATTAATGTACAGTTTCTAGAAGATTCTTTACTAGAAAATTCTATTCAAAACAATAATTTGGAAGAACAAGAATTGACTGTCAATTCTTATTCATCTCTGAAACAAGTGTCATGATGACAAAGACAAAAGAATACTGTTTAGCACTTAGAAATGACACATCACAGTTTCATAAGTATGAAGCGTATAACAAGATTGCCAGTAAGTATTATCTTCCTGAATCAACTGTATGTGCCATTAAGAAGAATGAAGAAACTGATATTATAATGTTGAAGATACTATAGGAATTAAGTCCTCTATATATTTTTCAACCAATAAAATTCCTTCAGGAGGTTTATTTGCTAAACAATAATTATTATGAAAAATATCAAAATACTTGCAGACATAGTTGTAGATATACTACATGTTATTTTTGGACCATTTAGAAAATAACTCTTTTCACCCCACTCCCAAATTTGAGAAAAAGATTTTTGCAAAGCAGTGTGAAATTACTAACTAATGAAAACCTTGTATTCAAAAAATTTATACCTCTATATGTGAAATAAGATTTTGAATCCCATTATAGATATAAAAATTGAAACCTACTGCTTCTTGAGATTCAAAACAATTTTAGAAACCAGTTTGATTTTCATATGTATACATGACAAAATGGAAGGGAATAACCAACAACTGTCGACTAAGCCTTTTGTCCATGAACTTGCAAACACATTAGGCTGACCGTCATAAAGTTAGTTTGTCCCCACATTTCACTCTGCACCAAGAATGCTTAATTACTTGGTAAAACTTCACTGCAAAAAAAATTGAACATTTTATTGTCATTGTATATTTCTGAAAATAATCTATAAATATTGTTTCAATTGATGTTCTGCTTCTACTTTTCCTTCAGAGAATAACCCTTTTTTGTTTCCTTTAAAAGATGTTAAATGTTTATGAACCCAACAGTCAGATATCAACCCAAACCTGATTAGACAGATCCCAACAAGGCTGTAAACAAATGATGAAGGCAGTATAGTATTGTGCAAAATAACACGCATGAGTGACCACCAAACAAACAACTGATGAATTCGAAGCTGTAAATGAAGTTTCTAAGCAAACTGTGGGTAGAATTTTCAAAAAAGGTGTGTTAAAAATATTTCATCCTAAGAAGAACCTTCTCTTTTGCTGCTTTGTCATTTCAATGCATATTTGAAGTTTGCTAAAGATCATATTATGAAGAATGATGAGTTTTGGAAGAATATATTTTGGTCTGATGAAAAAAAGAGAAGATATTTGTTCATAACAACATGTCATATATTTGGAAGAAAAGTGGCCTTGCTGCTCATCTATCAAAAAAAACTGTCTTTTCAATGAAGCATCAAGATGGTAGGTGGCTGTTCTGGGGTAATTCTACAGCAAAGGTTCTTGTTGATGGGATCAGAAGAAAGTAGCAATACATTGATATTTTGAGTCACAGCATGAAAGGAGAATCTGCAAAGGCATTTCGATCTGGGATATTGTTGGACCTTCATGCAGGATAACAATTCTCGGCATATATCAGATTTAGTGAAAAAATGGAGATAAATATGATTGACGTCTTACTGTGGCCATCTCAAAACTTGAACCATATTCCGATTAAAAAATTTGTGAATGTAGTTTAGGGTAAAGCAAAGAAATCTAAAGAATCTCCAAAAATTAGTCAAGAATTTCAGAAATAGAAGAAAATAAGGGAATTTGAAGGCAAATGATGTGGTGAAAATATTACAGAAAATCTACACCCTAAATGTGTTCACTTATTGACTTGATTAAACATGTCAAGAATTTTGCCTGTATTAATATTTTTATTGTTTGATTTGGATTTTTTATTTGAATAATTTTCATAATTTTTGCTTTATTTACCCATTTTTTCATTTACCATCTTAATATTATTCCCACAAAAATTACATTTTATTGAATTATACTAATAATTTTGATGATCACTGTAAATTACATATATGCTTTATTTCTAAAAGTCTCTCATAAATGGTGTGAATGAAATTGAAGAAAATATTAAATGATAAACTTAGAAAGATTTTCCTTTATTCTCTGTAAATATCAGTTTGAAGCAGTCATTGATTTTAACTTTGTCTATTGAAAGGTTTCACATGAACTCAAAGTTGGTAACCTCAGATTATTTGCAACTGAAATGAGACATCAACTCAGGGACCTGGAATACAGTTTTGGTAAAGTTATCTTAAGTTTTTTGTAAATTCCACTCTCTGTATCTTAAAAAAAAATTGTATAAAGTATTTCATGTAGATTTCTTGAAATTTTTTTATAAGAACTAGTTAGTTTTTTCTGACTACATAGGCAAGATGACTCCGCTTCTTGAGAGGAGAATTGCTCAGCATGTTTTGCCATGTATAAAAGGAAAGGTAGGCTACATAATTTACAGAAGTCTTCCACTACATCAAGATCTGCAATTGTTGGCCACAATCATGAGTGTGCTGTATTGTACCAAAAAGAAGACCTGTACACAGTTCCGTGCCAGTCACACTCTGATTACCACTTGAAGGTCTAAGAAACAATTTTCATTGTCACAGTAACCTTCCCTGTGTAGATAGAAGAAATGGTTGCTAGAACTCTATGTAGCTTGTCTGTAAAATATTCTGTTTTTAATGTGTGTGTGTGTGTGTGTGTGTGTATGTATCCTGATGTCATAGTGTGAGGTGAGGTTATATAAAGCAAATAAACCAACAAGATTGGAAGACTACTCAGACCCTAATGAACCCATTGTAATATCAAATTGGTCACCTGAATTATTTTCTATCCATTTTTTTGGTTGTGGATAAGGACTGGTGTCTTGGTAGTCATTATAATGTCATATTCACCCTTTGTTAAGTCCAAATAATGTGTGGTGAATTCCACTGCCAAAGATCCTTGGAAATTGATAGGTTGACAATGACAAATTGGATAAGGTTATATGGAGATGATGGCCTTATGGTAGTCAAATTCCACACATTTTAAAACTGATAAAAATAGAAAATTAACCGATAGAGAATTTAAGTCTAAATCTAAAATTAATAATCAGCATTAATTTAGAAATAGTAAAATTCCTTGATGTAACACTAGACTTACTTACCAACCGTAGATGAAATTTAACACATATCTATTATACATCCACCCTAAGTCTAATCACCCTACAAGTATAATTAAGCATTTACCCTCCTCCATAGAATATAGAATTATATATAACTCATAACTCATCCAGTGGGGAAGATGTATTTTATAAACGTAGCGATTTTTATCTTTTTATAATAATGCCCTAAAGAATAGTGGCTATAAAAACCAGGACATAAAATACATAAAACAATATAACTGTAACAGAAATAAAAAAAAAATCATTTGGTATCCACAACTATTTAACCAAATACTTAGCATTAAGTTAAGACAGAAGTTCCTCAATTTAATTAAGAAATATTTCCCGAGTAATAATTTCATAAATAAAATTTTTAATGAAAATACCCTTAAATTAAGTTATAGTTGTACAAATAATCTAAAAAAAAAAAATAAAGATCATAATAATAAAATCTTAAATCGGCACATAAACCAAAGTAGTAATAATTATTCCAATACTGAAAACAGTAATAATACAATTTTATGTAATTGTCGAAATCCTAACAATGCCTACTGGAAAATAGGTGTCTAACAAATTCTATTGTTTACCAATGTACTATATCATCTAATGAAAACCTGACTATTAAATAAGTTTGCATTGGTTCTACTAAAAAGACTTTTAAAATGAGATGGTATATGTATTTAATTTCTTTCAAGAATAATGCATATCGAAACCAAACATCCCTTTCTGCATATTTTTGGCAGTTAAAAGAAACCAATAAAACACCCAAGATAAAATGGAAAATTTTGAAAAAAAAAAACATGAATCTGTAAATCATTCTGTAACATTTGTGCCTGAATGAAAAGTTGCATATTATAAAGTTTCCTAAAAATAAAATACTACTAAACCACAGAAATGAATTACCAGTATTGTGTAAACACCATAAATATTTCACTTTAAAATTTAATTAATTAAAATGTTGATTTTTAACTTATGATCTAATATTATGTAACCATTATTTTATTAAAAATTAATTGCTCACACTTAATTTTAATTTTAACCTAATCTAATAAGCTCCTTTAACAAATTCTGAAGTATCAAAAGTAACCTGTCCATAAACCTAAAATCTGACCTGTTGTTCAAAACCACTTTCTATACATGTGAATTATGTGTTCCCAATATCTATCTTCCCCAGACAGGAAAAAGTGTCATTTTATCATTCAACAACCCACCTCCATACAACCTAAGTGTTCACCTTTATAGTTCAACCTAATTCTCTCTTTTGATTGTGTAATCCAGGCACACTCATAATACTGTTCAACTTCCTCCAACTGCCTCTCCTTAACTTTCTAAATAACCATGAATTCATTTTCTATTTTCCAAAATAAATAATTTTGCAACATTTGTTTTAAAATATCACCCAAAGAAGAACAGTGGGTACAAACCCAGGATAGGATTGGTAAATAATCTGGGATAAGGTTGGTAGGTAATCCAGGAGGAGGATCCTAATAATATTGTTAAAATATTAAAACTGATCCAATAGAGAACTCAATGTAAATTAATTTACAGAGTGGATATTTATATATCTGTAAATTCAGATAAAATTTAGAGGGGAAGTAGCCATTTTCAACTTGTCAGTTTAAGACATGCATTGTCAATCCTGTTTAAACAAAGAATGAGGAAAAATTCTAATGCTGGAGTCTTGGACCAATAAAGGAAAGGGTTGGAGAATATTGGCTTTTATAGGGTTAAGCATACGGAATCTTAGTAATTTCTTCTATGGTAGTGGGAGGTATGTCGCTTGAACATTGGGTTAGTAGTGGTAGGTAGGGGGGAAAGGTAACTGCTTAGCCAAATTTAAAAAACTTTCTTGTGACTAAATGGAAGAATAAGATAATTATTGCAATTTATATTTATTTCTATGACGACACATACTAATGATCTTTCTACATTTTATTCTTTATTCAGAAGTACATTCTGATATTGAAATTTCAAAATTTTAATTTTTTTCTGTTAAAAATAGATTACATTTCTCTCTTTTGCTATTAGGGGTCCTTGTCTTGCCTATCAGCTTCCACTTTATCTGTTGATTTAGGTTATTTTCTTTTAATTCCCAGTGATTTTTGGAAAGGGATGTTTGATATCTTAAATTAGGGTAAGTAAAGGAGTGCCTATGTGTATAAAGCCGTTGTTTCCAAATACCTGCCAAAATTCCGATATAAACATTATATTTTTCCTTATTTTTCTTAGGGTATGTGATCTATCAGTCCACCATCTACCCTAAGGAAAATAAGGAGAAATATAATGTTTATATCGGAATTTTGGCAGAAATATAAGTATATAAGGTGATTGAAAAGTAACTCTTCATTTTAAAATACTTATAATTTATTTATTAATTATAATTTTTATAAGAAATGGATAGAAGAGGAAAGCATGAGGTTTTATTTAAAATTCAATATGGGCACCAGATGTTATCAACAACTTTTCAAGCCACCCAGGAATTGCATTAACTGATTTCACCGGAAACATTTATGATATGGAAGATATAACTTCTTGTATTCACCCTTCAAGTTCTTCCAAAGTCTTTCGTTTGGTATAGTAAACTTGCTCCTTTAACTAAACCCCCCCCCCCCCCAAAAAAAAAGGTCACTGGGGTTAAGTTAGGACTTCTGGCTGGCCACTTGGATGGATCACAATGAGCCATTCAATTTTCATGGGAGGGACATTCAACCATTTATGAACAACATTAGCAAAATGCATGAAAATCAAATCTTCAACATTCTTTCAAGCACTAATAACTGACTAGATTTCATCTTGCATCATAGTAAGATACCTTTTAGCATTCATGATATTGCAAAGGAATGGACCTGAAATCATTCCACAACACACTGTTACTTTGTTCAGTCATCATTGTTTAATGTTCATTTTCATGCTAGCATTGGTTAGACAGGGTTTTCTTGATGACTCTATAATTGAACCATCATAAAATATTGGAGCAAGACTTACAGCTGTATGACCTTACTAACTTCAATCAGTTTAGGTGACTGGAAACTGTGTTTTTTTTTTATTGAGACATGATCTCTAGGAAGATTATCTACCAAAGTTAGAGAGTTTAGCCTACCTAAGATGTCACCAAACCAAATAAAACAAAATAATAACCGAATGAAGAAGATGTGTATGTCTGTCTGTGTGAATATTTATCATTTAAGCATTAATATCAATTTTTTATGTAAAAGAAAGGCTAGATCACTCAAAAATAAAAAAAATAAAAATAAAAACAATGTGGCATGCCTAGAGATAATAATCAGCCACAATTGCTACAATTCACCTGTATTATTAGCACCAACACTCCATATGTGCAATATATACATACAGATTATTGGATGGGAAAAAATCTTTTTACATTTCCCTTGAAGTTAAATGGCTATTTACTGAAAGACTATAAAAGATGTTCTCTGAAAAATCTGGATTACTGAGGCAAATTTCATGGTCCTTTCTTTTTTTTTTTTTTTTTTTTCTTGCTATAAATTTTTTAATCTGTCTTGAATTGGTGTTAATCCTTTAGCTAGCAGAACAGTTGTTTAATAAGCTTGAATGGTTCTAAACAATTATCTTGTCACTTTGATTCTTTCTGTAGATTTTCAATTACTAAGTTTATCAGTATGTGTGCCACCTTGCATGAGAAGTGATCTCATGAGGGTAGAATTCATTGTTGCATTGACTGAATCAAGGAATTGAGATCTAAACTTATTTATAAATGGAACTCTGTGTGTGTCTGTTACCTATAGACTCTGAAACGGCTGAACTGATTTTCTTGAAAATTTACACAGTTGTACTATAAGCGTCTGCGAGTGTTCTTAGCTAGGTTTTGTGTCGAGGTACCCCCGATAAATATCAATAATCGAAAAAATCGAAGGAGTGGTCCAATTTTAATCAAATTTGATACACTCATGGACAAAGACATAAGAAACGATATTCAGAAATTTCAAGGTTACAGTTCTTACAATAGTGCAGAAAATCGAGTATATATATAAAAGGCAAGATGTTTGTGTGTCTGTTTATCTGCCTGTATGTCTGTATTTTTTCGGCCCTTTTATTTTAGTTTTTGCTTTGGGTTTGGCTCTAAGTAGGTGTAATTGTAGTTCTTAGTCTCAGCCATGATACCATTTACTCAGAGGACTTATTTAGCCTTCAAAATTCAGTTTACGATAAAAAAAAAAAACCTTATTTGATATCGATACCAGGAAATCAAAATTTGACTTACATTCATTCATTTTTCTTTCAGTCTACGGTTTCGCTTTAACTGGAAACAGCTATTGCTTTTTAGTCTTGCATGCCAACGTCCAAAGAGTCTGAGCTCCAGGACCATAGATTAGTTTTAAAGCTTTCATTACACCCGAGCAACGCCAGGCTATACTGCTAGTTTCAAATAAAACAGCCTTAATGGGTAATAGTTTCTTAAACTTTTTCTAATGACATTTGATTAAATTTTGGTAACATTGTAGCTGCAATAATCAAGGAATATTAAAATGTAGCAGCAAAATGCACTATTGCATTAGTAAGTACTTTTATGAATTGCTAAATTGAATTTCAGATTGGTTTTGTTTTTTATCCACAAAAAGTATATTTTTATTTGTATTTTTTAGAATTTTTTGCTTGTTATTTATTGTCAGTGCACTTCTTTGTCATAAGGGCAAATAAATATGAGCAGGCTATTATAGACATTTAGATTAGTTTGACACAAGGCCAATCAGTAGGGGATGAAGAAGTTGGGGGAAATGGTGTTGCCAATCTTGTGAGGACAATCTACTAATATCTCTGTATATATCAGTTATATGATCAATACAATAAAGAATCTTAAAATTGTTGAATTTTATTTATTTTTGTTAATTTCTACTTTTAATTTATAATTTCAGACTGTTTGACCAAAGTATCAAAGCAAGAGGAAATTTTAGCAGCTCCACAACCAGAAGTATCATCTGTTACATCAGATTCTTCAAACATTACATTACAAAGT
Organism: Ascarosepion bandense; assembly: GCA_037127315.1. Classification (NCBI taxonomy): domain Eukaryota; kingdom Metazoa; phylum Mollusca; class Cephalopoda; order Sepiida; family Sepiidae; genus Ascarosepion; species Ascarosepion bandense. Next base: position 438,115 of record JBBBDQ010002346.1, read on the forward strand.
GTGAAGCTTTTAAAAGAAGAAACAGAAGCCATTTTAGAAGTGCTACAACAAAACAAAGTATGATTCCATGTACATTTTGTGTTTTTTTTTTTTTTTTAATTATTTTATAAATTTTTGGTCAAGTAAATAGAGATAAGCTTTGTGTTTTCGGCATGTGTGAAACCAATGGCCACAATGAATTAGAACGAAGCTTTAAGCAAGAAATTCACGAAAGATGTGAATCTAATAACAGTTCAGTGATCCATAAAGTTTTAATATTTCTATTACGCTTCACTGGGAAAATTAAAAAATTATTGAATATAAATAATTTTATTTAAATGCTTTTCAGAATTAAAATACCAAATGTTGAAATAATAAACTCAATGAAAATGAACTAGTTTCTCTTATGTTATTTTTAAATGTAAAAACTATTTTTGAACAAATTTCATGCATGACCTATAAGAACAATTATGTGACAGGAATTGTATTTTTTTTTTTTTTTTTTTACATATTTATAATTCAATTAAAAAAAACATTTCTCAAAAGTCAATGAGAGTATTTTTCTTTTTCACACATTCATATTGATTAGAAACAAGGTGGTCTCCAAAGATTAATTTGTAAAAATAAGTAAATTATATTTTCAGGCTCTCTTTGAGAATTCATTTGAAGAATTTCATACAACAGCATCTGTGGACTGTAAATGTGATATTGATTCTCAAGATGGCAGTAGCTGTGGCAGCTTCAAGGAGACTGAACTTGACTCTCTGTATCAGAGAGCTCCAGTTTTCTCAAAGGATCATTCCAAATCAGCAGCTAGAAGTGATAATCCCCATAATCTTGTTGGACAGATTAAACATTTAGGCTATCAAACTTATGGAGACAGTAGTAGCAGTGAGTCTGATCTAGAGAAGCGACTATGTGATCATCATGAAAGCAAGGCCCATATCATACAGCCCGAACAGGAACAAGCATCCACCAGTTTTTCCCACAAACCTTTAGAAATTGTTCACAATCATATGACACGATTAAAGTCAGACTCTTCAGTGAAGCCAAGTATGATTCGAAATGATCTTTATGTCAGGGTCAGTAGTGTGGACAGATCTCATTCATGTTCAGACATTTGGTCTAGTGTGGATAGTCAGAAAGATAGCAATGAACATCTATTGCAAAGACCAAGTCCTGTCATTCTTCATTCTAGTGAATCTGATTTTTCCACATCATCCACTTCTTCACACCTGGATCATCCAACCCTGGACCATTCAGATACACCAACAGCTTTGATAGGTAAGTTCCTAGAGATCCATATTGGATCTTCAAATATCCTATGTGGTGACGGGGAAACAAGTCAGTGGTTAATTATCAGATTTTCTATTGGAACCGCTTCAAAGTAGGATTTAGAGTTAAGTAAACATTTTATTGATTATTCATTTTTCATGAGTTTTTCTTTCAGCTTTTGTTAGTTTTTTGAAAACATTTTATTTTTTTAATTAAAATGGAGCACAAACAAAGAATAATCTTCAAATGACATTTTTACTCATATCCTTATCTTTGGGCATTTCATTTGAATAGGACAGCAAAACCTTACTGATAAGGCTATGAAATTTGTCCAATAGTCAACATTTAAATTTAACTACATTCATCATGGTCTAATGTTTACTTCTTCTCTAATGTACCTTTTTTTTTTTTTACCCCTAGTAGTATGACAATGATTTTAAGTTGTTCGAATTTCTTAGACAAAACATCGCATTACATTTTTACTAGTTTTTCTTTCATTTTATTTTTGTTGTTGACTAGTACATTGTTGGGGGGGGGGGGCTTATGTCTTTTAACCATTATGCAAACAGCATGAATTAGAAATAAAGCATTAACATGTGATAATATTTGAACTCCTTTATCCTTAAGTGTCCGTTGACTTAATCTGCACTTTAAAAATTAGGTAACAAGATTTAACCAGAAGACATAATTTACAAAAAAAAGCATTAAATTGAATGTAACAAAAATAGTAAAATTTAGGGAAAAATTACTAATAATAATTAATTCCTTATGTAAATTTTTTTTTTATTCTCCAGCTGTAATCCGTTTCATAATCATCAGGGATAACATTATTTAAGTGATAAAATTGGAATTAATAGTCGCAAGGTAATCTGTTGGTTGCTAAAAAGATTTTAATCTGTTGGTTGCTAAAAAGATTTTAATCTGTTGGTTGCTAAAAAGATTTTAATCTGTTGGTTGCTAAAAAGATTTTAATCTGTTGGTTGCTAAAAAGATTTTAATCTGTTGGTTGCTAAAAAGATTTTAATCTGTTGGTTGCTAAAAAGATTTTAATCTGTTGGCTGCTAAAAAGATTTTAATCTGTTGGCTGCTAAAAAGATTTTAATCTGTTGGTTGCTAAAAAGATTTTAATCTGTTGGTTGCTAAAAAGATTTTAATCTGTTGGTTGCTAAAAAGATTTTAATCGGAAGGGAAAAAATGGAAAATTAGAAAGAACAAAAAAACTTTAAGATAAGGACGTTTATAGATTACTACCTACTATATTTATCATCACCAGTGATTGTGTAGCATACTGATCTTGCAAGATGTTGGTTGTCCATTTTCTCTTTAATGTATGTACTAAAAAGGAGAACTTTGGCTTAAACAAATTCCAGTTTAATGTTGGCACCTCCACTAAATTGCTGAAAAAAACAGCATAGTATGAAGAAAAAAGCCCTAAACTTAATAAAAACAAACTTTTTTCATCAAAATGTTTATCAAGTTGAAAGGTTAAAGTAAGTTTTAATTATTATTTTAAATTGTTTAATCCTTTCTAACACGTTTAAAATTTTGTTTAAAAAATCTTTATATTTTTTAAACAATACAAGTAACCAAATCATTGAGAGTTTACAATGGATAATGTAACGCGCTTTTTTTCCTGTGAAAAGCACATTAATTTGGAAATTCTAGCAAAAATCAAATAGTTACTGGATTTTAATGTAACTTTTGGGACTTATTTACAAATGAATTAAATTATTTTTGAAATTATTTTTAAAGCATCTTATTAAAATTTTCCTTTTTACCCCCACCTACACATAAATTTATGAAATTAAATTTTGTTGGGAAAATTAGTCTTATAAGTTAAACACAGGACTCATTGGGGAATATAAATCATCTATTATTCTTTTCAAACATTTGGCTCTTTTTTTCAAAAAACATTCACATAATAGTTTTATTGCATTTTCTATTTTACTATCTAATTATTTAATTAGATAAGCTTTTAATTGCTTTAATAAATAATATATATTAAATGCATTATAGTTTAAAGAAAATTTTCAATAATTAAATTTTAAAAGAATTGTTTTCATTTTTTAATTTTTTTTATTTTTTATAATTTATGAACTTTCAAAAATATTTTTAAACTGCTTCAAAGTCTTGTGGGTATTGAAGACTATATTTACTAATGGAAAATGTTAGTTTAATACAAATGGTCAAGACCTCATATTTTTAAAATTTTTATTTTTTTTATTTATTTTTTTGTGTGTATTTGAAGATTATTTTTGTATGGTAATTTCTCTCTGTATGTTAAAAGAGCATATGTTTCATGGTTTCTTCTTACAGAAAAAAATTTGGACAGTTATGTCAATTCTGATCACCATAACATTTAGCTTATCTTATATTTGGCTGTCATATGGGAAGGTCAGAAAGATCAGCACTCCTGGACTAAGAAATGGTTTTAGTCTAAATTTCATGCTATAAATAATACTTGTGTAAATCAGATTAATTTAACTTTAAATTTGCTAATTTTCCAAAAATAACATGTCACATATGTATATTTTATTTTTGCAAGATTTTTAGAACCAAGAATTAACTTTTGTTCACAAATGTGTCGATTGCTCAAAAATGGCCAAAAACTTTTTTTTAAATTTTATATTCCAATCAATATAATTTCTGTTTGAAATACACCAGACTATTCTGCTAACTGAAAATAGTAAATTCAATCATTTAGCTTTCAATTAAAACTAAAATAAACATTTCAAGAAAATGTTCTTCATTTTTAAAAATTCAACTTGAAAGTTATCAAAAATGAGTGGGAGTACCTAGTTTAATGTCATCTAAGCAAAATACAGAAAATCTTGAAAAAAAATATTGTCAACCAGAAAAAGTTAAAAGAAACCAAAAGACTATAAATATTCATTGGTATTTGCATGCCAAGAATTTCTTTAATTCAAACAAGTCTTTTGTTATTTGCTGACAATTTTAATAGAATTTCAATTTTCTTAGATGAAAAAATTTCAATTGTTATTTTTAATGAAGATTCCTTTCCTCTTCTTGATTCTCTCATTTTTTTTCTTTTTAGTTACAATTCCCAGGTCATCATTCTGAAATCTTTCAGTAAACGATATAATTATGAAGTATAATTGATAATAACTGACAATGCTTCATTTAAGAAGTTCAAACACAATTACATCTAATTCCTTTCAGGGCAAAGGTGATCATGGCACTCCAAAATTCCCTGTTCTTTGTAGCTCTTAATTAATTTTATATTTTTGTTATTTCTTCTAAAGCTTGTTCAGCCATCAATTAACTCAAGCTTACTAAGTTATGCATTGTTTTCCTTTGTCTTTCTCACCTTCAATCTGTCCTGTGAGTATCAGATTCTCCAAGCCTTCTTTCCTCATTATGTGCCATATAAATTTCAACTGTTTCTTCTTGATGTTAAGTATAAGTTCCCTTTTGGTTTTCATTTTCTCTGAAACCTTTTTGCTACTCACATGTTTGGTCAATGGTATTCTTGGCATCCTCCTGTAGAAACACATTTTCACTGCTTCAAGTCTCCTTTTTATCTGTGAGTAGTGTCCAGTATTCTCTACATCTCCAAATGTGATATTCTGCATAATACTACTATTAAGAAATAATATAAACAAACAATATGCAGAACATGACATTAGGAGATGTAAAGAATAATGATATATGACTAAATTTGCAGGATTCCTGCAGGTTAACTTTTGACCTTCAAAGCCTAATGATTGATCAGGTGCTGTCATCAAAAAGGCTCTCTCAAGGACGAAAAAATACAAGTTCAAATCTTGTTTCTGAATTGTGTTGCAAAAGTTGCTAGAATAATCTTAAGGACATCTTTGAAGGTCTTTAATACTGCCTGTTCTCTGAATAAATTGTTGGTGAGAAAATATCTTTTCTTTTAATGACAATTATAACCAGATATATAGTGTTTTGACTGTTGAGAAAGGTTTTTAACTTGAGGCTTTAAAAACTTAGGAATTTTAAGACAAATGACTTGTTAAAAACTTTGAAGGAAGATGCATTTCATTTAAATTTAAAAAATTAAAGGTGATTTTGTTGATGCCAACACTTCATTGAGAAGCTATGGAAATGGTTTCCACATAAACTTTCAAAAAGGAACACTTGTCAGTAAACATTTTTGTGTTGATAATTGCAATGAAGAATCCAGTATTCAGAAAATGTCTATATCCAGGACAGCTTTCAACATCTCAACCTAAATGGAATCTTACAGAGAATTGTTTGTTTTGGGTTCAAAAGAAATTTTTTTTGCTAGAAACAGAACTTTAAAGAACGCTTAGCTTAGTGACACATAAGAGAAATGCAATTTTTTGGGGCAGTTTCTGTGCAAAACTGGGAAAAACAACACAAAAGCAACTAAACAACTTTTAATTGGAAATATTTCAAAATATCAAAGTTTAAAAACTAACTATGGGAATTTCTTTTTTACCTGTCATAATTGTATTTGTTTAGATAGATAATTTGTATTTTTTGTTTAATCCCACATTTATTAATTACACAGGTTGCAATTTATTCAAAATTATAAATAATAATTTGTAATTATTTAGTTAAGAATTATACCAAAAAGAAAATTATCTTTTTTTCAGAATGTAATGGGGGTGGGTAGATGACATTGCCATTTTTTATTGTAAAAAGAAATTAGGCCTTTGCAATTATTAATTTCTATAAAAAAATCTTAAAAGTTGTTTGAAAGTCTTTTCTGTATTGTAAATTTAAAGAACATTTGAAGAAATGTTTGAGGAACAGAAATCAGAGATGTCTGGCTTTTTACATTATACAAAATGGCTTGTAAAATTGGAGAGGGAGATTATAAATGATCAAGCATAATGTCAATGATGTTGAAGGTTGATAATGCATGCCCCCCCTCTCTCACACACACACACACACACACACATACAGCAATATATTTCATGATCTCATAATCATAAACAAGTAGATATTTGGCCCATAGAACATACAATAGCAAAACATTTATCCCCACCCCTTATCTAACACTAGAAAAATATTTTAATAATTCTGAAATTATTGTTGATTTGATAGAATCTGGCATGCAGACTGTGATTTAAAACAATAGGTTTTCCTGCATGAAATAAGTTTCAAATGTTTTGTCTCTTTTATTTCTGAATACATTTGAATATTTACTTTCTAGAAGGCAGAGCCGATAAACTTGAACATATTTTGCTGGTGGACGATGAAATCAATTACAAGGTAAGAATTAGTGACATCTTATGGTTGCCTATATTTATGAAGTTTAATTTCCCAGATATTTTTAGAAAGCATTGTGCTATTTGTAAAGGATGTTTTGCGTGCATAGTTTCTGTTACCAGGGTCATTCAGTTACTCTTATGTATATTATGCAATAACTGAGCAGTGCTAAAATAACTAGACAAGATATCTTTAGACGTGGGCAATAGAACAAGAACAGTCTACCTCCATAAGGCTCAGTTCAAAATTCATTGAAGATTACCCAGATCAACATAAATCTAATGAAGGTTGGACGGCACAATGGCCAAAAACGTTGTGGTAACAATAATAAAAATGAGGACAATTGTCCATGTGTAAATAAACAAGAATTAAGAGTTTAATTGTTGGTTTTCATTCACTCCACGGTTTGTTCCTGTTTCTCTGAAAAAAATTACATTTTTGAAACTGGTTTTTGCTATTCAATTTTAATTTGTCAATTTTTGTCAAATATCTCAATGTAAGAAATGCTTGTATTTTTATTTTTATAGAATTCTCATCACAGCATAATCACATTCAAAAAAAGGTTTACAAATAAAATCTCTTAAATTTTTCCACTAGTTTCTTTTATTTTATCATTGTTGACTTTCAAGTCAAAAAATGATTTGAATCTATGACCACTAAGCAAGCAGCTTTGGTGGGAAATAAACTTTTGTTTTTAAAAGACTAAGCAACAGGCGAATTTTAAATCTGATCTTAGTCATTTTCATTTTCCATTTTCTATTGTTTGCACCTAACAGTGATTAAGTTTTAAATTGTCTCAGAAAATATTTTCAATTATGTTGTTGTTTTTTTCCTTCATGGTAAGAAAACTTAAAACAACCTGAAAATTGTGATAAAACATGAAATTATAAGTCTAAAGTTTATAATAACCATGCTTCATCTAAGGATTTAAAACTATACTGACTACTATTTTTAATACTAAATGTGAACAAACAATATGGCAATGGAAATATTAACCATTGCCTCATAAGGAAACATTTGGTATTTATTGACCAAGCAGCCAGTGCTACTGTCAGTTGAAATTTATAAAATCTTTCTCTTCAAACAATTTTTTAGGAAAATGGGTTTTTCAAGTTCAGTAGCTGTTATTGCTCTTTCCATTATTCATGGGATTTCCTTAACATTTTATTTGAAGTAGTGTGGAATGTCAACACTTTAATTATTTAATTAATTTTTCTTTGGGTGGCATATGTTATCCATTTTAATTGTTGCTGTTGTTGAAAGTCCAATTGGTGTTGTTTCTGCTATTTGGTACAATTCTTTGTGATTCCAGTTCCCAAGGTTTGAAGACGTATGTTCCTTGCTGAAATCTACAAGCTTCATTTATTCAAAGCTGCTTTTAATCATTGATTCAAGAACAGGGTTGCATATGGCTGATAGTTTAGATATTTCAGAATCAGTTTGACACCATGCATGACATCGGTATGCAAGTCTCAATCTGATGGGGGCTATTTAAGAATATGACTTGAAATTTGGGGTTTTTGCTTTCTAGCATCTTGTGGTATTGAGCAAAACAACCCCTAGCACAGTGTATTCTATATGTGAGGAAAAATTACATGAGAAAGCACCTGGCTCTCTGTCTAGATTTGAAGTTTGCCTGCTGGTAAGTCTCTATGGCCAAATTGATATCATTCACGTTGGATGAGCTTTCAAATTTTATCAAAGGTCAATTTCTTATTTCTGATCTATGTTGCTTTGTGTGACCATACAATTGAACTGTTCACTGACTGGCCAATTAATTACCCACCTTGCTAGTTGAAATTCCATTTTTGTTTCGTATCGGTGTACACCTAGAATTAGGAAAGGCCCATTTCAAGTTCACAAAGAAACAAAATGGTGAAAATAAATACCACAGTGACGCATGAAACCTTAAACCCTGTTTTCATTATATTTAGATGTTTATTCAGGGTTTCACTTGTTTGATTTAGGTGGGTAGCTTGGTGACACTTTGTGAAACTTCCATGTCAAATTAACAGATTAACTCTCCCTTTTGACTCTACCCTCTGCTCATCTTAACATCATGAGGCATGGCTGGCAACACAAACAGGCAGCAGCATTGGATCTACACAAGGGACAGTCTATCCTTTACCAAAGACAAGACAAAACTACTTCAGTCCAACAACTGGAAATCATCAATGTGTCCAGTTTGTTGTTTGCCTGACATCAAAAGCTGTCCTTTATTCTTTCATTGCCCTTTTCTTAAGCGTGTGTGATGTTTAGAAAAAAGTGAATCCTGCTTCAAAGAAACACCCCTCTTCTGTTTTGCTATACCACTCATATACTTGTTTATTGGTAACAGAATGTAGACTGATCTGAACCATTGCTATAAGATGAAAGATAAACTTGTCAAATATTTCTTGATTTTAAAAAAAAAAAATGCCTTGCATAAAAAACATAAAATAAAATCTGGATAATTTGTAAACACTTTATGTAACAGAAAAAAAAAAAATTCTATCTTTTGCAGCCCAAGTTGTATAAGCCTCCAAGCAGGAAACGATTTGAATTTATGCTTCGAAATCTAAAAACTCTGTGCCTCAATGAATCTGGGACTGACCAGTGGAAACAGTTGGGACTCATCCAACAGGTACACCTAGTAATTGTGTCGTTGTCATTAATCCAGTCAGGTTTATTACATTTACTTATGCACAAATACCTTTTGGGTAAGGTGTGAATCTGTCTCCTCTTCCCAGATGTGTGTTAAATAGTAGGACTTGTATCTGGAAAAGTCCTTGTGATTCTCAAAAGTTGTTAAAGTTATATTCACTCATGCACAAAAAAAAAAGACTTCTTCTAATCCCAAATATGTTTTGGCTTTAAATAACCCACAAAAGGGTGATCAGCCATAAAAGACAAATCTGTCAATTACTGTCTAATGCCCAAATCTATGAGATCTCTATATAATATTACAACTTCATTATCCCCAAAATAAAATAATTTTCATCAATATTCAGATTAATTTACCAATTTTAATTGACAATATTTTTGTTGCTTGTTTAAAAACGAATATATGAAATTGATGTTCAATAATTTTTTTTTTTTATTCTTCCAGCATTTCAGTCAGGATTTAGCCATCCTCAAGATGCACAGACTGGAAAAAAGTTTAGCAGGTAAAAAAGTAAACAACTTTTCTCTTGTCTGCTTTCTTAATTTTTTTTTTTTTTTGAGTTCAATGGTTGTCTTAGTATTTTGCTGACTTGCAATCGTCATATGACAACCATTCAAATATTGATCAGATTTTGTATTTGTCATGGTGATCAACTAATACCACTCATTTACTAACACTTTGTTCTGGCATGTCAGCACCAAAAACAAATTAGACAAGCTAACAAATAAGATGAGACTTTTTTTCTTATAAGCAATTCTGTACTTTTGCTCCTCTTCATGACTGATTTGTTCTGAAATAATGAAATTTACCCAAAATGTCTACGGTTAGTGTACCAGCTATTCATCAAGTCTCAGGCTTCAATGAATTAGTTTTACTATTTCATTCCTTTAAAAAACATTTAGTAATTTTTATTATTGGGCAATTAGTAGATTTCTTTGCAATTAGATGGTCTATTTTTACAGAGCTTAAGAAAATGAAACATAAAATCACTGGCATGCTTTTTTTATTTTTTTAAATTCGGTGTCCGTTCAGGATATAGGTGATAACAACTCTCCACTGATGATTATCTATGAATTGCTATGCATTCTTGGAAGTGATAATGGCATGGTTTCTCCATAGTATGGATTTCAGTTTTCCTCTTAGAATTGTTGTTACTTAAAGCTAGGGGAGTCTGGTCTACAGATTAGTGTCTTTCCTAAAAGCATCTGTGTGAAAGAGAACACAAGCCTAATCTGGAATTTGAATTTGGCTTGAAATTTTTTATCCGTTTGATTCACTTTTAGCACTTGTTGATGATGAAAAGGCTTCTGACTCTGTTAGGTACTCAGAAATCTATGAGTAACAAGAATCCATATAAAAATTATTGAAAACGTATTCAATAACAGTACTGCAATATATCATCTTTACAAAGAGACACAATAAAATAAAGATTGAGAAGGGATACAATTTTACCTAAACTATTTACAGCATGTTTTGAAAATATCTTCAAGGACATGAACTTCAAAAAGACTGAATTAAATGGAGACTATTCAAAGCAGCTGCAATTTGCCAACATTTTACTAATATCTGAATCATTGGATGAACAGGGGAAAATCTTGAGAAAGATTTAAACTGAACAGAAATAAAACAAAAATAATGTTCAATTGTAATGTTAAGAATTGAGGACAGTCATCCAGGAAAATCCATTTGACAGGATGGAACATGAAAAGCAATTGAAATGACATCTATGTCAATTGGTTGAAAATCATTTAATAAAAATAGACAAAACAAAAAGCATGGAGTTATTAAAATGTAAAGTATACAATAACTGTATTATTATTTGCCATTTAAAGCAGACAGTTGTGAAGCATTGAAAATTAACAAAATCACCTGAAAACAAACTGAACAATACTCGAAGATCAATGGAAGGTGCAATGCAATAAATAATAGAAAAATTTAGTATTTGTCATACTTCAGATGAGATATTATTTACATTGTTTAGACTGTTGTCTTCATCTTTATTGCCATGTTTATGTTTCAAGCATTATACACTTCAGCTTTCTTCAGGTGCTAGGAACTTTGAATCAAACCCTTTACTTCAATCACTGGGGTATATCATTCTCATTCCATGTGCAATGCCACTTCTGGTAGCCATGTAGTTATCTCCCTTTAACTTTACTCTCTAAGCTGATGTAGCCTGGCAATGAACTCACAACATTTTGGGTTAAGTCACTGAAGCTAACCAATACCTATATCAACCAATACCAACCATGTGATTGGAATAAAGGGTTTGGTTTGAAATTCTTAGTACCTGAAGAAAGCCGGAGCATATAATGTCAAAAACATCATAAAGATGAGGACAGTGGCCTAAACGATGTAGAAAAATTTAATTTATTTAATCAACAAGGATTGTTCTTGTTCTGCTGTCCATGTCCAGTGATATCTCACATGGGTTTCAATACAGCTATTAATACATGTATCTTAAGTGTCAAGAGTTTTTCAAATACTCATCCAAATAAATTGTAAAAAATCAAATCTACAGTTCAGATAAGACACCATAACACCAGGCTTTCCCAAAGAGAAGTAGTGGTCTTAGCAAGAATCAGAATTGGTCATATCATGGCCTACTAATATATACGGCCATATATATTAGTAGTCCAGGATATGACCAATTCTGTTCAAAATTCCTAGCACCTGAAGAAGGCCGGAACATACAACTTTAAGAGCACAAGCAATGCATATGCAAGAACTACTGAATGACAGATATGAAATAAACTAATTCATTGAAGCCTGAGACTTGATGAATAGCTGGTACACTAACCGTAGACATTTTGGGTAAATTTCATTATTTCAGAACAAATCAGTCATGAAGAGGAGCAAAAGTACAGAATTGCTTATAAGAAAAAAAGTCTCATCTTATTTGTTAGCTTGTCTAATTTGTTTTTGGTGCTGAAACACCAGTCTAAACATCACCCATAGATTTCAGAGTGAACCTCTTGAAAATCAATTTCACAGTATTGCTAAATGAGTGGAGAGAGATTTTGGTGAGCTTTTGAGATTTACAGCATTGAAAAGATTTTAATTTGTAGGTCCCTTTTAAAAGAAAATATTAACATTTGAGAGGAAGACCTTAAGTCATTGCAAAATGAAAATTTAAATAATCTTCTTGATATTTTGTCCAAACATGAATCGGAAATAAATGAACTTTGTTTATCATCTGACTGTAAGAAGTAGCATATTCAATTGCTGGATATGTTGCAAAAAAACTTTTGAAGTTCTTTAACTGATATTTGTTCTATTTTTGTAGTTGGCAATGATATCGAGATCACTGAGATCATTACCTTGATTTATTATCTTGAGGAGGTTTGACAATTCCATCCACCGAAATTGCTGAATTTATTTGTTATTACTTAGAAATTTTGGATTTTTTTTTAGTCAATTTATTAAAATACATAGGCAGTTTAAAACCAAGAAGTCAGCAGAATAATTTTGGAAACTTATTCCCCAAAGTATGCTTTTGCATGAGAGCAGCACATTGAAAAGGGGTATAAATTTGCAACAAAAATTGTTATAAATATATTCTATAACAAGCAAAACTTTTCTTCAGATGAAATCAGAAAAGATTCTTTAAAAGTTTTTAAAAAGTGGCAATGGCCAAAAGACTGAAGTTTAGTGTTGAACAATTGCCTTTATTCTATTTACAATTTTTACTGATATTTTGTGCTTTGTAAAAATACTTTAAAATTTATTCTTGGAAAAAAAATGCCATTTGATAATTTCATAGTGTTATGACAGTGAATTACAATTTACTTTTCTACTAATTTTTACTTATTTATATTCATGTGCTTTGTAAATAAACTTTGATATTCCTCAAAAAAGATATCCTCCTAATAAAATCTTAAAAACAAAAAGAAAACCTGTTTATTCAAATAGTTTTTTTCATATTTGTATACAACAACTTAATGATTGGCAAGATCAGAGGAGGCAACTCAGAATTGATATTTCTTTTTTTTTTTTTTGTTTTTTATATTGAAATAAAAGGGAAAATACATTTAACTAATGAAAACATTTTACTTTGGACAGAATAACAGAAAAATATGTAGGTAGAATTTATTCAAGCATTTCAGATGTTAACATACATTCAAAGAAAGCAACTTCTGAGATTTCTTTGAATTTCAATGGCCTCTTAGAATTGTAGTCTCTCGTGTGGCATATTAGGCCGTATATATTTGTAGGCTATGGTCATATCAGTATCACATTCATTTCTTCTAAAACATGAAGATCCACCTCAATGCATAGTATGCCAGGTGACTTATACAGTAAAAAAATTTATGATGGATTGTGACGAATTTGCCTCTAAAGGAACCATTTGTATACTATTAAACAAAAACACTTCAGATCAAAATAAAACCATCTCTTCCCTTCCTACATGGATGTCCATGGAATCACAGTTGCAATAATAAAGTAATTAAAATGAAGATAAGGAAAATTCTAAAAATTAATAATAGTTGACAATACTTCATCACATAAAATTTGCAGATAACCTTACTGCTGCTATCTGCTCCATACATAAGGACTAGGAAAAAAATTTTTTTTGTTTTTTCTCATCACTTTTAACACATTTTGTCTCTAGGGAAATATAACAGAAGGTTATTTTTTTTTTTAATTTTTCAGATCCTTCATGTGCTCTCGTTACATTTGGTGGATGTATTACAAATAATTTCTTACATGGTTTATACAGGTGAGAGATTTTATATTTCGATAAAGTTTAATTCTACCTCTTTCAGAAGTTACCATTTCTGTTACATCTGTTGAAATTTGCTTGTACTATTTGTTGATATTTTAGAAATTGTGAAAATAAAAATCACTGCCCATCAAATATAAAACAAAAGTAAATAATACAAACCTAATACAACAAAATGGAAAAACAATTGAAGAAATACTTTGAAAAAAGTATGTGTATTCAAATATGTGTGCATGCGTGCATGCGTATGTGCAAAACAACATAGATAACCTTCAGGTTCAAAGCAGTGCCATATGATTGATTGTTTCTTGTTCATAGATGCAATGTTCAAGATGTGTACAGTATCCACATAAAAAAAAATTCTCTTCAAACATGAACTATGACATTTTAGAAATGTTTATTTTAAGTTCATCTTATGAATATTTATGAGTTTTTTTCTAATAGCCAACAATATTTCTTTATTTAATTCATGTCAATGCTTTGCCTTGATAAAGTCAGTTACAGGGCGAAACATGTCGGCAAGAAAAATAGTTTTTCTTCTTGTCTTCTTTATTTTCATATATTGTATGTGTTTAAAATTTGCTATATGTATGAGGCACTAAAGAGATGAAATTTTAAAAAATGAAGGTATATGATGTAAATTACTTCAGAAGGCCTGTAAAGAAGGTTCCTCTCAATCAATCTTGATTCTTTTCTATCTTCTCGGTTTCAGGTGTGATATAGAATCAGAATTTGGAACATCGAAAAATCTCAGGTCTTCTGTTGAAAAGTTCTCTGCTAAGGTGAGTATAATTTTCAATTGATTAAACAACAGAATACAAGACAATCTAAACTTGACCTCAAAAATTGAGGTCATTAGAGGTCAAGGTCATCTTTTTCTGACTAAGTCATCCTCTCTCATATAACATTTATCGTACATACTTGTGTAACTGCGATCTTGCATATTGTGTGACCTCCAAATTTTCACCCATAAAAAATGGTTTCATCATGTATCTTGTGTATCAGGCAAGTTCCTTAAGAGATCAAGTCACAATATAGAGTAACCTCTTCTCCATCTCTTCATCCCATCTTCGAGTTAAAGAAAAAAGGATAAAAGCATCATTAGTAATGCAATATATTCATTCTATAAGTATGTTCAGCCATAAACAACTGAAAGAGAAACTCATCTATTTATTTATATATATATAGTTGTTGTTATAATAATAACGTACTGCAACTCAAAAGCTATCAATTTGTGGTGCTCAATGCACAATCATCAGGCAGTGAAATGTGGTTCAATTATGAGGGAGTTATTAGTTTGGAAGTATTTCTGAACTAAGTTAAGGTATTCATTGTATTAACCATATGATTAAATAGTGGTGGGTACCAAATTATTTTTCTAATTCTATTATGTTTGGTATTATTAGTTTTTGCTTATAATATCTGATGTCATTGCATTTATAGCTGCCATATTTTAGGACAGTATTGTAAAATTGACTGTATTTATAAAAATGCCTTCAGTTGAGGAATTGTTGTTTATTGTGTTCAGTCGAGTATGGGATGTATTTAATAATATATGTAGGGTGATTTGATTTAGGATGTATGTAAATAGGATTTTACGTAGGGAGAGTATGCATTATTAACTAAATCTAGAGTGACATGTAGGAAGTCAACTTTTTTTTAGGTTAGTTTGTACTATTACTTTAAGACTAAAGTTTTTCATTAGGCTATGTATTAATTTACAAATTCTGTCTGCTTTAAAGTTTGTAGAATTATGAACAATCATGAGGCATCACCTCTATATAAGCCAATGTCAGCTATATCAATTAATATGGTGACATTTTTATTTTATTTTTAATTTCCTTATCAAATATGAACCCATAACTGAACCACATCTCGCTGCCTGATGATGGTACCTTGAGCACTGAAACTTGATAGCTTTTTACTTGCAGTATGCTATTATTATAACAATGATAATAACTATATATCTATAAATGCTCTAGATCTGTATTGAGCACTTTATAAAAAGTAAATATTAAAATGTGACATATGTATCCATTAGTTTAAACCAATGTGCATTGTGTTGCAGCGGATATATCAGCTCACAACGAGAAATTGGAGAGCTGAGTTTGAAATTCAGTCAAATTTGTTGCATTCACTAATGTGCAAATACCCTTGGGAAAAATATCAATCCATCTCTTCTTTCCATCTATGGATCAAATAACAGGACAGATTGGGTTCTATAGCCTGGATTGGCAGACAGTCTACCACAGAAAGTAATGGCAAACTACTGTGGGGAAAATATTCTGCCCAGTCAGTCATGTCACTTTTGAGACATGATCACCCAAGCATGTATCGCGTATGGCACTTAACTGACTATAGTCATCTGTATCACAGCTCCTCAGTATGGTTAAACAACTGATTACTTCTAGCCAGGATTGAAACCCAACCAAATTGACATCAGTCAACGATTCTAAGCTCAGTAGAGGAAGATGGATTTTAGCGTGTGATATACCCAATGTAAACACATTAGTAGCCGAGAATGTTCAAATTCATTACTGAATGAACGATGTGTAAATGCATGAGTAGCTAGTTTTTAAAGTCTGCCATTTCTCCATAGTGCTCAATTGGCATGCAAGAGCATATTGAGATCAAATATACATGCTTTTTACTTTTAATAAATATTTATTTACCTTTGTATGCTAAAAAAATAGTTCAAATAATAATTGTTTCTTTTAGCAAGTAAAAGAAGGAAAAAAACATCCTTTGTTCATTTTCCTTAATTAACCGATTTGTAAATTCTAGATGTTTAGTCTAGAACAGCTGAACATCTTGTAAACCTAAACAATGCAAATGGCACATGATCACTGTATTTTATAATGCTGTAGTAATATGAGAATACATAAAATATTATTGGCTACAGTGAAATAAAGAATAACTTTTTAAAGTAATGCTTTACTTATTGTTTTCCTTCTGTAGTCTACTGCAGTCAATTTGAACAAAGTCATGCTTATTATAAATACAAGCTGTAATTTCTGACTACACTAAATGAATATATAGTTTGGTCAATGGTGTAGCCAGGGCCAGCAGTATATATGCTAATTTTATATTGCTTGTATGATGCAACCCTCTTAAAATTAGCTTTTCAAAAGTCACATGATACACAAGTATACAGGGCATGTCCAAGAACATAATTGTTTGTCTGTAACACAATTCCTAGAAGCTACAAACTAATTTTGCTTCCAATGACTTCTGGTGACAAATTCACATCTGCCAAATTATTTGTGAAGTTAAAAAGAAACATTTCCGTACCCCACAACATCTATTCTGAACTCCATTTTCCTAGGATATACTTAATTTGTCTTAAATGGCATTCATTACACTTTGATTATTTCAAATGACCTCCAAAGTCAACCACATATAACCCTATTTATAAAAAATGGGGTGAATATTTTATTTATCAATCTGACAAATTTTTTATTACTCTTGAAATAGATATGTCTGCTCAGTTTGATACAAAACTGAGCAAATATGACTATTTCAAGAGTCGAAGAAAAATATTTGTTTAAAGATATTATTTGGTTTTGCTTGACCATCGACACACTCTGTGACCTAGAGATCAAAGCATAGTTTCCCATAGGTGAACACATATTTTTCTCTAATAAGATTTCCTAAATATTCAGGCCTGTAGATGAAAATAAATATACTGTTTAATAAATATGAAAATAACATTTAAAGCCTATATCTATTATTATATCTGTGATGTATTAAGAAATAGTTAATTCCTTTGTAATTATTTAAGAGAATGATCACATTTCAATAAAGCATCATGCATATGGCTACTAGCAATCCATGTTAGTTACACCATTGATTGCTGCAAAGAAGCACACAGTATTTTCTGTTTTGCTGTGATGTACAAATATACAATAACAAAAAATTTGTTATATTAATATAGATAAATATTAGACATGGTATATGTAATCCTTAGAATAAATAAAAGCTTATATTTGTATAATAAATCGTACCTAAGATATCACAAATTATATAAACAGCTCAAGCATTTAAATTTTGTCAATTATTAAAATAATTTATTTCATTAAAATTTTCAAAGTTTGATCATAAAGTCTAATCATAAAAATATGATTTAAAGGTCATGTGATAAGACCTAATTTATTATTTAATAACAGCTTTTTTTTCTCTCATTTTTCTTTTAAATTCTGTCAACTGATTTGTTGATGTCTGATGAAAAATTTCTTTTTCTTTCAGTCAATTAAGACAAATGCAGGTAAAAATATTTTGACCAAAAGCTTGTTTTGCAGTTTGACACAATTTGTGTCGATGCTTACACAGATTATTGCCATCATTCCGGTTGGTTGATTGATATTTATACCCAGTTATTTTTTTTTCTGTCCAATTTTACATTTGAATGAACAAATGGCCACCAAAACCAACCCATTTTTTTGTCCTGTTTATAATTATTTTCTATTTGAAACATGTCAGCATTTTTCTTTGCTTACCAATTAATTTGACTGCGCATTTTCTTTTTTTTTTTTTCCAAAGTTGACTTTCCCACAAATTAAGGAATCCTTCTCTATTCATACATTTTTTCCCCAACCCTTCAATTTCCCCATGAATAAAAAAAACTTTTCTCTACATATTTTTCCCTCCCTCCACTTTTCCCACAAATTAAGGAACCCTTCTCCATTCATACATTTTTTTTTTCTTTTTCCCTCCCTTCATTTACTTTTTTCCCCACAAATGAAAGAACTCTTTTCTATTCATACATTTCTTTTGCTTTCTGATTGAAGCTGCAGTTTTTAATGGATTCTTTTCTTTCTGTCTGTATTTTCTTGAATGAGGAGTTACTATTCTTTTTTACATTTGAACTCGTGTCCTCATCTTCGTTATTATCTCAACCTTTTTTGGCTGCTATCTTCTCTGGCCTTTTGCCAGTATCTGTCAATCCAGGTAATCTTAAAGGAACAAAGAGTTCATTTCAAGATTTCCTAAAGGTAACCTGGATTGACCAGCACCTGATGAAAGCAGGAAACTGCAACAGCCAAAATAATGTATTAAAAAGAACAAAGATGAAGACAATGTAAATATCTTTCCTATTTATTCTCTAATGTTCATAATTTAAGATGAATTTCTTCTGCACAATCATTTCTTGGTAGTCAAAAGTAATCAATGGTAAAATAAACCAGTTTTTTGTTTTTTTTTTTCTCTATTTGGGGCAAGTTTTGCTTGTCTTTATTTTTTTTAGCATTCAGTATTTACTTGTTTTTCCTTTAAAATAAACTTGCTTTGTTTATGACGTCTCTTACCATTTGGATCTGTCAGAAAAAAATTCTTCAGTTGTAAATGTCAAAATGTTTTTCATTTCTTTTTTTCTTTTTTACAAAAAAATAGGTAACAATCTAAAGTGCAGATCTATGTACATTGAAAGAGAAATTAAACTTTCTCCAAAATTACTTTGCCCCATCAGCTGACTGCATCCTCTACAGAAGGGTAAACCTTCATCCACTAAAACAAGAGGTTGCTTTCTGAATAGATACTTGTAGACTGAATTATTAACTCAACCAATGTTTTTGCCTATAGATATAAGTATAATAAAAACAAATTTTGTTATCATGAAATCTTTCAACACAACTCAAAATTTCTGTCCCTAAGATGAGTCAATGAAATTTCTTGATGAAGTCACTTGATACAAAATAGAAGTCAACTGAATGTTGGGCATCAAAAAGGTTTGAAGATTTTTAAAATAAAAAAAATAATTAAATTAAAAAATGTTCTTTAGAATGTACAATATAAGAAAAAAAAATCCCTGTTAATTTGTCCATTTGGTATTTTATTGTCATTCTTTTCCTTTCCCATTTTATTTGACTGACCAGTAATCACCCTTGAATATTCATCCATTTTGACCTTTAGTTCAAGAATTCTCTTTGCAAAAAAAAAAAAAAATTATTTGCACAATTTAATTTTCTCTTGCTTTTCCTTTTAAACTTTTCATTTTTGGTTTCCGGAAATTTTATTTGGAAATAAAATTGTCATCAACATAAGATATGGGATTTTTTTTTTTTTTTTCACCTAATGGAAAGTTTAATTGAATGAATAAAATGTTGAGTAATTATGCAATTTCAGAAAGAGGTTTATATCTGACAGCTTCCCTTGTATGTATATTAGAATTGCATGAATTATGTAAATGCACAAAAAGCCCCCCCCCCCCCCAAAAAAAAACTTGTTTTCAGTTATGCCAAAGAGTTGAACAGAGGTGAACTTCATTCAATAACATTTTTCTTTAGAATTTCCTGCTGAAATGCAGTATCATTAGTGATTGCTTTACATATGTGTATTGTACATACAATTAAATATATTTATTAGATTTCCCCACATCAAAAACACCTTCCCTTCTCCATAAAAATAAATCTAAAAAAAAAAAATTGATCCTCTTCGCTCTATGCTGAAGGTTACTTTTTAATTTTACTTAATGCTTTTATTTTTTTGCTCAGAAAGGTTGCAAGTAAAAATTGGAGTGTATTTTTGAAGCCAGAACATCCTGAGAAATGCAAAACTTGAGGATATGATTGTTTAATTATTAAGAATCAAAAATCTTGAGACATTTTCTCAATTCTTTCACATATTTTAAGTTTTTAGAACAATACAGACACTTTAGAAAATTTACAATCTGATTTAATGATTCAAAGTTATCAAGTACATTATCAGCAAAAATGGGGAAAGTAAAACCTTTCATCTGAAGAAAGATGTTGTGATTCACTACAACTTTTT
Source organism: Ascarosepion bandense (assembly GCA_037127315.1). Classification (NCBI taxonomy): domain Eukaryota; kingdom Metazoa; phylum Mollusca; class Cephalopoda; order Sepiida; family Sepiidae; genus Ascarosepion; species Ascarosepion bandense. The sequence goes on from JBBBDQ010002346.1 coordinate 458,724, forward strand.
TTATTTTATTTTAATAAACAATTTATTTTCCTATCAGATTTTATCAGTATTTCTTTTTACAATTATTTGTCATATTTTTGTTATGTCATATTGTTTTATGAGGATGACTTTTTGTGGATTTTGAAATTAGTGTTTTTTCAAGTGCTAATATTTTTTTCTTTTTCTTTAAATCAAAATATACACATATTTCAACTGGTTATTATGCAACAAACCGATTATAACAAATTAGAATTATTTAAATTTTAATATTGTTGGTATAAAAATTAAATTTCAATTTCATATAATGGAGGTGCTACTGAAAAATTTGTGAAATTTAAACAGGTTGATCAATTGATTCATGCCTCAGGTCAGCCACAGTTTCCTGTCTTGCCAGCTCCTTTCATACACACCTAAAAAATCATTCCTCTACAAAGTAAAAACTCATTTTCTATGAGTTTTCTTTTTTCCATTTTGAAAGTTAATTCTTTAAGTTCCTGAACTTTTGGGGAGGGCCTCACATATATGAACACACACACACACACACACACACATTTACTTTTATTTTCTTTTAATTTATTTTGCTTGTGTTCTTTTATTAACAAATTTTTATTTTCTTTCTTTATCAAACCACAGAATGATTCTCTGAATGAACTGACAAGAATATCCATCCATTCAATGCCTACAGAGGATGTGTCATCATCAGCTTCCAATCTTAACTTAAAATCTGACCTATCACCACCTACTGAAAGTTCACTCATATCATCATCTCATCCAAATCTTATTCCTAATTCAAAATTATCTCATCAGCAAAATGAAGAATGGATCATCCTTCCATCAGGCCAAAACGAACCAGAGTCGGCATCAGTACAGAAGTAATGTTTTCCTTTCTTCAAAGACAAAATCAGGCTTAATTTTTTTATGCACAAAAATAGTGAAATTTTAGCTCAATTTAATATTTATAAAAAGCTAATTTAATAATGGCTACCAGAAATGATTGCTTCTTTTCTTTGTTCATATAGTAAACTGTTTCTCTCTCTCTTTTGCTCTTGAAAAAAGTGTATATTTTAGGATCTGCCTTTTTTTCCAAAGATAATATCAAAAACCAAAGATGACAATGTACATTTCCCCTCTACATTTTTAATACATAACTAATATATACAGTCTGGCCAATTTTAATCTCTCAAGAACTGGTTGTGCAACATTGATGTAACTAGCCAAACAATTAGAGGGGACCTAACTGTATATGCACAGATGTTCGCCTATGGAGTTACTAAATTAGTAGTTAGACTCTATAGAATTAGTTTGTACAACTATTGTATTCTTAGTGAATTTTGCATTGAGTTTTGTTTGAAACTTGGATATTTTTCTGCAGAATCTATTTAAGCAATTAAGGCTTTTGGGGAGGGGGTCTGGTTCAGCGATCCTAAGAATCTCATGAAAGCTGTAGAGCAAGGTGAAGGTGAAGGGTTGAAAATTTACATATATATAATATCAGGCAAGAAGTTGAAAAACCCAAATATATTAAAACTAGCATCAGAAATGAAAAAATAGAACCTGATTAAAACCAATTTTTCTTTCTTTGTGGGAGTCAAAAGTTGTTTGCATTTCCTGACAATTTTTAATTTGTTTTTAATTTCAGCCATGAAAACGCATCCTTGTATTTTACATGTGAACATTCTAAAGACACTTCTTGCAATAATTGTCAAGAACAAAGAATTGCAGATAAAGACACATTCCACCATATGCTTTGTGATACAAGCAGTAGCAAAGGTAGGGCAATGTTTATTTTGATGGCTTTAAGGAGAAATCTGAGAAATTTCAAATCTCAATAATTCACTCTGCAATTTTATTGAAAAGAAATTGTTCCTGCCAAACATTGAGATGTCAACAATTGAACTTTGTTTCTACATAAAACAATGACAATATTCTGACTCTAAATAATACTGAACAATTTTTCATGAACAATTGAAAAAAATTCTGATTTTTTTTGTATAAAATTTGACCTTGTATTTCCTTTTCATGAGCAAATCATTCTCTTATTGTTAGCACCCTAAAACACATAAGGTCACACCAACAAATAAAATAGTTACTAAGAAAAGGAAAAGTAGATGCGGAGTGTTGCCTTTTCAATGAAGATTGGGGAGAAAAGTACTTTGTGAAAACAAACAACCAGAAAGCTAGTTGCTTGATATCTAATGAAAGTATTGTTTTGAAAAAGTACAATTTTTGGTGTCACTATGATATGAAACATCTGTCAACTTCTCCAAAGTTTTATGGAAATTGTGTTCTGAGAAATTTGAGTTCATTAAATGTTGGTTGGAATCTCAAAGATATCTATTCGTGAGAATATTTGCTGAAAATGAATCTGTCACTTGTACAATTTACAAATTAGTGCAGAAGATAGCAGAGGGAGGAAAGCCATTTAATGATGGCAACTTCATCAAAGAGAATATGATGGAAGCAGCAAATGACTTGTCCTGAGAAAGCTGATTTATTTTGAACTATCAGCCTTCCAGCAAGTTCAGTTTGATCTCTCAAGTACGTCACAACTTCTCATGCTCATTCATGGAATTAATTTAGACTTTCAGATCAAAGCTGGCATCCATTTGCAACAAACCTGGAACAACAACTGGAGAAGACATTTTCATGGAAGTGCAGAAACTTTTGCAAGGCTATAACATTCAGTGGTATTGGCTTCAATATGTTATAGTTGATGGAAGAAAAATCATGGCTGTAATGAGGTGATGGGACAGTTCAGGACTAAGATCTTCAACTCAGTCATTCTGTTTACAAACTGCATTATACATCAGCAAGCACTCTGTCTGAAAGATTTAGATATTCCCTGCATACTGAAATCAATTGTTTCTGCAGTGAACTTTATTCAGGTCATCCAGTTCCAAACTGTTCTTGAAGATATTGATTCTGAATTCTGTGACATGCCTTCTCATATAGCAGTGAGGTAGCTCAGCTGTGGTAATGTTCTTTATCATTTTTATAAGCTCCAAAGAGAAGTAGATTTTTTTTTTTTTTTTTTCTCACTGGAAAAGAAAGCTGATCCACTTTTGTCTTATCCTATCTGGCTGTCAAAGTTGTCATTTTTGTTGACATCACGTCTCACATGAATAAAACTTGAATTAAACTTGAAACTCCTTGGAAAGAATAACCTTATCTGTGATCTCTATAGAACCATCGAGGGATTTTGGTGAAAGCTATTGTTGTTTGAAGATCAACTGGAAGAAAGAAATTTCTCATTTTCGGTGTTTCATAAAGTTTTGCACTGGAATGTCAACCTTGAGTTTCCAAAGAAGATTATTCATGACTTAAATAAGCATTTTTTGGAGAGATTTTAAGATCTCAAAAGAATTGAGTGACATTCTTCTGTTTCTGAATCTGTTTGATAGTAACCTTGATGATGCGCCAGTTGAACTACGGTTGTAATGCATTGATTTCCAAGCAAGTGACTTTTTGAAAGAGAAGCACCACAGACAAGGAAAACTTCTTGAATTTTAATTGCTGCTTACCTAACGATGAATTTCAAAGTTGAAGAAATTTGGCTTAGGTCTGGTCTGGTCTGACATCAGTGTTTGGAGCAACTTATGTCTGTGAGCAAAAGTCAGCACATGTAACAAGGTTGACTGATAAACATTTGAAATGATCAACACCAGTTTCACAAATCTCGCTAATTTTTTGTGCTGCTTAATTTGTGAGATTTGTATACACTGGGTGTGATATAACTATTGCTAATGTCACCTTGGATAAATTTTTGGTAAATAAATGTTTGTTGTCTTCATTTTTTTGTGTATTTAGTGCATTGTATTGAACAAAATGGTTATCCATACGCCACTCGTCATTCTCTCAGTTATCTGACCCTCTGTCTAAAAAGTTTAGTGACCCCCCCCATTCTTAATGAATTGTCAAACATCTGAATACTTCAAAGCTTTTATATAATACAAGATTTTATAATTTAAGCAACTAAATTGTAGAAGTAAAGAAAATGTTGATTATGTGACTCTATTTTTTTTTTCTTTTGTCCTTAGGTTCGACATTGTCCTTTGATGAAGGCAGTGATGATAGTTTTCATTCAGTCTCAAGTATTCAGTCATTGCTTTGGTAAGATTATTTTACGTGCCTTGACTTGGTTATTTCTATGTTTTGTAAGCGTTTTTCAAAATTGGGAAAGAGAATAAACAAGAACATACAAATAACATCCGTTTAGATGTGCAGTTTGCTCTTATTTATTGGTGTCTGCTCATCTTCATATTTTCCTTTCGTTCATGTTGCTAAACAATTCAGAACAAATTAAAGATGTTTTGAAGAAAATCAATAGATTCTCTTTCGTTAAGGATAGAATGGATGAGAAATAAGTTATTTATAAATACAGTGACACCTGAACATGAAAAGTTTGATAATCAAAAACCATTAAACTTTATATCAACAGAAACTTTAATAGATCTGAAACAACAGATAACTCGATAAAAATATTTTTTTAATGTTGTAAGCTAAGAGTTCCAATTCATCCTTTTATATGTACACACACACACACACACACACATCAAGTACATAGCCTACTAATGAAAAAAGCATTTTGTACAACAAATATTTTTCAACATAATCTCCTCCTTTGTTAGTACACTTAATCCAGTGAGGAATATTAATCACATAAATTGACCATTATTCAGTGAAAATTTAAAATCCAAATTCAACAAATGATTATGTTTGGTTTCTTTGTTCATACACAGTGGATGAATACATAAATACAGATTATGTTTAATATCAACTGGTCGTTTTATTATGTCTTCTGCCGAATACGAGTGTAGGTGTCTTAAGGGTTAATAGTATAAAGAATGTAATTGGCAAACTGAATTCAAACTCTAACTAGAAAAGTTTGCATCCAGACACTAATGTTCTTCAAAAAGGCATGAATCCACTTCTCTCTTCTTGCTATGGGTAAAATAAAAAAAATGTTGGCGCTCTTGAGCATTGCAAGGTAATGAATCTTAGGTGTTGGATAATAGGTAGTCAGTTTATTCCTTGCTGTCAGCGTCATGCAATGCAGAGAGGAGATTACAACTACCAATTAATCTCTCTTGCTTTCAAAAGTTATATGAAATGAAATTATTTGGTATGGCAATAATTTAATGTGTCATCGAAAACGTCCACTGTTAATAAGTCTCAAGAGAGAAAATAAAAGATAAAGCGAATGAAATACAAAGGCAAACAGTCCTGTGGCTAATGGGAACAGATCTTCAATAGCTTAACGTTTGTAATTACTTATTTCTGCTTGTTAAAGAAAAGGAAAAAAATACAGAATCAAATAGAAAAATAAAATAAATAAAAATACAGGGTGTCCATTACGTCCCAGTACCATTACAAGTATTTATTGCTTAGAAGCCATATGACACAGAGTATTACGATTTTTTTTTTTTTTTTTTTTGTAAAATGTACATCTTTCAAGTTTATATTCACAGCTTTCATTTTCTACAATTAGGACACTTGTGGATGTACATTTCCCTGGAAGATGGATTGGCCATGACAGACCAATCGCATGGCCACCTTGCTTTTCTGATCTTTCCCCTTTTGGGTTTTTTTTCCCCTTTGATGGTACATTAAGGATCATGTCTATCAGACTCCTGTTCATGACTTTGCCACACTTCGTAGATGCATTATTGAAGTTGTCCAAACAGTTGACCTTGATATGCTGCATTGCGTATGGAAGAAGATGGAATATCATTTTGACATTGTGAGGGCAACTAGTGATGCATATGTGAAATGTAATCAATGAAAATTGTGAATGTGAATGTAAAGATGGACAACATTTTACAAAAACTGCAATACAATCATATGGCTTCTGAGCAATAAATACTTGTAGAGGTACTGGGACTTTATGGGCACCCTGTATTGTTACTTATTCTCTTGATTTTCTCCTATCTGGCCTTTATTTATTACTAAGGCCACACTTTTGATTCTATATTGTCCGAACCTGTTGAACCCACAATACCAGTTTATTGGTACAATAACCAAATTCTAATTATTAAAGTACCAGTAAACCACTAAGAACGGGTAAATGACTTTAAATACTGTATTCATTGTCATACTGTTATCTGCCATAAGGAATTAAGTAAATCAAATGACTTCATCATTTGTTTAATTATTTCTACAAATAATGAAAAATATTTTGTATCCATACAAATATGGGTCAAAATGCTGATTAAGTTCTGTCAGATGTGGATATTGGCACCATTCTTTTTCTTCTTTGTGCCCTGTCCCTTCAGGACGTAGACGATCATGGCCCTCCACGTCTCCCTATCCCTTGTGGCCCTTAGTATATTTGTTCCTGTTACTCCTGGCAACCCCCGTTCTGTCATCCACCCGACCAGGCCCTGCAAATATGTTATCCGCTGCCTTCCTCTGTCTCTCTTCCCTCTACCTGGCCAGTCAGTATCAGGTTCTCCAAGCTCCCCTTCCTCATTGTGTGTCCCAGGAACTTCAGTTGTCTCTTCCTGATGTTCGGTATTAATTTCCTTTGAGGCTATGTTGTTCACTGAGGTCACCATCGCTTCCTTTAGTGAATTCCATTTTGAGTGCCCTTTTCCAATTTGTTCTTCATATTTCTTTCTCACGCTGTCATTGTAGTCTTTCTGCAGGGTGAGGTCATTCACGAGCATGTCATATTGCAGCCTTGGTAATGTGCTGGGTTTCTTTAGTCTTTGGAGTTTCACCCTTAGTTTGCAAATGACTGGGACGTGGTCGCTTCCGCAGTCATCACCTGGATATATTTTGCATTGGGCCACTGCGTTCCTGAATCTCTTGTTTATAGTTATGTAGTCTATTTGGTTCTTCATGTCTCCTCCTGGGCTTCTCCATGTCCATAGTTGTCGTGGGTGCTCTTGAAACCAAGTGTTAGTAATTACCTGGTCATTGGCTGAGCACCATTGGACCCATTTTTCTCCTCGTTCGTTGCGGTCTCCTAGTCCAAAGGGGCTGGTCGTGTTTCCTTCCCTATCTTTACCTACCTTGGCATTCAATTCCCCCATTATAATCCTAATTTCTTGGCTTTTGCATTGGGCCTTGGCACTGTCCAGTACTGAATAGAATGTTTCTATTTCGTCCTCTGAACTTTGAGTTGTCGGCGCATACACTACTATAATAGCTATATTGAAGGGCCTTCCCCGCAGTTTAACCAAGAGGACTCTCTCTGAAAGCTGAGAGTATCCAAGAACGCATTCCTTTACTTCTTTGTTTAGAATTAAATCGACCCCTTTTTCATTCTTTTTGCCTCCTGCATAAATTATTCCTGTGGGTGTCGCTGCTGATATCTCCATTATTAGGCCATCTGGTTTCGCATATGCCTAGGATGTTGATCTTCAGTCTGTTCATCTCCTGCATAACATTCTCTAGTTGTCCACAGTTGAGTGTCCTGACGTGTCATGTCCCGAAAGTAATTTTGTCTTTGATGCGCACAGTCGCAGGGTAATGGTCCAGAGACACCTGTTGCTCATGTCGCTCTTTCACGGGCGAGGGACAAATTTTGGAGCAAAATGTCCCCTTTATGCAGTCGCCGGATGACGGTCAGGTGGCACCTGTTGCCCATGCCGGTCCTTACCAAGCGAGGAGTTATTTCCTTGTGAAGCAACCCCCTTCACGCTGTTGGCTTTAATACATTTTTCGTAAGTAACCATGATTGAGTGTTGCCTTCTCCACGGTGATTTATTGAGACACCACCTCTAGTTAGCTGGCTGTTGACTCCTTGAGAGTTCTTCCACCCTTTGTAGGTTTGCAAATGTTTTTTTTTTTTTTTTTTTACCTACAGGAATGCTAACATCCCAACTAAAAAAAAAAAAAAAAAAGCCACTCTGAAATAAAATATATATGTAATACAATATACACAGCAATTTCTTTAACTAGTCTAAATTATACGGCCTGTCTGCAGTAGATACGATCCGCATACATTACCTGTAGTCTGAAGAATGAAGTTGCGCTTTTTGCAGAGTCATCTTTTGGCTGGCTTGAGTCACTCCAGCAGATCTTTATACTGCCACGCAACTGGTCGGAACACGTGTGGGTTTTGTTGTTTTTTTTCTTTTTTTTTTTTTTTCTTTTTTTTTTTGGTATAGTGATTGGGACGAGAGACAATATATAATTTTTTAAAGGGAGAGATGAAAAAATAAAATTCCAGTAACGCCTATTGGCGTTTGAAGTAGAGTATTCTATTTGAAGACGACGTGTTACTACAGGAACATTGAAATTTAACAACGTTGTAATAGTTTAGTGGCAATTTCCCGACAGTAAGGCATAACTGGAACTGTACTCTCGTACGCAAATTTTACCTTCCACATGTAAACTATCTGCCTAAAATTACCTGTGTTTCAAGTATAGAATAATCCTAAACTACTGTAACTGAATTAAATAAAAAAGAGTTACTAAGTTTTAACTTAGTATAAGTCAAAGCGAACCTTCAAAAACCAAATCAATTTGACACAATCTAGTTCAAGTACCTTACGAGAAAGACTGGCAAAGTACTTAAGTTAGTAACGGAAATAAATCAAAAGTAAAAGACCAAAAAGTAGAGTAAAATAAAATAAGTTAGTAGAGAAATAGGCTGAAATTCGACTATGCTTACCGTGTCCAGAGAACAACTGAAAAAAGTTGAGAAAATTTTGCCGGACATTCTACAGAAATCCAAATTTAAGCTCTCTTTTTTTTTTTTTTCCAGACATTTTGGCATGCTACCTGCCGCTAAGTGAGTTAGAAAGAGAGTGGGGGATCATGCAGCGACTGTCCAGCGAGGGAGGAATGGTCGCTGTTCAAATAGTAACGGTGCTTGAAAAAAAAAATTCTTTCATAGTAGGCCATCGCTAACAAAATTAAATACATCCTCATATCATGTATATCAAAGCAAACCTTCAAAAACCAAATCAATTTGGCTTTGCCAGCCTTTCTCGTAGGGTACTTGAACTAGATTGTGTCAAATTGATTGGCATCATTATCTTTGTGTAAAATGATTAACTACAAAAAAGAATAACAGTCTAACCTGAAAGTAGAATAAGGCTGTTCATATGAGCAATTTTGTACTGACTATTTGCTGCTTTTCACTGTTGACTAGAATCCTGAACATTAAACCAAAAATTTTCAGTGTATTGGCAAGTGGTTAAATCTTGTGGTTCAACAAGTTAAAGGTTAACTGATAAGACCAGCTGAACCATCAAGCCATTCACTCTAGAGCCACACACTTTAAAGTTTCAAAGCTGCAGTCTCATCTTCCCATTCATAATTATCAGTGCAGTTGATATTTCTCTACTGTTCAGATATTTTGATTTATTAGAAAATGTCTTGTGAGTTTCTGGAAATTATTTACAAGTTTGTTTTGTTTTGTATTTTCGTGTGTGTTTGTATTTTCGTGCGTGTTTGTATTTTCGTGCGTGTTTGTATTTTCGTGCGTGTTTGTATTTTCGTGCGTGTTTGTATTTTCGTGCGTGTTTGTATTTTCGTGCGTGTTTGTATTTTCGTGCGTGTTTGTATTTTCGTGCGTGTTTGTATTTTCGTGCGTGTTTGTATTTTCGTGCGTGTTTGTATTTTCGTGCGTGTTTGTATTTTCGTGCGTGTTTGTATTTTCGTGCGTGCTTTTGTTTCATGTGTTTCTTGCTATGTGTGTGCGTGTGTTTTTTTTTGTTTTTGTGCGTGTTTTTTGTTTTGTGCGTGTTTTTTGTTTTGTGTGTGGTTTTTTGTTTTGTGTGTTTTTTGTGTGTAGTGTTTTGTTTTGTGTGTTTTTTGTGTGTGTGGTTTTGTGCATGTGTGTTTTGTGTCTGTGCACTTGTTTCATGTGTTTCTTGCTTCGTGTGTGATTTTTTTTCTCTTGTTTTGTTTTGTGCGTGTTTTTTCTCTTGTTTTGTTTTGTGCATTTTTTCTTTTGTGTGTGTGTGTTTTTATGTTTGCGTGTTTTGTTGCATTTTTGTTTTCCTCTTCTCAACATTAATTTTTTTATGCTTTCTCTTTACTTTCAAGTTGATCCCATATTGATAACATTGAACAACAATCTTCATTTTTTATTGCTACTTGCCAGTCATATTGTTAGGAATTTTCTCTTTTTCAGGCCAAAGTCATGTTTATGGAAGAAACCATGTAGAATTTTAGCCAATCTTCTTCACAGTAAAGAACATGAACAACAAGGTAAATAAATGTCAAACATGACATTTTTCTTTTACGGAAAGAATTGAGATAATTTATAAAGGAAAAACTTATTTTTTCTTCAATGATTCATGTTTATCATGAATTACGTAGTTTATCATCATTTCCAACATTATAACTACTAAGTCTTTGAACAAAAAATATGAGCCAACAATTTTGTAAAATGTTTTATGTGCAATGTCAATGAAAAAAAAATTTTGTTTTTGACATATTCAAAAATCTTTGCTGAATTTATCTTCTCATTTAGTGCAAAATATTGAAAGAAATTAAATGTCCTCCCACCATTTTATGAAGTACATTTAATTCTATTACTGTCATAAAATAATCTAGCATGGTATGTTTAATAAATGGTTCTAATAAATCCCTGAGCCAGGTGATAATGGAATGAATTGGTCAAGTCTATAATAGGTCTTATTGGGGAGAAGGGTTTCTTAATTTTATGCACTTCAAATATAGAAACATGTTGGAATCAGTCCTGTTTTATAAAAGAAATAAAATGGATAGAAATAAAAGATAAAACACTTATTGCAATTAAAACATGAGAATCTTATTGGCAGTAATTTTTTTTTTTTAATTATTTCACCCTGAGCAAGACAGAAACGCCACTGATGTGCAGGGGGTTACATAAATGTAAAAAGATTAATTAGAAAAGAGTGAGGAGTACAAGCTAGTTAGAAAGGAACAATAGAAAGCTGAGAAAGCAGGTGCAATGACAGATACATAGGCGGAGAGAAAGTGAAGGTTATACAGGGGAGGAGAGAGAGCTAGAGGCCAGTGGTTAATAGATGAGTATTAACTTTGCATTTAAATTTCTGGAGGTTGTAGCCGTCAGGAAAGCAAGAATACGGGAGTGAGTTCCACAGGCGGGAAGTGCGAGAGAGGAAGCTACAGGAGTAGAATTGTCGTCTGCATTTGGCTAACCTGACTGTGAATGGGTGGGACCCAGTTGCCAGTCTGGTTGCACGAGTAAACACCTGTTGAGGAGGCACCAGTGAGTTAAGTTCATCCGAGCAGAAGCCATGAAAGTATTTATAGAAGAGACAGAGGGAGGCCACATTTCGACGATGGGAAAGTGGCTGCAGTCGAGTCGCCAGATCAGTACCAATCACATTACAGACTCTCCTTTGGAGCTTGTCAAGAACACTGAGGAGAACGGCAGGGGCACCTGACCATAAATGGCAGCAGTATTCCATGCACGGACGGATGGTTGACTTGTATATATGCAGGATGGATTCAGGTGGAAAAAACATCCTGGATCGACATAGTGACCCAATCTTCTTAGCAGTAGATTTTGCTATGGATTCAATATAGTGGTTCAAAAAAGTGTAGTTTTTATCATTTCTATCCATTTTATCTCTTTTATAAACTTTTGTTTATCACTAAATATATTTAATAATCTTTGATGGCAACCATTTCCTGTCATTATTACTTCATATTTCCTTGGTCTGGTTTTGATATCACAAAATGTAAGGTGAGATATGTCTCTCATATATATGGGTGCACCAAATTTTGTGCATGTTTATATGTATCATTGTATTATCGTATGCATTATTGTATGTATAAGGGGGCACCTAGGTATAAGTATTTCGCATATATAAGAATGGATTTAATTATGTATACGTTTTTCCGATCATTCTACTCATAGGTGTACAGGTTAGTATCAACAATCCGAATGAGGTAGACCAGTATGTATAGATATAGAAGAGTAAGGTTTATTAAGATGTATGAAAAGAAAATATATCATCTCATTTGGAAATTAAATGTACACAGATGTACATTATCTTTATGCATAGAGATAAAAAAAATTTCATATGTACTTATATAATTATAGTTGTGTTTGCATATACATATGCATGTAGGCGATGTGTAGACATATATACGTAAATCCACTGGATGTATAGAAGTAAGAAAATATTGGCGTAATTTGGAAATATGTGTGTGAATTACTAACAATTATATATATAAAACGCTACTTATATGCGCGGAAATCCCATTTTTATAAGATGTATATGTATGAGTAGACGATCACCAGGATCGGTAAGTAAATACGAGAACGTGTAAAGCGGTAAATATATGTAGGCATGAACAAAGTCACATTTGTAAGTATATGTGGGAATGTACACATATGTATATATGGATATAAGTTAGTATAAATGGATATGTTAGTTTTATGGGGTCAAACAAACACCTGCGTCCAAAGATTTAGAAATTCCTTTACAGGTCAAACTCTTCACGACAGCCCAGGTAATCCCACACAGATCTGACGCCAATACCTTTTTCTTTTCCTTTTCTTTCTTCTTATTTTTATTCTTTTTTATTTTTATCTTTTTCTTCAGTTAAAGAAAATGCTTATTCCGGCAAAATTTCTAGTATTAAATGGAAGTTATATTGTAAGGTCTGATGAAATGAGCTAATTAGCTCATAGAAATGAACTCTAGTTTATAACCACTTGAAATGACATGTTTTCCTTTATAAATATAATTTGCTCTGGATAACATTCATTGAGCTCTCTATATAGATATAACACTTAATATTATATATTATATTAAGTTAATCTTGTTGGCTTATCCTCACTGTTTAAGGACTGGACATATATGGATTTTGATACTTGCTAAATGTAATAAAATTATTCGGCAGACCTTGAAGGAGACTGCCACCACGTTTTAAAATTTTTTTTTTTTTTTAGTGCAATCTTTTCCGATTGGCAAAGAAAATTTGTCAAAATTTTAATATTTTGACAATTTTAGGGGGTGCTCAGTTTTTCATACAACATTATAGTAAATCAGTCCTCCATTTTAAAACCACTCGCCGGTACGATATTACCACCACCTGTAAATTGGTCGATTATCAATTTTTTTTATTTTTTTCTAACTTTCCAATTGACAAAATATTTGTAAAAATTTCAACATTTAAACAATTTTAGGAGGGGGGGGGGCTCAGTTTTTCATACAACCTTATAGTAAATCGATCCTGTGCAATTAACTTTTTTGCTTGCACATATTCTACTGAATCCTTTGCAAAATTTTTGAATAAAGACATTTTTGGAGTTTCCGACGAAGATGCCATCGTAAGAACTAAAGAAAACTTGAAAAAGACAAAAACAAGAGCAACAACAACTCGTCCCAAAAAAAACAAAGCAAAGCGACCCCCAATGCAAGTGGTTCCAAAATGGAGGATCGATTTACTATAACGTTGTATGAGAAAGTGAGCCCCCCACTTGTTTAAATATTGAAATAATTTCAATTTTTTTTATAATCGGAAACTTTATGTAATAATTGATAAGACTGCTGAAAAAAGTAAAAAAAGAAAAAAAAATGAAAAACAACAATTTTAAAGGTGGTGGTTGTCTCCTTCAGGTCCGCCAATTATTCATTTAATACCTTATCTAATTTTATATTGCCTTTCTTTTCAGCCCAGAGTTTAATGCACATTTTGCAGCAGTACCAAAATCTAAACCAATTGGTGGCCAGTATTTTGTCTGGCCGTCCTGTTGTGGTTATTGGTAAAAGTCAGTCTGAAGAGAAAGTGAAGACTATTATTGATGCCTTTTCCCTGTTTCTTCCTGGAAATATCAGGTACAAAATAGCTAAAGAGGGTGTTGCTTATTTTATTCCACTTTAAAACACATTTTCACCTATATTCATTAAATCAAAGTGTGCCCTGCCAATTAAGTCATGCGAGACTCAAATACTTCAGCAATCTACATCTCTTGCTTGGAACCTTTCAGAATCTATATCTGACAACTTTATTTTTGTACCCAAAAAGTAAATTCTTTTTTTAATGACATTATTTTTTATTATTAATAATTCGGTGTTTACTTTTCTTGTTATAAATAAAAATAGCAAACAAAGTAAACACTGCTCCAAAGAGAGCAATGAAAAATAAATTTTGGTAAAAATTTTTTTCAACTTATGAAAAGTGCATATATGTATTAGTTTCGTTAAAGGTCATTTTTTGTGTTGAACAACTTGTTTTATCTTCGTATTTAAATTATGAAAAGGAATAAAATTTGTCACTTTGGCTGCAGCAGATGATTTCTGGCATGAAGCTCAGAACTTTTTTTTATTTTAAGATTTTTTTTCTTTGTTAATATTTCCACAAATTTGACCAACTATTAGATTAAAAATTATTTACCATCATTAATTTCTTTCAACTTTATTTTTTGAGTTTTTATTTCAAATTTACTCAAACACAAAACAATTTACAAATTAGAAATAAGTTCCTGATGTGTTTGTTTACTTTGGTAGACTAACAGCTTTAGTGTTACTATAAAATGGAAATCAAAAAAGAAATTAAAATGAAACAAAATTAATATTTAACAAAGCTTCATTTAAAAAAATAAAAATATTATTCCAACTTAGCTGTCCATTATTATTCTCAGAAAAGTGAGATGTTTTTTGGTATAATTGCTGTTGTTAAAAACAGTGTTTCAGCTGATTAATTCTTGAGTCATCGTCAGGTGTATTCTGTAAGGCGAAAAAATCTTTTTTTTAAAGTAATATTTCATTAAGTTGATTCTTATTTTTGTTCTCATTAACTGTAATCTTTCTAAAGTATTACTTTTCTGAATATGTCCTCACCTCTAACCTCGTTAGAATGTGATTCACTTTCTTCAATTAGATCTTACTTTTGAGCCTTGGGCTTTTGATGATATAAAAGCTTCCTCTCAGTCTCTAATACAAGAATGATAAATAATTGAAAAACTGAGTCAGTCTATAATAGAATGTTGATGTAACTTTTCTGTTTATTTTATTTTATTTTTTTGTTGATGAACAAACTTCACAAGTGCTAAAGACTAGTTCAGTCAAAAGAATGAGTGAATAAAAAAAGGGTTCAATTGTCAAAATCACATTGAGTATGTTGACCCTTTCCCAAGTTAAAAATGAATGATTTACTTAAGACTTCATTCATCAAAACAATTTTTTATCTTGGTGTTTCAACTATCTACTGTCTAGCCTTCTTCAGGTGTCTGTTGCATTCAAGAATGTTGACTTTGGTTTGTGAGGTGGGGGAAGTGCATGCCCTTTTTTCTCATAGTTGTTACCCTGTATCTGTGTTTTTGAGATTGTCTTCTATAATATCTATGTTTTAAATCCACTCTATTAAGAAAGAATAATTAAATTGTAATTCTTTACTATCATATTAACTTTGTTTTTAGGGACCACAAAAAGAGAACTGTTCCCTGGTTAAAACGCCCATTACATTTAAAGGACCTATCCAAAATGCAATTGGTGGGTCTCTGTAGGCCATCCAAACGAAGATATTGTGTAATACCATTGTCACTAATGGTAAGTTTTATGTATTGCTTTCTCTTTCAATGCTTCTAGCTGTATTATATATATATATATTCTTCTCAGAAAATAAAATCCTTACTTTTACCTCGATAAAATTCATCAGAGAACAAAAACCATCACTTAAGGTAAGTTTTCCTTTTGTTTTTATTTATATATATATATATATATATATATATATACACACACAGGCACATGATAACTGCAAAGTCATATTCAAGTATTGTCATCGCTTGATCAATCCTACACATGTCTCCCCCTTACATGACACTTCAAGCCACACAGCCAGCAACCAGCAGTGTTTGCCACAAACATTACAGCTGAAAAGACCCATGTCATGTGCTGCTGCTTCCAGGTTAGTGTTATGAATTTTCATATGTCTCTTTATTGCACTACAACATCCACATTTTTAGGCCCATACTCAATGCAACTAATAACACTGTGGTCCATGTGACATTGCTGGTGACTTTTAAGACCTGCCTTGCTTAGACATTTTTTTACCACATTGAAAACTGCAATCGTATTTGAAGCCAACATTGGAAGTTCGAAATGTTTGCCTTTTCTCTTTTCAAATTCAAAGGCTTCTTTTCTCTGATCTTCAAATTCACTCAGACATGCTTTCAAGGAACACCCCCAGCTGCCACAATATAAAGCAACATTTTCTAAATCCTCTAGTGCAATTCATGCATTTATCAGTGATTGCTTCAAGCAAGTATATATATATATATATATATATATATATATATATATATATATATATATATATATGATGAATTCCCAGCCACCAAAGCAAGAAGTTTTACTCAAAAAATGTTTGATCAAATTTTTGGAATTGAGTCAGATATTTTTTAACACCCCTTTTTATTATAATGTTTAGGATTATGAACTCTCATGACAACACATATAGAGGTTGATATATTGCTCGATGTAACCAATCAATCAACTCATGACAACAGAATCATTTTTTTTTTTTTTTTTTTTTTAAAGACAAAGTGAAGGGTCTCCTCCATTTTTGAAAAATATTTTAAAAATTGAAAGTTAACTGCTATTAAGAAAATGCAAACTTCTTGTTTTGAGATGTCTATGCAATTTTTATAAACATCTCAAATATTTATTTTGTGTTATAATGAAATAGGAAAGATTATGTTTAACTTTTATTTTCTAATTCTGCCTTCAGAGCTATGTCAGTATTTTGGATATTGAGCAAAGGTTGGTGGTGGCCCCACATTATCAGGTAAGATTGCTTTCCAATTTGCTTCTAATATGCACACACACATACACCTGCAAGAAAAATGTGATCATTAAGTTCACTGCACCTTAAAATCTGACCATTTACTGGTGACTATACCTGGATATTTTGGTTAAAATTCTGGAACTGCCTGTGTCACAGAACAAATTAACAGCAAATGGCCATTACAAAGTTGCTCATATTATTCTACTTCCATGTTAAACTGTGTAATTCTTTTTGGCATGCCAATTCATTGAACAGATAGTCATTTTTACATAATGTTAACAATGGTAATACCCACGTCTGAGAGAATTAAATTTATTGTTGCTATTAAGTTACAAATGGAATAAACATCTGTTTTTAATTAAGTTATGATGAAACAGCAGAACTGGTGTTTATGAGAATGTGTGTGTGTAGGTTGTGATGTCATTGACAAGAGGGCTGATGAAATCTATGACTGTTTGAAAGAGCTCAATTGTGAAAGTGCTTGTGGAAAATGGCTGGTGGAGAAAACAGCCTGTTTGAACAGTTTCTACAGAAACTTTACACTGGCATAGTACAAACTTAGTGCTTGGAAAATGACCATACATTCTTTCATTTTGATTTGTTATTAATTTTGATTCTGCTTCTCTTTTAGGGAAAAATTGTGAATTCAATGCTCAGACAGCTTCAACAATTTCAAAACAGTCCAAATGTCTACTTGTCATACATACACAGGTAAGATTGAACTTTAAATTGTCATTTCAGAAAAGAAAAACAAACAGTTCTTTGTAAAATTCAGACCATCAGATGTTTATTGTAAATCAGGAAGGTCACCTACCATTTAGGATTTATGGAACAATGTGTTAAGGAGAAAATGGCTTTAATTATAAATCTGTATGTCTTCCTTAAACACTCTAAATATATAACATTAAAATGTTCAGTATTGAATGATTTAAGGATAAAAAAGGAGGGGTTAGATGAGACCAAAAATGTTGTATTGCTGCCATATCTGGGCTGGAGCTGCTCAATCTTCCCTTTTCAACCTTGACACATTCTTGTTAAAAAATGACATTTTCCATCCTACAGCCTCCACCTTCCTCAGAGATGCAATTTTGCAATACTGTTGATACTTTCATGGCAAATGTTCAGACAGACTCCATTCTTTAGTGCCACCAGCTCATACCTTTACAGTGAAGACCTGTGTTGCAGACGTTAGACCCTTTTGCCAGACACACATGTATGAAAACCCCTCTCAGAGGCAATAACCCCTTTTCAGCTTTCGGGCATAGCTGGAGTGGGGGGGGACTGAGAACATGCATGCTATGAACCTGAAGAGGCTAGTTCTCTTTTACAGCAGGCTAGGCTGAGATCAGGATAGGACAGAACACAAAAATGTGAGCATTCTATGTTATAGATGCACATGGCTTGGACTATGCACATCACTCGCTAATTCCCAGTAAAGTAACTTCAACTTTTTCTTTCATTCTTTACAAAGACTCTTCATTAAAATTGTTTCTAAAAGTGTGTTCCCTGATAGAATAAATATTTATTTCTATCTCATTTTGTTTCACTCGTGTTTGTCTATTTCTTTTCAACCAACCCCCTAACCACTAACCTAGTAACAGTTTGATGACCACAAGATTGTCTGTGGGGTTTCTTTACTCTGAGTTAATGTTGCACCTGTCTTGCTATGTCCACAGGGTTGAATCACCCCCACTCTCATTTTGGTAAGAAGGATGTTCCACTTGAAAAAAAAATCCTTCTCATGCACTTGCTACCTTGTGGAACAGGCTTGTGTGTGGATGCTTTACCAAGCACTACAATCTTTTAACCCCTTCAAGTCTATGCTCCCGCCCTGTTAGCAGAGCATCAGAATACGCCAACTGCCTCCCTGCAGAGAGTAAAAGTCTCTCAATGGGGCCACCTGTTGGCCATGGGTGGCGACCCATGTCATCTGGGGACGGGATCCTGGTGATTGAGCAGGTCATGGTTCTGCAACACATCAACTTCGACCCTTACCTGGGCTAGACGGGCAGTCAGAGAGGCCCGATCTGATCAACTGGCTGGTCAGGTCAAGCCCTAACATCTACTCCCAAACATACCCTCCAAAAACATTTTCTACCAAGACTGATGTATCCTACCATACATATTTCCCCCCCCCCCCCCCCAAAAAAAAAAAACTACCAGACCATGGAAAGTTATATATAAGAAAACTACCACCAGCTTTCTATGAATAGATGTTAGAAGGCGCTGGCTAAGGGTCAATTGGCAGTGCAAGATACATAGGTCTGGACATGGCTGCAAGCCATCCAGCTATGCACCTACATTATGGGGTGGTGCACAGAGGGAGGAGACAGGTGCTCTGGGTCTCTCGTGCCGTCGAATATATTGGAGGGGAAGTCCCTGATCAGTCAGGGCGAATGGGTTTCCTCCCTGACAGATCTCGTTCGTGGGCTCCAGCCTGGTTTGATGAGTGGGGATAACCCTCCAATGAATAATATATTATATAGTATGTCTAATAAATATTCCAAACGTCCCCATATAGAATCTCCATCAGACTCAGAAAGTGAGTTTATTATTACAAAACATTTTCCTCAGTTTATTGTTTTGGAGTCGTTAGAAGAAAAACAATTAACAAAGATATCTCCATTTGTCATTTAAAAAGTACTTTCTGGTGCTATAGTACCAAAGATGGTGAAGAAACTTAAAAATGGTACGCTACTTGTCCAAGTAGAGAAAAAATCATATTCTGATACACTTTTAAAAATGAAAACCTTTTCAGAAACAAAGATAAAAGCATATCCACACAACACACTGAACAAATCTAGAGGGGTAGTCAGAAGAACTGAGCTTTCACTCTGCACTATCGAAGAAATCAAGACTCAGCTAAAAACACAAGGTGTGATAGACGTATGATGCATTCAAATTAGAAAAGGAACAGATATCATCAAAACAAACACATATATATTCACTTTCAAAGTCCCGAAGGAATTAAAAATAGGATTTACAATTGAAAAGTTCAACCAGTACATCCCAAACCCTCTACGGTGCTTCAATTGTCAACTTTTTGGACACCATAAAGACAGGTGCACGAGACTTCCGACATGCAGAAGATGTGGAGAAAGAGACTCTGACCACCATGGGCAAGAATGTAACAAAAAAGCAAAATGTGTTGTCTTGAAGATCACCCATCAGACTCCAAACAATCTATAATCTGGAAAAAAGAAAGAGATCAACACTATCAAGTTTACACGTAATATATCCTTCTCTGAAGCTAGAAAGATAGTCGAAACAACTGGCTTATTCCCCACTAAATCATATGCATCAGTTACTAAACCAAAACCAAACAACTTTGAAAAACAAGAATGCCATTCTTGCAAACTCCTACTCAGTAAATTATCAAAACTTACACCAGAAACACTCCCTGCTTTCTTGATAGAAATTAATCCCTCACTGAATATGACAATAACACTGAACATTCAAGCATGGAAAAACCATCAACATCAAATACCTCTATGGTGGAATAAAAACCTCTTCTCCAGAGGGAAACTATCCAAAAAAAATCGACTTTACGGAAGGAATCTAAGTCCCCTCCTCCAAAGAAAGTCACTACTACTCAGGAGCAGACTGTACAGAGATCTTCTTCTAAACAAAGAACTGTAGTGGAGAAAAACACCCCAAAAAAAACCAATGCACATCTGTAGATTCAGAAGACATGGAAATGGAGAGTATCCCTCCTGTAGAAAATAACCATTTCAATACTCATAAAGATAAACGGAAATCAAATACATAAAATTTAACCATGGCCAGCAAAATAATTCAATGGAATTGCAGAGGTATAAAAGCCAATCTGAACGAACTTCTACTAATATCCAGTCTATGTCCTTTAATAATATGTTTACAAGAAACTTTTTTAAAACCGTCTGAAAGCATTAAACTCCGCAACTTCTCTGAATACAACCACATTGTAAATAACCCAAGTAGAGCTTCCGGAGGAACATCCATTCTTATCAATAACAAAATAGCACAAAGCCAGATAAATTTACAAACTAATTTACAGGCAATTGCCGTTACAACCACTTTACATCGGACTGTCACAGTTTGCTCCATTTATCTACCTCCAAATGACCCTATAGACAAAATAGAAAATCTTATTAACCAACTACCTCGTCCCTTCCTACTATTAGGTGACTTTAACAGTCACAACACTAGCTGGAGATGCTCAGACACAAACAGAAGAGGAATCATAATAGAAAATGTTATCAACAATAACAACCTATGTATATATAATAATAAGAAACCAACTTTTATTCACTCTGCTACAAACACATTCTCAGCAATTGATCTTTCTATAAGTGATCCAAGTATCTTTATGGATTAGGACTGGACTGTTCATGAGGATACATGTGGAAGTGACCACTTCCCAATAACATTAGAACATACTAGCCCTGAAATAATATCAAAAATACCTCACTGGAATCTAAAAAAAAGCCAACTGGAATAAATTCAAACAATTATGCAAATATAAACTCCTACATGAGAAAGACCCGATCACTCATTTTACAGATACTATTATTTCTATTGCTGAGGAATGTATCCCTAAAACAACTTCAACTAAATATAACCGGCCTTGGTTTAATGATGATTGTAAAAAAGCTATCAGGCTACAGCATGCTGCATTAAGAAAATTCAACCCCCAACACACTGCTCAGAATTTAAACCATTTTAAAATATGCAGGGCTAAAGCACGCCGAATAATAAAAGAAGCCAAACGGGAGTCATGGAAGAGCTTTGTTTCCAAAATTAATAACACCAAAAGTAAAACTATATGGAATATGGTGCGGAAAATTTCAGGAAAAAACATCAGTCCCCACCTCAAGCACCTCTGTATAAACAACAACAAAATAACCCAAGAAAAAAAAAGGACATAGCCAACCTGCTTGCAGATTCTCTTGCAAATAACTCGTCATCCAAAAATCACAGTAAAAAATTCCAGACTATTAAACAGGAATCAGAAAAAATCAAGCTGAACTTTAAAAGTAATAATGAAGAAAAGTATAATAAACCTTTTTCTTTTAATGAACTGAAGGATTCATTAAAGAAGGCCAATAACACAGCTGAGGGACCAAATGAGATATTGTATGAGTTCTTAAAACAACTACCTGATCAATCATTGAAGTATTTACTATCTATTTTTAACGACATCTGGATCAGTGGTAATATACCTGCCATATGGAAACAAGCCATAGTCATTCCTGTAGTAAAACCAGGAAAAGATGCATCTGACCCCTCCAATTACTGCCCCATAGTACTAACAAGCTGTGTATGTAAGACTCTTGAAAGAATGGTTAATAACAGATTAGTTTGGTTTTTTAAAATCGATAAAACAATAACCAATCTTCAATGCGGTTTCCAAAAACAGCGGAGTACTATGGATCATTTAATAAGACTGGAAACTTTTATTAGGAATGCCTTTAACCCCAAAAAACATATTACTGCTATTTTCTTTGACTTGGAAAAGGCATGCGATACCACGTGGAGATATGGTATTATGAAAAATCTCAAAGAAGCTGGACTGATGGGAAGACTACCTATTTTCATCAATAACTTTTTAAACAACAGATTATTTAATGTCCATGTAGGAGCATGCCTCTTGGACCCCAAGGAACAGGAAATGGGAGTCCCACAGGGGAGTATTTTATCTGTAACATTATTTAACTTAAAAATCAATGATATTGTTGGATGTATAAACCCAGGTGTGGATTGCTCACTGTATGTCGATGATTTTTTAATCTGCTACAGCTCAAGGTATATCCACATAATTGAGCGGCAGCTTCAACAATGCATTGACAAAATAAAAAAATGGTCAACCAAGAATGGATTTAAGTTCTCCACTAACAAAACAAAATGCATGCACTTTTGCCAGCTTAGAAAATTACATCCAGATCCTCTGTTAAAACTGGACAGGACTCAGATTCCCATTGTAGACCAACATAAATTTTTAGGACTAATACTGGATAAAAAAACTCACCTTTATTCCACACATCAAACACTTAAAAAATAAATGTAACAAAGCTATCCAGCTGATGCAAGTTATTGCCCACACAGATTGGGGAGCTGATAGACAAACCTTATGTAGATAGATCATTAGTGCGATCAAAATTGGACTATAGCTGCTACATATATGGCGCCACCAGAATGTCATATACAAAGTCATTAGACACTGTTCATCATCAGGGGCTTAAACTGGCCTTGGGAGCCTTTCGAACTTCTCCCATTGATTGTCTATATGCAGAAGCCAATGAACCGCCATTATCAATTCGTCGCAACAAACTAGCTTTACAATATTTGACCAAAATCCTCTCTTGCCCATCCAATCCTGCCTACGACTGTATTGTAAACCCATTATATCACCCTCTCTATGATAGGAAAAAGAAAACAATTAAAATATTTGGCCTAAGGATGAAAGAAATCATCAGAGAATCCAATATAAACCTGGAACGAATCCACGAATCACTCATTTCAGAAAGCCCTCCATGGGAAATCATCCAACCAACAGTACTGCTAAATCTCACCAAATTCCCTAAATCAAAGACCAACCCTACTGATTTCTACGAAGAACTGAACAAGATTGTCGATAGTTTCCCTTCCTATAAACATGTATACACAGATGGATCGAAAGAAGGTGAGAAATGTGGATGCTGTAACCTACTAGATAATGTCACAAAAAAGACGTCTACCCGATGGAGCATCAATTTTTAGTGGTGAAGCCACAGCTGTATGAGCTGGCACTTGATCTAATCACTGACAATGTAAGTGACAGCTTCGTTATATTCTCTGATTCACTCTCTGTACTATTGTCCATCCACAACAAGAATCTCAATAACCCAATTATCGTTAAACTTTTAAATCGATTAAACGTGATGAACAAAACCAAGAATATTGTCTTTTGTTGGATCTCCAGCCACATTGGCATTCGTGGTAACACAAAAGTGGACATGGCTGCAAAGGAGTCTCTGAGAGAGGATATCTTCAATATGAAGGTCCCATTCACAGATCAAAGGCCTGCAATAAAAAGATATATTCAACTCAAATGGCAAAAACGTTGGTCGACCTGTCAGAACAACAAACTCTTCCAAATTAAACCAAATTTGGGAGAGTGGAGAGGTGCATTAAGGAAATCCAGAAAGGAAGAGGTAATACTGGCTCGAATTAGGATAGGACACACCTTTTTTACCCACTCCTGGCTGTTAAGAGGAGTAGATCCGCCTAAATGCTCTAAATGCCAGATGAATAATAGCATAAGACATATACTAATTGATTGTACAAACCTGGCAAAAATTCGTCAACAGTTTTATAAAGTACAGAACTTAAGATCTTTATTTGAAAACATCAACATGGACAAAATACTAGCCTTCCTTCGGAAAATTGACCTATTTAATAAAATTGAACTTTATTATATAGCTTCAACATAGACATATAAACTATAACATTTCCTCCTAGCTATGGGTAAAATAGCATGCTGTGTTCCGAATATGCCTGTTTCCAGGGAATAACTCTCATTTAAAATAAAAATACACTTCCGGCCTTAAATGACCCTTTAGATGTTGATAGGCCGTTAAACAGGAACAAACAAACAAACAAGTCTATGCTCACCTCATCTACCCAACTCAGTGTTTTTTATCGAGACACCATCTCTAGGAAGATAACCTACCAAGTTTAGAGTTCAGCCTACCATATTCTAAACAAAACAGGTGTAGGTCTTTATTTTAAAGATTTCCTTCTCTTAGACAAGTTTCTATTCAAAGCTAAAGACTCCTACCCAGCCTAATCTTCACTTCATAATTTCTCCTTATTGCATACCTCATTCATTCATTCTTTACATTTTATGGCTCTTTGGCCTAGAATGAAAAAAAAAATCACTTTAACACATTGCTACTTTAGATATGTGAGAACCCTTCACATCATCTGCCATTTGTGTTCTTATAAGAGTTACCATTAGTAAAAGACTGCTTATGCTTTATTTTGTTGAGTAGATATGCAGTTGATGTAATGGGTACTGGCTTGGAATGAGTTATCAAAGAGCTGATTTGCTGTTTTCTCCTGAATTTCATCTGTTTTTTTTTGTTTTTGTTTTTTTGTTTTGTTTTTTTGTTTTGTTTTTTTGTTTTGTTTTTTTGTTTTGTTGTTTTTTTTTGTTGTTTTTTTCTTGTCTTTCTATTATCAGTTTGGGGAGAAAATAGAAATTACAGAAGGTTGTACTTTACTGGTTGTAAAGACATTCAAAATGGTTATTTTCTTTATATTTATTTTAAATGATCATCAAAGAAATATGGCTTGCCATCTTACTTTTTTTTTTCTTCATGACATCCTGCATAAATAAATTGAGCAAATGTTTAAAAGGGATTACTTCTTATCTGGCAGATTCAAGATTTATATTACCCATGGGCAAAAATTTCAAACACCCTAGGGACTGAATACACAAGTCCTTGTTTTCTAAATTTATTTTCTTTAATTAAGTAAACCAAAAATGCAAATTCAGCAAAGTAACCCACAAAATAAATAATAAATTTAAATGGAAATGTTGCTTTTTTTTCCTCTCTAATCCTTAAGAGATCAAATAATACCTTGTATGTAATGATAAATATAACCATTTAATAATATCCAAGTTCATACAGTAATAATAATACTTAATATAGCCATGATGATGATTGTCATCATCATGGCTCTCAAACTTAAAGTACATCTGGGAAATATTGTGATTTTATTTTTTTTTTTTCCTTTCAGTTGCTTCCAGGAAATGTCATCCAAAGCATTTCTCTATTACCATTCCTTTTGCATGACATCTGTGAATCCAAGTTCCAATAATGGGTAAAGAATAAACTTTATTTTGATAATTTTAAGGTGAATTACACTTGAGTTGGATATTCTCTCAAAGCAAAATACCAAATCGAGATGTAACATTTACCAGTTTTACTAGAAACTGATATAATTTCCAAGTTTATAATTTGTTTTGCTTTGTTCAAAATATGATATTAATTTCTTTTGACAAAATTTAACTGCCAGTATTCAAATTAAATTGACCCTAATTTTGCACCTGTTTACACAAATATGGCATAAAAATGTTATTTTATACCACTATAAATGAAAAAAGAAAATTTCAACTTTTATAAATTCTAAATAAATGTTCCAATTTGATGTATCACATTTCTTTATCCTTAGCTTCTCCTGCTTTCATCTTGTGTCTTTATTGCTATGGAATTTTACCTTCTCTTTTATGCTCAGACTTATGTAAATGAGCACAAAAATTCACATGGTAATTTAAACATTGGCAATTCAGGCACACAATCAGAGTTCAGTTTTGTATTATATGTATTTTGTAAATTAAACTCCCACTTTATAACTACTTCATGAAATTGAACATTAAAACTTTTCTGAATAATAAAAAAATTAAAAAAAACTGTCATATTTTGAACAAAACAAATTGGATAAATCTCTTCATACAAAAACTGACTTATTTTTAACCAAACCAGTAATCAAAAATTATTTTTTTCTACAACCTGACTCTGAAATTTGTATGCCCCTCAGACAGAAGCATGTCACCAGAGAGTGTGTTCAATGCCAGTGAGAACTTTCTCCTCTTGTTGATCAAATCTTAAACCAGACAAAATAAATAGGCTGATACTGTTAGATTTTAATCTGAAGTAAACAGTGGTCAGTTATTGTCATGACCAATGCTGCAAAACCTGCTGAAGACTAGATCTTTACATCTAGATCAGGATTAGCCTTCAAATGACATTTTATCAGATTCAAATCACAAATATCTCTTATACATTTGTATTTTATCTAAAGTTTCTCAAAGCTGTTATAATCGTTTCAGTAGCAGTCTTTACTTCCAAAATAACACTGTTAATTTTGGTCATTATAATCATATGAATGTTCCCTACCTTTGCATTTCTACTGCCAAATTCACTTACTCTGTCATTAAATGGTTCTCTAAATAAAACTCCTGATGACTTATACAATTCTATTGGTAAATTGTTTTACAGTTTCTTTTTTATATTTTGTTCTTTAAAAAATCTTTGTTGATTCGATTTCAAACAAAAAAGAAATTTGAATCTTTATTCTTATGAAGCAGTAGAATGAAAGTTTAAAAAATAATGTTTTGATTTTTATTAGAAAATATTATCTTTATGAGATAAGTTTGGGCAGATATCAAAACAGTAAATATTTTTTGTACTTTGCATTTTGAAGTGTTTTTCCTGATAGAAAGAAATTTTGAAATGACAAAAAAAACATCCTCATCATTATTTTTAGTTACAATTTATATTGAATGGGAAAATGAAAAAAAAGTTCCCTTAACTATAAATTTTGAAAATAAATCTCTTAAATCTATTTAATATTTGCTAAAGCAGACCCTCAGACCGCCACCCAATCAGCCTCTCTCACTGGGCCATTTACAAGGTGCTTTTATACATCCTACTCATACGTTAGAACTGCACTGACCGAAAGAACAGATGGGATTCAGGTCTCGATTCTCAACAATAGACCCCATGTCTAACTAATGCAAATAAATGCAACTTGCCTCTCTCCTTTGCTTTTGTTGACTATGAAAAGGTATTTAACTTCACTATTCACGGTACTACAAGAACCAAGGAGTGGGCCTTGCTTACATCACATTACTAAAAAATTTTTACAATGATACATCTTGTTTATGAGACACCATCATCAACAAAATCAACTGAGAGAACAATGGTGTCGATATAGATGGTGATTTCCCCCTGCACCTAGACTTTGCAGATGACATTGCCCTAATGGGCCCCCATACACAAGATTTGGAGGAGATGCTCAATGCTATCTACCAGTGAGCCAACCAGTTGGCCTTAACATGCATCTTGAGGTGGGGGAACAAGGTCATGTTTTAATAACCACACTAAACCACCGCTAGTTATTGTAGCTGGAAAGACTCTTGAGGAAGTAAACAGGTATGTGTACCTCAAAAAGAAGATTGCAAGAGATGGTTTTGTGCTTCTGACTTTTGGAAAATTTTAGAGTATGATGAGAAATCAACAATCGATACCAAGAGAAAGTTGTTTCATGAAAATGTTCTGCCAATGATGATTTATGGAAGGGAGACATGGGTGCTCAGCACTGCCACTGCAGAGACTATTGCAGTGGCCCAGCATAAAAGGGAGTGAATCATGCTCAGCATCATCTTATGTGACAAGAAGAGCAATGTCCAGATTCCACAGCAAATTGGAGTGATGGGCAAAATCGAGAAAATCAAGAAGAGTAAACATAGATCGGCTGGCAACGTCTCTCGTCTCAAAGAAAAAATGGTGAACTCTTAGAGTGACAGCATGGAAACCAAGGTAGTGGAAAAGAACTAGAGGTTAGCCATGGCAAGATGGTGCAACAATCTGACCTGATACTTTAGCCCAACATGGCCAGAAATAGGTGAAAGTAGTGAAGGTCAACCAGGGGAGGGGTTCCTCAAACTCTAGCAAAAAGGCTCTGAATTTAGAAATCTATTTTCTAATAAATGGAAAACTTTTTTAAAATGATACACTTTAATTATTATTTTATTGTTTAGGCTTTATAAAATCTCTCTCTCTCTCTCTGCCCTATACTTTCAGGATGTGAGTGATCATGGCTCTCCACAACTTCCTTTGTTGCTCTTGCCTCTTTACCATCTATTTTTTATTGCTATAATTCACTTTCTAGTAAGAAATACTTTAGACTGACTCCAATGACCTGTTTTTTTTTCTTTTTTTTTTGTTTTTTTTTTATTCTAGACTAGTTCATTTGTCACTGGGAGTTTATTTGCTCCACAACAACACCCCTCACCCCCACTTTGAGATTTCTTTTTATTAGTGAATATTTTATTTATTAGTATTCACCCTCTCATCTTTCTGGAAAGTTTGCCAATATAATGCACTTTGTATTTTTTATGTTTTGAGTCAACTTCTAGTTTTTCTGTACATTTTCTTTTTCTTGAAATCATACCTGTATGTTCAATGGATTCTTGGAGTGCAAATATATCAAAACTATCAGTGTACTTACATCGGTTCTTTTCTTGCAGGCCGTTCTTCAGTAAACCTTTCTTTAACTGATTATTATGTCTTTTGTGTTCCTTTTTTTTTTCTTTTTACCATATTATATCCTTTTTATCATCTTCCCAATTCATGATATTACACTGTCTTCTCACTCTTCTTTTCCATTTTTATACACCCTGAAAAGCATTTTTCATAAATTATGAAAACAATGTCCTTTTTGTTATTCATTCTTATTCTCTTTTGATCTGGTTACATTTTGAACACTAATTTTTCTGGCAAACATCAATTCTGGCAACATTCCTGTTGGTACATTGAGATTTGATGTTATCTAGTAAACTCTTAAGAATTCCTGTAGTGTTTCACTCACTTTTTCATTACTTGCTTTTTCCAAAGCTCTCTTAAAAGTACCCACAAACCATTCAGCTTATCTGCTTGACTTGGAATGATATAGCAGGGTAGTAATATGTTTAATCAAGAACATTTTTACAAAAATCTTCAAATTCATGAGCAGTGAATTGTGTACCGTTATCGAAGACCATGATATCTGGAATGCCATGTCTTGCAAACACTTCATGTAAAAAGTTCACTATATGGATATTGGTTTTTTGCACTTAGAAATTTCAGGCCACTTAGTAATGCTATCAACTACCACCAGATAATATGATCCATTTATTGGGCCTGCAAAATCTATGTGCAGCTTTGACCCCATGAAGTCCTCAGCCAAAGTTGTAATTTTGTAATACGTGATTTTGTTGCCAGAGCACAATCTCTGCAAGATTTTACTACTTTTTCAATGT
Organism: Ascarosepion bandense; assembly: GCA_037127315.1. Lineage (NCBI taxonomy): Eukaryota > Metazoa > Mollusca > Cephalopoda > Sepiida > Sepiidae > Ascarosepion > Ascarosepion bandense. The sequence goes on from JBBBDQ010002346.1 coordinate 488,242, forward strand.
CTTTATCCATTTTGGTTGAGTATACAATGCTTCTCATAAGAGATTTCATCCTTGAAATTCCTAATTGTCTACGATGAAATTCATTCCACTTCATCAGAACTCCATCACATGGTGAGTGAGCATTCAAGTCTAGATTACATTCTTTTTCACTTTCTTTTACTCATTTTTTTTGGTTTCCATAATAAACGTCTTCTTCTGCTTTTACTTTTATTTCATCCATGCTAACTGATAACTCACGTACTGCATTGCATATATTTTTTATTTCTATTTCACTTTTAAATGCTACAATCAGTGTTCTCAAATGGTTCAGTATATTTTAGTATCAAACTTGATAAACCTAATTTTTTGGACTGTTCATGTTCCATTCTAAAATCATAAGACGGTATCCCAGCATTGTAACCTCTATACAGAGGAATTCCTTCTTTCGAAACATAAATTGATAATAGAGGTCTGCGGTTTATCTGCAACCAAAAACTCCTGTGTATAAATTTGTGATATTTTTTTACTGCAAATATTGCTAATGCCTCTTTTTCAATCTGGATGTATTTTTTTTTTTTTTTTTTTTACTTGTAACAAACATGAAGCATATGTGGCGGTTTTCATGTTATCCTCGTCATATTTATGTAGCATTACTCTTCTATACCATAATCACTAACATCTGAAGCCAATACAATTTCTGCTTTTGGATCATAGTGTGCTAATGAAAAGTTTGACATTAATTTTTTTTTTTTTTATTTCTTCAAAGATCTGACACTTATCAGTCCAATTCCACTTTACACCTTTTTTTAAGAAAATTGTTCAGTGGAGCTCTCAAATTCTGCATATTAGGTACATGAATTTGATCATAGTTTGCTCCATTTTCTTCTATATCATTTTCATTAACTTTTGTTTCTGCAGTTCCAATTGCTGATATTGAATTTTACCACTGAAGCCAATATTTCTTCCATAGTGAATATTTATCTTGCTTTTTATTCATACCAAAGTGGTTCAAAATTCTTGTTATCACTAGTATCATGTGTTACAAAGCAAAAAGTATTTTTTCTACTCAGTGTTTTGATTCCTTGTAACCACTGTTATAACAGGCTTTCTAGTAGTTACAAGTCTTGTTTAGGCCAGTCACTGTGACATATGTAAGAAATACTCTAGACTGACACTAATGAGTTTTATATTTAAGTGTCATTAAAGTAGTTCATTTTTGTAATACTGAGGCGGGGGTCTCCACAACATTTACCGTCTCCTTATATAAGTTAATTGCTATTTTTCTCTTCTTGTGCATTCAGTGTGCTTTACGAATGTTAAGTTTTCCTAAACTACTTTCCTCATTATGTGTCCTTAAAGTGTCTTTCTAAGAATTATTCAAACTTATTAAACTCTGCATTTAATATGAACCCCCCACACCACTAATCCTTCATGTTGATGCCCAAAATCTTGCGACTGACCAATAGTCGATGACTTCATTCCAAACTGGGCTCCGTCAACATTGTGCTTGATTGATCACAAAGCCAGTCTGTGTTAAAAATTGCCAAAAATCCATTGCATCAGTTGCACAATAAACAACAAAGGAAATTCTTGTAAGATTAACATGGAGTTTATATACGTACTTTCTGTTCCGTACAGTATTTGGTTAGAGTTTATCACTCTTGCATGCAGACAAGTATAATTCCAACCCATGTCTTCTACAAGATGTAACACTATCTAAGTTAGTTGCTCTGGTACCAGGCTGAAATCAAAATTTCTTCTAAGGTAGGCAGTCACATGACAACACGTCTCATGTCAACTTGCTCCATACTGGTCTAACCCTAACCCAACTTTACTGTTTATATTTGATTCTTGGGGTGGTTGTGATGCACTTAGCATTTTCAAATAAAGGATTCTCTTTTTGGTCACCTGATCAACCATGTCTCCTTTTTTCTTGTGTGAGTGCTTCTCACTATGGTTCAAGGGGTGTGGAACGTTTCTTCGACTTTCCCCCAAATCCACCCAGGCACATTTTCATTGGTCATCTGATCAACCCCATCTCTTTCTCTCCTTTGTAAGTGCTTCTCACCACCACTCAAGAGGTGTGTTTCAGCCCAATATTCAAATTTTAATTATCGCTCTTTTTGCTTTTCCACTTTCAGTGTGTGGTTGTTTCACGTCTGTGTTTTTATCATTTCAATCAATATAAATCTTTTATCTTTGGTCAAAAAGAAAATCATGTTTCTCCTTTAATTCTCAGCATTTCAAAATTCCATAAAGAACCAAGAGACTTTATTTCTGAGAATTTTCTCTCTCTCAGCAGAAAGTGGCTGTCACTAGTGTCATAAAATCTGCCATGTCCTGTTCCTTAGGCAGCTACCATCTCTCTCAGTGGTCTAAACATATCTCTCTCCTAACTCTGGAGATGAAAGAAAGAAAAATTAAATTATTACCTCTCTTCATTCTCTTCTCCTTTTCGGTACCAAAAATAATGTTAAGTTGTAGGAATAAAATTTTGGTCAATTCATACTTTTAGCAAGCAGTCCTGTGTATACAACATCTAAAATAATCTTTGTTGTTCATGTTGATGGAAATGAGCTACAGTTTGATTTGTTTTATTATTTTTTTTATACTATTTTCTGAATAAATTCTCTCAGACTGTAGAGCTGAAGACAGTAGTAGAAAAGCTGAAACATTTGCACTAACAACAAAAACAATGTAATGACTTCAATATTCTGGACAGTCCTTAGAATGAGAGATTCATAATTCACTCAATATTTCTCAATTCTTTGGTCACATAAATGTCTTCATGATTTTAGGCATAATTACTTGTGATTGTTATTTCTATTTTGACAGCTGTGTTAGTCTGGAGAAACTCAGTAAAGAATTTAAAGACACCTCGGAACAATTTCTTAAAACCTGCAACATTCTTCATGGAGATCGCAAAATTATCGAGGTTTGTACTCTCCCTAATTTTTTATATAGAAATATTGCAGAGAGGTGCTGAAAAGATCTCTGCATAATCAAGTTACTAAAACTATAATTCTGCTGTTTGGTCATTAAAATAGTGATAATTGAAAGTGTATCAGGCTGAGAAGTTTTGAGCAGCTTTTGTGTGTGTGAGAGAGCACATTTTATTTATTTATATATATATATATATATATATATATATATAGTCACCTGCAGACAGATCTGTTTTGCTGTATCACAGCTCATCAGTACGGTTAGACTCCGATTGCTTTTAACCCAGGATTGAAACCCGATGTGTGTATGTATGTATATATATATATATATATATATATATATATCCTACATTTATAGCACGACTCAGTTTCATGTGTAGGTGCATATTATGAACTGTTTCTAGATTTGAATTTTTATTTTTGGTTCTTGTGTTGTTCATGTTCATTTTAGATATGGATGCCATTCTTTTATTAAATGTATAATTCAATTTGGTTTATAGTGAAACTTAAACATGAAATTGTAAAGTAAGATCATAAAAATTAAATTAATATTATAGTGTAAATTTTATTAGGGGCAGACATATATGAGTAGTCAAAGTGGGACCACTTACAGTTTAATTTTGGGGAACAAAAAGCATTAAAAAGAAATAGATTAATATATAAAATGTAATAAAATAAGGTAAAAAATAAGTAAATTTTTTAAAAAAATGAAAAGGTAGATCTGTTATTTATTTATTTGAGCATGTGAACATCAATTCATTTCTTTTGTTCAGCAAATTAGTTATTTAGGAGTTTTAAGATGACAAGTTTTCTAAAAGGCATAAGTTACATCTATTTCCTATTCTATTCAAAGATTTGGTTTTTGTGATGATATCCCAGATAATTGGTTTTTTATTTATTTTTTTTTTTATTTGCCAAAATTATTTGGAGAGGGCAGTGCTATTCCTGTATTTACTATTACTTAAAATAATAATATTATTATGGACTTTCCCGTCGATTTCGACATATGAATGTCTAACTCAGACTGCTACACAAAGAATTGTTTAGAGTGGTGAAGACTTGTGTAGCACCATCCACACTTTTTGGAACTGCTGATAATAAACAATTGGTGCAGAAGTTCGCCACAGATCGCATTAACAGCAGACCTTAGTTATTTAACCCATAACTGGAGGGAAGGGACGGATTAATACCTTTCCCAAGGGTACCAGTGCATACATGAATGCAGTGTGTTCGACTGAAATTGGAACTTGGCTCACCGATTTCCCTTTCCAAGCTGACATCCACTACACCACAACGCACATCTGTCAATAAACGCTTACAGCAACACGTATTCCCAAACGGTCACCCATCTAAGTACTGATCAGGCTCACTGTTGCTTAACTTCAGTGATCTAGTGGGAACCAATGTATTCAATGTGATATGACCGTAATAATATATATATATATATAAACACCCTGCTGAAGGGCACATTTTTGTCTGGTATACATCAATTATTCTGTTTGAAAGAATAAAGTTGTCTTTGCAAACCTGTGCACATATCTTTAAAAGGAACATCTCGATTTATTTTGCGAAATTACTTTGCATTGGAGTAGATAGACTAAACTATCGCCCAGTTCACACTCCACCCACGTTTATTGAACAGGTGAAGAGGCTCATCCCTTGTTCCCTGTTTAGGATGTGGTTTCCGGCTTTCTCTTTTCCAATCTTTTTACTCTTACGTAGCCCCCAGCGCATCAGTGGCGTTACTGCCTTGTTTGGGGTGATATGATTAAAAATATATATATATATATATATATATATATATATATATAATGATACTATATTTATAGAATAAAAGTGCTCAGTATTCTGGATAGAGCATGTGTAAATTTAGATGTATGGAGACTGATTTCAACACTAAGTAGCAACAGTCTGTTTCATGTTCAAATGCAATCTTCTGACCTGAAAATTGCAAATATGAAACTGTCGTTATTTCGTGTTGAACTCTGTCTGCATTGCTCACACACACAAAAGGTTTAGTCAAAAAATATATTTTTTTTTTAATTGCAACAGATCTAGTAGTAGAAGTACAGCAAACCTTCTAGAATAGTCACAGGTCACATTCTTCTCTTTTGAATCACGTTTCTTCAATTTCTCTCATATTTTGAATTTTCAACTGATATTTTTCCCACTTTATATATATATATATATATATATATATATATATATATATATATATAATGTAATAACAGAAATCCCTCCCCAGAGAGGAAAGTTGTCACTTGTTTGAAAATCACTGTTAGAATTTTGTTTATAGAAAATTTTGATTCTGTTAGTATCTATGAAATCTTTATATAAATAAATAAAAAAATAAATATAATCTTTTTTCTTTGTTTTTATGCAGTACATTGCCAGCCTTGTGTTAAAACAGGTGTTGAAAGAAACACATGCAAAAAGTGCAACTGGAATTTCAGGTAATTTTCTTTAACTTCTGCTTATCTCTAAGGAAAACTTTCTATTTGGAATGACCAATGGCTTATTCGTTAACAACTTAGCAGAATAAAAGACAATTGAAAAATTCTAGATTTCAAACTTAAAATGTTGCAAAAACCAAACCTGAGATTATATTTACCAAGCCAGTCATGACACAACACAGCAATGAAAATAAAACCCTCTTATTGTCATCTATTGATTTTCTTTTTTTTTTTTTTAATTATGCTTTGACTTTCCATTGTCATATTTTATCCTTGTTGTAAGGTTTACAAACCTGACTTTTTCCTCTCATTTACAATATGTCCTCAGAACTATTCTTCCTTAATCGTCACATTGAATTTGTGATCGTCAAGTTCACCTGGTTCACTAAATATCTACAAATTCAGTACCCATCTCCATTAGTGGTTTCCATATACTGTTGGTGTCTCTGCTTGAGCTGCTAGTCAATTAATGGAGGTAGAATGTGTATGAGTCTTCCATCAACTTAAAATAGCTCAGCAGTGATCATAAAAACCAATTGAGAAATTAATCTAATATGAAACAATAAACAATGGTGACAACACCTGGGCTAAAAAAATATATTCAGGCAAGAAGTTCTTTACAATTATCTGGCCAGATGTTTCCCTTGCAATGCTATGGACACAACCACATCTCCCATTTCTATCTCAAGTGTTTCTGTTTTTTGTTTTTAATCATTTCACCCCAAACAAGGTGGTACTGCCACTGATGTACAGGGGGCTACATAAGAGAACTAAAGTTTTAGGCAGGAGGTGAGTGAAGAGAAACATGAACTAGCTACAGGGAATGAAAGAAAAAGGGCAAGAGAAGGATGTGAAGACAGTTGTGAAGGTAGAGAGAAAGGAAAAGTACAAGATACACGGGGTGATGTAGAAAGGGATGGAGTTAAGTGGATAAGAGATGGGAATTGACTTTGCATTTAATTTCCTTGAGGTTGTAGCAGTCAGGAAAGCAAGTATATGGAAGGGAGTTCCACAGGCAGGAAGCATGAGAAAAGAAACTGATGAAGTAGAATTGTCACCTGCATTTAGTTAATCTAACTGTAAAAGGGTGGGACCTTGTTGCCACAGTCTGGTTGCCTGAGTAAATTCTTGTGGAGGTGGCACCAGTGACCTAAGTTCTTTGGAGTAGAAGCCATGAAAATATTTATAGAAGAGACAGAAAGAAGCTACATCCCACCGATAAGAAAGTGGCTGGAGTCGAACTGCCAGGTCGAGACCAATCACATTACAGATTCTCCTTTGAAACCTGTCGAGATCACTGACATGAACAGCGGGGGTGCCTGACCAGATATGACTTCAGTATTCCATGCACGGCCAAATGGTTGATTTGTACATATGCAAGATGGATTCAGGTGTAAAAAAACTTCCTGGCCCAACACAGTGACCCAACCTTCCTAGCAATGGATTTAGCTATTGATTCAATGTAATGATTCCACTTGAGGTCAGAAGATAGGGTAAGTCTGAGGAGGCACAGTGTATTGCTTTCAGGGAGACTCACTTGGTCCATGCTTATAGGTGGCAGGAGAGATTGCCTCCGATGGTTGACAGATAGGAGTTTTGTTTTAGAAGCATTGAAATTTACAAGCTACTTCTTACCCCAGTTCACCACTGAGTGGAGGTCCTTTGCAAGATCAGCAGCGAGGTTATGTTTGTCCACCTCGCCAGATTTCTTACTGATATGAGAGTAAATGGTGGTTTTTATCTGCATAGATGTCTACTTGGGATTTGATCACATCAGAGAAGTCATTTATGAAGATTAGGAAGAGCATCGGGCCTAGAATAGAGTCCTGGGAGACACCAGAATTTGTGCAGTAGGATGTGGAGGCATGCCCATTCAAGACTACATTCATTATGTGGTTAGATAGGAAAGATTGAATAAGATCAAGCAAACGTCCAGTGATACCATATCCTCGTAGCTTAAGCAGAAAGCCAGCACACCAAACCCTATTGAAAGCCTTGGGGATATCCAGGGTAACAGCATGACCCTCACCAGCAAGGACCTGGTATATGTACTCTGTTATGGTCGTTAGCATATCAGCAGTAGACCTGGCAAAGCAGAATCCATGGTCTGTCTGCGAACAGTTTATGGGCAGTAAGATGTTGAATTATCTCAGCATTGATAATAGCCTCGAACACCTTTTCAAAAATTGGTAGGAGGCTGATAGTGATAATTGAATGCATCCGAGGGTTCCCCTGAATTCTTAAATACAGGAATCACAGAAGAGGACTTGCAGCAGGCAAGAAAACAGGAAGCAGAAAGGAGGTTTTGGATGGAACTTCCTGATCGGTATAAAGGCATCAATGCCAGCTTTCACCCAGGAGGAAACCTCAGAAGCACAGTCCTCAACTAGGAGACTGATTACTTTTCCCCCAAGGGACATCGCATAAGAAATTGTGAAACACATCCCAGTCTGCTCTTTGGTAGCAGTAGGAGATCCTGTTGATAGGTGGCTCCTGCAGGAGAGTGAGAGTGAAGAGAGATATTAATAGAAACAACAGCTGGAGTTACTTACCGAGAGGGCAAAGCTGCGAGACTTGGCAGAAGTCAAGTACAGAGGTGAACCAGAGATCTAGTAGAGAAGAGTGTCCTGAAGGGATACTGGGAAAGTGCGTTAGGAAATCCACCACTTGTGTAAGGGATTGAGAAATAGCAAAGTTCATGGCGTGAATGCCAGCTGAATCAGTGACAGTTTTTAAGCCACTTGGCTCATGCTGGGCGTTAAGATCTCTGAACACAAATATGTTAGTGAATAGGTAGGAGGAAGTAGCCCTATCTATATTGTCAGAGATGCTGTCTAACAGGGAGCAGTTGGGAGAGGAGGGAGAATGGTACAGAAAGAAAAGCTATCTAACCAATTTGAGAAGTGACAGACAAAGCCACATATTTTGGTGGTTAGGGGATTCAAGAGATGTCACTCTATCTAGAGGGAGGTGTTCACTGACATAAACCCCCAGCCCATGCATATGGACAGTTGAGTCCTTCCTTAAGAGGGGAAGGTAGCCAGGAATCAAGAAGTCAGGGGACTTTTTGTGGCAGAAAGATTCAATGTTACAGAAGTTGGTACAATTACCGCAGATGTTAGTGAAGGAAATGTTAAGAGGTTTAGATGATTTTACTTTGCCTGGTTTAGCTTTTTTTGTGGAGATATGGTTGTTTATATTTGTTGGTGGTGATGAGGAGAGACCTCGAGTAAAGGAGGCAGACGGTCATTAGCTGCAACATGTACTGGAGGGAACTGGCGCGGGTTGCAGCAAAGTGTGGCCTCAGGGTTACCCACCAAAAGCAGCTGCTCTTGATGCTATGCAAGAATTAGAGCTCCTAACTACCAATCATAAGCAGCAACCAGAAAACTGCCAACTGGTACCCTCACAATGAAGAGACATTGTTACCAGCCATGCACGTCGCAGGAAAATCGTGGAAGCACCAATACTGAAATCTGAAAAGAGGAAGAGAGCCGGAAACCTCTTTCTGAGCAGGGAACAAGAGATAAGCCTCTACACCTGTTCATTGGATGTGGAAGGAGTGTGAACCAGGTTTTGGTGAACATCAATGAAATTGAGAATCGAAATGTGATCATTGACCAGCTAGTGCAAAGCTTGGGTGACAATTATTTTGTATTTATATTCCTAACTCATAGAATTAATTACCAAAATTATTGCATTTTTCTGTTTTTTTTCAATCAGTCTCGTGAGAAAGTTGTCTATATTGAAGTTTATTAAAAATCAAAATTAACTCAAACTGAAATCTTGATTGGAATTATTAGAATTTTGCATTGTTAAATTGTCAGTAAAAAATGACTAATTCTACTCTTAACAGGACTGGGAAATGGTTTCATCTTTTTTTTTTTTTTTTTTCTTCTATAGTTTGCTTTTGATTACTGCTTATTGATCATCTCTGTAATTGCATCTGAACAAATCAGGTGCATTAAATTTTAACAGAAAAATATGATTTACTTGATCCTATTTAACAGACTTGAGAAATGGTACACAATTCATACTAAGAATATCATAAAGAGAAAATGAAGACAATTGACCAGTTTCTCTAAAATAATTCATACATTCTTTACATTTCTGTTTATTTTGGTCAAACACAATCATCTAATCTTGATTATTTTCATTTCTTCTATTAAAAGTACAATGCTTTCATTTTCTGGATATTGAGCAATTAAATGTCTTTTTTTTTTCTTTAACTCTGCACTTAATAAGAACAACAAAATCAATTGCAGTCAGAATCATAGTCATTGTGAACTTCACAATTCTTTCATTAGCTACATACATGCTTTGCTAGAGCTACATACGATTTTTTGAATTCAGAATTGTCCTTCTAGACTGCTTACCAACCAAGAGTCAGCTCTATTTAACCCATTGATAGGAGATGATTCATATCCCCACTCTAGTGTATTTGCTTGTAAGTTAATGTGACAAATTCAAATAGAATTTTAACTTGGCTCTCTGATTTCTCATTCTGAACTGGTATCCATTGCACCACATGTACATTCTATAGGTTAAATAGTCGGGCGTTTGAGTAGTGCGTACTCTGCAGTTAATGAAAAGATTATGGAGTTTACAGCAACTATGGTCACAATGATGGTTTGCCTTGATTGATTGTTAATGAATTCTCTGCAAGTCTCTTGCATATTAAAATAATTTGCCTCTCTACATTTAATGATTCTTAAAAAAGTGTTTTCTTTTCTTAATTCCAGACAGTGGGAGCAGCCCATTACATATATCATACAAACCCAGCTTCAAGTGGGACTGTTGATGAATTCTATAAATTCTATTCACTCAGTAAAATCTTACATTCTTTTCCCCTGAATCCACTAAGAGGTGGCATACTATCAGAATATGTCTATAAATATGACAATGAACAAGGAAGCATTTCTCACACAAACTGTTTGGAAAATAATGAAGAAAAAGATAAACGAATACAGTCTAATGCCAGATATTTGAGTCTGGATTAATGTTTCTTCATTTTTGCTTTTTCACTTGTCACAACAATTATACATCTTGTAAACATTACTCCCAACTCGTTTTTTTTTTTGTTTTTTTTTCTGCTAATTCTCAACATTTAAGAAGGAAATACTGATAAGATTAAATACAATTTTTTTCACCTTTCGTGTCTTCTGAACTTGTAGGAAACAATTAAGGGTAGAGTTTAGAATTCAATGAACAAAACAAAGATTTTAACATTTTATACATCAACTGAATAGTTGCAATTTTGTCCTGTGCCTCATATTTCTTTTTATTCTGACCTCCCACCCCCCAAACCTTCCTTCTCTCTCTTTCTGCTTGATTTGCTTCATCTGTTCCTTGGCCACTGGAAGGTTTCTTCAATATATTTACTTTTAAGTATCATTTATGCCCCCAACAAAAATTTCATCTTTTTCCTTTTTACTTCATCTCCACCTCTCATTCTTTTCCTCCTCCTCCCCACTCTCACTGTTTCTTCTTCCCTACTCTCTCCTACACTAAAATAAGAAAATAAAAAACATTCAAATCAACATTACAGTTACATGTCCAATACTCAGATTTTTGCATAAATAAGCAACTTTTAAGATTGAAATATTTCAACATTTTGTATTTTAACACAAAACCTTCAAATATTTCAAAAGCTGTTTTTGTTAACACATGTCAACCTTTCTTAAGCTCTACAGTCAAAAAGAGAAATTATTCAGAAAGTAGTAAAAAAAAAAAATAAACAACAGAAATGAAGCCGTTATGATTCTAAACATAATCAGTCAATAATAATCTCTACTCATTTCCTGCCTCATTAGCCATTTTGAAAATATTTGGTTTCTTTTACATTTCATCTCACTCAAGTTTTCTTGTACAAAAAAGGAACTATCAAAAAGTGCTATGGATTATAAATCAAATATTTTTTAAAAATGTTTTTATTAAATTTGAATTGGAAATTACTTCTAGCCAACATTAGTTTCTCAGTATATTTTACCCACAGAATTGAAGGAATCCTATAAAAACAAAGAATTTTTTAAAATCACCTAAAATTGTTATAAATTGTTTAATGACATAGATAATTCCAAAAACTCAGTTGGTCATCGGGGCTCAAAAAGTTCATTCCTCAGAAGAAAAAAAAATAATTATCTCCCCTTAAATAATTAACTTAGGCAAAATGTAAATCAAAAGTAATAGTTTTACAGTCTAATTATTAGAAAGCCCTGGTTAAAACTAAGAAAAAAAAAAAAGATTTTTTTTACATTTTTATGAAAAAATCCCAAGATTCATATTTGCAATATGTCTCTTTCCCTCTTTGATGAGTGATAAAAACTATATCCTGAGGCCACCACACACATACACACAAATTTTCCATTTGGCTAAACTTTTTCTTTTCCATGCTCTCAATCAGGAAACTTTAAGCCCTGTTGATTATTGTAATTAATGTTGACCTTGAAGCACTTCTTAGGTTGAGTGAAGACCATATTTATCAATATAAATGAGAAATAGATACTCACCTAGGTCTTCAATAAAGACTAACAGTGAAAAAAACTTTAAACCTACAATGTCAACATAACAATTCCTAATAAATTCTGTATGTCATTTGTTGCTAAAACTCATTACCATAAAAATGGTTGCACAAACATTTTCTCTCATCAATTTACATTTCTTTTGAAATGGATTATTTTCATGAAAATAATAAAGACAATATAAAATGTAGAAAAATTAATCGATTTCCTGTGATAAAATAATTCCCTTTGAAATTTGATATTTTTATGAGTTGTGTAATGTTTGGGAAATCACAAAGATAGAAGTGAGGTTTGGTGTTAAAACAATTGTTCTGTATTTTATTTTGTCAATAAATTAAGTCTGGTAATCTGCTATGTGGGGACAGCTGCATAAGTAAGGAACAGAAACTAAAACTGATTTGATTACTGTCCTGTCTTTGAACTCATTGTATTCCTTGGGGAGAAAAAAAATTACTGTGTTTGATTCCATTTTGTTATATTGTTAGAAAGAACATAATGCAACTGTATGTGTGTATATGTGTGTAGATATATAGACTATCTATATATACATAGTCTTGTAAATCAAGCAATTACATATTTATTTCCATTTTAAACAGTTTAAGCAATTTAGAAGATAAATATTTACTTTTCAGTACTGAATATTGCATTAATCAAGGTCTCTAACTTCCCATATGTTAATTGGTCATCCGTATGCATCAAGGATATTCTGTTGGCATCCATTTTTAACTTTTAAGTTTATTTAACAATAATCATAAGTAAATTTTGTCTTAGAAAAACTAAATTATTTTACTTGTGAAATTTTAATTTCATTAAATCAAATTAGTTTTTTTATGATTATTTCCTTCATTAAAATGACATTACAATTGTGATAATGTTTCTATTGTATTGGCCCATCAGTCGAAAAGCAAACTATTTTTAATCAGTTTATTTTATTTGGTACAAGTGAAGTCTGACACATCAAGTCTTTTTTTTTTTTTCTTTTTTTTCTTTTTCCTATTTTAAAAGGGAGTGTGTGTCTCTATATTGTTGCATTTTTGGTGATAATGATTTTTTGCTGTGATAAAATGTTGCTCCCTTGAAAAATTGTTCATTTCTTTTTTTTTTTTTTTTTAACATTCAATTTAATGAGGAAGAAAAAATAAAACAAATGGATTTTTTTTTTTTCAATTTCAATAAATGAAATCTAATAAAGATTCTCTTGAGTAAGTGTTTGGAGTCACTATGAAATGTCATGGAAAACCATGAGTATTTTAAATTCAGGATATCAAAATATATGTGCATCATATTTTAGACAAAGACTAAAACTGACTCCCCACAATATTAATTGAAAATAACTGGAAAAATGCAAATCATTAACTTTTTTTTTATATTGGGGACGCCTCTTAAAGTTAATTCAAGATGCTTAAATTGTGTTGTCATTATTTGATTTTTTTGAAAAGATGGATGTTTTATACAAGGGAACCTTTTCAATCTTTTTTGCCTGTGTGTTTTTATTGTTATTGTTCTGTTCTTTGCCTCATCAAATAAATTCCTGCCTCCAAAATATTTCATTAAATAAATACAAAAAATATCTTTCATTTTTGTTAGTTGAAATTATTTTTTAAATCTCAGGCCAATTACACGTCCAAAAACCAATTTGCTGCCTTTGGTTATTTCCCCTTTTTTCTCCACTATCCATTTAAAAAATCATTTTTATTCTATTTTTAAAATTTATAAGCAGTTGCTTAAAAGAAGGTATTTGATGTTTGAATTGAAGAAAATGTTTGTATCATCAGCGGAAATGTAAGCTCTGTGGCTAATTGAACCGTTTCTATTTTCCCTTTCATTATTATTATTAAAAACAATGAAATGGATGCCTCCCTATTGGTCATTGTGCATACATCGTCACTATAACAAGAGTTACTTAAAAATTAATTTAGTTGGATAACAAATGATGCTTAGGTGATCCCAACTTTGGCAAAATTTCTATTTGTAAATTTATGTCCATATATGTCATGCATATAAATTACTTTTTCTTTTTTTAATCTGACAAATCAGTTTCATTAATGTTTTTCAAAAAAGCATTTGTGCCTTCTCCCTGATATGGAACTATTTATAAACGCTTGTTAATCAAAGAACATATAACAGAGAAAATTGAAATGGGAGAAATTAATTTGCATTTTCATGAAAATGGTTTGGACACTTTTTACATGTTTAAATCTTGAATCATCCAGTTTTCCTGATCTTAACTCAACTTTGCAAATGTATTGCCTATTTTAGAACTCACTGATAAAGGATTTAGTTTGAATCCCAGTAATCTAATTCATTGGCAAGTTTTCTTTAAAAACAAAATTTAAGATTTATCCAAGGTTTTATAGGAATGAGTAATTTTTTAAATCTGAATAATGGTTTTATCAATATCCACTCAATTACAGGATTTATTTTTTCTTTCCTTTCTTTTATTTTTATTTTTTTAAAACCAATTTTTCAGTTTCTCTTTCATAAAATAACAGATCATGTCAAAAATAAATTATATTGGAAATCTCTGCATTTTTCTCTGCCTTGAAATTATTTCAATGTCTTATATTTTTAGTTGAATTTATAATAAACTTCTCACCCCACCCCTTTTTTCTTTTGCTTCCCATCTATGTAAAATATAATTAATTCATCTGAAGAAAAAACCTATGCATTTTGGTTATCATTGTATGAAGTTGATTGCATTCTGTGCATTGTTTGGTCAATTTGTTGTGACAAAGACTTTTTTTCTCTTTTTGAGGTGATTCTCATATTTTTCAAATGACAGCAGTTTTAATTATTTGGATTTAAGCCACTTGTATCAAATGTCACTTTTAAACCTTTGCAATAACTTATGAGAAAAAAACTTTTTCTTAAAATATTTTCGTTTCTAATAACAAGGATTAGGGTCACACATTAAAACCCTGTTCTAATTTGCAAACTCTTACAAATTCTGATAAATTACAAAATTAATTTGGTCATTTCTAACAATTGATTTTCCTCGAAAAAATATTTTTTCACAAATGAATTAAATCAAATTTGGTTAAATCAAATTTTCAGAAAGCAATTTTTAGTAATTGCTTAAAATACTTTCACTTGATAGTTGTCTATTATTTTTTCAATAAATGAATTTCATCTCAAGAAAAGCATTCACTGAGCAGAAACCTTCATTGTGCAGAATATTCTCAACTCTCTCATGAATATAATAGCATTGACTATTTGATTTTATAGTCAATTGCCTGTCATCCATCACCATGTGGTGTCACTTGCAGGATGTCCAAGCCTTTGGTTGTCTCCCCCCACCCTAATTTCAGTTGTCCACTTTTGCACTGATAATAAAGCTGTAACATAATTCCATAATATAGCAACCCTGTTAGCATGAATGATACTTGGTATCACAAATGCCAAATGTTGCTTATTTTCAAGAGAAGTCACTGCTAGTAACTTTTGAAGTCTTCTTTGAAAAGTTAGATATCAGTTTACCTGGGAAAAAAAATCCAGTTATTAAAAAGAAGAGTTAAAATTAATGCACATAAGATTGCATGGCTCTAACATCCCTTATTCATAGTCAGCCAATGAACTTTTCAGCTCACTCTCATATCTACAGGTTTTTCTACTAACTTGACTGAATTGAAGTTACTTTTGATGACACATCAGTTAAGGGGATTTAATATTTTAAAAATATTTGATCTGTTTAAATTATGTTGTGTGTGTGTATATCTAATATATATATATATATATATATATATACATACACACACACAGAGAAAATAATTTAAACAGATCAAATCTTTTTAAAATATTAAATATATATATATATATATATATATATATATATATATATGCCTTTATAAGTCCTTTCCATCAGTTTGCTAACTTCCATATTCTGTTGAAATTGAATGATTATGCCATGACCCTAATTACTGTGCCCAAAATAGTTTTATAATAAAATCTCAATCATTTTATTTTCGTTAAATCAAAAAATAATTATTTTCTGATAAAACAAATGATTGAGGTTGTGTCTGTGCATTAGGGTTGTCAGCTTATAACATTTTCATGTTCATCTTTCTCTGATGATGAACAATATTAATTTGAAATTAACATTTAAAAAGTTCTTGCAACCGAGAAGTACCCCCTCCCGTCAAAGTCCTTGATGTTTGATGACTTGGTCAAATTTTGGGAAGTGAGCCAAGCTGGGAACTTCACAGCTCCACCCCTTATATTTTTCTTTGTCAGGGCCTAACAAAACAATGTCTTCTAATATATCAGGCAGTGAGATGTTTTTGAGATAATGTCACACAACTAATCAAGTAGAAAATTGCTATTGATTTTGTGCGAATAATTTTGTAAATAATTCTAAAGTTATCTACTGATGGATTCCATTGAAGAAAAAATTGTTGGTAACTTTTTTCCCTTCTAAGAGAAATCATTAGTTTTGAGTAAAACTTTTCAACCAAGATTTACTATGGTCTCTCTTAATTCCTTCCATTTTAGGTAACTTTGGAAAAATGACAGTGAAAGAATTTCTTCTGCAGGTGACTCTTTTACCACAATATAAAGTTTCTTTTATTTTTTTAATGGACTACAAATAATTTGAATTTGGCATATAAATTGCTCATCAATGTCGGGCAAAAGCTAATACATTAGTTTTACAAACAATTCATAATGAATTATTTCTTCCTCTAGAATACAACATTGGATTAATGTTAAACAATTAATCCAGATGTTTAAAACAAGAACTTATTTTTCACTTTCTTGGCAAATTTGATTTTAGGATAAATTAGCTTTAAATATATATTTTCTCAAATTTAAACAACTTTTGTTTTATTTTGAGCTATATTCATACATTTTATGAAATTATCACACATATGCAAGCAGAACCTCATAAAATAATCGTAGAAATTGAACTTACAATTGGGCCAGATATGATGCATCAGATAATCAGTTTTTATCAATATCTCCATTGAGGTTTCTTTTAGTTGTTTTACTATGCATGGATTGAAATAAACAAATTGTCCCAAAATAAGAAATCTATTTGTTTTATATTAGGCTATTCAATTGCTAATCATGTTTTTGTTTTTTTTTAACTCATTTTTATTTGGTCATAAGTCAACAATTGTCTTGCCTTAATAAAGAGTGTCACCCCTTGAGCCCCACTCCAGACTGAGCTGTTCTCATGTCTTAATAGCAAATTTGATACAGATCTTCACCAATCCACAAATGAAAGCCTAACATGAGATTGATTTCCATTTCTCTTCAGAGAGATAACACAATAAATATGAATTAATATGCAGTGCTGGAAAAAAAAAAAGAAAAGAAAACTACTATTTAATCTTTGTGAAATTACACCTTGCTAAGTGATTATAATACCTTTTTAATAAGATAAAAATGGATTCTAATAAAGAAAAAAAACTGAAATCCAATCAGTCCTTTTTGTTGCTGTAATCCATCATAATTTACCTTCTGCCTGTCTTAGTGATTTTGATTGGAAAAAAAAAAATACTGCCAGTTGAATGATTAAATTTTGTTTTGTTCTTGTACAACTTATCAAATAAACATTCTGTTTGCTTAATCTCATTTATTGTTGTTCAAACATTTTTTCTCTTGAAAACTAAAATAAGATAAATGTTTGCATTGTGGCAATAGCCTGAAGTTTTTTTTGTTTTTTTTTCCAAACATCTTCTTTTTTTTTTTTTTGTTGTTGTTGTTGTTAGGTTTATGTGAGAAGAGAATTATCTTAATTCCTGTTTTTATTCTTTCTTTCTTTTCTCAGATTCTCTCACACTCTTTTTGCATCTTAGTAGCTTTATTGCTTAAGTTGGGGTGAAATGATTAACAAAAATACAAGAGTGGCCACTGTCTTGTTTCCATTGTCATTTTTTTTAATTCAGTGATAAAAGGGTTTGACCTCTGCCTCACTTATTTTAGGGAATCGTATGTATTAAATCTTATTCTCAATTTCTATCAAAATCTGGTAAAGATTAAATAAAATGGTTAGTAATTTCCTGCATTTCCCTCTACAATTAGATGAGTTGGTTACAAGTCTCACTAGGTGTTCTACAGTCATAACCTTGTGCTTGTTTAATAAATCAATTTGAAACTAGTTCATCATATTTTGAAATGAAGGTATAAATTTTCTCTACAACCTGAAAATTGAGAAGAGTTGCAGCACTTTTTAGTGGAGTAGGGGGAAGTTATACTAGAGGGAAAAAAAAAAAAATCACTGCCCCACCTCCCTGCTTGTCTTTCAGTTTGGGCACTTCACTGTAGTGTAATGGTTAGCAATTTAGTGAGTTCGTTCCTCACTGTGTGCCCTACACACTTGACACTGTGCTGCATCTAAGCTATGCTTAGAAAAATCACCATATGTCAATCAGTCTGTAACACTAAGTGTTAGTAAATAACAGACTGCTAAAGTGACTTAACAGTTTGTATATTTATCAACTCAAATGTGGTACTTGCAAATTTAGATCAAAATTTAAAATTAAAGGAAGTAAAAATCCACGCTTCCCAGGCTCATGAAATGGCCAGATTTGATGATGAAACTCGAGTTCTCTAAAGAAACAGAAAAACAGTCCAGAAATGCTTAACATATAGATATCGAAAATAAGTGGAGATACCTAAAAAAAAAAAAAAAAAGATGGGATGTGTGTTGCGGTGCAGTAGATATTGGCTTGGAATGAGAAATCAGAGAACCAAGTTCAAACTCCAATTGAATTTGTTGCATTCACTTACATGCAAATACCCTTGAGAAAGGTATTAATCTCTCTCCAACTATGGATTGGACAGATTGGGTTCTATAGCCTTGGTTGGCAATCAATCTGCTACAGGAAGTAATTGCAACCTACTGTAGGAAAATCTTCTGCCCACTTAGTCATGTCTCTTTCGAGACAGGATCACCTAAGCGTGTATCACATTTGGCACTTAACAGAAGTTTTAAAATGAATTTTTAAAAATAAAGTTTTATTAAAACTTATTTTAGCTTTATATGGAAGCTAAATGATTAAATTTGCTATTTCCAGGAAGCAAAATACTATGGTTTATTTTATATAAAATTATATTCATTTGACTTTCAACTTTTTGTAAAGTTTAAGTTTGTTTTTTATTTTAATCCATTTTTGACAGATTGCCAACTTTGTAAACAAAAGTTGATTCTTAGTTTTAAAAATCTTACAAAATAAAATATACATCTGTGACATTATTTTGGTAAATTTAAATTTAAATTAATGATTTGAAATTATTATTACTTGTATATAGCATGAAATTTAGAAATATTTTTTAATCACAAAAATGTTATCTTTCTGTGATTGATGAGAGCCAGATGTGGTGATAAGCTAAGTATGAATGACCATAAATGTCCAAAATTTTTACCTGTAAAGAGGGGGGGGGAACCATGAAACACGTAAGTTTTGTGTCACACACAAAAATAAAATACTACCTTTACATTTTCTACACACCAACAAAATTATTTAAATCTTTTGGCTCGAAGATTTGATTTTCGATTAATGAGTCTTCATTTCATAAACTAATCTCAACATTGAAGAATTTAAAAAATATTTTTGAAACTTTACAAATTATAATTAAAAAATTAAAAATGCAAACAATTATGCATCAAAATTTTTTTTTTCTTCAGACTTGACTATAATGTCCTTTATATATAAATTTCTAAAATCTCATCTAATTTAAATTAAAAATGCAATAAAACTATGACGTTATTTAATTATTAAATAATTTAATTAAATAATGTCAGTTTTATATTGCGTTTTTTTTTTTTTTTACTATCCGGGGCAAATTTTCGGAAAACAGGCTGTTTAAAAAAATAATAATCAAAAATTGATAATTTCATTCATTTGTGAATAAGTCCTGAAATTATCCAACAATTATTTGATTTTTGTAAGAATTTTCAAATTATTTTTCACCGGAAAAAATTGAGTTGCGTTACAATACATTTCATTTCATTTATAGAAAACTGGTAAAAAATTTATCTACTGATAAAAAAAAATATATTACAGAAATTTCGAACGTGTTAAAAAGGATTAAAAATTTTATTTGACGGAAAAACTGTTTTCATTAAGTCTGCTGAGGTCTTTTTCTTCATACTCCTTTTCTTTTTCAGTAGATAAAGCTGGATACAAGACTTGGAGAAGAAAAAAAAAGACAGAAAGGACCAAAATCCATTATCAATGGTCTGTGTGTGTGTCATATGCATAATAAACTAATTGATTTAGTGTTATAGGCAACATAATTTGCTAAATACAGTGAGACCCGGATATAAGAGATTTCTCTCCGGTCCCGATAACTCTCTTATATCAGGGTTACACTTTTTAAAAACATTTTTTAAATTTAAATTTAAAAAATGTTTTCAAAAAGTTATTCCAGTTAATTTTAGATTAAAAAAATGTCGTGACGTGCAAATTAAATTTAATAATTCTCTTCTTATTTTCTATTTTTTTCTTTTGTAGCCAACCTCAGATAATTAATTTGAATCGTATTGTTTCTTTAATAAAAGTAAAAAAAACAATGACTAAATAAAATAAACTAATTAAGAATAGTTTTAAATTTAACTAAACCCAAAAAATACAGACTTCTAAATTTGCACAGTACACTCTTTTTAGTCTCTTATACTCTTTAAAAAATTGCATGAAGCTCAAAGTCAAATACATTTTTTTAAAAATTCAGAATTTTGTAAATCATTTTTAGAATAACTTGTTTAAAATCTGTACTGAAATTGGTTAAGAAAATAAAGATTAAAAATGCAACAATTTTTTTCTTTGTTTTTTTTTGTCGGGGAACTTTACTAAACTTAAGCTGCAAAATCAAAAAATAATAAAAAGGTGAGCTATGATAGTCATGTGCAGGGCACTTGGTGAGGATGACCTTCACTACAATTAGTACTTTATAACAAGATTACTCATTTCCAAATTACGTAGTGAGGGGCACCTCGCCTTGTAGCAATGGAAAACAAATTGGTCTAAAAAAGAGTGAGTTCAATTCTCACCAAGTGCTTCACTAAAACTACTTAATACCAAATAATTTCTGTTTATTAACCGTCAAATAATAAAAAAAAGGGTTATAAACCAATATTTTGAAAACATTGAAAATATCTGTGTAAAAATCACTGGTTATTTATTTAACTTATATTTTTTTAATAATTCTGATCATCTGATTACTGACTTTTTTGTTAAGCGACAATAACTTTTAAATTATTAAGAAACAGTGAAAAAGTACGCTGCAAATAATTTCTTTTCCTGGTAAAAATAAAAGGTCGTCCTTTACAGTGGGTAATATGTTCTGGTGATGACCCCTTCAGAATTCAAAACTGGTCTTAAATAGCCATGAGGTCCAGTTATCCATTCAAATAAACTATCCGAATCATCATGTTTGATAACACCTTGATCTTCAAGGTTTTCATTTAAAATTTCTTCCTCTGAAAGGCAAACCAAAGAGAAATTGCTATAGGTTAAATTATCTTCATAAATTCCAGTCTTGGAAGAACTCCAATCAGCTTGTAAAATTTTGTCATGTTCCAGTTCATTCTTAACAAAAGACTGAAAGATATTTTTCAGCTGATCTTTATCCATGACTCGACATGGAGAAGGCGATCGTTTGCTTTCATTATTTGTCAAAGTATCGTTTTTAAAAGATTGGCGTAGTCTCTTTAAAGAGTCGGGACAATTGTCGGCTTTGATGTCGTCGTAAATACAATCTTCACCGGCATCTGGGTCGTCTTTTTTTTTCAGTCTTCTAGGGGACCTGAGCAAATTTCGTCTCCGGGTATTCCGCCGAAAACCATAAAGCGGCAAAGATTTCCTCCTGGTTTTAATTTTGGACAGGAGATCAGTTCTGCCTCTAAGGAAGCAAGGATGGCTGAACGTAAAATGTCCAGAGACAGACAAATGCCAATTGAAACTATACTCCCGGAATAGACGTCTTAAATTGGCAAATTGCGGAATCTGAACAAATCCAGGGTACAAATCCATGACTAGATTTTCGAATCTTTCAGGGCCGTCACTTTTCAATTTTCCCAAACTGTGGGTTGCTGGGGGATCCCCAATGTTGATTTTTTCACCAGCTTCATCCCAACTTAATAAAAAACCATCTTGTACAACTGAATAGAGTTTTTCTGGAAACTTTTCTCCGTAAAGAAACAATCGCGGACGGATATCTTTTTTCGTCTTGTTTGGAAACATTATTTATTTCTATTGTTGATTTACTTGCAGTTTCATAAAAATCACTATATATGGCCACTCTTCCATAAAAATATTTCTGTTTGAAACTATTTGTTTTTAATAATTTATCCGTTATTTTAGTGTGCGTTTCTGATTGATTGAAAACAGTAAAACACGTGCCGCCACAATTTGGGCTTCTACACTTTTTCGCCAGTGGCGCGAAAAAAAAAGACTTTATTTTCTTTAACTGAATCAGAATTTAAAAATAAAAGTTCACTGATGATTTTAGTATTATCATAGTTTCATGAAATTTACACAGTAGTCAATATAATGTTTACAAGAGATGTCATACATCGCCTTGAAGGAAATGTGATATTTTTCAAATTACTAGTCGTTAAAAATTCAAATTTACATGTATGAAAAATGCTAATTCTTAAAAAAAGAGCTTAAATAATAATTATAAAAAATGTTTAAATTTATTTTAGCATTTGTTTTTTTTTTTGTAACAAAGCTTCTTTCTTTTTTTTAGTCTGATAAAAAACAGATCAAGTTAGCACTTCATTATGATCTATCGAAAAGATCTCAAACGTGGGTGCACTCAGTGAGGACCATGATTAATGGAATGGTATGGTCTATTAAAAGCCAGCTTGCTATCCACTCCGTTGATCTTTTGAATAAAAATATTTTTATAACCGGATAAATTCCTAGAGGAACACAAAAAATAACTAAAATTTAGGGACAGAAGTCATTTTAAAAACAAAAAAACTGAAATTGTTTGTTTGTTTGTTACAATTCGGTAACAACTTGTTCGTAATAATTTACAATTTTTGTATAATTCTAAATTAAATTGCATGCATTTTCCCTCTTTGAAGATTTTTTAAAATACATTTGTGTATATGGGGGGGGGGGAGATTAGCTTAGGAGATAAAGGGATTATCCTTACTTTAGCATTTAGATTCAACTTAAAATTGTATACCGCATTTCTAAATTTTTTATCATGAGGAAAAAGCTACCACGAAGTAAATTTTTTAAAAATCATCGTTTTAGAACCGATTTTAATTTACGAGATAAAGTGACTAATTTAATTAACATCACACTCAGTCAGATTTCTCATTTATTTCATCATCTCAAAGAAGATTTTGTTCGATATTTGCCAATGTTTGGAAAACAATGGTTTCTGCAATTTAATTATTTACGTGTGGAAAGTGCAAAAAATAAAATTATAGAAGATTAGTCGTCAAACAGAGCAATTCTAGAAATAGTTGTTTAAGTGATTAAATACAAGGACATTTTTTTTAAAACAATTCCTTTTCTAATTCGAGAAAAAAAAATGTGTACGTCGAATCAGCTTTTTTAGTTGGCCTTAAAAGTAAAGATGTCCTCAGGAAGGACCGAGGGATTATTTATTATTATTATTATTGATGGGTGTTTTGTTGAGTAATTCACACAATTTTAGTGAAACTTTGAAGTTTAAAAATATGAGAATTTTTATTGCAAAAAATAATTTTAAAATCTTTGGTTATTTTATAAATTGGTTCACAATTTTTAATGGCAGGTTATGAAGGAAATAAAAATAAAATGTAAGAAACGTGAAGAAAAATAACGAATGAACCGAGTTCAGAAAAACGCACAGATTGTCATTTTTAATTTTGAGGTTTAAATGAAAGACATCCAACCAAAAAAAATTAAGAAATAATAATGTGCGTAATTTTTAAATAATTTTCTTATTTACAGTTTATGAAAATTTTATGATATAAAATCAAAATATTAAAACTGCAATAAAGAAAAAAACGTTCATTGAAGGCCCATTTTTCTTCTCTTTGCAAAAAAAAAAAAAGAGAAAAAAGATCTTGTGTTAACGTATCTTTTGTTAATATATTGTGTATATATTTGTCTTCCTTACTTATTTCTAAAAACAAATTGACAATTAGTAATGGTTATAAAAGAATGAACTTTAGCATCTTTTTTTTATTTTTTTTTAGTCTTTTTTAACATTGCCATAAATATTTTCCTTGCATAAAAATAAAAATAAAATTAACAATAAATTTCATACAATTACTTAATCATGAATCAGAAAAACAATAAAACAAACTAACCTTTTTACGATACAAACGAAATTAAGACTGTTCTTTGCTTATTGCTTTTTGTTTTAAAAGCGACATTAAATGTCGGAATGACTCAGTGATTTTAAAATGAAATAACATTTTTTAAAATTGAAAACTTTTTTAATACATTTTTTTATAAATAATATTTTTTTTCTCCCTTTTCCCTCCAGTGATATCTTGAAACAGTTATTTGTACGCAATAATTTTTTTTTTTTTTTTGGTAGAAGTATTTTCTTCTCTAGTCTTTCGAGATTTAAACACCATTCTGCCATTTTGTTTTTGTTTTGTTTTGTTTTTAATTCTATAAAGAAGAAATATCCAGAAAATAAAGCCTGTCTCCTCCTTTGGTAGATATTTTGAGGAAGATTTTGATTTGAACGTGACAATTTATTCTTATTCTTCGAGTGGGAAATTAAAATATTCTAATATTTGTTCCCTGTGTTCCATATTATTGTAATGTAGTTACTGTTATTTTTGCCAACTTGATGGAGTCACCAATTTACTGGAAATATTACCTCTTGCATCTTGTTACTTTATGAAAGATTTAAGATTCATAAAGTTTAAGCCTAATATTTAGTTTTTGAACAAAAGCTACTTTGATAAAAAGAAATTACAATCCCATACCCTTTACCTCTACCTAAACTTGTAGACTGTAATAACCAATGAGTTTTTCAGATGGCCTTTTCTCAATATGCCTTGAATTTAGAGCCTATTTTGGCGACACTATACCTGTGAATGTGAATGTTCTAGAAAAAAAGATTGTAAAGGAAAATTCTTCCTTTGGATTACTTTCCCTCAATTAAAAGCAAGGAATTTCAAACCAACAATAATTTAAATGTTATCTTGGCGGCCTAAATATAAAGAAGGTTATCAGCCAGTGAAAACCATTCCTTCACACGGTCAGGGTGGATAGTGATAGTCAGAAATACAAGAGGACTACCTTAACAATATCTGCAACTGAGAATGTGAAGATTCCAAAATGCCAACTAGGCAATCAAAACACCTGATATGACCAAAAACTAAAAAGATTTTTTCTTAGTGAAAGAATAGACAATGTCATGTCTCTTGTCACACATATTGTAAAAAAGTATAAACGAAAACAAGACTCCTACTCCAATGTGAAATCAGAAAGAAATGTACATTTATTTTACTTTTTTCAACAATTTTCTATATCTAACCCCTCTTT
The DNA here is from genome assembly GCA_037127315.1 of Ascarosepion bandense. Lineage (NCBI taxonomy): Eukaryota > Metazoa > Mollusca > Cephalopoda > Sepiida > Sepiidae > Ascarosepion > Ascarosepion bandense. The sequence goes on from JBBBDQ010002346.1 coordinate 513,591, forward strand.
CTCATCACCGTCCCTTATGTTGCCCCCTGTGCAATAGTGGCAGTGGAATGCCTTGCTTGAGGTGAAATGATTAAAAAAAAAAAAGTCCTAAACCAGCTCTCAGTCAAATTAGAAATTTGATAACTTATGTTTTTAATTTACTTTCCCCAATGGTTAAGTAATCACAAAATGTATCTCTTAAACCACACCTCTTTACAAACTTTATTTAGGCTGGTTGTAAGACCATAAGACTTGAATCTCTTTTTACAAATTTTACAAGTATCTTTTTCATAAACTGTTGTGCTTTATTTTGGTGGTCATTATAACAACAAATCTGAGACTCACATCTACAAAGTTTAGTGCAACATATTTATTCAGGCCATTTTTTTTTATTAACTCTCTAGCTTTCTTTTTATATTTTGCAATAAACAAACCTAGTCTATTGTACTATAATTTTTTTATAATCAGCCTTCAATTATTTTTATATAATTTTAGATATCTTATTTATTATACATTTTTATGAAATCAAAACTAACAATTTGTTCTGAAACTAACTTCAAGTTTTTATCGCACTACTGCTAAAGAAATTTCTCATTCAACCTTCATCTCTACAATATTACTGACAATTCACATTCAGTACTTTTACACTCAATTCTTACACAAATTTCAAATCCATCTAATAACAATCACAATATATATAATTTTACACAGTTCCAAGTGTATTTATATTTACTGTCACAAGCCTTTTTCAGTTTCCAATGTTTTATTTTCTGTCGGTTTTACCTTGCAGTTTGCTGCAATTCTAAATTGAAAAGTTTTTATTTTCTCCATCATGACCATAAAATCCAATCTTATTTGTTTAATCCTAGCCCGGTACAAGATTTTCATAAATTTATATGCTCAAAAAAAAAATAAATAAATAAATAAATAAAAATCAGTGACATTAATTCAGATTCAGAATTGCAGATAAAGAACAAGCTAAATATTGTAGACATTTTATTTTCTTTCGATCTCCGGTTAAAAACAAAAATGATTAAAAAAATTTGGCATTTATTTTCTTCATATTGTTATAGTAAAACACACCTGTTCCTCAGATAATGGATGCTCCCTCCTATATTAATAAGAGTTAACAGGAAGTTAACTCGAGAAGTTCTTGGGAAGTTCATAGGAGTTCTATTGTTTATATTAGTCAGCAGTAAGCCGAATACTAAGGAGTCAGCTTTCAGCGGAAGATTACCAAGTTCCTAACATTTTGCATGCGTTAAGTCGATTAGCAACCAATATAGCACGACTATAACTTTCAGTGCGAAAACTACTCCACAACACATACAAAACCATCTTTTTTGAAATCACATTTGAAAATGCTGATATTAAAACAAATGTGAGGACCAAATGACAAAAAGGCAGAAATAAGTTTTTTTTCTCCCCAATTCAATATTAACAACTGATTACTGCTCATTTGTGATTTCAATGAGCAAGTCTCACATTCTGCTTAAAATGCTCGCAAAAGAGCAAAATGGTTTGGTAGATTCTCTAATGGTAATATCAGTTTTCCTTAGCTATCCTAAGACAGTGGTCTTGTGCCAGACATATCAAGGCTTGGTATTTTCTTCTTCTCTCCCTTGATGCCAAACAGCAACTTTAGGCGTCGCCCATAGTTGGGATCACTGATTCAATAAGAACAATTCTTTCTTTAGTTACATAGTGTATGCTTCATCAGGGCTACATACAGTTTTGAATTCAGTTTTCCTTCTCCTAATCCAGTTGCCCACCAAGGCAATATAACCCAGTCTGTCCTGCTATTTACCCATAGCTGAGGGAGAAGATTTAGATTCATTCCTTTCCCAAGAATAAGTGAGTGAATGTAATGAACTCAACTGGAATTTGAACTTGGCTCTCCAATTTCTCGATCCAAGCTTCAATCCATTACTTTATTCGGCAACAAGAAATGACATTGAATGTTTGTGAAAAGTATATTTTCTATTTTTAGTTGATAATTAATTCTGCATTTAAAAAAATTCTTTATAGATACATAATTTAATATTTAAATTCCTTAGATAAAGCATTTTTACATTTTGTTTTTCATACCTTTTTCCATTGCTAACAGATCTCCATTCTGTGATTGTTAAGCAAGCAGCATGACAAAAAAATAAGAAATGAATCTCCAACCAAGATCTGAACAGATATCTTATAGCTGCGAGGATGCTTTTCTATAGCAGCACTTTACCAATTAGGCTACAGAGACCAACTAGTAGGAATGATGCAAATTGAGTTAGATAGTACTGATAGCAGATGCAGAAAAACTACAAGGATTCCTACAGAAGGTAGTAAAAGAAAGAAAAAAGACAGGACTATACATCAATCGTAAGACGGAATATATGGCTGTCAGCAAAAAGAACATCTCAACATGTAAACTATGAATTAGAGACATCAAAGTCAGGCAAGTATGAAAATTTAAATCTCTAGGTAGATCTTAATAGAATAAGGAAATTGTGATACTGAAATCTGAAGGTGAATTGGAATGGCAAAAGATGCCTTCCAAAAGCTAACCAAAGTATCATGAAAAGAGGAATATTTTATGAGAAATAAAGAAGAGTGCTGAGTCTTCCTCTATGTCAGTGAATGCTGGATGCTCACCTCACAACTGAAATATTCTATAGAAGGATGCTGAGAATAACATGGACTGAATATGTAACAACAATGTCTGATGGAAAATGAGTACGAAAAGAACAGTTTTGCTTAAGATCAGATACAGTTAAAATTTCTTGGAATAAAAAAAGGAAAATGGGCCTAGAGAATTTGACACTCACAGAACATTGAAGGCAAGAGAGATATTTGGTGAACTTGCAAGACAGTTCAATGTTTCCGATGAAACAGACTTCACCTGCACCTACTAGGCAAGACATACAAACTGAGCAAGTGGGTTCCACAAACGCTGTTGGAGGTCCACAAGGGATGAATAGCAGCCTGCATATTGCTGCTTTCTCGCCACCGTACCACATCCTTATTCAATCAGAAGTTCTTACCAGTGATAAAAAGTGGGTTCTGTACGAAACTCCCAAGCCTTCCAGACATTGGTTGTCTCCTCAGGATGCTGTTCCTCACACCACAAGACCGCCTATGCACTCACACAAGATTATGCTTTGTGTCTGGTGGACAGGTCGTCAAGCGGTTCATTATGAACTGTTACCAATGGGCCAAACGGTCACTGGAGACCTATACTCGCAACAATTGAAACCTGTGCAACTGGCATTGCACCAGAAGGTGTCAGCACTGGTGAATCGCAAAGGTGTGCTTTTCCTCCATGACAACGGCAAGCTGCATGTCAGGGATACCATACAGCAACTTGGCTGGGAAACTGTGTGCCATCTACCTTATTCACCTGACCTTGCGCCGTCTGATTACCACCTCTTCCACTCCCTGGATAATCATCTTCGTGGAAAATCCTTCACCAATAAAGCAGACTTGTGCAAAGCCCTCACAAACTTCTCTGCATCAAAAACCCCAAGTTCTACCGCAAGGGCATTGAAGAGCTGGAGACACATTAGCAGAAAGTGCTGGATGCCGATGGCAATTACTTTGAAGACTAAATATAAGTTACACATATTGTGAAGTGTTTTCTTTTTTTCCTTTAAAAAACAGACAGAACTTTTTTGGTTACCTTGTAGTTAAATGTAATCACCGTTTAAATGCAACATCAGTTGCCATCTTCTTGGTTTTCATCCTTTCTTCAACATGCCCTGTATCTTGCCTTTTTCTCTCACTGTGACCTCCTGTGCACCAGTGACAGTCCTGCTTTGCTTGGGGGGTGGGGGAGAGAAATGATTATAAAAATTGCAAAAAATGTGCTAGCCATTTTTAGTAATGCCACTGTTGAAAGTCCAAGTGATGTCGTTCCTTTTATTGAGTTTTTGGTGATACGAAGTTAAAACTTATTTTCCCATTATTTTGTAATTCTGTTTCAGTAAAAAATAACTGAAGAGGAAAAGTCAAAATAAGAATTTTATTTTTTAAAGTTAGTTTATTGATAAGTAAAATTTGATAGCAGTTAAAGGCAGCAAAACAAAACTTGCACAAACACACATATATACACAAATAATGAAAATGCCACCTGAAATTCAGCAAGTTTTTCAACTCACAACATTGATAGTTGGATAGGTGAGGTAAGAATAAAGGGAAATGTTGCGACTGACGGTGTAATATTGCAAGTTTGGGGTTAGGGTTTCAAGTAAGACAAATCAGAGATAGCACTCACCAAGAACTAAAAAAAATATTAAAATTCTATTAGTTTGAAAAATTAAAAAATGCATAATGAGAAAAAAAAAAAAAAAAAAAAAAAAAATTAAAAAAATTCAATCAAAGCTTGCACCAATAATGGACAGAGCATTTTTTTTGTGGAAAAAAACTTTTTTACCTTAGATATTCAGTTCTTATATGAATCTCCAAACTATGATGATGAAATGGAGGAGGAGGAAGAAATAAAAACATTTCTGTTAAATTTATTTGAATTTGGTACAAAAAACAAAGGAGATGGAGGAAGATTAGGTTATGTTGATCTTGCAAGTGAAGAGAGCCATCCAAGCAAGATCAGCATTTGAAATCCAGACTTTTAAACTGGCTTTGAACATTGGTAAGAGTAGGAAATAGTCAACTAACTGCAACTGTGGGGCAGACTACTAATTTCTGAAACACTAGTCCATCAGTCAGAAAATATAACATTTTCAAAATTAGTTTATTAACCTCTGTATTTTCCAGAAACACTTAAGGACGGTGATATTAAATGCAAGAAATATGGTGTTCTTGATAGCTAGCATTATGCAAGATTCAAAAGTTGCCATATTTTGTCAGACTGGACGTATTATTCTGATGTTTAGGTGAGTTCTAGAATTTCGTTTCTTAAGAATATAAATTGGAGAATTAAAACTTAAAGACAATTGGCAGTTTGACTAATTAACTTTCTATTTGATTCAAATTTTATTTAAAACCTATTCTCTCATCTAAAAATCAACATTTTTTATCCTTGAGTTGCACAACATTATACTCCTAATCATTCAATTGATTTTCATATCAAAACTTCTGTAGAAACCATTTTTCCAAATGATGTCTCATGTTGCTCCAAATCTAATAAATTTTAAATGGAAAATTTTAAATTAACTTTTACTGCACATTTCAGTTTAACTCAATGATATAACTGAATATATGAAAAAAATACAGTTAAAATGTGATACTTTTGAATTTTTATTGTGAAGAGAGACAATAAAAGAAGATAAAAAGTTCATTTTTCAAATGAGAGAAAAGTTATAGATCAAATAAGAATGAAATTAATACTTTAATCTTATAGCAAATTAGCAATTATCTAAATAATCAGGACAAATAAGAAGAAAAACAATTTTGTGCAAACCTTTTTGGCTTTCCAAAGTGAAATACCATTTTTGCCTGTTTTAAAAAATATTGTATTTTCAAATTTTGCAATGTTTAAATAAGATAAAAATGAGCATTTAACACAAATTAGAATTCAGTTAATTTAAGAAAATTATATCATTCAATGTTTGAAAGCTAAAAATAGAATAATCTTGTTAAAATGTGTCATTGAAGGAAAAAAACAAACTTATCAAATAGAAAAAAATTGTGACTCTAGGAGAAGAGCAGGAGTGGATGGGTGAAGTACAAATATTTTTGTCAGAAGAGAGAAAAAAAATATAAAAGCTTTCCCCAGTTTATTTTTCCAAATTTCTCCTTCATTCTGTAAAAATATTTTGGTTTTAATTTATTTTATAAAAATGAACATCATTGTTGTGATTTTGATCAATAATTTGAAAAGTATCATTTACTAAGTGAAAGTATTGGAAAGTTTCTTGGCTGAAACCCATTTCCCAAAATCTAACCAAAAATAACTAAACAACAGAGTTGATTTTAAAACCCACAATGCAAAATTGAAATTGATTTCTCTATTTAACAAACCAGATGATAACTATCATACAACTATAAAAAGAGTAGCAACCATTAGAAAAAAAAATGGGTGCATGTTAGCTGAGAAGGTAGCAGAGAAAAATAAACATTTTTGTTTCTTCCCAACTGTTTCATAAAACAAAATTGCTTGTGTTTGCAATCTTTTCTTCATTTTTGCCATGTGTTTATGTTATGATGAAAATTTAACAACAAAATGATAAAAGGTCAATTCTTTACTGGAAGGCAAAGGGAGAATTTTAAGGTTTGGTTAAAATTCATGCACCACCAATGTCACAATAAAAGGAAAAACACTAAGAAAAAGAATTTTTATGTATGATACATCTCTGTAGTTCAGGTAGACTGCATGGTAACATTAACCGTTTCCCTATAAGAAAACATTTGGCATTCATTAATCAATCAGCCAGTATTGTTGTCAGTTGAAATTTATCAATTCTTTCTTTTAAAACAATTTTTCAGAAAAATAAGTTTGAGTCCACGAGTTGTTATCGTTCACCTAGAATTATACTAAACTGCCAAAAATTAATTTTTTTCTTCCGATTTGTAATATAGATATTTTCTTTCTTCTTTAAATGTGATAGCAATCATTATCACTGTAACATTGAAAAAAAAGCATGAATTAGTCATAAAACTAATGTAATAATCCAAACAAAAGAATTCACACAATGAATTTCAAGTCATATAGTGATAAAGTTTTTTTTCACGTAGAATGACAAACTTGGAGGGGAAAAAAAAAAAACATATGGCAGGACATTGTGATGTCAAAATATAAAAAGTTTGTAAGAGGCATTAATAGGAATCAATCCTAAAATCAAAGAACTGACAGATTTCACTCGTTCTATACTGATTCTTTCACTCATTCTATACCGATAGAAAAATGGCATTTTGTTTCATGAACTTCATTGACTGAATAACATAAAATATTATCAAATTAAAAAAAGAAGAAGAAATGCAAAAAACAACAAAACAAAACTAAAAAGTGGTTAACTTTGAGAAATCTTGTTATTGATATTTTTTCTGGAAAAATAAGTTGTCTCCCCTTCTTTCTATGGTGTGCAATGTATAAAGACTGGAAAATGGATCATCCAAAATGTTCATGGATACAAAGAAGTTCAAATGTCCAAAACGAAATTTGGAAGCAGGTCCTATTAGCACTCATTTTAAACCTGCATATCAGTCAATGTAACTTTTTTTTTCACAGCAGAAAAGCCAAAAATAACAAACTTTACTGTGCTAATTAATGCCCTTTGCACTAAAGAGTATAATATATCACCCCAAGCAAGGCATTTTACTGCCAGTTTTTCAGGGTGTTGCATAAGAGGAAAGTTATGAGAAACAGTGACAGGTTATAGGGGATGTCAGAAAGTGGGTAAGAGAAGGACGAGAATACTGATGAGAGTGGAGTGGACGGAGAAAGGAGCATGAGAGAGAGGATGCAGGTTAGTGAGATAAGAGATGACTATTGACTTTACATTTAAATTCTTAGAGATTGTAGCTGTTGGGAAAGCAAGTAAATGGTAGGGAATTCCACAGGTGGGAAGTGTGAGAAAAGAAGCTGCTGGAGTAGAATTTGCATTTACAATTTATTGGTTTCACAGTAAAAGGGTGGAATCTAGTTGCTAATCTTGTGACTCGAGTAAATTCGTATATAAGGAGCACCAGTGAACTAAGTTCATCTGAGCAGAAGCTGTGAAAGTATTTGTAGAAGAGACACATTTCGTTGGTGAGAAAGTGACTGTATTTGAGCTGCCAAGTTGGAATCTATCACATTACAGATTCTCCAATGGATTTTGTCAAGGACACCTAGGTGGATAGCAGGAGCACCCGACCAGAGATATTATATATATTATATATATATATATATATATATATATATATATTATATATATATATACTTACGAAATGGATTATCTCCAAAATATCTTTAATTTATTTGCTTAAGTATTATTTTTTAATGAATACTTATATTTGAGTAGATATAAATAAGTATAATATTATAAAAAATGGAGTGACTAATTGAGAAATTTTGTTAGGAAAATATTTGTCTTCTGGCAAGATTCAAACCTGCAATCACCAGGGAAAACCGTCAATTGATCTGACATGACATACATTGCTCTACTATGTAATGGATTTCGCAAAATTTCATGAATAAATTGTCTTTGTTTACATTAGGATACAAAAACAGCAAATATGAATTCTTCAAAAAACAAAAATCAGGAAAATGTGTGTTTAAAAGCCTTATTTTTGACTTTAACTGTAAGGCCTTCATGCAATGCAAATCTTGAAAGGCGTATTTGCAAGTACAACTCTTGTGGTAAAAATTTGTTTACATACCAAACCTGATGCAATAATTAAGATAATGGATGAAGAAAAGTATCTGTAAAATTTGTTTGTATGTCTGCTCTAAATTTAAAATTGCTCCATAATGCTGACCAAAAAAAAAAAAAAAAAAAAGAAAAAATATACAGCAGCACTGAAATTGAATATCTAAATAAGTTTGTCAAATTGTACTATAAAAAGAATTCACTTAGTTAAAAGATGATAATATCAAGCATTAAGTGGCATCTTGAATGCAAGAAAATACATAAGCTTTGAAATTAGGCAAGACAATAAATTCTATAGAAATATCAGTTTCTTTTCAGTATATCGCAATGACAGATATTCATTTTTAGATACTAAATTGTAACAATAAACAAAAACAAAAAAACAAAAAATGATGGCAAATAATTTAAACAATGTCTAAATAGAATTCCCACTTATAGTTCACAGATATTTGTTAAAAAAATATACTTATTGACATTCTAAAAGAAAATCTTTAAAATGGCAACGTATGAAAAAAAAAAAAAAAAAAAGAAAAAAAATGGAATTAAAATATTTTTTTTTGGTAAGCCAACTTTGAGCTCAAATAATCTTTACAGTTAAGTATTTGGTTTAAATTGGGCTTCATTTTTAACCCCAGCAAATAACAAAACTCCTACTCAATAATTTGTTATTTACTCTCAAAAATGACAAATTTTAACACCAAAGAGAAGCAAGTAAACAACAGTAAATAGAGAACAAAAAGATTTTCAAAATGTAAATTGGAAAAGGAAGAGAATTACTGTAAACTATTTGTTGTTTGATAAAGTTGACCAGGAATCAAGAAAATATTTTCATGGGGAAGACATGTATGAAGACTTAAATCTCTAAATAACCAAAAGATGATGGAAATGCCATTTTGAAAACGATGACGAACATTAGGATATTCTTGCTTTTCTTTTTTTTCTTTAAAAAAAAAAACAACAAAGGATTTTATAAAAAAAAAAAAAAAAAAAAAAAAATTAAAAACTCTTATCAGAGTTCATTCATTGTTTCTTTTGGTAGAAATAATTGTGATTTTTTTTTTATTCCGCTGATAAATGAATATTTATTTCATAACAAGTATGTTTCATAATTATATCTGAAATGTGTGTGTGTATATGCACACACAAAATGAACTCAAACAAGCAACATTTAGGAAAGTTAAGTTTATAAAAGCACAAATGTATTGGTGAATATATCAAATTACATATACTCGTCTGAAAATTTGCACCAATCTATGTAGTGTGTACCTGCATTTTCTATATAGACATAAAATGAGATTAAAAAGTATTTGAGGTTCATACAAGATAATTTAAACCCTGCATAATTTATAAATTTACATGTAATATACTATTTGCTTATTAACAGGAATTCACATCTAGAAATTATTTAGAAACCTTCCCCTCCAGGGCATCTTGAGCTCTTTTGGAAGAGAACTACCAAAAAAAAAAAATAAAAAAAAATAAAAAAAATGGAATTTTATCATTTATTGAAATATTGTGGTATATTAATGGAAGAAAGAAAAAAAAAAGCTCAAAAGAGGACAACGTAGAGGGAAAGAAACTATCAGAATATAAAACAGGCAGTAAGCATGGGTTGTACATAAAAAGTATTCCATAATTTAATGAGGAAAATAGTTTTCTTATTAAACATGAAAACACACACTTCTTGCTATGTTATATTGTGGGTACATGTGTTTAAGTAGACATCTGCTCTTTTTTTTGTTTTTTAAAACAGTGAAATTAATGTCAACATTGACCATGATATAAAAAGTCTGACAAAAAAAAAAAAAAAAAAAAAAAGAGTGTCTTCTGCCAGCTTTGTTTTGTTTTGATGGCTTCATCTAACCTAATTGGTAGGGCATATTTAGCATAAATAAGCTTTCCCTGATAAGAAAAGGGCAATGCAGGTTAATGTCCTGTCATTATTTTCTTTAGTAGTAGGACTTTGATTGCTAGGTCAGGTGATAATCTTACCGGAAAAAAAAAAAAAAAATGTAAACAACAATGACACACACACAGTGATGTCTACTCTAACACATGTATCTATCAAATATAAAGTTTATAGCAATAAGAAATTGTATTGGATTGTGGGAGCCATTAAACAAGAAAATTCCCCCCCCACCAAAAAAAAAACAACAGTACATTTTTCTCACCCCAAATGAAGATAATCTTTTAATCTTTTAGTGTTATCAATATTTATAGATGACTAAATTGACAAATCATTAATTTCTTTAAAATATCTTAACTGGCGATTGAAGGGACCTGTCCTTCCATTTTTTTTTTTTTGATCTGTCACTGCCCCTCACTCCCTACCCTGCTGGTAACTTTTTTATTCTTGCCATATTCTTGATATATTTTCCTTAACTTTTTTTTCTTTACTGTGATTAGAGTGTCAACTTGACTTACAAAGGAAAGAAAAAAAAATTATTCTTTTTAAATTCAAACTAATATTCAATTTAAATTTATGTTTGTTATCAACGTTCTAATTTATGGTGAATTTGTTTTCTATCTTCTACTGAGTTTCAGCTTTGTTATCTTGCCTCCCATCCTGTTTTAAGACTTAATTTTATTGGTGTTAGACTACTTTTATTTATAATGGGGTTTGAGAGAGATACCAAGAAGACAAGTATTGAGAGCGACAAGGGATAGAGGCAAGTGGAAGTCCAAGATCACTTACGTTTAGAAGGGACATGGCCCCAAGGAAGAATTAATTTGATTCTAATTATTTAGTCTTTAAATTATTTTGCATTTGATATTCTATATAAGTAACCAAAATCATTTAAAAATAAAAATTTAATCAAAGTTCAAAAAAAAAAGATTTGCAATATGAAATATTGTATATCTCATTGTAGACAATTGTTTTTATATAAAAGGTAGATTATCAGACAAGATCAGTAAGAAGATAAATCATGTTTAAAGTTTGCTGACTTTTGAAATGCCATAACTTTTGATCTATTTGAGATTAACAATTCAATCTTTTTTAAAGGAAGCTAAAGCACCCAATTTAAAATACAAGCACTTACACTTAATTGATTTTCACATACATGGTGGAAACTCCTAAAGGCTTCAATTATAAATGTCAGTGTGAAGCTGAATGTATACCTAAAACTAATCAGAGGTTTAAGACTAGAATAGATCCATCATGAGATATGCAATAAGTTGGTTAATACTTCAGGTTCAGCAATTGATGGTTTAATAAATAATCCAATGTGTGATGTTGTTTACCATCAGTAAAGTGCACTTCAATTGCCACTTTTATATCTTATAGACATTATACATTAAGTTTAGGCAACCTTCCCTCTGGAAGCAGAAGGAATGGCTGCTGGGGCTTAATAAGTGTGATCATATCTATTTATTTTTATATTATCTTCTGATTGGCTGTTAATTCATAAGATATTTTAAATATTGTGCACACAACTTGCATGTTTGTGCTCAATTAGCTCTAAGAGTTAGCTTCTTTTTTGGTATTTTCTTGTTTTGATTCACTTTATTGTGATTGATTTTATTATTCTTGCTTTTGTTCCCACCCCAGTTTGTTGTTGTAGTTGAGTTTTTATATCTATTACTGTATATAGTTCAGGCATGGGCAAACTTTTCTGATTATGAGCCATATTTCATGTGGCTCACCAAAGAGGGCTGCATTAATAGAAAAAAAATTCAAAGTAATTTTTCATTGAAAGTAAAACAGTCATTTTCACTACAGAAGATCATCCACATAAGCATCTGTCTTAAGAAAAAGATTGACATTTATTACTTGGTGAAAAGACTTTTTTTTAATAATTCAAAATTGATGATTTTGTATACTAAACTGTGTTTAATACATCCTGCTGAGTGTGCTTTTTTTCTAAGTTATTCATTTGAAAATACAAAAAATCTTTTTAAAATAAAATTTTTCTTCAGAGAAAAAAATATTAACATTTCTTGTTTACTAAAACAAACTATTTTTACGTGAATGATCTTCCTTAATAAAAAATTGTCAATGGTTTAAAATGCTGAGAACCTTATCTCCAACAAAATGTTAGAAAATTTCAAGAAATATACTTAATCATTGTTATATGTAATTTCGTCAAATTGTACTTGCAACACAACAGGCATTAATAAGTAAGTGAGATTACTCAGAGATTTCATCGTTATTTCCCTTTGACACCGGCTTTATTCAACCTCTTTATGTGAGAGAAAATGTGAGTGAAGAAGTGAGAATGAAACAAAACACTAAATTTTAATAATTTAATGAGAAAAATAACATTTAAGTGTGCCATTCAGAAGACTAAATGGGCTGCAGTTTGCCCATGACTGATGTAGTCATATACAATTTCAATATGTTTGTTTTTGTAGCATTAATAAAGTTTTGTACTCCCTATAGATGGTTTAATTAAAAAGGCTAGAAAATATTTCATTAGTCTTTCTCCTTGCTATTTAGAATGTACAAGATCCTTTTATTGCCAGGGAATTGTTGGTGCTTATTTGTTTACATTTCAATTTGTCCTATAAAAGTATTACAGAGATAAAATAAAAATATAAATGAAGAGGAAAAACACAAAAGAAATAGAATGATATTTTTAAGTGACTAACCTCGACAAATTTAATTCCTTTTTAAGGTAAAAAAAAACAAAGAACCAATTGAAAAATGTCACTGGATATTTTACTTTTGAACATTTTAAGTCAAAGTGAAAAATATTTGGATTAAGCTGATGACCCCAAACTCTGACCTTCAAATCTATACAAATTTAGGTATTAATAAAAGAAAAAAAGAAAAAAGAAAATAAAATTTTAGTTAAGAAAATTCAACCACTTTCATATTTACTACTTGTACTTGCGGTGGCATTCATCCTGGGTGGATAAACTTCTCTAGAAGTTTTATGATAATTTTTTGGCTCCACAAAAGATTCCTAACAACATGTGACGTGAAGACTTTCCCACAGTAGGTTACCAATTCTTACTGCAGTAGACTGTTGGCCAATCAAGGCTATAAAACCCAATCTGTCCTATTTACCCATAGCTGGGGATGGGGGTGGAAGAGAGGAAATGAATGCATACCTTTCCCAAGGTTATTAGCACATATATTTATATGTAATGAATTCGACTGAAATTCAAACTTGGCTCTGATTTATCAACTCAAGTCACTATCCATTACTCTGGTATGCTTTTCATATTTAAGAGAACCAAAACCGTTTTGCATCTTATTTTAAGCTAATTTCATCTACATTTGAAGAATATATATTTTTCAAGAATATATATTTTACATTTTCTTTTTAAAAACATTTTTCACTGATGTTCAATTTTTGCTTAACAAAAACAAGGATAGTGTAATAAGGACTGATCAACTGTCAATTATTCAATGGAGAACCTACAAAAAATTTAATGGCTATTATGAACCAATCAGTAAAAAATGATCAAAGGACTCCTCAAATAATTCTATGAAAGTATTCAGTAGATGCTGATCTTCACAGGATATGCTTTAAAAATGACCTTATGTCAGTTTAATCCAAGCAAATAAAAACAGTATTGATATATGATTAATATCCATACTGTGTTAAAATTGGTTTATTCTTCAAAATGCCAATTCAGGCAGTTCTACTTGTAAAAGTTTCCCTTCATTAAAGAGTCATTTTTAATTATTTGCTTAAGATTAAAGTTTTAAATGAGAAGTACATACAAATCATTTCTAAAAGAACACAATTCAAATCATTACTTAGACAGATAATTATTTCTCCACAAAAGGAACATACATTTATTCAAAATGTAGATTATTATTATTATTATTATTATATTTTATGAGTATATACAGGTACTGTAAATAAATAAATAAATTCATCTTTGGTTTCTTTCACATTCTCAATAGGATATTAATTTCTTTAATTTATGGAGAACTTTAAAAAGAATTGAAAATGGGTTAAAGAATTAGATCATAGGAAAATCTAATTCTGTCAAGACTGAGAATTAATTTCAGAATTATACAGGGTGATAATTTTCAAATTCTTTTCATTCACAACATTTCTAATTTCTAATACTTTGTACTATCATAAAAAAGAAACAGGCAGACACATATACGCTTATAAACGACAAAAGTACCTTCAAAACATTAATATTTAACAAAGTAGAAAGAATGTTTTGCTAAATTCCAAAGCAATATCTGATTGGATATTTACTTCTGCTGAAGCACGTACATTTATCAGAGTTTGTAAATCTATTAAGTTATAAAAATCAATCAATAGGTTTTTAAACTTAAAAGAAGCAAATACATTGTTTTGTTTTGTTTTTCATGGGGTACCTTGCCATAAATTAATGATTAGATAATTTGTCTTATATCACATTAGTAGTGATTTCAATACTCATTGGAGCCCCCATACTTATAACCTTGTTTAGTAAGTAATTAAGAGGTCACCCAAAATTAGTGAGGAAACAGTTTAGAGTTTGAATATATAAACACCAAGTTATATTTTCATTATACACCCAGGAAGATTAGGATTTACAAAACTTGCTTAGAAAAACTTTATTCCCTTTTTTTAGATGCTAAGACACATTTATAAACAAAGAAATTTTAATAGGAAACAAAATTAAAACAATTTTTAACCAGTTTATACTTAATAATTAAGCAATACAGAAGAAGTAAAACAGTTATTAAAATAGATTGAAAGAAAAAAATACAGGGAAACAAAGATAGTCAACATGTAGAAACCAGCAATTACTTTTTGATCAAAGAATTGTATACAGAAATATTTAAATATCAAGATGAGGTTGATATAGTAAGGAGCGGGGGGTGGGGGCGTCAATATCCAGTTAAGTTCTTACAAAATAACAAAAAAGGGTTATGTATATTAATCAAATGCATTTAACTAAAAGAGTCTTACTTTCTAAGTTTTACTGTATATTCTTGATATAGTTTCTTTTGTTTACAAAATAACATGAAGATTACCTGATAAAATTCAACATTCAATAAATGTAAACTGTCAAAACAAGAAAATAAGATTACTTTCTATAGTTTATATGGAAAATCAAACATTAGAAAAAATGTAACTTTTGAAAAGGAGATGGGTAATTATGATGACAATATTTGTGAAATTTAAAAGAGAATATATATTATCATAAATATTAGTCATCAACTAGTGAGAACTGACTAGCTATAATTTGTGATTACTTTTTATAAATTCTTAGAAGTTACCTATTTTGTTAATAATAACTGCAATGAAAGTCATAAGAAATAATCACCCTAAAATCATTGCCTTCAGAAAATAGATGCTTTCAGGATTGTTTTTTTTTGCTTTTAATATGGTCATTCTCTTAACAAGACCAATCTGGAATATTTATAATTGATTAGTAAAAGTTTTACATCAATCTCTTTCACTGTTGAAATAATTTAAATTTTAGAATTTCTTTTACAAATCTAAGACACAAAATTAAAACAGTGTCAAGAAAGTATAGCTAATGGCTCTATATGCAAGCTTATATACACACCCACACTTGTTTTAATCATTCCCCCCCCAAGCTAGGCAATAATGTCACTAAGATGCAGAGGGTTACAGTGAGTGAAAGAGAATGAAAAGAATTTAGCGTGGAGGTGTGAAAAGAAAAATAAAGGAACACGGTTCAGGAGAGCAGAAGATAGTGATTGACTTTTCATTTAAATGTTTGAAGATTGTAGTTGACAGGGAAGCAAGAAATCAGAAAGAAGTTTTACGGGTGAAAAATATGAGAAAAGAAACTGTTAAAATAGAAGTAGCAGTTGCATCTAGCTAATTCAAAAGTAAAATAATGAAACCTAATTGTCAATCTAGTAACACACTTAAATTCATATGATCAAGTCACTAAGGGAAGAAAAAAGCCCATCAGAACAGTTACCATAAAAATATTTGTAAAAAAGATAGATGAAAGCCATGTCATGTTGGTGAGAATGTGGTTGTAGTTGAGATGCCTTGTTAATTTTTTTTTTTTTTTTAAATCATTTCACTCCAAGCAAGGACCTCCACTAAGTGTGCAGGAGTTACAGTGAGAAAAAAGACTGGGTACAGTGGGTATTAAAGAAAAGATAAAAGATGAATAGGATTCAAGATAGATGATAGAATATGGCAATTGACATTGCATTTAAGTTTTTGGAGATGGTAGCTAGCAAGGAAACCAGTAAATGGAAGAGTTCCACAGACAAGAAAAGAAACTGTTCAAGTAGAAGTGGCAGTTACATTTTAATTATTTCAATGGTAAAATAGTGGGACCTACATGCCAATTTAGTAGCACACTTAAATTCACGGGGACAGTGCACCACAAAAATATCTTGTCAGAGCAGTTATGAAAATATTTGTTGATCAGACAGCAGGAAGTCACTTCAGGGAGAAAGTGGCTGAAATTGAAATGCCAAATCAAGATCAATTATATGACAGATCCTTCTTTGAATTTTGTCAAGAATCTTGATATAGCAGCAATATTCAACGCACGGACGAATGTTAGAGTTATAAATGTGCAAGACGTACATATGCAAAAGATTAAATCCCTAAACAATAATTTGTCTTATTTAATATATCGGAGGACTTGCTAAAAAGTTATCAGGCTGATCTACTTTCCAAAATCTGGACAAACATTCAATTTTTTTCATATCCATTCTTCATTGAGTCATATAGTAATTCATATTAAATAATATTGTTTTATTATTACATTAGAGAATATTACTAAATGTTTGTATTAGTGCCATTACCATTGTTCTTGAGAAAATTCTAGAAATGTGCAAATCCTGATTGAACAGGCATCTTAACTGCACATAAAGTATTAAATAAAAATTATGCTTACTCAACTTCCCAAGGATAATTGTCAGGTCAATCAATATTATTTTGGTATTTAAAAAAAAAAAAAAAAAAAAAAAAAAATTGTACTTTACAAATATTTTATTAATGATTTTGATTAAAAATGTAATATAAGTCCGGCTAAATTTTCACATAATCTACAGATTTTATTTTGGTGAAACATGACTGAATTTTGACAATGAACAACACAAATATAATAAAACATTAATAATCTTTTTGGTTTGGAAAAATGTCTTTAATGTAATAATTAAAATGAGAATTTATTTTTAAATTCTATCACAAAGTAAATTTAAGAATTGAAAAAAAAAAAAAATTAAATGGTTGAAGACATTTACAATAAATTAAACAAAAAGTAAACTTCTATTCAGTATGAATGCATGCATACACACAAAAAAAATGTTCACATTTATGTATATACTGATAAACATGCACACACGTTACTTATTCTGAAATGGAAATTTTTAAACAAAAGACAATGCAATATATCATCAAACAAACAAAAAAAGAATATAAACTAAAAACTTGATAAACATAAAGAGTAAAAGTAAAAAGTAACAAATTGAAAGAAAAACAGTAAAGTGTAAGAATAAAAATAAGCAAACTACAATGAAAACCAAACCCAAAATTGTTGATTGTATAATTCTGTTTTATTTCTATTATTCAAGTTTCTTCAATCCATTTGGGACAAAATTGTTTAGAAAAAAAAAGTCTAATTACTTTTTTAAGTTCAAAACAATGGTGAATTGATTTCTTCTCAGTGTTCTTCCCTATCCTTAAATATTATTTCCAATACATTTGTGAATGTGTATGCATGTGTATCTGTCTTCTTTTATTGGGACATATTGGGTGTGTGTGTGTTTATTGCCTTATGTGTAGCATTTTTAAACGTACATACCAACTGTGTATGATGGTGGTGGTGGTTGTCTGTCTATAAAAGGACTGACCACTAAGAGAATGTCAAACTTTTTAATGTGGTTAGTATCTCTTGAAAAAGGACTAACTGCAAACATATAGTTTCCTTTTAGTTTCAAAAATAAATGTAAATAATACAGAGATAGCTTTTCATCATAGGATGGAAGATAAAAATGTCCCAGAAGAAATTGTTTATCTCCAATTAAGGAGAATGTAGCTGGAAGCACAGAGAACAGTCAATATGAAAGCAATTTTGCCATAAAAAACAAACAACTTTCAGCCAAGTGGAGACATTTTGTATAATATAAAACAAGAACATTTGATAATTTATGAAAGGGAAAGGTCACAGCAAAACTCTTAGAACTGGAAACATTTATAATTAAAATAAAAAAACAAAAAAAAAAAGCAAAAAAAACCAAAAAAAAGAAACAGGCAGTCAGCCATTTTATAAAGAGATTTTTCTCTGGTTCAAAATTTCATTCCTCACAAACAATGGACACATTTGTTTGGTTTTTACATTTTTTTTATATTCTTTGGAAGGAATTAGGAAATCCAGCTCTGATAGAATATTGGTCCTCACAGACCAGAATTTTGTCCTTTTTTCTTATACTTTAAGTGTATATTCACAACCATTTTTACCATCATATTTTTTTTTTAACTTCAACCAAAAATCTAATACACAATATTATCAAATTGGTTAATAATGAGAGTGAAAATTTATTTCTAACCAGAGACCTAATGAATATAGAAATTTTAATAAAAGTTATATCAACGATAACAGCAGTAATATTAATAACTGCATTTATAATAACTAACAATGAATAATAAATCAGAATCATCATCATAACATTAGTGATAAAACTGTAACGGAAAGGGATGATGATGATGATGATGATAGAAGCAGCAAAAATAATATTAACAAAAATCATCCATTAACTGATTATAAAAAATTTGAACAATTTAGGCATTTTACATAAACAAAACAGTCAAACACACATATTCAAAAATTCTGAATGTTTTTATCTAGCATAAATATTTTGAGAAAAAAGTTAAAAACTGCAACATTTTAGATCCAAATGCTTGAATCCGATGATTTCATTTCTATAAAATATAAAAAACAAATTCATATTAGAACTTATCAAAAATACTTTACTTTTTTTTTTTTCATAGACTCTTATTCTAAAGATTATTTCATGTACACACCTAAAAACTATTCATGATTTGACTATTTCATTATTTTTCCATCTCAAATCCAATTCATGTGTACCTTTTGTTTGAAAATGATATAACAGTGGATAAAAGTAATGAAATTCTAACAAATCTGAGGCATTATCTTAAACTTAGATCTCAGACAAGCGAAAGTTATTTGAAAAATTCAGAAAGTAAAAGGTAATTAACGTCTGACAGTAAAATGCCTAAAAGCGGTTTAAGCATTTTAAAATGGAAAACCATTACTAGTCGATTATGAGGTTTTAAAAAACAAAATGGGAAAAAGAACGCAATTTCCTGCACTCAAAGACTTTTACTATATCTAAAGCATTACATAAAAACAAAAATATTTTTGATATGCCCCAATAAATGAAAAAAGGAAAAAAAGAAAAGTTAAATCCTATGTTGGGATAAGTGAATTTGAAATCAATACCATCCAGTTATGGAAATAATAAAATTTATCAGTATAAATATGTCGATCACAATTTTTTTTTTATGAGAACACTTTAAAGAGAAAAAAAACAAAAAACCTTCCAAATTGTTATTGTATAATGCTAAATAAAGCTAAGTATCTTTGTATAAATATTCAAGTCATTAATGATAATGGAATGGTTTAACTTAGGAAATATTTTGCACTTGCTCACAAATAGCCAAATTTTAGGAAAAAAAAAAAAAGAAGTTTACTGCTATTTAGACAGAAATGTATCTTTCAAAAATTCAAATATCTTATTCTTAGAAGAGGATTTATGTATATATATATATATATATATATATATATATATTATTCATTTGTTAACAAGTTATTACACAACCTAGGTTTCTACGATGTGGTGTCTTCAGGCAATTTGCAATAACTAAAATATAATTGTTATTGCAAATCACCTGAAGACACCACATGGTAGAAACCTAAGTTGCATAATAACTCATTTACAAATGAAGAATATTAAAAAATTCTACAACATAACTGTATTGAACACTTTTTAATACAACCGTGTACTGGTCTAATTTTATTATGACCAAAAACTAAGTAATTAAATAATATATATATATATATATATATATTATATGATAAATGTGGAGAAGTTTGTCACTTAACTGAGCAGGATCATGTAGACTTCAAAGTTTCTGTGAAAAACCTGCCTGCTTGCCAAAATATCTTTTAAACAGTAAACAAAAAAGCAACTATCTTGGCACTAAGCATCACCACAACTAAACACACTAATATATATATCACATAATGAAAGGTATATACCAACCACAAACTATATAGGAGATATTTCACCTCAATTGTTATTTAACATTTGGTGTATTTTTATAAATTTACTTCCACTTGTGAACACCTTCCTTTTAAAATGTTACACTTTTGACCAAAGAATGTGTGAATATATATATATATATATATATATATATATATATATATATTAATCAATTTAGATACACAGACAAAAATAAATTTCTATTTGTAAGATGAAAGTACAATATTTACATGCATAACAGACTACATACTTGAATCAATCCACTTTCTTTAAACTATATATGAAAAATCTAAAAGAAAATACTTCTTTTCAAAATTAGCAGCAGTCAAGTTACTTTTGCATTTGAATTATTAATTAAAAAATGCTATGAATTATTAAAAAAAAAAAAAAAAAAAAAAAGAACATGAAAGAAAGAATTTAGTAAAGCTGAGAATGGGAGGAATATTAATCAGAATATTACAGAAAGTGAAAATAATAAAATGGCCATGGTAACTTTTGAGAAACTCATCAAGACCAATGACACCGCAACTCACAATTTTTAAATTGATTTTTTTTTTCCTTTCTTTGCAAATATTGATTTTATTTAAGAATTCATATCCTTTATGGAGCCACAATTAACATGCATTTTAATACTTCAATGAATTTTGATAATTAAAAATCAAATTTAAAATATTTTGGAAAGATTTCTTGATATAAATTATTCTTGTAATGAATTCAGCATCTTTATTTAAGATTCACTGAAGCTATATTTTTTTTTTTTAAGAGCCATGTCTACTCAATTGGCAATCAAAAATATAAAAATCTTCAAGGAAATATTGAGTGAAGACAGATGAGTAGAAACAGTAGTAAAGAAAAGTAAAATATGGATGAGTTGTGATAAAAAAAATAAATAAAATGAAAGACTCATTAAAAATAAACTCTGGAGAGTCTGATTATTCTGAAATTCTCTAGTTTTCTTGGTGAAAGCCCAAATATTTTGACTGTTAATTTTTGGATCCTCATCAGGAGAAAATGTGACATGAAATTTGAAGTATCATCACTGAACTTCATGTTACCCAATAAGAATCAAGAGCCAATTGGAAAAGCCAGGAATTTTTAACATGAAAGGTTGAAAAAGAAAATGTTAAGATTTCTTAATTTTTCCTTCTAAAATTATCCAAAGTAAATAAAAAGAGTTAAAAAAAAAACAAAAAAACAAAAAAAAAAACCAAAACAATTGAGAAAGGAAAGAAAAAAGAAACTGATGTTTTCAAGAATGAGGCAAAGAGAATTATTACAGGGTGATACCAAGTTGTGATACAACAATAAAAGCCCACTTCAGATGTGATTAAAAAAAAAAAAAAAAAAAAAAAAAAAAAAGGGTCTTTGGGTGGGTTAAGGGTCACAGTGGTGGCAGGGAAGAAGGGGAGAGGAGTGGTAGTGGATCAATCACCAACATGTTGATAACTGACTGGACAAGGTTAATTAGAAAGGTCACACAGCATCCCACAACTCTCGGCACTGGACATCAGCTTGTCACCTTGAAAATGGCAAACAGGTAGACAGGTTCAAGTGCCACTTTAGGACTTCTTTGCTTTTTGTTTGCCAAAGATAAGTCTCTTCAGCACAGTCCAAATCCCTCGGAAGTACTTTTCCAGAATTTGGTGTCTGCGCAATCCAGGCAAAAGAACCAGAAAGTTTGCTGAAAAAAAAAAAAAAAAAAAAAAAACAAAGCTGAAAGTTCATTTAGTAATGATTAAATATAAGATAGTATAAAATTGATATTTGAATAAACGTTTTTGAATAAGAAAGCTGTATTATAGCAACATTATGGGAAATTTTTTATTAAGCTTAAGGGCTTGGAGTTCCCACTATAAAATGCCTTGTGCCACATAGCAACTGATCCTGCTAATTCCTATACCACCATTTTGTTTGTTTTTTAATGATCCTATTACAATTTTTTTTTTTTTTTTTGGTAGGAGGGGATGAAATATAAATAACTGATTCAGTAAAATTTAACAAGTCAACAGTTTGCTTGATATTTATATCTCATCATTAACAATGCAAATAAGTCAAAAGTTTTTTGCATCATGAAAAAAAAAATCACTCTTAATCTAATTGGGTAAAGCAAGCTAAGGGCATAGCAGCTTGTATATACTAAGAATAACTTCAAGACAATATAGAATGATATTTATGACTTTCAAAGCTGTAAAACTTACTTTTATTTTTGTTGATAGCATAATATCTTTTTGAGTTATCTAACAGTGTTACATATTTTTCGTGTAGTTCAAATACACTGTAAAGATGGAAGATATGACTAACTAAAGAGATACAAGGACTACTTGAAAAAGATCATCTCCTGTTACCATCATGATTTAACGAGGGATTTTCATTTTTTCATTATTTCTTTTGTTAGAAGTGGGCCACCTTGTAAGGCAGGAAAGAACAAGTGGCAACAAGACAAACAAGATCAATTTTGTTCATTTTAAGAAAACTCAAACATAAAACTTATTAAACACAATTCTTGTACCCCCACCACCACCACCACCGTTTTCTAGAACAAGAGCAGAGGTTTATTCCTTGTTTTCTGTTTAGAATTGGGTTTCCGGTTCCTTCTAAAGTTGTCTCATTGTCTTTCATTCCCAATAACCCCTTGTCACTAAGATGTGACATTATCTTGGTTCAGGTGAATTGATTTAAAAATAAAAGTAAAAATTGGTGTAAGGCATAAGTTGGCAGTATTAAATAAATAACTTGTAAGACTGATAGTATTGACCAGCAACATGTTAGGGAAAGTTTAAAATACATTTTTAGACAGATTTATATTTAAAGAATATGATATTTTGTAACTTTGATGTCAATAAATGGATGGGGAGAAAAAAACTGACTATTTATAATATCATTTTAGAGAGCTATAGATTTTCATCAAAGTGAATGTTTTTGCAAAGTGTTTTTTTTAATTTAAAATTTTGTCTATTTTCTGATCAAAATGGTTGTCTAGAAATTAGTGAGATGTATTTTAATTAATTTATTTTTGTCAAAAAATAGATATCAAAATAAAAAAGTCATACTAATTACACTTCTCCAAAATTTAAAGAAACAGTCTCTCTCATATGATAGAATAATTTTCAGCTGTCCTCAAAAACAACTACATGGCATCACAAGTGCAAGTGAGTTAACTTTAGTACAGTAAAAAGTTATGAGCTACATTTAGTAGAGGTTTATTTCTTATCTTCTGTTTTGGATTGGGTTTTCAGTTCCTTCTAAAGTCTTCTTATTCTCTTTCACTCAGTGTAGCTCTGAGTCTTACTGGCTTGCTAGGAGTAAATTGATTGAAAAATAAATATAAATGAAACAAACCAGTAAAAAAAAAAAAAAAAAGTTTAATATTTTTGTAGTCAATTTTCTAGGAAACAAAAGTATAAATCCAGCTGCTTGCAATCCATTTTTTGTAAAGCCATGTAAATCTGGATCTAAAAGAATTACTCTAATATTCAACTATTCAAGAAAAAAAAACACTAATAAAAACAGAAATAAGTATAAAACAATATTTTTAAATTTTTGTAAGTGGAATTCCATAACAGACAAAATAAAACAAAAAACTACAGAGCTATAATGGAATGGAAAATTATTGGCAGGGGTGTTTGCGTCCAATATTTTTTCATTCTTAAAGAAGAAAAAAAAAGAAAAAGTCAACTACAAATGGAATAAATGTGTGGTCAAGCAGTTTAAAGCATTTCTGAATTGGATAGTGATTTCTCCTTCAAAGGGGGGATGAATTCGTCCAGAGAGCCCATTTTCTTTAAGTTTCTTGAATGTGCAGGATGGTAGATGTAATTCACACTCTTCCAAAATCAGGGCATCTACTTAAATATTGGTATCCAATTAATAATGGAGTGGAAGGAAATGATGGGGAGGTAGATAAATACCCAAAGTTTCGAAAGAGTTCTGATAGAGTGCTTGTTACAATACCATTGGAGTCAGTTAAGACATAATATTATAACTGTTAGTAGCAACGAGGAATCAAAACTTATACCGAGGGTGGGGTTGGGGGATATCTTTTTTTTGCTGCAGCGCACATGACAGTGATGATGAGAAATTTTTTTTTTTTACTTTTTCTTCTTTACTATGCATAAAGAAAGAAAACGAAAAGAAATCTTAAATATGTAAGAATTATTAGCCTAACTGGTATAAATACAACAACAACTACAGTTGTTAAAACTCCAGAAACGACTGAAATAATCCAGAACATGGAAAATTCTCTATTTCATTCACTCACGACATGGTGGCAAATGCCATAGCTGAATTCATGTACAATTTGGATGATGGAATTACCTTTTCTGCTTATTCTAAAAGATATGAACAAATTTAGAGAAGAATGTAATGACTTGGAAGGTGAGGAAAACAAAACTTAAGTTAGCAGCAGTAGAACATGGACAATACTGCAATTTTGTACTACCAAGAAAACCAGAAGAAATTTGCTTTGAAGAAATGCTAAATATTGTCTAAAATCTTTAGTGGGAGAAGTTGGTTATTCAATATGTGTTGAAAGTGTATGAATCTGACAAAAAGAGATGACAAAGATTTTGTCACATAGGCTGGAATTGTTAACAAAGAGTGTGAAGTATTTAAATTAAACATACTGACTCCAGATATGTTTAATGGATTAATTTTCATTCAAGAATTAACAGCAAAAAATAGTAGAAATATGTGCTAGAATCCTAACAGAACAGAATCAAAAACTAACGCTACAAGAAATACAAGATAAATGTCAGAGAATCCTAAATCTGACACATGTTAAAGAGGAAACTGACAAAAAAAAAAAAAAAAAAAAAAAAAAAAAAAAAAAAAAAAGAGCATATATACAAGCCAAAGAGAAATGTGGAAAAAGAAAAATTAATCCATGTTTCAGGTGTGAAAAATTGTGCTTTTGGAGACAACTGTCCCTTTCAGAATTTAAAAAGCTAAAAGAGTGGAAAAGTAGGACATTAAAAGTTACACTGTAAAACTAAAGCTAACAGAAAAAAAATTGTACACAGTGTTGAGACAGAAACAATAATTCCAGAAAACCAAAGAAAATTTCTGTCTGCAAAAATTAATGTGGATGTAAAAATGCAAGTATACACTGGTAGTGTTATCACAATAATCAACAAAGCCACCTGGAAAGTAAGCAAAAAACGATATTAAAGAGAACTTTGAAAATCTCACATGTGTAACAAAAATGTAAAAGCTAAGACTTATGTGTTAAAAATAAAAACTTCTTTGGTACTGACTGGACGGAATTATTTGAGTTATAGGATTTTCCTATAAATACTTATTGCAAAGGTATTAGTGGACAAGTGACCAGTTTAAAAAAGAAAAAAAGTTTCCGGATGTTTTGTCAGATGAGTTGGGTCGGTATTTGAAAGTGAAAAGCAAATTTTCAAGTGAAAAAGGTTTCGACACCAGTATTTAAACTGAAATGTAGTGTACCGTTTGCAACCTTGGATGAAGTCAACGAAGAATTAAACAGACCTAAAAGAAAAGGGTGTAATTGAAAAAAAAAAAATCACAGTGTATGTAAAGAAAAAATAAATAAAATTTGTGTTTGTGCTGATTTTTTCGAAAGGGTTAAAAAATATTTAGAACCATCTTAAGTGCTAATTTTATTGCATAGATTTCTACAGTAAATATGGAGGCTTCCTTTGGAAGGCATTTTTTCATCATTTTCTTTTTGAAAACTGCTCCACATCTGGTTTTATTGCTGTCTTTGGAGCCATCTGTGTAAATGTGCAATTAGTTTGGGTATTTTTCCTGAATATTGAAGAGTTTTTCTTGGTAAGTTAACAGGTGGGTTTTATTTTTAGGGAGCTTGTTTAAATCAAAAATAATCACAGACTGCTTGTAGCCAAGGTGGTGAGTTTAATTGAACAAAATCATGGATGATTGTGATTGAAATATCTGTCTTCCACTCTGGATTTCATATGGAGGTCAAAAGTTTTTATGGCCTTTTTTTTTTTTTTATCAAATAGTTTTTGGTGTTTGGGGTTGAAAATGCAGTTATAAGCTGGATTGGTTGGTTGCAATTTGAGTTTACTGTAGCACTGCAGACCTAATTTTTGAAATTGAAGTTTTAGTGGTGGTTCGTAGGACTCAGAATAAAGGCTCTCTACTGGGGATGTGCGAAATGCCCCTAAGACAAGTCTTAATCCTTCGTGGTGGAATGTATTTAGTGTTTTTAGGTAAGATTTTCTGGTTGCCCCATATATGTAACAGCCGTAATCAAGTTTTGCTCGGATTAATGTTCTATACAGTTTTAATAGAGTTTGCTGATCTGCACCCCAATTTTTGTGGGCTATTACACAAAGTAGTTTTAGGGTTTTGTTGCATTTCTCTTTCAGATATTGTATATGTGAAATGAAAGTTAGTTTTTTGTTAAAAATAACTCCCAGGAATTTATACTGGTCAACTACCGGAATTTCTGTTCCGTCTAGCTTCATTTCCTTGACAAAAATGCACGCATTGTGTTTTTGTTTTAGAGAACTTGAAACTGTTTATGATAGCCCATTTGTTTATTTTGTTGATACCCTGTTGTAGTTGACGCTCTGCTGTATGCATATATCTGGATGTGGAGTTGATACAGAAGTCAACAACATACAAATAGTTATCAACTCCAGGATTCAGGTAATTGGTAATGCTATTAATTTTGATGATAAAGAGGGTTACTGACAGTATACTCCCTTGAGGGACACCCACTTCTTGATTTTAAATGTCCGACAGGGTTGAACCAATTCATACTTAGAATTTCCTGTCTGAAAAAGAGATTTTATGAAGTTTGGTAGTCTGCCCTTCAATCCCATATCATGTAGGTCTTGCATGATCCCATATCTCCAAGTGATTTCATGTGCCTTTTCCAGATGAAAAAAAAAATGGCTAGAAGGTGTTGCTTTTGAACATTTGCCTCCCTTATGGAGGTTTCAAACCTGACCATATGATCCATTGTAGATCTTTGGTTTCTGAAGTTGCATTGAGAGTTGGTGAAAAGATTATTTGATTCAATCTACCAAATCAACCTTTTATTCACTATACGTTCCATAGTTTTGCAGACAACTGGTCAGTGCTATTGGACTATAATTTGTTGGATAGAGATTGATTTTCCCTGGTTTATGTAAGTGGATGATGGTGACTAGTTTCTATGATTCTGGGATATTACTATTTTTCCAGATGTAATTTAGTCTAATGATTTTGGAGGTAGTTGCTTGAGAAATTCGTAATGGATTTCATCTGGGCCAACTGCAGTGTTGTGAGATTTTTGTATGGCTTCTTTTAGTTCTGGTAATGTGAAGAATCCATTATAGTTTTCAGTGTTGCCTTAATTGAAATTTAGCTTCTGTTTTCCTGTTTTGCTTTTGTAGTTGTCAGAGGAGGAATTTGCTAAGAAGGTCTCAGCCAGTGTATTGTCAATATCTTTAATATTTGTGACCTCTTCATTATTTTTAATGAAGTGTTTGATCATAGTAGGTTGGTTTTTGCCAGCAATTTTCTCAATCATCATCCATACTGTGGTAGTTTTGGTAGAGGAATTAATTTGATTTACATAGTTTTGCCAACTAGTCTTTCAATTGTTTTCCAGGTCTTGGCTCTGAGCAATTTGAATGAGTTTAGGTTACTGGTAGAGAGTTCTTTATTGAATTTATGGAGGGCAGCATTTCACAGTCAGATTGCTATTTTACGTTCATTATTAAACCAGTCAATGCTGAATTTGCCTAAGGCTGAAAGGATTTCTGTTTCAATCCCATCAGACCCTGCTACTTTGTTCATCTTCTCTAGTGTTGAGCTATATCTTTTTATATTTTTGGCCCTTCTGTATTTTCCAGAGTAGGTTTCCCTCTTGCACCATAAGAGTGAGTTTGGTTTAATGGCATATCAACCTCTGTGGGTTATTTAATGCCAAAAAGGTGGGGTTTTAAAATATTGCTTTTTAATGTTTGGTTATAGAGAGAAGGTTGATTTAGTCAGATTTTAATGAAATGTTTTGTTTTTATTCTTTTTTATCTTTGAAAACTGAAAATGTCTTCTAATTTTGTATTCAAAATATTTTGTTGAGAATTTTTTTTCCTTCAAAAATGTGTTATGTTAATAATTTTTTCTTCAAAAATATTTATTTTTCTATAAAAGTGTATTTTTATGTATATATTTTTATAAAAGTGTATTTTTATACTTTTATAGTGTTTTGACCCCAGTTTGGGGGTTAACTATTTGTCTATAGCTGGGACCCTCACAGGTACTACCACTCCAGGTCAGGGTGAACCTGGGAACAACAGCAGTTAAGAGGTAGTTCCATGCTCCTCACAACCTCCCAATCAGAGGCCTTGCTGCTGGATGCAGTTTACCGTCATGCACAGGACCATTGCACCATAAAAAAATTATTTGACATATTCACTTCAACTTTAGAGTATTTCTTTCTTTTGCCATTATCAATCATCCCTCTTGATTTCATAGAGCCTACTCGTTGGCTCGTCTTTCATCCTCTTAATTTTTTTTATTTTTTAGGCAGACTTGCTGTATGTGTTGCTTATACTTTCAATTTGCATCCTCTCCAAAATGTTGTTGCTCACATGTTTAGTCTATGGTATCCTCAGCATCCTTCTGTAGAACCACATTTTTGTTGCTTCAAGTCTCTCCCTCATCCTTGAGGAGATTGTCCAGCATTTGCTGCTATAGGAGGGCAGATGTCACATAACAGTCCATTACTCTTTATTTTTTTCTATTGCAGCAAAATGTTGGGTCATTTTTCTTCCATTTTAAATATTTCTACTAAAGTAGTTTAATCAGATTATATTTTCTAATGATTGTATTTTTTAACTAAATAAACGTTTTATGCATAATCAAAGGTCAGTTAGTAAAAGAAAAAAATAAAATCCCAAACTGAATGAACTAATGTTTAAAGGGATAAAGAAGTGTTCGTAGTGAGGATTCAGAATATCAGTTTCTTCTGATGACCATTTATGCAAAAGAATGTTTACACAACATTCTAGAGTCATGGAAGAGGATAACAGGTGATGTAGAATGATTGAAAGACAATCAAAGATTTAGAAACAATTTTAAAAATTCATATGCCAAAAATAAATAGAATTTCAAAATTTAAAATATGGATTACTTGTAATTGCATGCAAGATCCCCAGTATAAACAGTTATAAATAAATGACTGATATCAATTGTCATATTTTTGCATTATATCAAATATTAAGAATATAGTAATTAGGGTTTGCAAATTGGAGGAGAGAGTTATCAATGATAATGTTGTGACTTAAAATCCTCAGTTATCTCCCTTTATTGTTTTTTTTTAAACATACTTTTTATCACATAAAATTTGGTGAGGTGCAAGCAAATTATAATTCCGAAAATGCAGCCCTAAAAAAAAAAAAAAGTTTGGGAAACACTGCTCTAGAGAGAATAGCAACAGAATAAGATACAAAGGCAATTGACTTATTTACAATTTCTGTATTTTATTATAATGTTGGATAAATTTGTTATAGGTATGCCACTTCTCTCAGATAACATATTTTGGTTTATATATAATCAATAACTTTTATTTTAATATTTTAATGCATAATTAATATTCTTTCAGTGATAATAAATTGAATTATTTTCAACCCTTAAATACCATATCCCACCCACTAAAGTCTTCTCCCTCTGTTTTATACCCTAAGAAATAGGTTCACTTAGTTTTTTTTTTTGTGTAGTGATTATTACATTAATTATCTTAACACACCTGTTTCCCAATGAAACCAGAGTGAAATAAAATTAGGATTAATTTGATTTGTAATCAAAATAATTTAATGTTAATATAAATTAGTTTTAGTTTACAGACCAATTCCTTGCTAAATTATGTTACATGGAAATAAATACAGTAAACTTTTTAAAAAATTCAACTAATAAACATTTGCGAAAAATTTATAAATTAATCCAGGCATAAAATATTTCCAGAATGTCATGCAAGAATTTCTAATTATCTTCATTTCAAAGATTTCTTTAAAAAACAAAAAAAAAAAAACATTGAGTGTAGATGTTAATTTTACTGACCCAAAAGATATGTAAGCACTAGGTTGTTGATCAGACTGCCAAGCCATGCCAGAAAGGACATCAACCCCATGGTTACTGCGAAAAACTAGAAAGCAAAAAGAAAAACAAAACTATAGCTAAAATAAACAAACAAAAACAGATTTTATTAATATTAGAATTAAACAAGAAAGATAAAAATGATGTCATTGTAATTTTTCTGTGCCTCATAATATTCCAATAAAAATAGATATTTAAATAAAATGCAAAATGTTGACATTTTGCAGCATATCTCTCACACACACACACACACACACACACACACAAATTGAATTAAAATTGTCTAAATAATCAAGTCAGATTTAATCCTAAAAAGATTAGCTCTTATCTTTGAATGAAATAGTCAAGGTTGCTAAGAACCAAACAGGAAACCTTTATTTGAAATATTAGGCAGCTCAGAAAGGTAATTATATTTTACTAGAAAGGATATAAAAACAAATGCAACTTTATTTAAATATTATTTATCAAAATCTAAATCACCTTCATTTACAATGAGTGCAACCCAACATAAAGGCAGATTTTTAATTCCACATTTAGAAAAATCTGCCCGCCCCATATTTGAAAGACTTTACAACTTCTAAGTGTTCCAAAATTGTCTAATGATCGGAACAAGTGAAAATCTATACATGTTAAATCTGATAAGTATGGAGGATGTGCAAGAAATTCCAATTCTAACAGTTTTATCTGTTGGGTTTGTTTTGCAGATTGTACCCTTGCATCGTCATATAACACATTCTGTTTGCCAGAACACTTTTGACAAGGCTTCGTTCAATTAAATTGTTAGCGATAAACAATTGCAGCGATAGCCTTTTCATGTTATTATATAGATTGTAATGGATAACACCTCCTGTATCGGACACAAAGGTCTTCTGCAGATGGAGCTTGAGTGTGGTGTCGGCATTGGTTTCCCATTTTGTGATAACTACTTTCTTTTTTGTTTTCTGTTGGCATGCAAAAAAACATTTTTCATCACCAATAACAATGCAATACAAGGTTGGCAGTTTTGTTTAAGAAATACTGAAAATGGTTGAATGCTGTGTTCATTTCTGAAAAGTGAAAAATTACCTCATTGCAAGTTTTTTCCCAATTTTCTAAAGATGTTTGTGAACAGATTAACATTAAGATCTTGTGCTAAATTTCTGGTACTTTGATATGGATCTAATTCAATACTCTTTCAAAAAAAAGAGTTAATTTTTCTCTTTTGCCATTTTTAAACCCCAACTGACACGTACAAGCCTTCACTGCATCTATACACACGGAACAAATGTTCTTAAATGCCTGTGGCAATATTAACTCTTTGAAATTCATACTGTAAGCAAAGGTAAATATCCTTTTTAAGCACTTGGTTTAACAACCCTTTATTGTTGTCACTACACAACTCACCCCCCCCTTACCCCAATTCCGAGAAATGAAAAAAAACAACACTTTCAATGAAATGTACAACACTGTTGATAACTCTTACAACAGGTTTACTGAATATAAAGAAAAACTGGTTGAATAAAATGTGACACAATAACTAGGTGTATATTAAGGTGGATTTGTAAAATATGGATTTTATTATAATAGATTAAGAATAGAAAATGGTTAAAGAATAGAAAAATAGTTTAAAAACGTGTTTCATTTAACAAAATTACTAAGTGAAAAAGAAAAGGAAAAAAAATAAATAAACGCTTTTTCTTTTATAAAATTTTTTTAAATATTTGACTAAGTGATTTGATGTGATAGGTGACCAAGTCAAAAACTTTTACTTTATCTTGACCACACATTAAGAAAATAAAGAAAAGATACTAGAATTTTCCCTTTCTCCAGGCAATTAAAAAAAACGCCTGGTTACAGGTAAAGTGTCAAGGCTATAAAAACATCCAACGGCCTTCACAGGAAGCTTTATTAAGATAAAAAAATCCTAGAAAATACTAAGGCTAAGTGCAGACGAGATGTCTGAGATGTTTACACATCAAAAGAGGAAAAATTTAAGTACCATGAAATTTTGGACTTACAGTCACCAAATGCTTATCGCCTGGTGGTCTAGGAACTTTCGATTATTTCAATATAAATACAAGTGATTTTTCGAGTTAGTTCGGCCAGGAGTTCAGTTCAGCCAGGCATGTGCTTGAAGTAGCTGCATGTGTCGGGTGCGCCGAGGAGGGGAAACACCGTTCGTCTGAGTCAGTCTATTCGACAATTGATCTCCATTAATTAGAATTAGAGCTTAGTGTCACATCACCTGTCCCAACTGCAAGACTAACTCTAAACGAAATAAAGCATCGATTTAACTCATCCAAGTTGTGGAAGTTCTTTCCTTATAGTTTATCTTGTACCCCCAGCTTGAGACTCCGACATTTTCAACTAACCCCCGGCAACATCACAGTGTGGAGAACGGCCGCTGGAGAAACTGTTCAGACCTCCACTGGGGTGTTACAAATGTCTCTTGGCTACTGAAAATAAAAAAATTCTACTGCAGGAGTTGTGATTTGGAGATTCTCGTCACAACCATTAAAGTGATGTCCGCTTAATTGATTCTCACTAATTCTTTGCTATGTGCATGGCTGGATTTCACACCAGCCTGGAAATTTCAGATGTACTTTTTAGCAATGACCGTCTTACAAACAATTCTGGACAGTTGTGAGCCACCAAAATGTGGGTGTACCCCTCATGTCTGACCTCTTCCCCACACTTGGGAAAAAATGACCGCTAAGCAAAATTAGTGCTGGCTTTATATAGAGAAATCTTTTTCAATAACAATAATTGATGACATTTTTATGTAGACAGGTGAGAAAAAAAAAAAAAAAAAAAAAAGAGGGACAATTCTCAATACCCAATTTCATTATTTCTATAAATTAACCAACTGGCTTTTCCACCTGTGCCAGAAATTCAAAATAACGATAACTATAAAAAAACATGGATGATTACTGCAGAAAAAGGCACAAAATTCTAATCTTAGGTGATTATTCTAATTGGCCATATGGTATATCCATTCCATATTCAAAGTCTTCCTAATTATCTTTCTGTAAAGATAATTATTTCCTGGGTGGTCAATGCAACAAACTCTACATAAACCAGACGTTCCCTGCTTTTGTCCCAAATAAATCAGATCATTATTTTCTCTGTCCAAACTCTTTATTGATAGCATATTGTAAACAAACGTGCATTTTCTAGTTTCTCAGGACCCAAGCAATTTGGACAATCATGTCTCTTTCTTATCGGCAGGAAGTGAAAAGAGTTGAGAATCTTGGTTGTACTCAATCTTACTGAATCTTGTTTAATTAAATATGGGTTTCATACTCCTTGGAACTGTTTTTAATTTCATTTTATTATTTTAAAAAATAAATTTGAACATGTTATGCTTTTAATTTTCTTAATCATTCAACCCAATCTCCTGAGAATTTTAACACTTATCTAATTAATAATCAGCATCCTCTAATTTCGAGCATTTAAACAGAGCCCCAGTGCCTTATTACAGTTCTTTAAAGTTATAATTCTCCATGGGATTAAACTCTGAAGTGCTCTATAAATGACATGTTGTTAGATAGAAAAAATGACAAACTAATTAGAGATTCAGTTTTGTACCACTCAGCCTGGGTTCTACCATAACTGGTTGACTCATAATTCATAGAGGTGAAATAGATTACTTTCCGAACACTATAATACAATAATATGGAACTTAAAGCATATTAAGACAAACAAAATCCAATTTGGGTATAGTCACAAACACACATTTCATTTTGTTGCTTTCCATAGTTGGTAATTCTTTAGATTTTTAAAAAAGCAGGTTTTATACTGACTTACCACTTTGGGTTTCTCTTCTTTGAGGGAGATCATTACGTCTCGAGCATTGATAAAATGGTCCTTCACATGCATAATCCGTTCACATATTTGCTCAAATTGTTGCTCTTCTATCACAGTCCTGCAACAACAAAAATGATTTGGTAATTTTAAAACAACAATTATTAATATCTTAAACTTAGTCACAGTGTATTAATATTTTTCAAGTCAAACAGGCTTTTCTATTTTGGATTATTACCCAAAATAAAAAGACTTACTCAAAGATTCAAAAATTTCACAAAAAAATTTACACTAATGCCAGAAGATTGTGTATGCTATGATTACACTCAAACTCAAAACTTATCTAATTTAAATACAGGGAGTTGAAAATGCATGATAATTGCAGCATTCAAAGAAATACATTTCTGGTAACAGTGAAGTCTAAGGAACAATACAAGTAGAGTGCAGTTTCACTGAATAAACCGTTTCTTATATAATCTTCATTAATCATTAATTATTTTTTATATAATCATGAATCCAATATTAAGCACTAAATCATTTGGCAACATTCAACACCGAAAGACTTATGTTTGGCCAAAAATGGAGCAAAATAAACTGAAAAAGTAGATTTTTGAAAACTTGATCGACAAATTTGAATCAGTTAAAGCAAGGAAGATGAAGTTTAAGGCCTAAACCAGCACCTTCCTTAATTCTTGGTTTCTCACAGTACGAGTAATAACTTATTAAAATATATCATTTTGTAGTGTTATTACATATTCATAATTTCACAATGAAAAATTTCAAATATTAAAAATATTCATCTTGTGTAGCATCTTATTGGCAATTAAATACTAAAAAGATAATTTTGTTGCATTGTAATGTGTTAAAAATAGTGCGCTGCAGCTTCAACCAGATACTAAGTTCATTGACAGGATGCAGTTTCTTTCAGTCAGATATCAAAACATTTCAGAAGGTAGTGTATTTACCATTTTGCATGAATATTTGTGAATGAGAAAGCTGTGTTCAAAGTGGGTGCTGTGTTTACTACCACTTGATCAAAAATGAGTAGACACATAGCATTGTTTGCAACTGTTTCAGTGCAACAAGGAGTTTTTGCATAAATATGTGACATTGGATGAAACATGGATCCACCACTTCACTCCGGAGTTAAATTGGCAGTCAGCTGAGTGAACAGCTGCAGATGAAAACCATCCAAAGCAACCAAAGACGCAAACATCAGCAGAAAAAGTTTGGCCTCCGTATTTTGGGACGCACAAGGTATTTTGTTCATAGATTACCTTATGAAAGGAAGAACCATCAACAGCAAATATTATATAGCATTATTGGTGTTTGAAGGAAGAAATCACCAAAAAACGGCCACAAATGAAGAAAAAGTGATCTTTCACCAAGACAACACACTGTCACAAGTAGATTGCAACAATGGCAAAACTACATGAATTGCACTTCAAATTGTTTCTGCCGCCACCCTTTTCTCCAGATCTGGTCCCCAGTGACTACTGGCTGTTTGCAGACCTCAAAAGAATGCTCCAGGGAAAGAGATTTGGCTCCAATGAAGAAGTCACATTGAAAACTGAGGCCAAAGGCAAATTGTTCTACAAAAAAAAAAAAAAAAAAAAAAAAAAAAAAGCATTGTATTGTTAGGGAAGTGTTGGAATCAGTGTATCATTTGAGAAGAAGACTATGTTGATGAATAAAGTTGAATTTTGCCTTAAAGTTGTTGTTTTATTAGTTAGGCCTGGGATTTATTTAGTGATGTGTTAACATCAGGAAAAGACAGCTGAAGTTTCTGTAATGAAATGTAATGAAGGAAGACTTGGAGAATCTGATACTCATAGGACAGATAGAGGAAAGGTGAGATGGGGGAAAGCAACACATGATATACTTGACTGATTTAAGCAGCTGGATAGAAGAGCAGGGTTTGGGAGGCAGTAACAGCAGAAGGGATGTTAAGAGCTCTGCAGAATAAGGAGATGTGGAAGGTCATGATTGCCTATATCCTGAAGAAGAAGGTCTTAGCAAACTTTGTGAACAGGTGCTACAGAACTGTACCAAATAAGAGAAACCATATCATGTGAGGACTTTCAACAACAGCAACAACTGAAATAAAGGGCACACAAGAGTTTAAGAGAAAATAAGATAATCAAGATGCCAAAAAGGGAAATCAACCTGAAGAATTTTTTAAGATAAACTTTTAGATTACCATTTATTCTAATGTTTAAAGAAGTTCCTTTGAGAAAAATAACTTTCAGTTCCTAGGAAGACTGCAAAAGCACTTCTAGTTCTTCTTTGCTGAACAAGAACATGTACAGATAGAATTACAAACTTTCCTGAAAAATGACAGATCTTAATAGAAACTTTGTTGTTCAATAACATTAAAAAAACTTTTATATTTTACTTAAACTTTTTGACCACTTAATATTTATTCATGTATTGTCTAGTAAAGACCAAAGGAAACGGATAGATTTTGTATACTTTAATTTCCCAGATGGCACTTGGCTTAGCTGCCATGGGTCATGCATACCTCACCCATTCATACTTGAAGAAGAATAAAGATCAACCAACATGTGCAACATGCTAAACCATAATTCATGAAACATTTCAACTGAATGTACTTAGAATTTGTAAGACATAAATGCTACAAAAAAGAGAAAACTATTTGAAAACTATCAAAACAATGTTCTACATTATAGTAAATGGTTTAGGCAAAAACGTGTAATACCTAAAACAGATCATGTACAGACTATCATATCATAAAACATTTATCATATATTTACCCTGAAAATATCAAATTATGCACAAAATATTTAGTTGAAGACATACAATTGTGTTCAAAATATTTAGATTTCAGCATTAAATAACTCATAGGTTGATATGTTGCTAAACAAAGCCAACCAGATGTCACTGAAAAATAAATATTGTCTTTTCTAATGAAAATCACTGCTAATACAAGTCATTTAATTTTGCATAAATCAAACATTGCAATATACACAATAATTACAAAATAACCTTTTTTCATAATCATTTTACCCTAAGCAAGACAGAAATAACACTGATGTACAGGGGGTTTACAGTGAGGTAAGAGAGGGGGGGGTGGACAGGGAATGCCAAAGAAATGATAAGAGGTGGGTGGGAATCAAGTAGATAAAAATGGCAATTGATGTTGCATTTAAACTTGTGGAGATTCTAGCTATCAGGGAAGAAAGCAAATGTAAGTGGGTTCCACAAACAGGAAGTGTAAGAAAAAACTGCTAGAATAGAAAAGGTGGTTACATTTAATTATTTCTACGGTAAAAAGTTGGGACATTGATGTCAATCTAGTAGCACAAGTAAATACATGTGATCGAGGTACCAAGTAAAAAAGTTTGCCAGAGCAGTTGACATGAAAATACTTGTAGAAAAGACAGAGGGAAGCTACATCACGTCAGTGAGAACATAACTGAAGGTAGGATGGCAAGTCTGGATTGATTATATTGCAGATCCTCCTTTGGATTTTGTTAAAAACCTTAAAATGAATAGCAGGAGCAGCCGACCAGATATGGCTGTAACAGTATTTAATGCATAAACAAATTGTAGATTTATAAATGTGCCAAATGGATTCTGACAAGAAAAACTCTCTGGCCCAACACAGTGAACTAATCTTCCTAGCAGTTGATGCAGCTATGGATTCAATACTGTCATTCCATATGAGGTCATTTGAGAGAGTGAGGCCAAGGAGGCACAGTGCATTACTCTCTTGAAGACTAGCATAATCCTTTCTAATGGCAGGCAGGAATTTAGTAAACCAAGCCTGTTTAAGATAGACACGCAATGTGCAGCTTTGAAGAGAATTTCTTCAAGTTTTACGATGGCTTCTTAAAGATGCTTGATGTTTACACACTTAATCACACATTCAGCTTTTTCTTTAGATGGCAATCAACTTTATAAACAAACTTTTGTTTTTAAAATTTCTCAAGTGTAGATAAATTGTTTGGTTGGTGGTGACTTCTTAAAATGTTTTAAAACAAAGTTGTACAACAAAATTTATTACTCTTAATTTAATCACACAAAAAAGGTTTTAATATTTTTTGCAGACAATTTGCCTCACTGATTGCTGAATGCTTACTGACAATGTAAAATTTGGTACTGCTGAAAGGCTTCTTGGT
Source organism: Ascarosepion bandense (assembly GCA_037127315.1). Classification (NCBI taxonomy): domain Eukaryota; kingdom Metazoa; phylum Mollusca; class Cephalopoda; order Sepiida; family Sepiidae; genus Ascarosepion; species Ascarosepion bandense. The sequence continues at coordinate 552,053 of JBBBDQ010002346.1, forward strand.
ACAATGCCAAATGTATGACATTTCCATTATGTGGCAAGAACAAACATCAAGAATTTATTTATAAAGCTGTCTATTGTGAGTGTCAAGGTCTTAAAATAGTTTTAGTCTAATAAATTCTTGAAACGGTTTTTGTTAGCATCTTGAATAAATGAGTCACCAAATGGTAAGTGCTCGGTAATAAAAGTAAGATCCATGTGCCAGACTAAGATTTTGGTTGTTTGTGGACTAAGATTTAAATATGATTTGTTCTATGGGTAAATCTTGCCAAATTTTATTGACATTTTTTCTCACTTGCTGACAAGAGATAATCTTTTTTTGAGAAGTATTTTTTTTTGTTTTTGCACTAAGCAGTTTCCACTTCAGGATCTTCACTATTAGTGTTAAGCAAAATTCAAATATCTACACTAATGAAGTATACAGGTGTGTGTATATGCCCTAGGGTGGTAGTCTCATATTCAAAATACTTTACTCATTCTTATGAAGTGCATGAAGCAACAAATAGTAAGAAAAAAAAACCCATACAATATTTTCTTTCATGTTTTTTCTTGTCTTTTTTTAAACATTACTTCCACTGTAAAACAGAGATGGGTGTCTTACAATTTCAACCACCTCTTTAAAAAATAACTTCATCTCCAAGGTTATCCCAACAATAGCAAGGTCAATGAAAGACTGTATTATATACAATGTTTCACTGTGTATTTAGTCACTTATAAAAATACATGTATTCACACACTTGTTTGCTGGGCATGTGGTGCTGCCCGATAATATTTTGATAAAGTTTAGGTAAGAAAAAAAAAATGAAATGTTCTGCCAGATATCTTGCACTCTTACGTTTTTATAAGCACTTGCTGCAAAAACTTTAAAGAATCCACTTCCTCATTAGAATTTAAAAGCCAAGTGGAAGCATTCCTTGATGTTTTAAACTCCTACAAAAAATTAGAGCCATTTTGGTCATCCATCATTTTTAATAGAACATCTGTTTTATTCCGTACCACATGAAAACAAAAATATTTCTAAGTAAGAATTGGTGTATTTAAAAGGAAAGTGAAATAAAAATTGTTTAAACAGGAGATGTTTATGTTTACAGATAGAGATTTAGCCTAAATATATTTCATGGAAGAAATAAAAACAGTTGGTGAGTTGTTTTTGTTTAGCAGCATGTCAACACCTCTAGGCATTATTTAATGCTGAAATCTAAATATTTTGTGTATAATTTTTTATTTTGGAGAGAATAATGGTTTTAGTGATACAAGTTTTACTAATTAACCCATAGATGAGAGGAGAAGAGGTTGATTCATACCTTTCCCAAGAGTATTTGTGTGTAAGTGAATATAAAAAGCCTGACTGGAATTGGAACTCTGCTCCCTAACAATTATGGGCTGTTATCCATTCCATCACCTGCACAGCCAAGCTTACAACACCTAGTATTCCCAAGTAGTCACCCATCTAGATACAGACCAGGCTCAATGTTACCCACCCACATCTTTTGAACAGGTGAAGAGGCTCATCCCTTGTTCCCTGTTTAGGATGTGGTTTCCGGCTTTCTCTTTTCCAATCTTTTTACTCTTAAATAGCCCCCTGCACATCAGTGGCGTTACCTTCTTGCTTGGGGTGATATGATTAAAAAAAAAATAAAAAATAAAAACTTCAGTGGTCATATGGGAACCAGTGTTTCAATGTAATGTAGCTAGCTGTAAGCCTTCTGCTTTTATTGCTTTAATAAAACTTTGTATCTCTAAAAAGCTTTTTTAATATTTTCTGGAAAATAACAAGACATACCACTAATTTTAACCAAAGACTAGAATTTCACATAGTACCATTTTGAAAAAAAAGTACAAGTTTTCTTTCTTAGTTCTTCTGTTCTATATTGTTTCATATTCTTTACATATTAAATGCAGACATGATCAATTTAACGCTAGGAATTCAGAATAACCTTTTCAGAACAATAGAAATTGTACAAATAATAGTAATAAAAAAAGCACATGACTTTCATGCTTTGTGTCATGAAAGATAATTCTTGTAATCTCTTTTGTAAATAAAAGTTTTGTTTAATAATCTGATAAAATCATGCTGACATTATCACTAAGTTACTGTTTATCTCTTTGTACAAGTAAAAACTCTCAAATCAAAAGCAGAGAAAATTTATAAAGTTAAATGTTATTGTTTACAAACAATCATCACTTTTTATATTCAACCTAAATTAAAAAAGAAAATCTTTAAACAATATTTTAGATCTTAAAGAAGCGTTATACTTTGGTCTAAAGAAATTAAATGCTTTTGTAATTTACTATTCTTGTACCAAATAATTATTATGAATTATAATTCTTCTCAAGGTGGTGACAGTAGTAGTAATAGTAGTAGCTATCCCACTATCTTGATAAAGTTCCTTGGTTAGGACCAATCCTGCTAAGAATAAATTCTTCTATGTTATGCTCTCACTAGGTTATAAGAGTAAAATGAATGCTCCAAAGCACAGGCCTGGATGATGATGTTAAAGGAGCCTTGAACTAACCAAACAAACCAACTAGATCCAAGTGAATCATGGGAATTACATTTGGGGCCCACTTGGCTGCAGGAATTTTTAAAAGGTTAATTTTGACAACCACCTTAGGGATGCTACTCTTTTTCCAAGTTTGGATATAATTACAAAGCAAAAGAGGCATAAAATCAGAAATTTCCTTCTAGATAAGTTACTTTCTCAGGCTGACAAGCTTCATCTACCTAAAACAACTGGTTTTAAGACACCAATGACCCACTTTCTGCTCTTTCTATTTCTCAGTAGAAACATCTCCATTGTATTTGCATTTTTAATATTTATCATCAAAAGTGATTCCTGAGTTTTAAAGAAAGGTAAATTCTGAATATTCCTCCAAAACATGATTGTAATTTAAAAATATAACTAATCAAAAAGGGCGAAAGAAAAACAATTTTGATTATCAGTTCCTCTCCATGTTTCCTTTAAATTTACTTTAAAGAATTTTGCATTAAATTTTTTAGAGGTAACTAAATTTTCAGGGGCAGGGGAGGGGTGGGAGTCATCATTTCTCTTCAGCATTCATTCAAAATAATGAATTTTGATAATTTGACAATTCCAACCGTGCAAGAGAAGCTTATTTAGGAAATGTTCGTCAACAAGAATCTTTTTCAGATGAGATTTTTGACTGGGCAAGATTGGATGTCCATGTGATGATGGCATCAGAGAGAATTCAACCAATGAGATTATCAAGTAGAAAGGCTACCAAATTTCAGATAATATGGAAAATGATTATGAAATAAAAATCCCTCACTAGAGACCCCGTAAGAATTCTCAATACAATCAGGTTGATTTTAGCAGTAAGAATACTTAAATTCACAGGAGAATAAAAGCTACATAATATATCTGAAGACATTCATGGGAAATGGAAAAATCTGTTTTATAAATGAAAAGACAAGTTTTATTTAGATGCTTATTTATTTTTTAATAATTATCAAATGATATGATTGAGAATGAAAAAGAAATGTGACAATTTCATAGAAAAAAATCTCATGCTGTAGCCACAAGCAATAGTGGTTTAATTCCAGGTTTAAACCAGCAAACAAACACTTACATTTAAAGATTTCTGTGAATTGTGGTGCAGCTTGGAATGAGAAATCAGAAAGCCGAGTTCGAATTCCACTTGAATTTGTTGCATTCATTTACGTGCAAATACCCTTTAGAAAGGTATTAATATGTCTCTTCTCTCCAGCTATGAGTCAAATAACAAAACAGATTGCGCTCTATAACCTTGGTTGGCAACCAATCTACCATGGAAAGTAATGGCAACCTACTGCAGGAAAATCTTCTGCCCAGTCAGTCATGTCTCTTGAGATATGATCGCCCAAGCATGTATCATGTATGACATTTAACGAAATTCTTTATTATTTGCATGAGATAAAAGATCCCATGGAAAAGACAAAGGAAATAAACAACCAAAAACGGGGTTTTTTGGGGGGGTTTAAAAAAATTAAAAAATTGGAAGATTGATAGGATCTTAGTCAAAAAACTAAACAAGGTAATAAGGGATTGGAGAATGTTATTAGAAAAAAGTACTGAGCTGCTATGTAATGTCTAATTTCCTATATTAGAGTCAATGTGGCTTAATTTAATCACAAATAAAGAAAAGAATTCAAATAATTTATGTGGTTCTAGATGACAAAGAAGCTTTCATAAAAATACAAGATGGCTGAAGAATTGTTCACAATGAGAAAGAGGCAGCAGAAAAATTAGTGATGCATAATGAAGAAAAGGTTGGGAAAATTTTAAATTTAGTTTCATTTTAGACAAACTAAATTTCTTTATTTGTAAAATGTTATGTTTAAAGTTGTTTAAATTGCATTTTTCTCTTTATTTTGATATAGACAACAAAAACAAAAGGAAAAGCACAAAATTTTAACTATTAATTACAGAGAAAAAATTTACAAAGAGAAAATTACTGAACCATAAAAATTTCCATTTTTCATACTGTTTATAGGTAAGCTTTGGTTAGGACATGCAAATCTGAATTTAAAAATAAAACTTCAAGAAAATCCAAATTATAAATTAGGATCAGGTAAAGAGAAACATTTGATACATTCTCTCTCTCACACAAATCAAACAAATGTTACAAAGTGAGTGAAAAGAAAAAATTTAGGATTAGTATAAACATGTTAAAAAACTTGTTTTAGATGGCTATAGAACACGTTCCAGAGGCAAGAAACACTCACTGAATTTTGTATAAGATTTACAATGGATATTACACTATCTTATTTCTATACTGAATATAAAGAATTGAATGAAATGAAAAGTTTACAGACATTAGTGTCTGTCTGTAAATTAATGTTCCATTATAATGACAGTTTTTGTTTATTGTATATAACAAGTGGATTATCCAAATTAATGCTATTAAGATATAAAAATAAATAAAAAAATTAAAGAAAATAAGGAGTGAAGGATCTACTTACCAGGATTCAGGCCCATAAAAAGAAGACAGCAGAGGAACTAAAAAGTCAACAAGGCTCAAAGTCATTCCCAGGAGAGCAACTGCTGTCAACAAGGAAGGCTCGAAACACCAGATTAGACTGGAGTAAAAAGAAAACATTGTATCAGACAATTGTTTATTACCTGAGATGCAAACAATTCAAATGGTTAAGAGCAAGGAAATAAAATCAGAAAAACAAATTTAAGTAGCTGGGCAAAATGAACTTTCTAACCCTGGCTGGCACCCAGTCTAGAAAAAAGAACAACTGAATTCAAAACCAAGAAAAAAGCAATGGGAAATCAAAACACTGGAATATTTATGCAATGCACGATTTAAAGGTATTAAAGAAAAGCCTGTGGAACTCTTGATTTTCTGCTTCCATACCATCTGCAATCTTCAAAAAATTTAAGTGCAATGTCAATCACCATCTTCTGTCTTCCTGAATACTGCTTTTTTATTGTCCTTTCTCCTTACCAAAGTCTTTTTATTCTCTTTCAATCCAAGTAACTCAGTAGAATCCTATTGGCATTATTGTTTGGCTTGGGGTGAAATGATTTTTAATAAAAGCTGTGACGGACCATTATTGCTTATGTCAAGAAAGGACATAAAACTTGCAGGACCTTTGATGTAACAACATTACTCATGCTAGCTTTAGTTTTTAGTCAAAGAATTTAACATGAAACATTCCCTGTATTATAATTAAAGGTTTGTTTTATTTTAATATATTTTATTTATCTCAACGAAATCTAGTAAACCAATCATTTCATTATTTGAGAAATTATTTTATCAGAAAACAAAAATAGAATAAACTAAAACAAATGCAGTTGCTTAAAGATTCTTCACAAAACAATTCATATCACTTGAAAAGAAAAAGGAGAAAGAGAGCATAAGAAACTTAAATATTTGTTTAATAGAAATTTTAAAATATAGACTCCTGATCAAAATTTTAAGACCACTTAAAAATCATTAAAAAGAAACATATTTTTTTAATGGATAGATTTTAAACTCCTCCCACTTAAGGTTACCAATACTACAATCTAAAAGGTTATGGAAACAAAAAGCTACATTCCAAACATTTTATTTAGAAATTTACATTTTTATAAATGATCACATCTATTTCATGTTTTGGACAACTATATATCATATATAGTTAAGATCATTGGTATTAATGTTTAAGCAATTTTATGCAAAATATACTATTCACTGAGAGTCATCAATTTACACAAAGTACAGTATATTCTGAGAGTAGATACCACAGAGAAAGAGAGAAAAAAAAAAATCAATGAAATAACAAAAAATACTTTGGTCTTTTCAATAATAAAAATTTTGATAAAACTTTTTATCAAGTTTGGAGCCTTTTTTATAACAGTAGATTTTTTCTGTAGATTATTTGAGCTACCTATCTAAGAGTCATCCATTTATGCAAAGTACACAATGTTCTTTTAGTCGCCCATTCAACCCCTATTGTTATAATACTGTTCAATTCTGATAAACATATATTAAAAAATGCCGTCAACATCTGATGACCACCAATCTTTTCATTCCTTTAGTAAATGTTTGCTGTAAATTGAATAATAGATCTTTAATGCAATGTTGTGAGCTATCACTAAAACCCAATCTAGATTAAATGCATCAAGTCAACTTGACACTTGTCCTCCTTATTCTCCTTCATTGCAAAGATTTATCTACTTAGGCAAATTAAAAAAGGTACTCATATGGAAGACACAGAATAATGCTTGCATAGTGGTGGACGTTATTTTGTTAAGCTACAAACCTTGAGGGAAGAATGCACAAGAGACACAGATCATCAGGTAGACATACGAATACAGTCAACAAAGACACTATGGTCTCTGATAAATCATTTTATTATAGTAGACAATGTTATAGTGAATAGAAAGAATCTAAGAAAGAGCGCTTAACAATGTATAATGGCGATGTTTAAGATGAGGAGACATATTCAATGAAGATTGACAACGAGCAGAAGATGGCAATAGACTGATGAACAGGAGAAAAAAACATTTATGCGCAAAGATGCATTATCAAGAGTGAGAGAAAAAAAAGAAAAAGATAAATAATAGTTTAACAGAAAAAGAGTGGGAAGTATAAAAGTAACGTAAGAGAGAAGGGAAAAAAAGAAAAAGACAAGCTTTAAAAAAAATAGGAATGTTACAGATGAGAGACAAGGGGGAATGTATAGTGATAGAAGGAGGAAGTGCAGAACAAGATAATAGTTGTGATTAAAAAAAATCCAAATGTATTGAGAAGTGGTATTAGAAAGGAAATGAGCAAACAGAATATAGATCTATTGATAGATGTATTTGTGGTGATAATGGTAATAGGTTGGTACGAAGAAAGATAAACAGTTACACTTCAAAGTCTCTAGCCAGTGACAGACTGGGATGATAATGGATTTGCTATCTACAATAATGACAATGAGGATGCTAGATTAAAATCTATTAAAATCAATAAATATTTTCTTTCAAATATTTCTGTCTGCTTTCAACAGGAAAATAAATCAATTTCAAAAAGAAATCCATATTCATCAGAATCTGTCTGCTTACTTTCAAATTTTCTAAAAGTATTTTTTGGTTAGTACAATATTAAACAGTTTGTTTTTTCAAAGATTTTTTCCTGGGATTCAAGTCATTCAAGCAATTGGATTTCAGTCAAAGTTGACATTATACACAATAAATGTACAAAAATATACAAAATATCCAGGATTAAATTTTTATTTCAGTCCAGCAGATGACTAAACTAAGTATACATAATAAAATCCTATGTTGCATAAATCAATGTTTACACACATACAAACAAAAGAAAAAAAAATGTTAGCCAACCAATTTCAGTAAAATTCTCAGGATATAGACATAACAGTCATTGGTATCTATTTTTTTTTTAATTCCAGACACATGAACATTGTCTTTCTTATGACCTATAGCAATCTCAAAAAAAAGAGATATTGTAGAGTTATTGAGTGATTGGAATACAACATTGTAAATCACAAATAATTTGAATATAGGTAAGAGAACAACAAAATAAAAAAATAAAAACATTGCCCAGTACAGAAAAACAAACTTCCTTGAAGAATATGACTAATTGTTGTGATGCAGTGTATATCGGCTCAGAACAAAAAATTGGAGAACCAAATTCAAATTCCAGTTGAATTTGTTACATTCACTTACACACAAATACTCTTGGGAAGGGCATTAATCAATTTCTTCCCTCCAGTTATGGGTCAAATAACAGGACAGATTGGGTTCTATAGCATTGGTTGGCAACCAGTCTACCGCAGAAAGTAATGGCAACCTACTGCAGGAAAATCTTCTGTCAAATCAGTCATGTCTCTTTCAAAGCATGTATCACATATAGCACTTAACTGACTGATATCACTTTTAGAAAAATTAAAAGGTATGATAAGCAAGTGAATTAACCAATGAGAAAATATTTGAATAAACTCGAGTTGCAAATCAAAAAAAGATCCAGAACATTGGTTAAAAAGCTGGATGCAACTAAACTACCACCTTTAAGTAAATATTGCAAAAAGAAATATCTGAATGAAAAATTACTGTTGAGAAATCATTTCCATTATTTACATTGTTCGAACTGTTGTCCTCATCTTTATTGCCACATTTGCAACATTTCAGCTGTTGTATACTCCAGCCTTCTTCAGGTCCTAGGAATTTTGAACTGAACCCTTTATTTCAATCAATGGAGTACATCATTCTACGTGAGATGCCACTTCTGGTAGCCATCTCATTACCACTTTTTAACTCGACTCTATCTAACTCTTATTTGTTCACTACTGCTGTAACCTGGTATTGAACTCACAACTCAATGAGTCAAGTCACTGGAACTAACCAACACCTATATTCACTGGGCAATCGAAATTCCTAGCACCTGAAGAAGGCTGGAGCATACAATGGCCGAAACATTGTAAACATGGCAATAAAGTTGAGGACAACAGTCCGAACTATCTCATCTCAGAATTACAGACAAATTCTGAGAAATAATTTGTTCATGTAATGCATGAAAAATGGAAAAACATTAATTTTTATAATAAATCAATTTTACATAATTAATTTTTATTCTTATTTTGTTTCTTACAAATCAATTGTGCCACTGGGGACCCCCTTTCATTAAAATGACTTGGGACAATTTCCACTGCCTTACTGTAAAAATATGTATAGACAGCTGTCCAGGTTCCAATTTTTTTAGCTCCATCCTCCAGACCCCCTTTGATCAAAATGACTTGTGTGACTCAGGAAAACTTCCACTGTCTTCCTGTGAACACAATGATTCCAAAAAGGTATTATATGCTTCTGTAGTACTCCAAGTCCCAATTTTTCTTTAAGCTTTAATTTTAGCTTTAATTGAAAGATAAATGATTAAATTTACTATTTCCAGAAAGCAAAAAACTCTGGTGTATTTTAAACAGAAATTATATTGATTGGAATATAAAATTGAGATTAAAAATTTTTTTTTCAAGTTTTCAGCTATTTTTGAGTAATTGACACATTTGTAAAAGTTTTTTTAAAGATTTTGCAAAAATAAAATATACGTCTGTGACATGTTATTTTTTGAAAATTAGTAAATTTAAAGTAATCTGATTTACACAAGTATTATTTATTTATAGCATAAAATTTAGAATAATACTATTTCTTAAACACAGTATTGATCTTTCTGACCTTTGCCCCCATATGATTTGACTTGTGATAACAGTTAGACAAGATATGGTGATCAGAATTGACAAAATTGTCCAAATTTTTTTCCTGTAAAGGGAAGAAACCATGAAGCACATGATCTTTTAATGTTCACATAGAAATTACCAGACAAAAAAAAAAAACAACTCAAATACATAAAAAAAATATTAAAATTTTAGAATTTTTTCTTCAGATTATAATGTTCTTAATATATATTATTTATTAAAGCCATTAGAAACTTATTATATTAAATGACATCATAGTTCCATTGCATTTTTTATTTTACTATTGGGAGCCAATTTTTTTAAAAATAAAGGCCAAATGTTTGAAATAAAAAATAGATGATTTACATTTCCCAATGAGTCCTGCATTTAACTAATAAAATCGATTTTCTGAACAAAATCTAATTTTTTTAAAATTTCATGAATTTATGTGGAGAGGGATAACAGATGTAAATAAAAAAAAAATATATTTTTTACCAAGATTTTTTTAAATTAAATAATTTCAAAGATCATTTTATTTATTTGTAAATAAGTCCTGAAAGTTTCATTAAAATCCAACAATTATTTGATTTTTAGAAAAATTTCCAAATTAAATTGCTTTTCACTGGAAAAAAACTGTTATGTAATATTACGATTTGTAATTAGTAACGATTTGGTGACCCACTAACAAAAATCAAAACAAGATTTTTTAACCAAAATTTTGAATGTGTTAGAATGGAACAGAAATTTTTTGAAAACAATTAAAAAATATTTTTATCTTTCCTCTTAATAAACATTTTGATGTAAAAAATTTAATTTTATTAAGTTTGGGGACTTTTTTTTTTCTTACCTTTTTTTCGTTTTTTCAACAATTTAGTGAGGGATCCTTTTATATATATATATATATATATATATATATATATATATATTATAATCATTTCACCCTATACAAAGCAGGAATGCCACTAGTATGCAGTGAGTTACAGGGAGAGAATGAAAAAAATATACAGGGGATATCGAAGAAAAGATGTCAATTGACATTGCATTTAAACTTTTGGAGATTGTAGCTATCAGAAAAGCAAACAAATTAAAGTGAGTTCTATAAATAGAAGTGTAAGAAAAACTGTTAGAATAGAATTTAACTATTTCGATGGTAAAAGGACAGAAGCTTGATGGCAATCTAGTAGCACACTGATGAGCTGTGATACAGGCTTGTATGTGGATTACTAATATATAAGCAAAAGGACAGTTTTTCCTGTGACACCACATTTTTAACTACCTTTACACTTCAGCAATGTTTATTACATTAAAAAGTAATGATTAGAATTGGAATAAAATTTAACAAATGATAAAAATAAATATATACATTTTTCTGTTTTTGAGAATTTACAACAAAAATATTAAAACTAGTAAATTGTTTACAAGAACAATTTTATTTTTAAAACTGTCTAAAAACTAATACGATTAAAACTAATGCAATGCAATATTTACAATCCACAAAGAAATTAACATGAAAATTTATTATTCCTGAATTTATTAAATTATTAAAATAAGTTAATCACTCAAAAAAAGTCTTATTTAGCATTTTATAAAGTTTGAATTGATTGGCAATTAGCAGATTTTTTTGCCGACTATTCAAATAAACAATATAAGAAATAAAATGTGCATTGTGGTGCATTGGATATCGGCTTGACACGAGAAATCGGGGAGCCGAGTTCAAATTTCAGTTGAATTCATTGCATTCACTTATGGGCAAATACCCTTAGGAAAGGTATTAATCCATCTATTCCTCCCAGTTATGGGTTAAATAACAGGACAGATTGGGTTCTATAGCCTTGGTCGGCAACCAGTCTACCGCAGAAAGCAATGGCAACCTACTGCGGGATAATCTTCTGCCCAGTCAGTCATGTCTTTCGCCACATGATCACCCAAGCATGTATCACGTATGGTACTTAACTGACTGAATTAGTAAATACTGTTATTTTTGTTGTCTATTCTCAAAAACAAAGAATATATATAAATTCATTTTTGTATGTTTAGTGTTTGCTCCAATTCTAATTTTTTTTTTTTTTAAATAATAAACATTGTTGAAGAGTGAAGTTAGTTAAGCAGTGTCATCGGAGAAAAATATCCTTTTGATATTAGGTCTTATTGCGGGCACATTTCTCCATATTTGCAAAAAAATCAATCAATGACTAAAAGTTTGATGAAGATCACAGAATATTAAAGAGTCTATATTAGAATGTTAGATAATAAGATAACTTATTCAGATATATGACATTGTTTTGTTCAGACATATTTTGAAAATGTTGTGGTTATTTATAAATAAATTCAAAAAATGTCATACAAACAAGTGATTTACAATATTTTTTAATGAGGACAGTTCTTTCTAAACTTTACAATAAATTATTTGTTATTTTTTGCTTTCCTGCTTGTTGGAAATCTTATTCTGCAGTTCCAGTCTTTAAGAACTCAGTCAAACCATCTGGTCCTATTAGCCTTCTACCACCTTTTTGGTAAAGTATTAAAGGCTTTAACTCAGAATTAGTTAAGCATCTCACCTTTCAGATAAGCAACCTGGCTTTTGCTTCTCTTGGTCAACTGCTGACGTATTTGCAATTATATTGCTGAAATAACCTATCAAGTTTTAGATAAAACTGTTGAAGCCCAGAATACTGCTTTGGATATCTTGAAGGCATTTGACAAATGTTTTGGCTTCTTCACAAGTATTTCTGCCTGGATTTTTGAACTTATTCAATCTTTCTTATCAAATTGAAAAATGAAAGTTATCTTGAATGACGACTTTTTGCAAGAATGCAGGTGCACCCCACTTCCGCAGAGCTCTATCCTTGGAGCTATGTTGTTCCTAATTTTCATAAATGACCTTCCTGATGTTATCAATCCTCAGCTTGTCATCTATTTATTCCTGTTTTAATAGTAAATGATTGGTTTGAGAAGGTCAAACCAGCAGTTGATCTAAAAAATTTAACTACAATCTGTTATTAACATTTTTTTTTTATAATCATTTCACCCCAAGCAAGGCAGTACTGACACTGGTGTGCAGAGGGTGATAAGCAAGAAGAATAAATTACGGGAAGAGGTGGGTGTCAGAGAATGGATAACAGAAGGATGAGAACACTGATGTGAAGAGAGCTGCATGAGAGTAGAGTGGGAAGGGAGAAGAACATGATACAGCGGTTGTCAGGGAAAGGATGCAAATTAAGGAGACAAAAGATGGCAATTGACATTGCATTTAAATTCTTGGAGACTGTAGCTGTCAGGGAAGCCAGTATACAGAAGAGAATTGCATGAGCAGGAAGTGCAAGAAAAGAAGTTGATGGAGTAGAAGTTGCAGTTACATTTGATTGGTTTCACTGTAAAAGGGAGGGATCTAGTTGCTAGTCTAGTAGCTCCAGTAAATTCATGCAGAGGGACACCTGTGAGCCCGAACACTTGTGTAGCATCTTCAGAGGCTGCTCTGATCAACAGTTGAATAATACCGGGGTTCTTGTAGTGCCATATCGCGCATGGACGGGCATCCCTGCATGAACGTTCGGTGGGCAACCCCGAGGCCACATTATGTTGTAGGCCGCGCCAGTCTCCATCCTTCACAAGTTGCAAATGATTGACTGACTGATTCTATTCTAAGACCTCTCCTTAACTGAATCACTATGGAAAAAAGCAAACATAATAGCAAAACTAAACCAGCTCATTTGAAAACGGCCAAACCTGTCTGCATCTCTTTCACTAACATACGCAGCATCCGCACCAACTTCCTCAGCGTAGATTCATTCCTCCATAATAACTCACCTGATATATTAGCCCTATGTGAAACTAATCTTAACCCTTCTATCTCCTTATCTGAGTTCTACGTTCCTGGCTACCTTCCCCTCTTCAGGAAGGACTCCAATGTTCATATGCATGGGCTTGGTGTCTATGTCAGCGAACACCTTCCCTTAGCTAGGGTGTCGTCTTTTGAATCCCCAGATCATTCTTTCATGTGCTTCCGCCTCTCACTTCTCAGCTCGATTAGCTATCTCTTCTTTCTCTACCACTCTCCTTCCTCTCCTGACTGTTCGTTACTTGACATCATTTCTGACAATATCGACAAAGCCATTTCTTCCCATCCCTCTGCCCATGTATTCGTGTTTGGTGACTAACGCCCACCACACCAAGTGGCTGAAGAACGCTGTCACTGACCCTGCTGGTGTCCACACCATGAACTTTTCAATCACCCAATCCCTTATGCAAGTAGTGGACTTCCCCACGCGTTTATCCGACAACCCTAACGGAAGGGACTCACTTCTAGACCTCTGCTTCACTTCCATCCCAGACTCTTGCACTACTCGGAAACTGACCACACTGTAGTGTTCGTCAATATTTCACTCCACTCCCGCCTGACTCATGAAACCCAGACAAGTAGAATATCCTACTGCTATCAAAGAGCAGACTGGGATTCGTTCCGAGACTTCCTCTGTGACATCCCTTGGAACAACGTCTTTAGTCTTCCCATCGAAGAATGTGCATCTGAGGTCTCCTCCTGGGTTAAGGCTGGCATCGATGCCTTCATCCCTGCTAGGAAATTCCAGCTTAAATCTCATTCATCTCCATGGTTCTCACCCGCTTGCTCGGCTGCCATTGCCCACCGGAATCATTTCTTCCAACTATCGTAACTATGCGTCTGACCAAAACAGGCGCCTTTTCACTTCAGCTCGTAATAAGTGTAAAAGGATACTTAATGAAGTAAGATGTTGTTTGCTACCAGAATGAAGCAACGCATTGCATGCTCTAAATTCGGCGCTAAAGGCTACTGGCGACTCTGTAAAAGAGTACTTAACAAGAGCAAGTCCACAATACCCCCGCTAATCAACAAATTTGAGGTCCTCACCTCCCCAGCAGATAAGGCTGAATGCTTTGCCTGCAGATTCTTGAACAATTCGAGTCTGGACTCATCTGGAGTTTTTACACCCAACTTCTCACCTAGAACCGAGGTACAACTGAATGATGTCCACATTACACCTTCGCTTGTCTCTAAGATAATCTTAAAACTTGACCCTCACAAAGCGAGCGGTGGTGACGGAATCCCAACCATAGCCTTAAAGAAATGTACCCCTGAACTCTCCTCTGTCCTTTCTAAGCTCTACAACCTCTGCCTATCTGCTTCTTGCTTTCCTGCCTGTTGGAAATCTTCTTCTGTAGTTCCTATATTTAAAAAACACTGGAGAACCCTCTGACCCTGCAAATTACCACCCTATCAGCCTTCTTCCGATCTTTGGCAAAGTGTTCGAAGCCATTATCAACGCCGAGGTGGTTCAGCATCTCACAGCACACAGGCTCCTCTCGGACAAGCAATATGGTTTCCGCTTCACCAGGTCTACTGCTGATATGCTAACGACCATCACTGAGTACATATACCAGGCACTCGACAGGAATGGCAAAGCCTGAACTGTTGCATTGGATATATCTAAGGCGTTTGACAGAGTTTGGCATGCTGGCCTTCTATGTAAACTGCGGAGCTATGGTATAACTGGACATTTGTTTCAACTAATCCAGTCATTCCTCTCTAACCGCACAATGAAGGTGGTATTAAATGGACATGCCTCTCAGAACTAACATACAAACGCAGGTGTCCCCCAAGGCTCCATCTTAGGTCCTACACTCTTCCTGATATACATTAATGATCTCCCTGATTCCATAAGAGCCCAAATAGGTTAGTACGCCGATGACACCACCGTTTACTCTCGCCTCCTACAAAAATCTGGTGTAGGCATCAAAGCTAACCTCGCAGCCGAGATTGAAAAAGACCTCCAATCCATATTGGACTAGGGTAAGAAATGGCTAGTAAATTTTAATGCTTCTAAAACGAAGCTACTCTCAATTAACCATCATCGACAATCTCACCTACCCCCCATTAGCATGGACCAGGCTTGCCTCCCAGAGAGTAAAACACTACACCTCCTTGGTCTCACACTTTCAGCGGACCTCAAATGGAATGACTATATCGAATCCATTGCTAAATCCGCTGCTATGAAAGTCGGTTCTCTGTGTAGGGCATGGAAGTTTTTTTTTCCGTCTAAATCTATCCTGCACATATATAAATCTACCATCCGCCTGTGCATTGAATACTGCTGCAATATCTGGTCGGGTGCCCCTGCTATTCTCCTCGGGCTTCTCGATAAGGTTCAGAGGAGGGTCTGTAATGTGATAGGTACCGACTTGGCAGACCGCCGGCAGTCTCTCTCCCACCGGCGCAACATGGCTTCCCTGTGTCTCTTCTATAAATACTTTCACGGCTTCTGCTCCGATGAACTTAGATCACTGGTGCCCCCTAAATACGAATTTGAACGAGATACTAGATTAGCAACTAGATCCCACCCTTTTACAGTGAAACCGATAAAATGCAACCGGAACTTCTACTCCAACAGTTTCTTTCCTTTGCACTTCCTGACTGTGGAATTCTCTTCCACACGATTGCTTCCCCGATGGCTACAATCTCCAGCAGTTTAAATGTAAGGTCAATAGACACCTCCTAACACACTAACCTGCTCTCATTCTATCAAACACTCTTCCCATCTGCCCAACCCTCATCCTCGCTATCCTTACTCATCTGTCACCTTCCTCCTGACATTCTCTATGTCTAACCACTCCTTCTCTTTACCTTCCCCTATGTAGCCCTATGTGCAATAGTGGCAGTGGAATGCCTTGCTTGGGGTGAGATGATTAAAAAAAAAAAAAAAAGCCATGAAAGTATTTGTAGAAGAGACAGAGGGAAGCCACATTATGACAGTGGGAAAGTGATTGGAGTTGAGCTACCAGGCCAGGATTGATTACATGGCAGATTCTTTGTTGGATTTTGTCAAGAATCTTGTGATGAATAGCAGGGACACCCAACCAAATGTGACAGCAGTATTCAATGCACGGGCAGATGGGAGATTTATATATGTGCAAGACGGATTCAGACAAGAAAAACTTTCTGGCCCTACAGTGGACTGATCTTCCTAGCAGCAGATTTAGCTGTAGATTTGATGTAGTTGTTCCACTTGAGGTCAGCTGAGAGATTTAGGCTGAGGAGGTGCACTGATTTGCTTTAAGGGGGACTAGCCTGATCCATGTTGATAGTTTTGTTTTTTTATTTTTTTTTTATTAATTTAATCATATCACCCCAAGCAAGGCGATAACGCCACTGATGTGCAGGGGGCTACGTAAGGGTAAAAAGAATGGAAAAGAGAAAACCGGAAACCACATCCTAAACAGGAAACAAGGGATGAGCCTCTTCACCTGTTCAATAGATGTGGGTGGAGTGTGAACCGGGCAATAGTTTAGTCTATCTACTCCAATTGGATAGTGGGTAGGAGTGATTCTCTATGGTTGTTAAGGGATAGCAGCTTCATTTTGGAAGCATTTAAATTTATGAGTCATTTCTTACCCCAGTCCACCACAGATTGTAGGTCCTTTTCAATATCAGCAGCAAAGTTTGCTTTGTTAGTCCCGGCAGATTTCTTATTGAGGTGGGAGTAAATGGTGGTTGGTTGGTTGTTTGGAGTTTTATGGCATATCAACCACTATGGGTCACTTAATGCCAAATCCAGCCTGAGCATATATATTTAAAATATATACACTTTGTATACACAATTTAGGGATAATGCCCTTGAGCCACTGCGTATTTATTCTTACTCTGGTAAATGATTTCAAATGTTTCTATCTAGCATGCATTATTTATTTATATCAAGCAGTTTGATTTGTTTGTATGGTCAATTGATGCAGTTTTCCACTCCCAGTTTTATTTACAGTGGGTAAAGGGCCAGTATAGTTTTATCCAACAGTGATTTGGTTGTTTAGTTTTTTATGGTATATCAACCTTGATCGGTTGAGTATTCTGGGTTATGATGAGATATTATATTTTTGGATATAACCCTGTCTCTCTCAAGAGAGAGAGAACATCACCCATTTCCACCTTCTCAAACAAATTTCTCATATTATCTGTTTTAAAATACCGCTCTCTGGTTCTAGCTAGTGCGCCACATTCCATTAGAATATGTTTGATCGTATAAGGTGTTTGACATGTCAAACACTGCGGTGGTTGTTCCTGCGTGAGTATAAAAGAATGAGAGAGTTTTGAGTGGCCAATACGCAAGCGGGATATAATGACTTGTTCTTTCCTTGATTTTCTGAAGCCTGACCGCCATTCTCCCAGTGTAGGCTTTATTTGGTAGAGTTTGTTGTTAGTGTTGCCATTCCAACGTTGTTGCCATTTTGTCAAAAAGAATTTATATATTTGAAGTTTCAAGTCCGTATATGGAATACTGATATTGTCCCGGCTGAGATCTAAGGCCAATTTTGCTGCCAAATCAGCTTTCATTTCCATGCACTCCAATGTGACTAGGTATCCAGCACATAATTATATCTTTGTGACTAGACAGAGTCTAGTCTACTCAGCAATTTAACTATTAATGGGTTTTCTAGACGTTTGTTTTTCACTGATGTTAATACTGAGAGTGAATCTGAAAATATGATAAATTTGTTGTTTGTCATTAGAAATTATGTTGAGAGCAAGATCAATTGCACAGACTTCTGCTGTAAAAATGGAACTTTCCATAGGAAGGGCTTTTTGGTATATGATTTTATTAAGTACAGAAGCACATGCTGATCTATTGCCATACTTGGATCCATCCATAAATATATATTGGTGATCCTGATGGTTTAAGAGGATAGTATGAAATTTTTCCAGAAAGGTACTGGGGTGTGTTTTTGCTTTTGGTAGTTTGTTTAATTGAAGGATTACTTGAGGTTCTTTGATGGTCCAAGGTGGAACTTGTGTGAGTGTACTTTTATGTATCCTTTTAATAGAAATTTTGGATTCCTGGAGAATAGTCTCCATTCGAAGGCCAAATGGTTTGATTGCATTTTCTTTTTGTTGAAACTGTTGCTTATGTTTAGAATTGAAAATGCAGTCATAAGCTGGGTTGGTTGGACACAACTTCAATTTTAAGTAATATTGGAGAGCCAGCTTTATACATCTAAGTTGTAGAGGAGCTTCATGGGTTTCAGTGTATAAACTTTCAGCTGGAGAAGTTCTGAAGGCTCCTAGGACCTGTCTTAGTTCTTCATGGTGAATTGGGTCAAGCTTTTTAAGGTAAGATTTCCTGGCAGATCCGTAAATAAATATACCGTAATCTAATTGGGATCAGATTAGTGCTCTGTATAACTTTATGAAGGCTTGACGATCAGCTCCCCATTTTGTATGGGCGACTACTCGTAAGAGTTGTTGAGCACGGGCTGTTTTAGATTTTAAATGTCTTATATGAGGTATGAAAGATAATTTCCTGTCGAATATAACTCCCAAGAATTTATACTCATTAATGACCGGTATTTTCGTGTCTTCCAGCTTTATGACTGGGTCATTGTGCATTTTCCTCAGTTGACAAAAATGCACACATTTTGTTTTGCTTTTAGATATCTTTTATCCGTTTCTATGTACCCAACGTATTATTTTATTGATGCATTGTTGCAGTTGGCATTCTGCAGTTCTCATATTTTGATCTGGAAGTGATGCAGAAGTCATCAACATAAGGATAGTCATTAATTCCAGTAGTGAGGCACTTTGTTATACTGTTAATTTTTATATTGAAAAGTGTCACCAATAGGATACTCCCTTGTGGGACTCCCTCTTCTTGCTTGTGAAGGTTTGAAAGTGTGGATCCAATTCGAACTCGGAATTCCCTATTCGACAGAAAACTCTTAATAAAGTTTGGCAATCTACCTTGCAGTCCAAATTTATGAAGATCTTTCATTATTCCAAACTTCCAGGTGGTTTCATAAGCCTTCTCCAGGTCAAAGAAAATTGCTATAAGATGTTTTTGGATATTGGCCTCTCTTGTTTCCAATTTAACCAAATGATCCATTGTTGATCTGTTTTCTAAAACCACATTGAGATCTGCTGATAAGTTTATTGGATTCAAGGTACCAGATCAGTCTTTTGTTAATCATGCGCTCCATTATTTTACAGAGGCAACTCGTGAGAGCTATTGGACGGTAGTTGGATGGGTTTGTGTGGTCTTTTCCAGGTTTAGGTATAGGAATGACAGTTGCTATTTTCCATGTTTCTGGGACTGTCCCATGTGTCCAGATATCATTAAATATTTTGAGAAGGTAGGTCAGTGATTTGTTTGGTAGATGTTTTAGAAATTCATAATGAATTTCATCAGGGCCGACTGCTGTATTATGTGATGCTTTGATTGCTTCTTTCAGTTTTGCTAATGTAAATGGAAGATTATATTTTTCAAGATTATTTGTCTTTAAGTTTTTGTTTTTCAATGAGGTTCTTATAAGTAATGAATTGTGGGTTAGAGGTGTTAAGTGAAGAATTTTGTGAGAATGTCTTGGCTAGTATATCTGCTATGTCTTCCTTTGTAGTTGCTTCTGTCTGATCTTTTCTAAGATGTCTGAGAGTGATTGGTTGTGGTTTTCCAGATATCTTCCTTATTATCCTCCAAATATTGTTTGTTTTAGTGGAGGAGCCAATTTGATTGACATAGTTTTGCCAACTTTCCTTTTTTACTTCTTTAATGATTTTTCAGGTTTTTGCCCTCAGCAGTTTGAAGGCGTTGAGATTAATGGTGGTAGGTTGTTTATGAAATTTCTGTAAGGCAGCCTTACGAAGGAGGATAGCTGTCTTGCATTCATCATTGAACCAGGGAGTTCTAGGTTTGTCTGAGCTTGAGGTTTTTCCGATGGATTCATTGGCTATGGAGATTAGAGTTTCAGTAAAATATTTTGTGTGGTCTATAATTTTAGAGTCTGGAAAAAGTTTTTGTTCACAGAGGATTTCAAAAACTTCCCAGTTTGCCTTGTTAAGTTTCCAATAAGGGAGTTTTTCATCTTTAAATGGTTGTAGAGTTTCAAGAAATATGGGGAAGTGGTCACTACCGCATAGATCATCATGAACTTTCCACCCATAGTCCATATAGCTTATGGGATTACATAGAGTGAGGTCAATGGCTGAGTAAGAACTAGTGAACGGGTTGTGGTATGTTTTTGATTTATCGTTTAGTAGACAAAGGTTATTTGATTCAATGATTTTTTTCTAGGTCTTTACCTTTTCTATTGGTTTTCTGGCACTCCCAGACAGTGCTGTGGCTGTTTAAGGCACCCAGCAATAAATAAGGTTTTGGTATTTGCTCAAGTATTTTATTCATTTTAGAGTCACTGATGAGGTCATGTGGAGGAATGTAGATGGAGCAGATGTGTATTGGTTTATGCAGAGTAGCTTTGATAACAATTGCTTGGAGGTCAGTTATCTATCTGAATTTGACTTTGGGGTATATCTTCGACACTCCTCCAGAGGCTCTGTTTCCATCTTTGTTAAAATAGTTATACATGTGGTATTGTTTAAATTTAATAAAGGTTGTTTCTTTTAAGAAGGTTTCTTGTAGGCAAACTATTTTGGGTTTATGGTTGGCCAGTAGTTGGTGAAGTTCCTCATAATTAGCCCAAATTCCTCTGCAATTCCACTGTAGGATTGTATTACTTCGGAATTTCATTGTTTGGTGTGAAATTTGTCTGAATTGGTGTTATTGCTCTTTTGGGATTTGTTTTTAATACTCAGCTCATCGGTTTCCATCCTTTCCAGAAAACTAAACCTGTTTTCTGTATCAATCTTCGAAGTTGATGGTTCTGTAGGTTGGCTTGTTAAGTTGGACATTCCCATGAGGAAGATGGAGTATGGTCTTTCTTGGATTGTGATAGGCATTTTTCTTTGTTCTTGTTTGATTCAGGGTTTTGTGTATTATTTTCCCCCATTGTTATCACTTTTAGAAGTTGAAGTACAGATTGGTGATTGTTGCAAATTCTGTTTTTTTGGTAGGAGTGGTCTGTGTCTGTGACGTTTTTTTTTTTCTGTTTCTTTTTCATTCTTTATTTTATCATGGGTTTTATTATTCTGAGCAAGGACTTCCAATTGAAATGTTTGTTGAATACTATTGGTGTATTCTTTTTTTTTAGTTCTGCCTGAAATTTTGTCCACTCGCTTGAATCTAATTTTACGAGTTTTTCAATTAGTGTTCTATATTTTTTTATTTTCAGAGTTAGCTCTCTGTGTAACCAAAGCATAGCTAATCTCACCCATATAGCCCTCTACAATTTTCTTGGCCTCCAGGAAAGATACATTTTTCTTATGTTTGACTGCAATTATTTCTTTTTCTTTCCTGTAAACATCACAAGATCTTGCATATGCTGGATGATCCTGTTGACAATTTGGACATCTTGGCGATTTCAAACATTCCTCCTCTTTATGGTTTGGTTCTTTCTCTCCACATTTAGCATATGTCTGTCGTCCTCTGCAAGCGTCCCTGTGGTGTCCAAATTTCTGACATTTGAAGCACCTCAGGGGAGCTGGAATATACTGATCCACTTTCTCCAGATAGTATCCTATTTTGACTGTTCTAGGGATTTGGGCCTGATTAAAAGTCAATATATAGGTATTTGTATCAATTTTTTTGTTACTCTTTCTTATATTTATTCTTTTTATATCTATCACTCCCTGTTTTCCCAGGGCCTCTCTTGTTTCTTCTTCTGAAGCTAAAGCCAACTCCCGGCTTCTGATTACACCTTTGCAAGTGTTTAGTTTCTCATGTGGATAGGCTTTGCATTTGGTATCATGAAATTTTTTTTCATTTTTAGGAGATTTTCTGCTTGTCTCCTGTTAAACACTTCAACCAGTAAATTTCCATTTCTCATTTTTTTTTACATTTTTTTGGGTCACTCGTATAGAGATAACTTTTTCGATCAAGAATGGGGAGAATTTATCCAGACAAACCTCTTCCAGGGATTCAATGATAATGAATCTGGAGAAGTCTGTGGTTTCACCTTCAGAGTCCGATTCCGATAAATTTCTTTTGGATTTTTTATTTAAAGATGTCATGTTTTGATTTTGATTTTCACTGGCCCTGTGCTCCACCACCCACCATGGAGTCCAACTTGAGAAGGGAATGAACCAAGGGGTAAACCCATTCGCCTTGGCTGAGACGGGGATACATGACTAGTATACTCATATTGAGAGCAAGTCTTGAGCCCCTGCAAAATTGTGGTTGTATAACTCTTTAATTTAGCAGTGATGAAAGAGTCTTTTGCTCTCAACACAGTTAACCCTCAGCCCCCGCCTTCTAGCTCATGTCAGATAAAGGGATGTGAGATGTTCCACTAATATATTTCAATAATACTTCTGAGATAGAAAGAGATATATGTGAGCTAGAGCATGTCAGGACCAGCCGATTGATCGGATCGGGCCTCTCCGACCGCCCGTCAAGCCCAGGTAAGGGCCAAATTGGTATGTTGAAGGAACATGACCTCTTTGCATCCGGGTAATGAACTTCTCAACCACCAGGATTCCGTCCCCAGGCATTACGGGTCGCCACCCACAGCCAATAGGTAGCCCCCTTGGGGGACTTTTACCCCCTGCAGAGGTGCAGTCGATGTATCCTGAAGCCCCGCCAACAGGGCGGAGTAAATGGTGGTGTCATCAGTGTAGATGCCTACTTGGGAGCTGATTACATCAGGGAGATCGTTGATGGAGATCAGAAAAGGTGTAGGACCTAAAGGAATAACTTGTTAACTTTAACACCTCCAAATTGAACCTGATCTCTTAATTGTCTGAGAGAAAGAACTCTTGCTGCCTTCCATCAGCATGGCTGATGTTAACCACCAGGAGATTGACTTATTGTTTCTTATTGATTTAACATTTTCTGTTGACATGAAGTGGAAAATATATTGAACCAATAGCTAAGTCTGCAGCTAAGAAAGTTGATTTAATGTGTCGTGCTAGACGATTTTTCTTGCCAGAATCTATTTTACATATTTATAAGTCTATTGCACATTCTTGTCTTGAATAGTGTTGCCACAGTTGGTTTGGTGCTCCTGCTAGATATTTATTTAGAGATTCTTGATAAAATCTAAAGAAGAATCTGCAATATTATTGGCCCTGACTTGGTATCAGTCACTTTCCTACTGACATAATGTAGCTTCCCTGTGTCCTTTCCTTAAATACTTTAATGGTAACTGTACTGAGAGGCTTTCCTCTTTGGTACCTAGACTTTATGAACTCAAGTGCAGTATATGATTGGCAACAAAGTTTCATCATTTTGCAGTTGAAATGTTTATAAGTAACTGTAAGTTCTATGCTAACATTTCCTTCTTTCAAACTTTTCGCTTGCGAAACTCTACTGGCTTCTTTCAGACAGAAAAAAAGGAAAAAAAAAAAAAAGAAACATGGTCTTTATTTTGTGGCTAAGGCAGGCACAGGGATTCTTTTTTGTCAAGATCTGATGTTCAAACCTCACTTTCTCAGAGCTTTTAGTTCAGAATGGAAAATTCCTACTTATCACATCAACATATCTAATTCTAGAGTCATCATCAGGAGACAAGCAAGTCAAACAGAGAATACTTATGTGCTCATCAACTACTGGTAATTTTATGATCCTCAGATAAGATACGGTGTGACTTTTGGAGGAATCATTAAGGAAGGCGTGGACCTCATATAAACAGGAAACAGAAATTTTATTTACTAAGTACAGTTTTCCAAGATGTTGATATATGCAAATGAGAATTAGTGTTATGTAATGGGTAACATGGGATAAAAAATAAAATAAAAAACTTGTGCATGCACAGACACACACACAGAGGACTTCTGAGAGTAGAAGATTCTGGATGATCCTGTCCAGCAACAGAAAGAAGAAAGAGGAACAAAGAATCAATGCATGAAAGTTTACTACTATTCAAGTGTGGAGGTTAAAAAAAAAAAAAATTTTTTTCTTAAATTCAAGAAACTGGACTATTGGCAAATTTTGTTACACAGCAAAGCCTGATGACGATAACTTGATGTAACAAATTAATAACATTATTATTATAAACAGAAGTGAGATTTTTATCTTTCAATCATTGATCAACCTTCTGAACTTTCAAGTGTGGGGAGTTTGTTTATGTTTGGCATAAGGTGACATTGCTAAATGAGCACTTAAATCAAAAGCAACTATGAGTCAATAAGTGCATGCATTTAAATGCTGAGAAATACAAATGAACTGAGAAATTTATTGTAAAGCAGTAAATAAGTCATGCGTTAGCTAACCATAAAATGTGACATAATTGGAACGTCATTAATTACTGTGTTAATTCAGAGAAAAAGTAGAGGAAAATAAAAATGCTCACTTCTATCAGTGACTTTTACTGAAAACAAGTTTAACAAAAGAGAAACTAACTTGATAAAAAAAGTAAACAAACATTTTCCAGAAAAGATTCCACAATTCTATATTTCTCACTTCTGTTACAAACTCCACTTCCTTTTCTGATCCAGGCTGAATGTAAAGGCTTTTAGAAATTGATTTATATTTTTGAAATCAAGTCAGTTAAGTGCCATATGTGATACACGCTTGGGCAATCATGTCTCGAAAGAGACTGACTGAGCAGAAGATTCCTTGCAGTAGGTTGCTATTACTTTCTGGAGTAGATTCATCGTCAACCAAAGTAATGGAACCCAATCTGTCCTACTATTTAACATGTAGCAGGGTGAAGAAGAGATGGATTAACACCTTCCCAAGGGTATTTGTGTAAAAGTTAAGGCAACGAATTCAACAGAAATTTGAACTGTTCTGATTTCTCACTCTGAGATGATATCCACTGCACATCCTTTACTAATCCAATGAAAAATTATTTAAAAAAAAAAAAAAAACATTTTTTCCAGAGCTAAATTTAAATATCAAAAACATTTTAATTTTTTTTTTTCATCTGAGAAGAAAAATGTCAGTTGTTATGGATGTGTAAAGTGGAATCAGTGAGTAGGGTTTCAGTTGAGTCCATTCCGTGGGAAAATTACAAATCCATCTCTTCTCGTCCCAGCCATGGGTTAAATAGCAGGGTAAAATTGACTAATTTAGTCTTTGGTGGTAGCTAGTATAGGAGAAACACTACTTTAAATTCAGAAACATGGAGAAGGTCACAAAAAGTCATTGCAATCCACTGATAAAGAAAAAGTGGATCTGGGAAGCAGTGATAGTTTATGTCCTAAACGGACGTCATTCAAAGAACAAATCTTGAAACTAATATCTTGAAATGAAAGGTTGTTTAAAGTCTTTGAGTGAGAGAGCAACTGTTTATAAAAGATGATCAGATAAAATAATGCTATTATGACTATTAAAAAACCAGAAGTAACACGAGGGTTGACTGAAAAGTTCATAGGCTGACCAACATATTAATGTAAGTAGACACACAGTTGACCAACCAGGTGTTGTATTCTGGTACATTTGCATGTCTTTTAGTCTACCAACTGGTGTGTATTTACATGCACGTTTTGGTCAGCCTATGAACTTTTTAGCCAATCTTCATATTTCTTAAAATGAAGAAATATTTATTGAGGTTTTCAAAATGGCATCACCCATTTTCACTTGAATCTTTAAAAACATAAGACAAAACTGTCTATTAAAATTGATCAACTAATAGAACATTCTAGTCTTGAAGGTGGCTTGATTTCCAATGATCAATATCACTTCTCTTTGCCATGTCCCTTCAGTACATGGCTCTCCACAATTTATGATTTTTTGTAGCTCTTAATAAATCTCGTCTTTAATGTTATCTCTCCTAAACCTTTCTCCACTATATATTTAGTCAAGCATTGCTTTCCTATGTCCATCTTGCTAATTTGCTTTTGAGTATCAAATTTTCTAAATTCTTTTTACTCATTAGCTTCCCCAGATATTTTAACCCTCCTCATGATGTTAACTATAAATGTCCTTTTTGATTCTATTTTCTCTAGAACTTTGCTGTTGCTCACATGTTTAGTCCATGGTATTCTCAGCATTTATTGCCAAATTGGAGGACTGATATCAGCACTTTTCCTTTGTTTCTAACAAAATTTTCCTGTTCAAGACCTTTTGCTTAGGTTTTGGAAGGCATCTTTTGCTATCCCATTGTGCTTTCAGATTTCAGTGTCACATTTACCATCTGTTAATAACACATTTACCACAGATATAAATTATTGTACTGTTTGATTTTGGTATCTCCAATTTGTGCTTTGCATGTTGGGCTGATGCCAATAATACAACTTTAAAGAAAAAAATAAATAAACATTTCCAAAAATGTTAACCAACTTTTTTTC
The DNA here is from genome assembly GCA_037127315.1 of Ascarosepion bandense. Lineage (NCBI taxonomy): Eukaryota > Metazoa > Mollusca > Cephalopoda > Sepiida > Sepiidae > Ascarosepion > Ascarosepion bandense. Next base: position 578,850 of record JBBBDQ010002346.1, read on the forward strand.
TGCAGTACAACTCTAGCAAATGTTTTCTGAGAAGACTACAAATATAAAGTGATATAATTCAAGTGCAGAAAATCTAATGCTCAGTGTCTTGCATGCATATTTAAAATGGAAAATCTATGACAACACAAATGAGCTAACAGATTTTATTAGAAACAAAATAATGTCATTATTCTTGATAAAAATTATATACTATATTTTTTATAAAATATATTCTTTTTAAACAACTTAAACATTTTTAATAATCCTAATAGTATAAGCAGAAATTTTGATTAGTAATTAATCATTTTGGAGTGGTACATTTATAAATGTTCCTAAAAAATAATTTAAAATAGCAATTAAAAAACAAAATACAACACAAAAGACAACGGAAAACAAACAAAAAAACAGAAAACAAAAAACAAAATAAAAATAGAAAAAACATGAAAAAGAAAATTGTGATTCATTAAACATAGCTGATGAATGTATTGACCGACTACAAAACGTCATATACTAATGTAGCATCTTTCAATGATAAATGTTCATAAAATAGTTTAAATTTTCAAACAAAAAATAAAACTGACTTGACCAAAGGGCTTGTTTACTTTTTAAAGAGTAAATAAAATGAGGTAAAATAAGATTTGGTTTGACATGAAGTCATCTAGAAAGCTAGATAACCTCTTGAAAAAAAAAATGAGGAACTCTAATAATAAATAATAGAATTTGTGAAGAAATTAAATGGATTCAATAAATTGACATCTTAGAAAAATCTATACAAAAATAAAGATCATAATCTGCATTTGAATAATAAAAACAATTTTGAATTCAAGATTTATTTTTAGGTCTTTCTATTATTTCTTTTTTTTTAAATCATATTCCCAACCAGGGTTGCCAAATTGTGCTAGGTAATGAATTGGGTGACATTTGAATGCCTGCTTGCAAATTTAGAATTTATTTCCTCTCAGTAGACCAGCTTAACCTGGCTTATTCTAAATGTCATCCAAAAAGTAGTGAAACCCAAAATTTAGTAACATTGGGCTTCCAAAAGTAATCCTGTCTGGCAATCCTGCTCCCAACAAAGTTACTTGATAATCATGGGATGACGCACGTAAAATTCTTGGAACAGTTCAAGTTAACAACTCATTTTTTGTATCCAAGAAATGGAAAATATAATCTAAGTAAAGATTGCGTTCTACAATTTGAATTAATCCCATAATAAATTTAACCATAAGGAAAACTGGTTTTAAACTTATATTTAATATCTTATATTTCAATTATAAATAAAGTAAATGATTACTATTCAGTACATTGAAGTAATATTAGTATTTATTATCTTTTAGTAATAACTTATCTTTGATATTTGCAAGACAATTCTTCATGAATAGCAAAGTCGCTGAGGGTTATCACTAATAGCTGAATATTATGTTTTTGTGGAATTATTTTTTGTGCCTCTCAACAAATTACTTTATTATTATTATTATTATTATTATCACAAGAGGCTTCATTCTTTTCAGCTATATTCTTTTTGTTATTGTCTCACATGTCCAATACATTGACACTCAGAGAGTGTAAACTAATTTTTACCTTTAAAGAAGATTTCTTTAGAAGCTACTACTGCTGCCTCATAATTGTTAATCATATGCAAAAATTACAATTATAGGACAGACGATGAAGTATATTTTCGGGTGAAAGCAATATTGATAAACTTGTTTAGTCTTAATTTATTTGATATGTTAGAGTGTCGGTTGGCTATCATGAATTCAGTCCAATTAACAATCTGACACTAATTTCCATGAGAGCAATTTCAGATTCCAGAGTCACTGCACAGACTTGACACTGTTTGCTGTGCTACTGCAGTTTTTGAGCACTTTCAAACACTGAAAAAGCATTAGTCTCTTGTGCATTCTTCTTATAACCTACTGACATTTTATAGCAAAGAAAAAAAAAAAGAAAAAAAAAAACAAGATTAGCATGCATGTCTTCTCAGAGATAGAAAATGCCCGACTGAGGTGTCTTTATACCTCAATTTACTACATATAAACTGGAACGAAATCTGTCAGGCAACAAGCTATAAGATTTCTGTAGAGTACCAAGTTTGCTTGTAAAAAAAATGTTTGATTCATAATCATTTGTGTTGCGCCGGTCTGTGATTAGAAATATGAACACAGTAGTTTGGTTCATATTGGTTGGTGGTTCTCATTGTCAGGCCATTTTCATACAGATTTACAGTCACGATGAGCGTGTTTAACCCTAGTCATGGCTTCAATGAATACAAGATGTGAGTCTCATGAAATGAAATGCAAACATCATATGTTGTCCATAACAGAAAAGATTATTTAAAATTTCAAAATTGAATTTTTCTTTTTCTTTATTAATAAATTGATTTAAAGGTAAGATGAAATGGTTAGCTATTGAGCTAAGTGTCTCCAAAAGTAATCTGGCAAAAATCAATTCTCTGATGCACTACAGGCCCAAATGATTAGTGACAAACATGTCAGTCAGTTAAGTGCCATACGTGAAGCACGCTTGGGTGATCATGTCTCGAAAGAGACATGACTTACTGGGCAGAAGATTATCCCACAGTAGGTTGCCATGGCTTTCTGCGGTAGATTGGTTGCCAGCCAAGGCTATAGAACCCAATCTGTCCTGTTATTTAACCCATAACTGGAAGGAAGAGATGGATTAATACCTTTCCCAAGGGTATTTGCACGTAAGTGAATGCAATGAATTTAACTGGAACTTGAACTCAGCTCCACCGATTTCTCGTTCCGAAATGATATCCACTATTTTTATTTCTTGGTTCAATTATTTATTAACTAGTTTTAACTCGTGAAAATTTCAGTTTTCCTATTTGAATTTTGTGATGAATCCTAAGTTAATGATTGAATAAGATCATTGCAAGTTCAACAATAAAATATCCATAGCAGTTTCCCTATCAGATCATTAAATATTTAAACTTAAAAACTTTAACAAAATGTTGAAATAAGAATCACAAATATGAATGCTGATTGTTATTTTAAGAATTGGGTACAAATGAAAAAAAATTTAAAACATCACTCAATAAGTCCTGGGCCTGATATATAGATGACACCACTAATAAAAAAATCCATATGATTTTTATGAAGTACTAACCTTCAAGTGGCATGTGACAAAATTTGGGCCCAATCGGATTATTAGTTTACAAATTACAGTTATTTAAGTGAAGCTATCATAGCAAATTTTCAAACAATGGAAAAATCTGAATTTTGTGTGTTGATAAAGCATTGCTTTTTGATGGGAAAAATACTGTTCAAGCAAAACAATGGCTTGATAAGTGTTATTCAGACTTTGCTTTGTCCAAAACAATGCTTGAAAGGTGGTATGCTGACTTTAAATGTGGTTGTACAGACACAAATGATGCTGAACACTCAGGTTGCCCACAATTGGCAGTTGTCCCGGAAAACACCCAAAAAATCCAAACTCGTTTTGAGACCAAAAACAAATCTTTCTACAAAAAAAGGCATAGAATTGTTAGAGAAGCGTTGGAATCAGTGTATCACCCTAGAAGGAGACTATGTTGATGAATAAAGTTGAATTTTTCCTAAAAGGTTGTTGTTTTATTATATAGGCTTGGGATTTATTGAGTGATATGTTAAAATGGACAACTTTTTCCATTTCACTGAAACAGATGTTAAACACTTATCTCCTTTCTTTTTCTGTGAAACCAGGTAGTGTCTTTTCCCCTCTTTCTATGCGATCAAAATGGAATAGTTGATTATTTATGAGGTATTACCAGGGCATAACGGTTGGGCAAACTAATGGGGGGGGGGGGGAAACAAGCACAATTATAATAGGATTCTTCAGTTCTGACAAGAGGGCTACAGTTTATTTTTTTGTTTTGTTCTTTCCAAGTACAAAAAATAGAAACAAAGAAAAAGTTATTATCTTTGAAGGAGACCCGCTTTTGTCTTGGTTAACAACTGAGCCTGTAAGTAAGTTGTTTATTTTTAAAGCAGAAGTTGGTGCACGTAAGTGTGGAGGGTGCCTGAGGTGGAAATAGGTGAAGCCAATGATCCACTTTATTAGGGAGTCAACATGCAAAATGCACGGAAATGGTAGCAGCAGCTGCAGGAGAGGAAGAGCCAATGTCATCACATTTACAATTTGATCAATTGTTTTAAAAACAGGCTCAACAAACAGCTCAAGATTTAGAGTTGTGGACAAAGGTCACTACTTCTAGGTTCAAATTGCTATTATACTGATAAGTACAAAAGTGTTAGGTCATAGCTTAGTTACTAGTAGAATATTAGTGGTCACTAGGTAATAACAATCCACAGTGCTACAAAGAAAAAAGCTATTAATATCTACTAGGTATTATTTTTATATCTTTGCAGAAAGAAAATAAAGAAAAGAGCAGTGATGTTGGCAAATAAAAATTGGAAGCAAGTTGAAAGAAGTAAAGAAATGGTGGAGGGGGGGAGAAATAGAAAAAAAAGGGACAGTGTATCCAGATGCTTGAAAGCTGGGAGAATGAAAAAAAAATAAGAGAGAAAATAATACTAGGAATGAATAAATCACCTGAAGACACCACTCATGGTAGAAACCTAGGTCACATAATAACTTGTTTACTCATAAAAAATATTCAAAAATTCTACAATATAATTGTATTGAAAATTTGCTAATACAAATATGCACTGGTCTAATTTTATTATAAGCAAAAAATAATTGAACAATATTATATATATATATATATATGAGAGAGATGAACAGAATGAGAGTAAAAAATATACACATACATTGAAAGAGAAAACAAGAGAGAAAAAAAGATGCTTAAATAAGACTGAGATTAGTTAAGAATAAGAAGCATGCCAAAAATTGGGGAGAGAAAGAGAGAAAAAATGAAGAGTAAGAAGCACACTAAACTCATATATATATATATATATATATATATATCACACAAATACAAATAAAAGAGAAATCCCCAAAAAGTACAAACAAAGCAAAAGCAGCCCATAGGAGGGAGGGAGAGAGAGAGAGACAAAAGCCAAGAATACAAACCAAGAAAAACCACAGAGAGAGCATAAAAAAAGATAAATAGTAATGTGTCTCTTTAATAAGTGAAGAAGAAAAAGTTGGTCAAAGAGAATTAAGTTACTAATAGACACACCAAATTGAAAAGAATCTTCACATAAAATGAAGCATGTATATTTAGTTTTTAAAGGTGAACTTGTACCCAAATGCCAAGGGTAATATTTACCAGCAGAGACAGGAAAAAAAACCTGCCATTTACCTTAAATCAACAAACCCAACATAATACAGACATCTAATTATATTTCAACAGTTTACACTTAACATGCAACTTTCCTTTCAATCTAAGTTTCATAAAAGATAATGACTTGTTGAAAATATGGAAAGAATTTATATGGAAAACTATTATATATTAGGTTGACAAGAAAGTTCTTGCGTAATTTTTAATTTTGATTTCAAATGATATATTTTGAAATAAGTTTTCATTATAATACCTTTACTTTATATATCATTTTAAAGAGTGTTTTTCACTCTATCTAATCGTTTAAAAACAATTATGTCTTCTTTTCAGAATGTTGAATACAAGATGGAAAAAAAGCAAATTTGCACAATTTTCTTATTTCAATTCAATCTAGGCTGAAAAGCTGCTGAAACAGCTCGAGATATCAATGAAGCATTTGGCCCAGGAACCACTACTGAACACACAGCACAATGGTGATTTAAGAAATATCGTGACGGTGACAAGAGTCTTGAATATGATGAGCATAGTGGTTGGCCATTGGATGTTGACAACAATCAATTAAGAGCCTTAGTCGAAGCCAATCCATGCACAACTGTTCGAGAACTCGCTTCTGAATTAGATGTAACATAACCAATGATTTCCAACCACTTGAAAGAGATTGGAAAGACAAAAAACTTGATAAATGGGTGCCTCGCGAATTGAACAACAACCAAAAGAAACACCGTTATGAAGTGTCATCTTTCCTTTCTTACGCACCAAGAAAGGCCCGTTTCTCGACTGGGTTGTTACTTGCGATAAAAAGTGGGTTCTTTACGACAACTGTCGATGTTCAGCTCAGTGGTTAGACGCCGACGAAGTTCCACGACATATCCCAAAGCCAAAGTTGCACCAAAAGAATGTCATGCTGACTGTTTGGTGGTCTTCGACCGGTCTCATCCATTACAGTTTTTTGGATGCAGACGAAACCACTACAGTGGAGAAGCACTGTCAACAAATGGATGAAATGCATCAGAAACTTCGACAACACCACCCAGCATTATTCAACAGAAAAGGCCCAATTCTCCTCCACGACAATGCCCGACCACACATTGCTAAACCGACCCTGCAGAAGTTGAACGAATTGGACTATGAAACTGCCTCATCTGCCATACTCTCCAGACTTCTCACCTACCAACTACCACTTTCTCAAGCATCTCGACAACTTTCTGCGTGAGAAATACTTCAAAATCCTGAGCGATATCAAAAATGCCTTCAGTGACTTCATTGCCACCAGAACGCAAGATTTTTACATTACCAGCATAAATACACTTGTTTTACATTGGCAAAAGTGTGTTGATTCTGATGGTGCTTATTTCGATCAATAAATTTTTGTTTGAGCCGAGATATGTTCATCTGAATTTAAAAGTTAAAAACTGCACAAACTTTCTTGTCAACCTTATATATATATATATATATATATATATATATATATATATTTTAATCATTTCACCCCAAGCAAGGCAGTACTGCCATTGATGCGCAGGGGGCTACATGAGAGAATAAAAGTTTAAGCAGAAGGAGAGTAAAGAGAAAGACAAATCAGTTAGAGGGGGTGTCAGAGAAAGCTGGGAATACAGGTGTAATGAAAGTTGTGAAGGTAGAGTGAGAAAGGAAAACAACAAGATACACAAGATGATGTTGAAAGGACAAGGCAAGGATTGGAATCAAGTGGATAAGAGATGGGAATTGACATTGCCTTTAAATTCCTTGCCAGTCTAGTTGCTCAAGTAAGTTCTTGTGGAGAGGGCACTAGTGACCTAAGATCGTCGAAGCAGAAACCATGAAAATATTTGTAGAAGAGACAGAAGGAAGCCACATCCTGCCAGTGAGAAAATGGCTGGAGTTGAACCCTGAGATGAATAGCAAGAGTGCCCGACTAGATATGACAACAGTATTCTAGGCACAGTCGGAGGGTTGATTTGTATATGTGAAAGATGGACTCAGGCAGAAAAAACTTCCTGGCCTGACACAGTAACCCAACCTTTTTAGCAGTGGATTTACCTATTGATTCAATGTAATGGTTCCACTTGAGGTTAGAAGAGACGGTGAAGCTGAGGAGGCACAGTGTATTGCTTTAAGGGAGACTTGCTTGGTCCATGCTTATGGAGCGGGGACAGGAGAGACTGCCTGTGATGGTTAACGGATAGCAGCTTCATTTTAGAAGCATTGAAATTTATAAGCCATTTCTTATCCCAGTCTACCACAAAGTGGAGGTTCTTAAGATAAGCAGCAAGGTTATGTTTGTCTGCCTTGCTAGATTTCCTACTGATATGGGAGTAAATGGTGGTGTTACCAGCATAGATGCCTACGTCAGTGCGATCATTTATAAAGATCAAGCAGTTGTCCAGTGATACCATAACCCCATAGATTGCGCAGAAGGCTGATGTGCCAGACTATCAAATGCTCTGGATATCTCCAGAGCAACAGCTCGTGCTTCACTGGACTTATCGAGGGGCTGGTATATGTACTCATGATGGTTGTTAGCATCTCAGCAGTAGACCTGGCAAAGCAGAAGCCGTACTGTGTGTGTGTGTAAAAATTGAGATATCACTAAAAAAATTAATATTGTCTTTAAAAAGACAATATGAATAAAGACAAAAGGAAAGCTTAGCTGACATGTTTTATCCTCTAATAAACTTTATTAAGACAAAATATAAGAATTTTATTTTGCAACAAGCATTTATGGGTTTTTTAGAATTTTTAAATTCAAGAAAACGCATTAAAACTTCAAACTAACTGATAGTCAAAGTAAATTATGGAAGATGCTAAGTGATGTAATTTAATGCCTAATAAACAAAAGCTGAGTAAATGTTTTAATTGAGGTTTTTTTTTTTACAGTATTCATTGTTCTACTTTTCATTTCTGATAAAATTTAACTGAAAACAAATGACAAAAAAAAAAAAAATTACCTGAAACAATAACAAAGCAATAACATGTTTAAAGGCTTCATTGATCCTCAGTTACCCTCAGAACATCAGACATTTTTGGAAGAATCAAGGTAGTGCAATTTAGATTTTTTTTTAGAAGCAAATAATTGGAGACATGATAAATTACTTCATGAAACATTTTGTGTCATTATTATGTTAGCAAAATAAAACATTTATACGAAACAAAGAATGAACTTTTTTAAAAAGATGATTTATTCATTCAGAGGAAGGATGAGATTGTTTTACTGACTGTAGGGAGCTCTAATAAAGAGTAAAAGAAGAGAGACCAAGCTCCACAACAATTGGGTCTCTTTGCTGCTAGTTTAAGCCTAAAAAAAAATTCATGTTTATCAGGTAAAGATCTCAAATGAAAGTAAAAAATCCTAATAATAGATATAAAACAGGTTTTAGTTTGAAAATAAGTTGTTAACATTTTATTATTTAAAATTATTTTCTATTAATTATGAATTATTGTTTTGTCCAATTGCATGGGAAAAAAAATTGATCACATTCCTCAATCAGTTGTTGATTCAATGAAAGATTGATTACTTGATTTTTTTTTTTTTTTTTGACAGCTTATCAACCCTTTGTGGATTATTTAAAGCCTAAAGCTTTTTGGATTGAAAGACTAATTTTTAAAGGAAATATTGCATTAATAATTGAAACAACAAAAACAAGAAGAGATTTTCCAAGATACAAGTCCTATTTAACCTATAGCTGTGAGGAGGAGATGGATTTATATACCTCAACCAAGGATATTTGTATGGAAGTGAATTTAATGAACCTGACTGAAATTCAAGCTTGGCTCTTAAACTTCTCAGTTCAAGCTGCTATTCATTGCAACAGTCACACATCCATCCAATCAAAACAAAAATCATGAATCATTAAGTCAATGGATATTTTTTTTTATAATCATATTGTCCCAAGCAAGGCATTTTACTGCCACTGTTTTGCAGGGGGTTACATAGGAGGAAAGTTATGAAAAAGAGTGACGGGTTATATGGGTGTCAGGAAGTGGGTAAGAGAAGGATGAGAATACTGATAAGAGTGGACAGAGAAAGGAGCATTAGAGAGAGAATGCAGGTTAGCAAGAGAGGAGATGACTATTGACTTTACATTTAAATTCTTGAAGATTGTAGCTGTCAGGAAAGCAAGTAAATGGAAGGGAATTCCATGGGTGGGAAGCGCGAGAAAAGAAGCTGCTGGAGTAGAATTTGCGGTTACATTTTATTGGTTTCACAGTAAAAGGGTGGGATCTAGTTGCTAATCTTGTGGCTTGAGTAAATTCATATATAGAGGGCACCAGTGAGCTAAGTTTATTGGAGCAGAAGCCATGAAAGTATTTGTAGAACAGATACAGAGAAGCCACACTGCGCCGGTGAGAAAATTGGCTGTACCCGAGCTGCCAAGTCGGGATCTATTACATTACAGATTCTCCATTGTATTTTGTCAAGAACACCTAGGTGAATAGCAGGATCACCCGACCAGGTATGGCAGCAGTATTCAATGCACAGGCAAATGGTAGATTTATATATGTACAGGATTGTTTCAGGCAGAAAAAACTTCCTGGTCCTACACAGAGAAGTAACTTTCTTAGCAGATTTAGCTATGAGTCAGAATGAGAAATCAGAATACAGAATTTGAATTCCACTCGAATTTGTTGCATCACGTAAGTACAAATATCCTTAGGAAAGGTATTAATCCATCTCTTCTCCCTTCAGCTATAGGTTGAATAGCAGGAGAGACTGGGTTCTATAGCCTTGGTTGGCAACCAGTTTACCGCAGACGTAAATGACAACCAACTGCATGTTTTTTTATTTAGTTGACATGTGGAACAGTAAAGTTTTTAAAATTTACTAAATTTTTGATGACAAGCACCAAAGAAAGCTATTTCACCATAATTTATTTCTACATGTCAACTAAAATATATATATATATATATATATATATATATATAAAAGAACATCTTGGACAGCCATTATATAAGTGTTGGGGCTCACCACTTTTTACACATAAGAATAGACTCGCCTGATGAGTACATATAAGCTACACAGAGAACGGCAGTAGTAGTAGTAGTAGTAGTTGTAAAGAGTAATTGTAGAGTTGTACAGTCGCTTAGTTGGTCAGTAAGTTGGTGCATAGTAAGTTGGAGTTTTGGATATAGACTCAATACCCAGACATACTTTTTCACTACAAGACTGTATATATTGATACTACTAAAAGTATTCCTGAATTGACTAACACGTGTTCCAGTTTGTATATTTTTGTTCAATATAACTTACATTTTCTATCTCCACATCTGCTTTTGTTATTTATTATTTTATGTGGTTTCTCAACCAGAAACCACAATAAGGAAGATATGTAGAAGTCAACTCTCACAGATTATATATATATATATATATATATAGCAATCACCCAGTCTCTCACACAAGTAGTAGACTTCTCCACATGTTTCCCCAGTATGCCTGAAGTACAAACTTCTCTGCTTCACTTCGATCTCTGACTCCTGCCATGAAAAGTGTTTAGTCTCCCTGTTGAAGACTGCACCTCTGAAGTCTCTTGGTTCTCCCCTGCTTGCTTGGCTTTTTGCTGTTGCTTGTAATGAGTGTAAGAGGATCCTCAATGACGCTAAGCTGCTGTTTGCTGACAGAATGAAGCAGTATAAAGTATTCTTTATAAAGAATCTGCAATATAGTTGATCTTAACCTGGCGGCTCAACTCCAGTCCTTCTCTCACCAATGAGATGTGGCTTCCCTCTGTGTTTTCTACAAATAGTTTCATGGATTCTACTTTGATGAGCTTAGCTCCTTGGTGGCCCTCTGCATGATTTTACTTGTGCTACTAGACTAGCAACAAGGTCCCACCCTTTCACAGTGAAAACAATCAAGTGTAACCACAACCTCTACTCTATCAGCTTCTTTTCTCACACTTCCCACCTGTGGAACTCCCTTTTCTATACTTGCTTCCCAGATAGCTACAATCTCCAAGAGTTTAAATGCAATGTCAACTGTCATTTCTTATCTTCTTGACTCCTATCCGTCGTCTCCCTTTACACTTTTCTCTCACACAGCTCTTTTCTCTTACTCATTTTTCAACACCTACTGTGACCTGTTCTCTTCTCGCTTCACTCTCTTATTATGTAACTCCCTGCATACCAGTGAAGTACTCCCTTGTTTGGGGTGAGATGATTATAATATATATTTTATAAATGAGTACACAAATAATGGCAAATTGATACCTTTTCTCTCTATACAAAAGATAGATTAGATTATGGTAAATTAACTTTTTCTTTCAATTCACTCAATTGCCAATAATTAATATTCCACAAAATTATTTTTTATACCCCCCACCACCCCACTGCCATTCATATCTCAAAACTGAAATAATATTGCTTTTTTTTTTATTCATTTATTTAAAAACTTTATTATTGCAGAATTTTTTTTAATTTCTGACCAGAGGATGTGAAATAAAAACAAAAATCTCTTCAGCTTCCCAAAAGAACGTGTTTGAATTAAAACAAAAGATTCAGGAAATTAAATTCACACTGAAAACTACTGTAGCTTCATGGCTGATCATGTCATTAATAACCTTTACTTGGATTGTTATCATTCACAAAAAAATATTTAGACTGTTCATAATACAACTCTGTTGCTTTAGATATTTAAAAGGTTTTTGGCAACTGGTCTTCTTCAAAGTTGAGGGGTTCTGGTATTTTGGACTGTTTCTTTGATTTCATTCAATCTTACTTGTCAAACTACATAATAAAATTCATCTTAAACGACCACTCCTGTCAATCTTTTTATATTACTGTGGGTGTCTCTACAGAGTTCAATTCTTGAACCCATTCCTTATTTTTATCAACAACCGTCCTGACATCATCACTTCCTGACCCAGTATCTATAATGATGATATTACTATATACTCTTGTCTTACTTGGTAAGTTTGATAGGTCAAACAAAATCAAATTGGCAAATGATCTTGAAAATGACAATCTTGTTATTTGGGGAAAGATGTTGCTTGTTAATTTTAATGTTTCTAAAACTAAACTGCTTGCAATAAATCACCTTAAACAGTTTTTGTCTTCCATCAGTATGGCTGATGCTAACCTCCAGAAGAGCTACTCACTGTGCCTTTTCATTTTTTCTAATCACTTGAAGCTGAATGATTATATTGAATTAATTGTTAAGACTTCTTCTAAAGTTGGTTTATTGTGTTGCACTAAAATCTTTCTTAACAGAATGTATCTTGCATCTTTATCATTTGACTGTGCATCAAATATTGCTGCCACATTTGGACGAGTGCTTCTGCTATATCCTGACAAAATCCAAAAAAGAATCTGCAACATTTCCTAACCTAACATCTTGGCTTTAGTCACTTTTCAACCACCACAATGTAGATTCCTTTTATCCTTTGTAAAAAATATTTTCATGGCAATTGTTCTAATGAATATTCAACTATGGCACCTTGATTTCAAGAATTTAAGAGCGGCAGCTAGGTTTCATTATTTCACTGTTGAAACTGCTAGTTGTATCTGTAAGTTCTATGTTTACAGTTTTTTTTTTTCTTACACTTCAGACTTGTGAAACTCCTCCATACTTTTCTGTCAACTACTATCTTCAAAAATTTAAATGCTATGTCAATCATCAGCTTCTGTCTGCTTGAATTATTTTCTTTTATTGTACTCTGTTTCTTTCCCTCGCAGTAGCATTGTGCATTTAAGCAACTTTCATTGCCTTGCTTAGGAGGAAATGATAAAAATGAATCCTATGAATAAAAAAAAGTTTTCACTTGTATTATGAAATTCTGTGCTTAAAGATAAAGTTTTATAAGACGATGTGTTCTTATATGAAGTAAACATTTTTTTCAAGAATTTTCAAACTACAAGTAATAAATAGGACTAAAATATAAAAAGGCATGGAAATGAATATTTATAAAACTTACTTAAACCAACTGAAGCCATATCATCTGATAATGAAAGATTTTGTCAGAATTTTTTTAACCCTATCAAGAGAGTAACTCTTAAAACATTCAGAGCATTTTGATTAGTTTTTCAATGGTTGTATTGTGTCTCATTTGTTATATGAAGAAGAGTATATTGGTTAAAAGAACACAGCTTCAAATCTGTATATCTGTTAGTCTGTAGCGGTAAAGATTATTTTGGTTTAACTAATCAATGGTGTTCTATTGACAGCATTTCAGAACAAGAAGGTGATACACAGGAGATTAACCCTTACAAGACAAGCCATAGATAATTGAAGGTAAAGATAAATTGAGGATAAAGAAAAAAAAAAGTGAGCAGAGCAAAGAGGAAGGGAAGGTGGAGGAAAAAAAGAAAGAACTAGGCTTTCAGGTATTGCAAGGAGAGAGAAAGGTGAAGAAAAGAGCTTAAGGAAAGGAAAATAAATAAATAACCCAGAAGAGTATATAGGAGAGAAGAGGGAAAAGAGATAGGCAGAGGGGTGAAGAGATAGGGGAAAGGTGTGAGAGAGAAAGAACAAAAATGAAGGGAGAGAGGAGAGAGAGAAAATAGCAATGAAGATAAACAAAGGAAATGAGAGACAAACAAACTGGGAAATTGACAATCTTATGTACAGGAAGGGAGAGTGACTGAAAGGTCAAGAAAGGAAAACCTATTCAATGTGTGGGTTTCTTTTAACCAGTCAGCACATCCCTGATAATGAACAGAAAACAATAGACAACTGATTATGAAGCATGAGCAAGATTCATTCTACAAGACATTCATTCAGCACATCAACAACATTCTTAAACTTACCTTTCTTGATCTTGTTCCCAGAATAAGAGCAAACTATGACTATTTTGTAAAATAATGATTAGAAAATCTTTGAAAAGATAACAAAAAACAATTTCCTCTAGCTCAACAGTCATTTCTCTCTTTTATATATATACTAGCAGTATAGGCCAACATTGCTCGGGTGTAATGAAAGCTTTAAAACTAATCCATGGTCCTGGAGCTCAGACTCTTTGGATGTTGGCACAAAAGACTAAAAAGCAATAATTGTTTCCAGTTAAAGCGAAACCGTAGAATGAAAGAAAAATGAATGGATGTAAGTCAAATTTTGATTTCCTGGTATCGATATCAAATAAGTTTTTTTTGTGGTAAACTGAATTTTGAAGGCTAAATAAGTTCTCTGGGTAAATGGTATCATGGCTGAGATTAAGAACTACAATTATACCTACTTAGAGCCAAACCCAAAGCAAAAACGGCTGAAAAACTGATTTTGATCAGACCCAGTATATATTATCAATTTTCTGCACTATTGTAAGAACTGCAGCCTTGAAACTTCTGAATATCATTTCTTATGTCTATGAGTGTATCAAATTTGATTAAAATCCGACCACTCCTTCTATAACCCAATTTTTTCGATTATCAATATTTATCAGGAGTACCCCAACACAAAACCTAGCTAAGAACACTCACAAACGCTTATAGTACAAATGTTTAAATTGTCAAGAAAATCGGTTCAGCTGTTTCGGAGTCTATAGGTAACGGACACACAGAGACAAAGTTCCATTTATAAATAAGTTCAGATATATATGTATAAAAACAATGATAAATTGGTAGCAGAGAGAATTAATATTTTTTTCTTTTTTGAAGACATTAACTTACATCCATTTTAAGAGAAAATAGAATTCTATTAAACATTTAAAAAGCAAATAAAGTTTTTTGTTAAATTTTACAGAAATTATCAATATTTCAATTCTTTCTCCACTTTTCTCATTCAGAAGAATATAGATCACAATGACAAAGAGATTAAATGATATTTTTACTACACTAAAATATCTGAATTGAAAATAAAAGAAATGATGGGACAAATTATTTAAATGAAAAGAATTTTCAGATGGTTTAAAATGGTCTGAAATGTTTAAGAAAGATGTTTTCAGAGATCTGCTACCAGAAACAAGTCATCTACCAAGTTGTGGAGTTACTGACCGGAAAACACCATTGGGGTATCACACTGTTTATCTCTTCTTGTCAAATTGACAGCAGGGAACTGCTGACACCCAGAACAGATCAGAGACAAAGTGGAAAGACACATGACAGTATATGATGGACCAACTGGGCTAGCAACCCTGGTCCTGATTGCAATCACTACAGAAAGCACAAATATAAGAATGTTTCTATGGTCTTAAGAGAAAGCATAGGGAGGATAATAGATCACCAATGGATCACACGGAGTTGGGCTAGCATGATGGCCGGTGTAACAGCTGGGCAAAAACCCAGACTAAAGGACTTGGCCCAGAATATGATTAATTCAGTTGGGTACAAACATGAAGATAAGTTTTATTTTATTCGCCAGTGAGAGAAACAAAGATCCATCAGGTGATGAAGTGTAGGCGAGGAGAGGCATTCCAGCAGCACAGATCAGTTGATCAATAGACGTGCTGCTGTACTCATCAGAAGCCAAACCACAGTATAAGTCATACCTCGGATGGGAAGAGAAAATGACTGAAAGGAGTGGTTGAGAGGAAGCCAAAGATAAACTGGCCTAAAGCAAATGAGACAGAAAAATACAGGCATTTTGATGACACTATAGCAAAAGTAATGGCAAGATTGAGAGGCGAAACTGAATAGAAGCTGCCAAGAATGGTAGCAGTGTATGAAGAGGTCGAGTTGGAGAATTCAACAATGCAGAAAGGCGGGACAAAAAATGGATCATCAAGAGAGAAGATTATTAGAAAGTTGCAAGAAAAGCAAATATTGAGGACAAGATGGCTCCCAGACAGAGGAAAGCAGGCTTGAATAGTTTTTATGAAGAGCTAAAAAGCACACACTAGAGTGTTTGCAAGAAGCAGAGGAGGAAAGAGAGAGAAGAAAAAAAAAAAAAAAAAAATCAAGAAAACAAGGACAGAGTTCCTCAGCGACACATAAGTTTGCAAACAGACTCTTCACAAAGAACAAGGCAGAGAGACTTGAGGGTTCAAAGGAAAAATCTGAAAACCACTGTGATCCCAGAACAGAAGAAATGCAACCATCTATCAGAGGTATCAACAGACCCATGCAATCAGAAGTTCTATTTGACCCGAGCGATATGAAGGAGGAGATGGACGACTTGATAAATAAGGTAAGAGTCAAGAGTTCTCCCAGAAACAATGGGATAAGTTAAAAAAATCTATGAGAGATGTCTGAAAATTAGAAAGCAGCTGTTTCTCCTGCTGATGTAGATGTGAAGGAAGAATGATGCAACCGAGGACTTACTTGCTAAAAAAAGAGGAATCAAGGAAGATTGGGCAGTTCAGAACAATTTCCCTACTCAATATCAATAGGAAGATATTCTTTGGGGTCCTGGCTGGAAGGGTGATGGAATTCGTCCAGAAAAATGAATACATTGATGAGACCATGCAAAAGGCAAGAATTACTAGAATCCCTGGGTGTATGGAGCATGCATATGCCAAAAGAAAGCAAAAGAAAGGAAAGAAGAATTGTCTGTAGTGAACATGGTCCTAGACAAAGCAAGAGGCTTAGGGCTGCCTGTATCTTTTGTAACTGCAAAACAGGTGCTAGACAAGGCAAGTAACATGGCAGCAAAGCCTGGAATGACTGTGCACGTGCATAAGAGAACCAAAAAGGAGGCTCACACGTATGTGAATCGTGTTCGGCCTGAGAAAAATAAATGGAGCCCCAATTTGATATTCGACAGTTGTGCTCACGGTTGTTGAAGGAGGTTGAATAATTAGCACGTTGAGAAGAAGAAAAGGAGAGAAGAACGAAAGAAAAGAACTTTGTTTTTATACATACAAATACAATAGCTGAACCTGGAAATTTTTATGGATCTGTACCCCACCAGCTACTGAAGATGGCACTGGAGCACTTTTAGATACCAGAAATAGTTCAAAAACTGATGATGAATTATTATGACAACTTTGTGATATGTTTCACCACAGGGAAGTTCACAACAGGCTGGTAACAACTGGAGATAGTGCACCTGGCAATATTTGCCTATCTTGGTGATATGGTTTGTGCTAATAATATACAGATGATCTTGAAGTCAACAAGATAACATCACTGTGCTTTCTAAGAGCCGGTTACTAGGAGAATATTTGAGAGGTTTGAGGAGTTGATAGACTGGTCCCACATGAAGTTCAAGGTGAAGAAATCACATAGCTGCACGTTCAGGAAAAGAAAGCAGAAAGAAATCAGATTCTCAATATCAGGAGACATGTTTCCACCTGTGTGCTAGGAGCTAGTGAAAAGTCTCAGATGAATATGAGGTGGGAAGCTACGCAACAGGAGTCAAGGTGTGAGATTTTCAACCAGGCAAAGTAGTGATTTATGACCATCAATTATGCTAAGTTGCCTAGCAAATTCAAGCTTTGGTGTCTTCAGTTTGGCTTATACTCATGATTGCTCTGGCCACTAATGATTTATGAAGTCGTTGAATCAAAGATAGAGATGATAGAGAACAAGTGTCATGCATACATCAGAAAGTGATATACTTATGGTGCAGTTTGTTCAGCAGGGACAATGTGTGCAATGGCAGGAGTTAGTGGTTGAAAGGAAACTTGGAAAGAGTAGTGGGAATGGGAACCAGCCCGGGGTAACTTCTGATTTTCTGATTATGATATGCTGTCGTCCCCAGCCAACCTGGTGAGGTGAAATGTGACAGAGGAAAACAAATGCAGATGCAAACAGTATGATACACTAAGGCATACCATGTTGAGCTGCGAATTGAGTCTGAAGGAAGGGAGATACACTTGGAGTCATGATCAGGTACTGCAGGGCATCATTGAAGCATTGAGGGAGAAATTGGAGGGAAACTTCCAATGAAAGAAGTCCAGGGGGAAATTAGATTTCACGGGGCAGAGAAAGAGAGTGCCAAGCCAGTGAATGTTGGCAATGTATGTGAAGAGAAAGGGTAGACAGCAAATTATAGTCACCTCGTAGTTGGAGCTAGAGGATATGTTGACAGGAAGCTACTGCAACTCTTCAGGCATGAGAGGAACTTTACTTACTGCAAAGGAAGTGAAACAGTTGAGAGAGGAGGTGCAGAGGGCTGCAGAGAAAGCATCCCTCTGGATTTGGCTCAAGAGGGACAATGAAATTTGGTTTGAGAATGCTGTTATAACAGGACAGTGAGGAGTAGTTACCTTTAGAGTGGTAATAAATGTGGAATAGCAAGTCACACACTAACAACATGTGGACATGAAATCCAGTCAACATCAGTGTTGAGGGGACTCCATTGAGAAGTGGCCCCGCCATAGCGAGAAAGCTCCCAGGAGGCTAGAGGCTGAAACCGCGCCAAGATCCTTCTTTGATGACTTCAACATATGCTGGATCCAGTTGTGGATTTGCTGACTGGAAAACACTGATAGGAATCACAGTGATTATCTCTTCCCTTCAACATTTAAAACATCCAAGATCATAACATTCTCTCTCTCATTATATATATATATAATGAGTCCAAAAATATTTTTAGATTGTAAGTATTTTTGGAGATAATGATTTCCTGATACAAGTTCTACTAATTAACCCATAACTGAGAGAGAAGATATAAATTCATACCTATCCAAAGGATATTTGCACATAATGAACCTGATGGGAATTGAAACTCAGCTTTCTACTTTCCAAGCCTGAGCTATTATCCATTACACCACCAACACATCTAAACTTAAAGTGCCAGCAATTCCCAAGTGGTCATCTATCTATGTGCTGACCAGGCCCAACATTGCTTCAGTTTGGTGATCATATGAGAACTGGTGTTACAATATGGCCATCAGCCCACAATATAGAGATCAGCGGTTCTCAGAAGGACAGGTCAAATTCTTCCTATTGTGATATCAAGTTTCCTCAATTAATTTATAATTTTCAAAATGACATGCATATGTGACTGAAATTCATTCCTTTACAGTAAAGTGCTTCAAATCTGTGAATCACTGATATGGAATTGATGGTGAAACAAGATAAAACAAATTCTAGATAAAAATTACAAAATTCAGTTAAAAAAAAAAAAAAAAAAAAAAGGTTTTAAGTATTAATATTATTTTGTTGATTTTCATTAATGATCCTGTGAATGACCAATTATAGTTAACTTCATTAGATTATCATATTTTACAGTGAGGCATTAAAACTAATTTAGAAAGGTAATTTAAGCTTTCTATGAGGCTATGATTAATAGTAATATTTTCAGTTCATTTATAATTATTTTTACAAATGTTTATACTTATATTAATATTCTCTTCTTGACCTCAGTTGAAATCTATAGAAAAATGCACTGCCTACCTTTAAAACTAGTTCTGTAATTTACCAATTTATGTCAGTGTGACCTAGGTAGGAATTCTCATCTGCTAGAGTGAATTGCTCCTCAATATGTCCTAGTGTGTATTAGAAAGAGTTGACTAGATAATTTTCATAAATGTGCTATCACATCAGGGTCTGCAGTTGCAGTACACCTTATAAAAAAAAAATTAGAAGTGTATTGTCCTTTCAAGAGAACATTTCTCACCTTTGAGTGGTTCACATTCCAACTATCATTAAAAGTCCTTGAAACTATTTTTTTTTTAAATCATAATAATTCTGCTTGTTCCTTCCTTAGTTACTCAGTTTGTCTGTCCATTACGCCACCTACTCACTATACGAGCTTTACCTTCCCCTCTATATTTTAAACGCTACTTTTCTCAGCCTTTCTCTCAACTTTGCTAAATGGAAGGGTAGTAAAGAGTGAGAGAGTAGGAAGAGAGAGCCTATAGCATTACCGTATCAGTAGCAGCTTAAGGTGGTTTTAGCAGTAATTGTGTGTGTGTGTGTGTGTACTGTACAATACAGTAAAAATAGATGGGTTTTTTGTTGTATCCCGCAACCTAATAACAAAATTTCTGGCCTCTACACCCTTGGCCATTACTCAGTTGGTCTTTTCTGTTTACAATGGACAAAGGAGCTATGATTTTTCAGTAATAAAAAAAAAAATTTCTCTTTCAAAATCTCTCAAAAAATAGCGTAGAGTATTTGGGTTATGGTCTGTGCACACGCCGCTTAATATAATATGCGATTATAGTAAAGAAGCTTCTATGGATATTACTTTTATAGATATTTTAATAAAATTATGCTCTGTTATTGTTATTTTATTATCCAATACAAGATGTTATCATCATTTGTAGTATGACAAAATAAAATTTTTCCAGGAAATCATAATTATCCTTCCGTGGAAATTCCACGGGTTCCGCTAGTTTTTATTATTATTAAAAAAAAAACAAAAAAAAACAACCTTTCTCATGTAAACAGAAGGAATGGTCATCAGCACTGAATGTAATTTGTTTTTATAAAACACACCAGTCGCATTATATTACTGATACACAAGTATTATATTTTCAGGTTTCCTTTTTAGTATACTGAAATTTTACTTTCCTCAAGTGAGGTGCGATAAGCACTTAGCTTATTCGGGTTTTTCTTGCTATTTGTTTCTTTTTATTCTTGCTCCATTTGTTGGGTCCATCAAATTCAGGGATCAGGTCAAACTTGCCATCTATTTTTAGTGGTGCTGAAATAGCTTGGGCCAAAAATGAATGATCACAGCAGGCTTTTTAACACACTGATAGTTACCAATATACCAACAAACTGCAAAAATGCAATCCTCTTACAAACTTAAAACACACTGTATACAAGTTTTCTAATGAAGCCAACCCAGCAACTGTCCTTTTACTTATTGTCTGCCAAATCAAAACAAACCCCTACTTTCATCTCAGGTGGATATCAGGTATTACCAAATGCTATTCAGCTACTTACACTGCCTGTTGCACACTAAACACTATTCTTTGCTACAAGCTCATTACACATTCTTTTGTGAGATTTAAGAAAAAAAAATGTACATAGTATTAAATCATAGATCATTTAAATTCACATTATATCTATTACATAAATCTGACTTAATTGCTTCTTAATATTTATCGTGTCAGAAAATATATGTAATCATTTTTCATACGAACAAATGTTTGATGTATTTAATGACTCCTCCTTTCCATAATATGCAGATTAAAAACAGCAAATTACATGACAAAAGATAAGAGTTACTGACAAAGGTGCCAAAAATTAAAATGAAACAAAGATTCCTCTCTATTGGCATCTACAGTTTTACTCTCCATGGTTACAACAACCAGAAGTCAACCCTATAAACAAACATTTCATGTTTTACTTCAAAGCCTCAAAGTGTAAGAATGCTGACATGTTGTATATGGCAAAGAAAAGTGTAAGTTATTAAGATAGAAAACATATACCTTAGATTGAAGCTGTTAAGACTTGGAAAAAGAATAGAGCTTCTAATTATTACATATTAGATCTATGCTATTTTATTATTATTATTTGTAATTGGTTACTTCTGGGTTGTAATATATTTCTCTAATCCATTTCCTTCTGCCAACAGCAAGGGTTCCCAATCTTTTGGCTTTTCTGTACCCTTGGCATTTTTATAGATTCTTGTATACCCCTAAAAACTGAGAATGAAAAGAAAGACAATGAAATTGAAATTTTAATATTTTATTATGAAGTCCTTAAGTAGAGTCAATTACTCTAGCATCACTGAATTAAATGCAGGTAATTTATAAAATAGTTTGATGTCCCATACCTGATCTTTCATGTCCAGTACAGGTAAAGATTACGGCAACAAGAGGTTTTATAATGGTGACAATTCGCCCTACTCTTGACATAACTTAATTAAAAGCTTTGCTTACTAAAATGAGGAAATTGAAAAAAAAAAAAAAGTAATGTGTGCACAATCTGGATGGAGATTAGATTATGTATTGTACAATAGTAGTTATTCTCTCAGAATCAATGTAAGCCCTGTGGAGTACCCCTTTGGGTATATTTACTCCAGTTTAGGAATCCCTGGTCTACAAAAGTAACATAAGTCAAACATTTCAATAATGTGTCTCTTGTTTGCTACTATTATTGCCCTTCTGTAGCCTCTTTAAGCACTTTTTATAGATTGAGTGACAGTTAAAACTTGCATATGTTAAAAGTGATTCTTGTGAAAGCTTATCCAACTCCAAGATAGCTTTGTCTCCTATTTAAAACCTGTCATTTTCTTTTTAGGAATATTTACATGCGAGACATTTTCATCCCAGAGGTAAACCATTCTCTCTAGTATTGTACTATTGTTGTTAATCTCTGAGTAAGCATTATTTTTGCATTAAACTCGCATTTTGTACATATTGAAAAAACAAAAAAGAGAGTATATTATAAGATTTAGTAGGATTCAGTTTCACATGTCCATGGTGAATTATGAGGGAAGTATGGTTTACAATGGCAATGTTTAACCTTGATGCCCACAAAAACAATACCTATAAAAGGATGGTTATTCCCTTGACACTGCTATTACGGCAGAAACATTGCCAAGGGAATCAAGTGTATCACTTTAAAATTTTAATATTTAGAATTTTAATAAAACCCAAACATATAAAACTTAATTCATACATTTATTT
The DNA here is from genome assembly GCA_037127315.1 of Ascarosepion bandense. Taxonomy (NCBI): domain Eukaryota; kingdom Metazoa; phylum Mollusca; class Cephalopoda; order Sepiida; family Sepiidae; genus Ascarosepion; species Ascarosepion bandense. Next base: position 601,470 of record JBBBDQ010002346.1, read on the forward strand.
CATTCTTGAGAATTGACAATATTAGACTGAACAAGTTTGATCTCTATGATCCTTGCTAGTATGCCAGAGCCTCACTGGTCTGGCACTATCGCAGACAAGACTAAGGTAAGTAGAAAAACAGTGTGAAAGATATGCAGCCTTAATACTGTCATTAATTGATAATATTAATGATTTTCTGATTAAGAAAACTGTTGTGAGAACTGAATAAACTTTAAATCAGTGAAGTTTGAAAGTTTAAGAGGAAGAAAGAAAACAAAAAAGAGTATGAGTGAGTAAATGAACAAGTGGGTGTATTTATCTCTACAAATTCTGTGTGTGGTGCAGGGCCTCAACCATAGAAATTAATTCTTGTCAATCAATTTTAGAACTTAACTCTAACAAAATCAATATTTGAGAAATTGTGTTGAGGATTAAGAAATTAAATGTTGAAATATTAAGTTTTTCAAAGTTAATTTCATTTGAACATTTTCCAGTGTTTATTATTTTTAAATCATTAAACTAAAAATTAATTCTAAACACACTACTAATTGCACCAAATAGCTAACTTTATTTTTATCTAGCAGGCAAGTTCTTGTTGACCTTTTCAAATGTGCTTTTAATAAGATTCTTGATAATGAAAATTTTATAAGAGAACAAGATTATTGCAAAATAATTGCATTTTCTTGCTTAAAAGGATAACATTTTAAAAGAAAAAAATATTCTATATCTATCTACAATAATATTATGTGATTATCAACCTTTAAGTCAAAAATACAATTGAAGCTGACATTTATAGGAGATTGGACAAATATGAAAGTAAACTAAACCAGGTTTGCTGCTTTTCATACTCTTTTTCATGATTTTTAAACAAAAACATGCTTTGAGAGAGGCTACTTAAGCCAAATTTAATTGTCTCCAAAGTTACTTGTCACTAGACTAAAACATAAATAACTATTCCCAGTTCTGTACTTTATTTATAAATGTATTTTTGATAATATATGATCAATCAGAATCTATTTTAAGCTTACAAAAAATTTTAGTTTTTAATATAGTACAGAAAAAAAGTAATCTAAATTTATGAATACATGTACGTACATACTTGTACATTTAGATGTTTATAATTTGGCAATCTTTACAGTATATTGTGCACTCTTTATTTGTGAATGTGGTTTGTTCTAAGACATAAAATGATTTTGTATGGTTAATAACAAATACAGTTATTAAAATTATTTTGCGATAGTAGAAAAAAAAAGCTAATGTTAAATTTACCAATATTTACATTCAATTTTACATACATCTTTTAATATGATTTTATATACTTTTATTTATTCTACAGTAAGATGATTTTATGTGCTTTTAACGCTTCTCTAGTGATACAAAGTCAAATAAAATAACTTTCTTTTAATCGTTTCACCCCAAACAAGCTGGTACCACCACTGGTGCCCAGGGGGCTACATAAAGAAGAGTTTAAATTTAAACAGGAGGAGAGCAAAGAGAAAGATGAACTGGTTACAAGAGGTGTCAGAGAAAGGGCAAGAAAAAGATGGAAATACCAGTGTGAAGACAGCTGCAAGGGTAGAGTGAGAAAGGAAAGGAACAAGATACACAGGGTGATGGGGAAAAGATAAAATAGAAGGACTGGAGTCAAGTGGATAAAAGATGGCAACTGACATTGCATTTAAATTCTTGGAGATTGTAGCCATCAGGGAAGCAAGTATACAGAAGGGAATTCCACAGGTGGAAAGTGTGAGAGAAGAAGCTGCTGGAGTAGAAGTGAAAGCTGCATTTGGTTGATTTAACTGTAAAAGGTGGGATCTTGTAGCCAGTCTGGTTGCTTGAGTAAATTCTTGTGGAGGAGGCACCAGTGAGCTAAGTTCGTCGAAGCATAAGCCATGAAAATACTTGTAGAAGAGACAGAGGTAAGCCACATACCATCGGTGAGAAAGTGGTTGAAGTCGAGCTGCCAGATCAGGACTGATTACTCTTCTTTGGAGCCTGTTGAGAACCTCGAGAAACTTGATTTTTTATTTTTCTATATATTTTTTGACAAACAAAGTATAATAAAAAATGACTTAACTCGAAACGTTGTAACCTGAGAGATACTTGTATTCAGAAAATTAGGAGTGATTAATTTTGTACTTACAGGAAGGTGAGTGTGGTTGGGGCCAACAGGAGCACAGGGTGGTAGGGTTTTTCCCACTGAACAATTGAGTTGATCCGAATAAGAGCCGCACGCCATCCTTCGAGGTTTTTCATAACTTCATTCAGGCTGTTATCAGGCTGGTAATTAAAAAATAAAACAGTACTAATACTTTTATATAATTCCCTCATTAAATAAAAATTATTTATTGATTTTATTATTCATAATTATTTTTTTGTTGCAGGGTATTGATGCTATTTTATATCTCAAGACCATAAAGTTTTTTTAAGCAATTGTAACATTTTTATATTTTTCTAACCAAGACTCATTTAAATTGCAATTTTGTTCAGAAATCACTGCAATAATGTAGAATATTTAAGCAGTATTTATTAAAAGCAAGATATAAAAATCAGGAAGACTGATATAAATAGAGTCTGGAACTTCATGTTAAATGCCAGGAATGCCTTCTTATAGAGGTTTCCAGCACAAAAGTGAGAAATACTAATATTCAGAACCAAAAAATGTATACAATGTTTGCTGATGGAATGGCAACATACAATGTGACTAGCAAAGAAAACTAACTATGATAATTAAGTAAAGTCAAAGAACTGATACTTTTTACAAAAATGCGTGAAGAGAAAAGAGAAAAAAGAAAAATGAAACTGTTTTAACCAGAAATCAAGGAATTTTCTGACTGAAATGAATTTTTCAACACTTATTCATGCATCTAGATTGAATAGGAGAAAATGTGAAAATATTTCTGCTTAGTCATACAATTTCACTTAGAATTTAAAATTAAATGAAATAATCCACATAAACAACCACAGATTATGCAAAGATGACGGATTAATGATATCACTGGACAACAAAAGAAAAAAATTAGAATAAGGAAAATGCTTTACAAACTCTTTAAAAGATCTAGATTTTGAAATAGTTAAGTGCCATACGTGATACATACTCAAAAGTGACATGACTGACTGGGCAGAACATTATCCCGTAGTAGGTTGCCATTGCTTTCTGCAGTAGACTGGTTGCCAGTCAAGGCTATAGAACCCAATCTGTCCTATTATTTAACCCATAACTGAAGGAAAGAGATGGATTAATACCTTTCCCAAGGGTATTTATGTGTAAGTGAATGCAAGGAATTCAAATGGAAATTGAACTCAGCTCCCTGATTTGTCATTGCGAGTCGATAACCACTGCACCACAAAGCACATCCAAATAGTAGTTGGAACAAATAAGGTAGTCCAATATTTAGATGTAGAATTAAATTTACAAACTGTCAGTGTCTCTCCATATGTGAAAACAAATGCAATTTTAAAGAATGGAAACACCAGATCTAACCATCCCACAAGCATAAACAAGCACATCCATAAAAGAATATAGCACAGGCTATCAAAAAATTTGTCAAAACAAAAGCAATCTTTGATGAAAAGAAAAAGATTATGAAGATACCTTCAAAAAAATCTGGCCATAAGAACATTTTAGAACACAAACCCCAGCCAAGCAAACAAATGAAAAAGAATAGAAATCTAAACATTACCTGGTTCGGCCCAATGTTTAACTTGGAAGCAAAAACAAAAATAGGACAAATATTTTTTAAACTAATTGATAAACACTTACCCAAAAATTAAGAATTAAACAAAATTTTCATTAGGAATTCAATCAAATTAAGCCATAGTTGTAATAGTAATTTAGAAAATGACATTAAAAAAAACAAAACGCCAGAAACTTAAATAACATACAAAACAACATCATTAACAAAGAATGTAATTGTAGGGACAAAAACAAATGCCCACTTAACGGACTTTGTAATACAAAAGTGATTATTTACAAAGCAAAAGTACATGACATAAATGGTCAAAGTAAAATCAAAATATGGAAAAGACTGATATAACTTGGAGCATAGTAAAAATAGCCAAACTTTACAACAGTGACAATGTATACAGATATATGCCAGGAGGGAAAATTGGCTATTATGTTGTTTCGGACGAACTCATGTGCGGTTCGTCTCTAAATGGAAAGTGGCTCTGACTGTCGCCAATCGGAAGCATTGGCAGGGTTTCATACTGGGCCTAAACGTAATTTTCCAGTGTCTGAAAGCACATCGAGGGTGGGCCGGAGGCTGATCATCTCTGGTCGGGTCGGCGCAGTGAGGGGGGTATAATATTGAAAGACCCGAAACCCCCTAGTGATCCTCGTGATGACATCACTGACGACACCCTCTTGCACCCCCGTTACGGTGTGTATGTTTGAAAAAATTTTTTGATTTTTAAATGCGCAGAGATTTGGGTGTTGACATGGAAGACACAGGGGAGGTTCACATATACATGTCACTAAGAATTTGAGCAAGTATTTTCCACATTCAGTGTAATTAAGCAGTCTTATTTCTTACAATGTTTAAAAAAAAAGTAAACAAAAACATAAAAAACTAACAAAAACAACAAATCAGAAAAAAAATACCACCCTATGTATTTATTGACATAAAAAAAGAAAGCTAAAATTGACATTTATCTCAGATTATTCAAGGATTATCTTTTTGTGACATTAAACCATTAATTGCAAATGGCTAAATTTGTCACACGTAATGGGTGAAAAGTGTTTAGTTCATTTTCTAAAACAGTACAAAATATTGGATTTTGTGCTAAAGTTAAAAACATTGATATGACCCACCAAGATAGAAACATGCATAAATATTCATAACAGGTACATCAAAGTCATACAGCTAATGATAAAATGAAAAAAAAAAAAAAAAAAAATTTTCAACATAATCTTTTTTGCTTGTCAATGCTCTTAACTCAATGCCTCACTGTCGGACAAACAATATACAATGAACATTTCAGATAAAAATTCAGTTAATAACTCCATGCAAAATGAAATTGCAGATATCCTAACTATGAGATTAAATGTTTAAATGTCATAAGTAAGCATTTAGGATTTCAGTAAATAAAATGTTTTCAATGTTAAATCATTCAGATACATGAGAAGAATGTTGGTTTTCTATTTGTACACTAATAAACATATTTATTCTGTCGAAAACCAACACCATGCATATTTGTAGCTATTTTTACTAATCCTTAATTCCTGATCTAATAGCTGAGATAATATTCTGTATATAAGTACTATTTAAAAGTTTCAATATAGATTGCATTAGTATTTATACTTAGGCAGTTAGACAAACCGGTTTCTTCAAACAGAAACCAGTATTGTATATTTAGCCTTATACTTATTTGTATAAGTAAAGATTTACTTTCATTAGTCCAATGCTTGTTCAGATCTCAGTGTTGCATTTTTTGTTTTTTGTTAAAATGCTTCCTAGATATTTCTTCACTTTGAGGTTTATGCTTCCAATTTGTAACTTGTTTCTCACTTTACTTCTACTAACCTGCCTAAAAGGTCCTGTGATTATCTTTCCGAGTTGGTCATCAACACTGTGTAAATATGTGTATCTTATATGAGATTACAAAGAAGAAAAAAGATATTTTAAAGTTACAGACTGATGGACACACAATGTTAACTGATAACAAATCATGTTTTGACAAATTCCAGCTAAGTCATTTTATGTGAAGTGACTTCATTTACAATAGTAAAACTGAACTTTTTGTTATGCCAGCTACAAATAAACTATAAGGAAACCAAATACATGGTCATCAGTAAGAAGAGGAGTCCAAAATGCCAATTACAGGTGAGAGATATTAAAATTAAGCAGGTACAGAAATTTAAATACCTGGGGAATGTTGCAACACAGGACAGAAAGTGCAACCAAGCGATCCAAAACTGAATTGACATGGCAAGGGTTGCACTCCAGACACTGACATACAGGAACATTTTGCTAGAAACAAAGACAATATTGGATTGCTATGTGATGTCTGTTCTTCAATATGGCAGTGAATACTGGACAATATCATGGATTGAGCAAGTGAGCAATGATGAGGTTTCGGAAAGAATGAGACAAAAAGGAAATTAATAGTGAGCCTCAGGAAAAGACAGCCGAAATTCCTGGGACATGTAATGAGGAAGGAGGGCTTGGAGAATCTGACACTTACAGGTCAGATGGAGGGAAAGAGAGACATGGAAAAGCGCTGTGTAAGCAGGTAGATAACAGAGCAGGGTTTCCATGGTGTAACAGGAGAAAGCATGCCAAAAGCCACCAGGGATAGGGAGATGTGGAAGGCCATGATCACCTACGTCCTGAAAGGATATGGCACATAGAAGATGTAATCTTTAAGCGACTTGAAATTGGTTGCAGCAAACTAGTAAAATGTCAGAATTAGCCAAACCTGTTTTCATTAACAAACAAAACACACAATCCTTGATAACAACTGGAATAACAAAGAAAAATGCTCAGATTCAAAAAATTAAAAATCTTTGAAATGTTTTCCAATTTTATATTTGCATTTATGCAAATTCATTAATTTACAATCCCAATTTAGCCATAAAGATTATACAGAAATAGATTTCTTTCTTGTAATAATGAGGATCTGAAATTTACAAGAATGTTACATTTCAACATAATTATTATTCCAGTATTAGTAGTATTACTAGTACTAGAAATGATTAAAAAGTCTATTAATTAAGGAAATGCCTGGAAGTTCATCTTTATCTGAAATGCAAAGCAAATGCTGATAAATACTAATTATACCAATGAATACAAATGATATTATCTTTCAATAAATTCTTAAACTGTAGAATCAAACATTATTATTATTATAACAAGAATGAATTAAATCTGTCTCTTTGGTACATATAGATTTTAAACCAGTTCCAGAGATTTGTTTTCAAACCTAGGTAAAAGCCAGGCTTTTCAATAGTGATTTTCGAGGTAGTCAAACCCAGTTCATTGGAAAGATTTGGTATGACGTCATCTCCCCTCATTCTATTCATTCTGATTTTGCTTTCTGCTATATAATGCTTAGTAAATTTCTATAAATGAGCCATTGATAAAAGATATTGTGAATTACTTTTCATTCTCCTTTTGGAATAATCAATATTTCTTATATCATGTTTCAAATCAATCTTATTTATAAAAGAATACAACTCTCCATTTTTGGTGGCTATTCACAATTTTAACTGCTGAACTATAGTGGCAAGAAAAGTTGAGTAAACACTACATAGTCTTTATTAGAATTTAATCATTTTATATTGCATAATATTGTATATTGCATTAAAGTGACATGTTTTTTCCTAAATTTTTTAAGGGGGGGGGCGACTGCTATACATTCAGATTTGACATCCTCCTTCAATTTTAATTTATTAAGCCAAGGATTTACTGTACTTTTTCAGATATGGATCCTTTTGTTTCATGAAACCATTCGAGCCATAATTTATTTCTCCAACAAAAAAGAGTTTTTTGATGCAATTTCAAAGCTATTGCAAATGTGAAAGTTTAGCAAAGTTATTTGAGAAGAACTGACATTTGTAATAAAAAAATGAGGTGAGTTTGGCAGCCAGTTGTGTGTGTGTGTGTGTGTGTGTGTGTGTGTGTATAGTGCCGTTGTTGTCAATCTCAACAAACAATAACAAATGTCTTGAAACATAACTATGATCAGATAAAAAAGAAAAATGATAACATTCATATCAACAATCAAATTGCACATATAACATGTTTAATGAAGTTCAGTACACCACAATAAAAAGTAATATTCCCCACTGTATGATAAACATTGATAAACTGTATGATAACACAAAGAACGATAGGAAATGTATATCAATCTCACATTTTCACTTTTATTAAAGCTTCATCAGGGATTGAGAGAAACAGTCACATGCATTAAAACTGTAGATAATTCTATATGTATGTCAGTTTGTAAAGATTCTTGTACATCTGAGCGGGTATTGGATGGTAATGTGTAGTCATAATTGTGTATAGTGGAAGTTTTAATATCTTTATTTTGTGCGGTCAGCCAGCACAGTGGAGTGTCACATCATTCTAATCTATGATCTTGTTAAATATGTATTTTTTTTATTGGCCAGATAAGTTAGATTCTTTAAAAATGGAGAAATATTCCGATGTAATATTTTAGGCATGTATATTATAGTCAGTAATAATATTAAGTTTTCAAAGTATTTTCTCTTTAATGAATTATATTTTTTTTTTAATCAGAGTGGCATCAGCGCAATTAAAGTTATATTCGGCATCATTTCGATGCAAAAGAAGGTTAGATGATTTGTCCAAACTGAAGTATCTCGTGTTTGTAGATGCAAGTTTTTAGATCATGTGATGTCTTCTCTTAAGACTCCTATAGACAAACACATATACACAATTACAAATACCTATTACCATCTGACGAACCACTTAGACATATAAGAATCTTCACAAACTTACTGACCAATGAGAATTGACCCAAACAAAATTGAAAACACCAGAGTTTCTGCATTTTGTCTGTTTTCTCTCAAAAACAAAGCTTTAATAAAAGTGAAACATGTTAGATTTATAAACGTTTCCTTAATTTCAGAAAAATTAGCCTTTTTGATATTAAATGATAAAATAACAAGAGAAAAGTTTCTGAAGTCATGTGAAAGGTTTCATTTCTGCTAATGTTCCCCAGTTCTTGCCAGTGTAAAATGACTCACCTATTATTGGCTTTTGACCAAGCATGTGGCACTTCAAAATTTTTCCTTCAGCAATCCAAGAAAACTAAGTATCTCACTTTGTCTACTTTTGAATAAATGCAACTGTATATCCCTTTTGTGAGCAACAAACTCTTATCTTTGTTTAAAACATTTTTAATATTAATTTTGTGTCAGATCATTTAATCTGTTGCATGAACATTTCCTCTACATTAAAACTACAGAGTTTTGAAATTTATTTATTTTCCTGAAAACAAGATAGTGACAATTTGAAGCATGTAAATTCATAAATTCCTTATTTTGTTTTGTTAAAATTACCCACGTTTTTCCTTATCATTAACTAGCAGTATAGCCTAGAGTTGCTCGGGTGTAATGAAAGCTTTAAAACTAATCCATGGTCCTGGAGTCCAGACTCTTTGGACGTTGGCACGAAAGACTAAAAAGCAATAGTTGTTTTCCTGTTAAAGCGAAACCGTAGACTGAAAGAAAAATGAATGGATGTAAGTATGTGGTATCGATATCAAATAAGTTTTTTCGTCGTAAACTGAACTTTGAAGGCTAAATAAGTCCTCTGAGTAAATGGTATCATGGCTGAGACTAAGAACTACAATTATACCTACTTAGAGCCAAACCTGAAGCAAAAACTAAAATAAAAGAGCTGAAAAAAAAACAAAAAAAACAACAAAACAGGCATACAGGCAGATAAACAGACACACACAAATATCTTGCCTTTTATTTATTTATTTATATATATATATATATATAAAAATCGATTTTCTGCATGATTGTAAGAACTGCAACCTTAAAACTTCTGAATACTGTTTCTTATGTCTTTGTCTATGAGTGTATCAAATTTGATTAAAATCAGACAACTCCTATAACCTGATTTTTTCGATTATCGATATTTATTGGGGGTACCTCGACACAAAACCTAGCTAAGAACACTTGCAGATGCTCATAGTACAACTGTGTAAATTTTCAAGAAAATTGGTTCAGCCATTTCGGAGTCTATAGGTAACAGACATACACACAAAGTTTCATTTATAAATAAGTTTAGATTTTGTTACCGTGGGTAAATCAAGTATTCATTTTAACCTCTGAGTGCCATGCCACTATAGATCTGAAGCAGAATCATGGAGGTTTTACTAATGTTTCCCTTATAATGATGTAGTTTAATGGTTAGCAAGCTTGTCTCAACTACAATAGGGAGTTTAATCCTCACTGAGTGGCCCATACTTTCAGCCTTGTGCCACATCTAAGCTGCACTGAGAAAAATCTCTATATAATGGTGAGGGCTACATTCTAAAGAGGCTTTACTGTGGAATAATGTTAAGCAAGCTAGTCAAGCAGACTTATGTAGGAAGTTCAATCTTCAAGGGATATTCTAAATATGTGACCTTATGGTAAAAGCCTAGTAAACAAAAACAAGCAATTCTATAAACTGCTGCTCATTTATATACAAGATCAGTATAAATCAATTTTCTTAAAAGGATGGAAAATTCAAAATTATAGAGGACAAACAGAAAATTTCAGCAAAATGGTTGCAAGTGTAAGAATTGTTAATCCATATAAATTGGTTTCTTTTGACAATCTCCCAAAATCATGTCCAGTCTTACTTGAAAAGGAGCACAAGCCATGTTGTTATCATCTACATGGAGATTGAAGCAGTTTGAATAAAACATCCTCTCCATATATCACTTGTCAAAGTTCTTTAATTTTAAATTGACAGGAATAATTTAAGGCCATGAGATCCATCAATATTTTTAAGAGAATAATAGCTGGCCAATTGCTATAATTATCCATTCTAATCCTTTTATTTTTATCCAAAGATTACACCAACACAAAAATCCAGGATTATCATTATTACTATGATTTTTTTTTTTCCAGGTAAAAAAAAAAGAAAAAAAAAAAAGACAAAACGCACACAGATAAGATCACACAGGACTGAATTACTGAGAAAAACCAAATCAAGCACGAGCACGCACACACACACACACACACACACACATACACAGAGGTGAAAAGAAAAGGGATAGCTAAGGTTTCAAGTGAATTTTTAAAATGAAAAACTTTTCAAAGCTTTTATTTTTGCTTTAATTTCAAGCTAATAGATTAAATTTAATATTTCCAATAAGCAAAATACTTTACGATATTTCTAAACAAATTTTTAAATTAATTCAAATGATTTTGTTTTATTTTTAAATTTGAGTAATTAAACAACCAATGTATAAGATACAATTTTCATTTAATTTAATTTCATTTAATTATTCTTCAGGCACATTTGCATAAATGCCACCCTTGGTGGCCTCTACACATTTCAGTTTTTTAATATACTAATTATCTAAATTTTAACAACTGATACTAAGGCATCTGGAAGACACATGGCACAAGAACAATATACTCCGGTGAACGAAACGAAGGGTTCAACTCAAAATTTCAATCACATGAAGAAATGGGCAATCTAGACAAAAAAGAAAAAAAGTACGAAAAAACTGTTTTATGTATTTGTGCCAAAAGTTATCTGAAGCTAAATTCAAAGAGCTTATTTACTGGACCTGATACTAAAAAGCAAACTTCTGATAAAAGATTTAATGCCACAATGAATGATCCAGAATGAAATATTTGGATATCATTCAAAGAAGTCAGTTCAAAGTTCCTATGGAATAAGAATATGAATTACAAAAAAATGTTAGAAAGTTGAAGGAACTGAATTACAAAAGGAATCTCAAGATTCCTTTTTTAAATTCACATTTGGAATTTTATGCCCTGTAAATCTTCGAGTAACGTGTGAAGAATAAAATGTAGGATGTGTTCAAGATATCAAGGAAATTTAACCCATTTTAACCCAGTGCCCTCATGTGAGGACAGCATAAAAAACTGTAAATCATGATATAAAACCATTATTATATATAGGTAGTGAGAACATATTGATTCATCAATAAAATTACCTTCCAAATATTGCCCGGTTGGAAAAAAAAGTCTTGTGATTTGTAAATGAATTGAATGTTCTAAAACCTGAGGACACTGGGTTAAAATAGGTTAAAGATGCTACCAGGGACATCAATCAGATGATAGATTACTTCTAGATGATTTATAGAGATGAACCTATAAAATTGCTAACCTAAAGATGAAGAACTTTTTAATGACTTTAATTTTGGAGGTCTGAGTAATCAAAGAAACAATGGAGAAAGATACAAATTTTCATTTCTTTGCAATCACACTTGCATAAATACCAACTTTGGTGGCCTCTATGCATTATTTCACTTTTTAAATATTCTAATTATCTACATTCTAATTATCACAAGGCTTATTTATTATCTATATTAGAATATCATTACTGGTATGCCATTATATCTACAAGATGAGAGAGAAAAAGCCAAGGAGTCTTTCCTGTTTATTTCTCTTTGTTAAAAAAAACAAAAAACAGAAGAAATATTAATGTCAGATTTTATTAGGCAACGCATGAGTTGTTCATATTGTAAAGAAAAAAAATTATTAATTCTATAGTTATTGAAAGATTTTTTTAAGTTTCAGATACATAAAGATTGTAATGGGTCATAAAGACAGATATAACCTACAAAGAGAAAGAAGATAGTGAGGAGTTGTTGAGTTGGAACACAATGGTGGAAACTGAAATTCAATTGAGATCATAGAAGAATAAAAAAAAAAAAAACTGACAACATTGGCAAGAGGAGGAGGGAGACTTTAAAATCGTCACAAAAACAATATTGAGGATAATTTGAAGATTTTATTTATGTGCTAAAAACAGACATATTAAAAGACAACTGATAACAAAAGTGGAGATGTAACAAAGATTATAATAAAAATCTTTTTTTTTTATCAGTCCATATATTGTTTTAGTGTTTGACTTTTGTTGATACACATCTGGAAGGATATTGCCCCTACCCATCATCTTAGTTTAATAATTTACCAATTTAGATATCAGTACAATGCTGACAGACAAATTGGATCTACAGATCAACTAACATGTACCAGGCAATATGCATGAGAGAAAGGTAGACAATTAACATGATGTATTTACACACCTCATGTTCAGTGATAACTTAATATTTACAAAAAATCCAGCAGTGTGCTCAGTTTCACAGACCAGACCTCAGTGCTGACTAGGGTTAATTCTGAGTATCACTTGAAAATTTTTGACTTCATATATATCGTCCTACCATCCATCTCTTTGTAAACAGGAGTGGTTAGTGGGCTTAAAAGTTATTAACTGTAATATTTTCTTGCATATAACATTTGTCTTGAATCTGATATTTTGTGCATTTTTGTCCACACTTTTTGCTCTGATAAGATTAGACCAATAAACTGATTTAGCTTTCTTTTTATTGTGTCATCATATTTTTGTATTACCATTTTATGGTAACATTTTTTTGCTACCTATTGTCCTATTATTTAACCCATAACTGGAGGGAAGAAACAGATTAATACTTTTCCAAGGGTATTTGTGTGTAAGCAAATGCAGGGGATTCAACTGGAAAAGCAAGAAAAGTGGATTGACCAATAAGAAAATATTTTGAAGTTGGTGTTACAAAATGTAAACAGGAAGAAAAGATACAGAATGGCTTTAATAAAACAAGACAGAGAAAAAAACCGTGTTGAGCAAAGAAGTACAGGAAAACTGATCTCCAAACCTTAATTTTAATGATGAATGTAAAACTAGAGCTTTCAGAAAAATAATCACCCAACATGGCATAGAACACAGAGGAGTAAGATTTTGAGTCAGTATTTTTGGCAATAAAAACAAAATTTTCTTCACAATTGATGATAGTAACAGAATTATTTTAAATTCTTGTACAAAATGTTTTTGTTCTTTTTTAACAGTAAACAACAAAACCAAAAATTTTTAAGCTCCTTCACATTCTGACTATTGCTCACTTTGTCAAAAATGTTTAAAAAAAGCCCCCATATTAATGGAATGACCTCCAGTTTCTTGAGACATTAATTGAATAGAAAACTGTTAGTCCATTATTGAAAGATCTATATGAAATAGAAAACAATACTTTATATATTAAAAAATAAATAAATAAATCTTTGGAAAGCAATAAAGACAGTAGTAATATTAAAATTGAAACAATAATAAAGTTCTGTCTATATTTCTGAAATGAGATATTGTAGCTATTTACCTCATTCAGACTATTGTCCTCATCTTTATTGTCAGATTTACAATATTTCAGTTGCTGTACATATAGCCTTCAGATGTATATGCTGGGATTTGAACTGAATCCCTTTTAGTCCCTGGAGCATGGCATACAGAACTAGAACAATCTACCCCTGTGGACTATAAGGGTTCAATTCATAATTCCAAGGCATATCACCTGAAGAAAGCTGGAGTGTACAATGACCAAAACATTATGAATATAACAAAATGAGTACAATAGTCTGAACAATGTAAATAGTGCAAATAGTAGTAAATTTATTTAGAAATTTAAATTTATTTTAGAAATTAAATTATTTTAGAAATTATTTTAGAAATTATTTATTTAGAAATTATTTTAGAAATTATTTATTTAGAAATTATTTTAGAAATTATTTATTTAGAAATTATTTTAGAAATTATTTATTTAGAAATTATTTTAGAAATTATTTATTTAGAAATTATTTTAGAAATTATTTATTTAGAAATTATTTTAGAAATTATTTATTTAGAAATTATTTTAGAAATTATTTATTTAGAAATTATTTTAGAAATTATTTATTTAGAAATTATTTTAGAAATTATTTATTTAGAAATTATTTTAGAAATTATTTATTTAGAAATTATTTTAGAAATTATTTATTTAGAAATTATTTTAGAAATTATTTATTTAGAAATTATTTTAGAAATTAAATTTATTTAGAAATTATTTTAGAAATTATTTATTTAGAAATTATTTTAGAAATAAATTATTTATTTAGAAATTATTTTAGAAATAAATTAAATTTATTTAGAAATTATTTTAGAAATAAATTATTTATTTAGAAATTATTTTAAAGAAATAAATTATTTAGAAATTATTTTAGAAATAAATTATTTAGAAATTATTTTAGAAATAAATTATTTAGAAATTATTTTAGAAATAAATTATTTAGAAATTATTTTAGAAATAAATTATTTAGAAATTATTTTAGAAATAAATTATTTAGAAATTATTTTAGAAATAAATTATTTAGAAATTATTTTAGAAATAAATTATTTAGAAATTATTTTAGAAATAAATTATTTAGAAATTATTTTAGAAATAAATTATTTAGAAATTATTTTAGAAATAAATTATTTAGAAATTATTTTAGAAATAAATTATTTAGAAATTATTTTAGAAATAAATTATTTAGAAATTATTTTAGAAATAAATTATTTAGAAATTATTTTAGAAATAAATTATTTAGAAATTATTTTAGAAATAAATTATTTAGAAATTATTTTAGAAATAAATTATTTAGAAATTATTTTAGAAATAAATTATTTAGAAATTATTTTAGAAATTTAAATTATTTTAGAAATAAATTATTTTAGAAATTAAATTTTAGAAAGAAATTATTTTAGAAATAAATTATTTAGAAATTATTTTAGAAATAAATTATTTAGAAATTATTTTAGAAATAAATTATTTAGAAATTATTTTAGAAATAAATTATTTAGAAATTATTTTAGAAATAAATTATTTAGAAATTATTTTAGAAATAAATTATTTAGAAATTATTTTAGAAATAAATTATTTAGAAATTATTTTAGAAATAAATTATTTAGAAATTATTTTAGAAATAAATTATTTAGAAATTATTTTAGAAATAAATTATTTAGAAATTATTTTAGAAATAAATTATTTAGAAATTATTTTAGAAATAAATTATTTAGAAATTATTTTAGAAATAAATTATTTAGAAATTATTTTAGAAATAAATTATTTAGAAATTATTTTAGAAATAAATTATTTAGAAATTATTTTAGAAATAAATTATTTAGAAATTATTTTAGAAATAAATTATTTAGAAATTATTTTAGAAATAAATTATTTAGAAATTATTTTAGAAATAAATTATTTAGAAATTATTTTAGAAATAAATTATTTAGAAATTATTTTAGAAATAAATTATTTAGAAATTATTTTAGAAATAAATTATTTAGAAATTATTTTAGAAATAAATTATTTAGAAATTATTTTAGAAATAAATTATTTAGAAATTATTTAGAAATAAATTATTTAGAAATTATTTAGAAATAAATTAGAAATAAATTATGCTGAATATAGAGTATAATAAAATCTGACAGATACAAAACAGTGTTTTTAACAAGGATAAAATACACATGGTTTATATCTTGTGAATTTTATTGTGAAAACATTTGAATCATAAAATATAACAAAAAAAAACTTTACTATCTGCTGAGCTTTTGTTACCCTTGACTTGAAAATTTTGTTAAGACATATTCTCATAAGTACAAATTTCACATTCTATGAAGAGTTAATTTAATTCTTATCAATTTTTTTTGTATTTTATTTCGTATTCATGTATCCATTGTCAGTTCTTTTATTCCATATTCTCATCTCTATATTTACAAGATAATAATGAAGTCCAACTTTCCATTCCATTAGAGCTACAACAAATCTTAGTTTTAGGCCAAGAATAGATTTTACAAATATGTCAGTGCAGTAAATTCTAGATGCAAAATAAATTAACTTAGTTTGCATGGTTTATACCTAACACTGTATATGTTATTAAGAATAGCCTATCACAAGTAAACATTTCACCCACCTCCTCTCCAAACAGACTGAACATTTCTAAAGATCACTTACTTGTTAAGATTTACAGGCAGACAGGTAAATAAGTCAAAGAGAACCTGGTTATAAGAATCTTTGATCATATGTTTTCGTGAGTTGACATCTGCAAAGTATTATTGTCATTATTTCTTTTTAGTTCAAATGTTATGTTTTAGGGGATGCACTTGCTTGAGTAGACACCCAGTTAAAAACAAAAAGTGTGAATTATATATTCAAGAGTCTTAATAAGTAAAATATGCTCTCCATCATTTGTACCACCATCTGATCTAGTGATCAATTAGACTGCTCAATAACAGAGAGCATCAAAAAAATATGTTAGATCAGACACAGGTTTGAGCCCTGCTGGAGGCTACATTTCATTTAAGATTCTTGAATGCACAGTAGATAGTAGATAGAATTCACATGATCTTAAAATAAAAATTAAAAAGTAAGATAGAGCATGCATTCAAACGTGTCCACTAAAATGTAAAAATGTAATATTTGAAGTAATAAAAAAGTTTAATTGAAAATTTAAATAACAAAAAAAAAAAAAAAAAAAAACATTAATTCCTTACAAAATTATTCCATATTTGAAAAGAACTATTTTTATTATTTTTAATACAATTTGATCAATATGTTCTCTGTAATTTTTCAGGTCTATGTCACAACCAGTCAGTTTGGAAGAATAGCAGACATCTTTTTGTTTTAAAAGGTTTTCAGTATCAACTTCACAGGAATGCATAACAAATTTGAGTGGTTAAAATTCTTATTGACAAAGCAAACTGTTTAAAACAATTCAGGCTATATATATATATATATATATATATATATGTGTGTGTGTGCGTGCATATGTAGTTTGTACATATTCTAAAGTACTATTTATAATATATATATCAGAAGAAACAGCACATATAATTATTGTTTAGTATGTATGAGAAATTTAACCACTATTTTTGTTAATATATGAAAAATACAGGTCCTAAAATCATTGAATAATAGGTGACTCTCAAACTTTCAAAAAAAAAAAAAAAAAAAAAAACGGTTGCCTTGATTAAAAAAAAATTTAATTTCTATGAAGTCACTTGACATTGTGCATAAAATTGAAGGTCATATTTACTTCATAATAAAGTGTAACTTTTTGTAATATAGTTGTACAATAGTATTTTGTTACTGAAAACCGTCTTAAGGTAGCATCCAGAGTTTCTTCTAGCAGAGCTTGATATGATATTGATGTTATTTGAGGAAATTATGGTCTTGTAAATTGTTACCAGTATTTGAAAAGGCAAAGAATTTCGAAGATACTGTTACATGTTGGTATTTTGGGGGAATTTCCTTGTCTTTGGAGTCTTAACACCTCACTCAGTAAGTCCCAAGCCTGACATGTAGATGGCGCCACTAATAAAAAATCCATATGATTTTTATGAAATACTAACCTTCAAATGGCACGTGACAAAATTTGGGCCCCAATTATATTATTAGTTTACAAATTGCAGTTATTTAAGTGAAGTTACTGTTGCTAATTTTCAAAACAATTGAAAAATCTGAATTTTGTGTGTTGATAAAGCATTGCTTTCTGATGGGAAAAAATACTGTTCAAGCAAAGCAATGGCTTGATAAGTGTTATTCGAACTGCTCCATCAGAAATGATGGTTAAGAGGTGGTACACTGACTTTAAACAGTCGTACAGACACAAATGATGCTGAATGTTCAGGCTGCACAAAATTGGCAGATGTCTCCAAAAACACAAAAAAAATCCACAAAATCATTTTGGCTCATCGTAAATTGAAGTTGCATGAGATAACAGAGGAGCTGAACATGTCAGAAGGCAGTGTATTCACCATTTTGCATGAACATTTGTCAATGAGAAAGCTGTGTTCAAAGTGGGTTTCATGTTTGCTCACAGATGATCAAAAACAACAACGCATGAATGATTCAGAACATTGTTTGCAACCATTTCAATGCAACAAGAAGTTTTTGTGTAAATATGTGACAATGGATGAAACATGGATCCACCACTTCACTCTGGTGTCAAATTGGCAGTTAGCTGAGTGGACAGCAGCAGGTGAAAGCTGTCCAAAGCAACCAAAGACAAAAACGTCAGCAGTATTCTGGGATGTGCAAGGTATTTTATTCATCGATTATCTTGAAAAAGGAAGAACCATCACTAGCGAATATTATATAGCATTATTGGTGCATTTGAAGAAGAGAGAAAAAAAAAAATCAATCGCTACAAAATAGTCACAAATAAAGAAAAAGTGATCTTGCACCAAGATAATGTATCGTGTCACAAGTCAATCGCAATGATGACAAAACTACATGAATTGCACTTTGAATTGCTTCCACATCCACCTTATTCTCCAGACCTGGCTCCCAGCAACTACTGGCTGTTAGCAGACCTCAAAAGAATGCTCCAGGAAAAGAGACTTGGCTCCAATGAAGAAATGATATTGGAAACTGAGTCATATTTTGAGGTCAAAGACAAATCATTCTACAAAAAAGGCATTGAATTGTTGGAGAAGTGTTGGAATCAGTGTATTACTCTAGAAGGAGACTGTTGATGAATAAAGTTAAATTTTTGTTGTTTTATTAGTAAAGAAATTTACAGTGGCTGAATTGTGATAAAAACAACAAAGATGAGGAAAGTGGTTTAGCAGAATCAATGTATTGGAGAAACAATTGTTTATGTAGTAATAATTGAACAAATCAGCCGCACACTTCAAACAATCGTTACTTTATGAATTTTTTTACTAGTTTTTCTTTCATCTTATTGTTGCTTTTTACCAAACCAAGTTTTTACATTGTATAAACCTTTAGTCAAGCAACATGAATTGGAAGTCAAGCAATCATTATATTCTGGAGGCACATGTGAGATGAATATCATCTGTACCAATTTAGACATTAAGGCTACATAGATGACTGGAGACAAATTTACAATCATATAGACACTCATTTCTTCATTTGATTATGCTATTTTGTTTGGCTACCATTTAGTAGCTCATGCTCATTGATAAAACTGAAAAGTCAAAATACTAATAATAGATAAAGAAAAAATATTTCAAAGATGGAATAAATACATTGGAGAACTCTTCCACAAGGAAAGAGGAAAATCCACAATACACAAAAGTATGGAAGGTTCGGAAATATTAAAGTCTAGAATGAAATTAGCACTAGCCAAATTGTATAGTAGCAAAGCAACAGGTTCAGATGAAATTGTAATAGAGATGCTTTAGAGGATTTTGGCTTTAACAAAATAGACATAATAAATAAAGCATATGACAGTGGTGATATACCAGAAGATCTAAATAGATTAATTTTCACAGCACTACCTAAGAAGCCATGTGCAAACAAATGTGAACTCCTTCAGATAATCAGCCTAATAAATCACATGACGAAACTTATCTTTATTCTAATGAATAGGTTGCATAGCAGAATTAGATCTAAATCTAAACTTATTTATAAATGGAACTTTGTGTGTGTGTGTGTGTGTGTGTGTGTGTGTGTTTCCGTTACCTATAGACTCTGAAATGGCTGAACTGATTTTCTTGAAAATTTACACACTTGTACTACAAGCGTCTGCGAGTATTCTTAGCTAGGTTTTGTGTCAAGGTATCCCGATAAATATCAAAAAAAAAAAAAAAAAAAATCGGGTTATAGAAGGAGTGGTCAGATTTTAATCAAATTTCATACACTCATAGACAAAGACATAAGAAACAATATTCAGAAGTTTCAAGGTTGCAGTTCTTACAATAGTGCAGAAAATCGATATATATATATATATATATATATATATATATATATATATAAAAGGCAAGATGTTTGTGTGTGTGTGTTTATCTGCCTGTATGTCTATTTTTTTTAGCCCTTTTATTTTAGTTTTTGCTTTGGGTTTGGCTCTAAGTAGGTATAATTGTAGTTCTTAATCTCAGCCATGATACCATTTACTCAGAGGACTTATTTAGCCTTCAAAATTCAGTTTACGATGAAAAAAAACTTATTTGATATGGATACCAGGAAATCAAAATTTGACTTACATCAATTCATTTTTCTTTCAGTCTACGGTTTCGCTTTAACTGGAAAACAACTATTGCTTTTAGTCTTTCGTGCCAACGTCCAAAGAGTCTGAGCTCCAGGACCATGGATTAGTTTTAAAGCTTTCATTACACCCAAGCAATGCCGGGCTATACAGCTTGTCAGAAATAAGAAAAGAACACTGCCATTTTATTAAAGACACTGGAACAAAGAATGTGATATTTATGCTCAGAATTGTATCGGAAAGAGCAATACAAATGCAGAAAGATGTACATGTAGGTCTCATAAATTATGCAAAAGTGTTTGGTAAAGTATGTCACAAGAAACTGTTAAAATAAGCTTGATTTATTTGAGAAAGAGATTAGAATAATCCGGAACCTATACTGAGAGAAAACTGCCTGCAGTAGGATAGAAAATGAATTCAGTAAACACACAAAAACAGACAGGAGAATAAGACAAGGATGTTGGTTGGTTGGCTGTTTTGTTTTTATGGCATATCAACCTCTGCAGGTCATTTATTGCCAACTAAATTTTATTTATTTATTACCAGTAATACCTTTTTCTTTCAACAATTTATTGTTGTTTCTTTTTATATAAGCTTTGTGTCTAGTAATACTTTTTTTTTCTTTTTGAGTATCAAGATACATTGAGATTTGTTTTTAAGGGCAGTGTCCCCAAGTCCTACTCTTGTTATTTGACTCATAACTGGAGGGAAGGGACAAATTCATACCTTTCCCAAGGGTACCAGTGCTTAAGTGAATGCAGGGTATTCAACTGGAATTCGAACTCGACTCACCAATTTCTCTTTCCGAGCCGATATCTACTGCACCACAACGTACATCCGTCACTAAACGCTTACAGCGCCTGGTATTCCCAAGCAGTCACCCATCTTTACTTTTCATAACACAGATTATACACATATACTAAAAGCAGTTTTATATAAAATCTAATAAATTTTATGTTGATACAGATAAAAGTAATGATGTTGTTCATGTAATGCTCACTTTCTTGAAGTGATGAAATTAAAATCTCACATAAAAAAAAAAAAAAAAAAAAAAAAAAAAATTATAAAAATGCAGGATTTTGACATTTTTAAATGATATTTTTAGTGAGTACAAAATACCTGGTAAGTCATCCATCAACGAAAGTGTTGTTGTGACAATCACTAACAAAAGAAACTGGAGCCAATATAGGTTATATAGCTGGGCTGGAGAAACCCCCCCCTATCAAGTGCAGATGAGGTCACCTACAACATCTGTACATCACCTAGAAACCTTCCCAGTGCTTTCTGAAATATTCCATTCGTTGTTGGTCATATCTGAAAACTTTTTAGGATTTTGAAATTTGAGATACTCAACCTATTGTAGTTTATTAACAAAAATATATCCTTTAAGAAATAACTTGTGAAATTATACTGGGCAAGAGGGAGATTTTTGTAAAAGTTCATGACATTCTGACCAGTTCATTTTGCAGACTCCATTAGGCGAAATTTTGTTCTGCACAAAGCCTGTGGCAGATCCATTAACTGCACTGCCAAAACCTGTACCAAAACAAAACCCTGTCTGAAATGCTGGAAGGGAGGGTGGGGAGTGGAAATAAAGTTAATCCAAGTTTTTTGAAAGTGTGCAAGTCATGTGTCTTGGTTATTGCAATGATGGAAAGTAATGTTATTTTTTTATTTATTTATTTTTCTTTTATCATCTCACCACAAGCAAGTCATTCTACTGTTGTGCAGGGGATTACACAGGGGAAAGGGAGAAGGATTAATTATAGGAAATAACAGGAGGAAGGTAATAGATGGATGAGGATACCAAGGATGGAGGTGGAGTAGATGGGAAAAGAGTTTGAGAGAATTGATGCAAGTTAGTGTGATAAATGTCTATTGACCTTACATTTAAATTCCTGGAGATTGTAGCTATCAGGGAAGCAAGAATATGGAAGGAAATTCCAGAAGCGGGAAGTGCAAGAAAAGCTGTTAGAGTAGAAATTGCGGTTACATTTTATCGGTTTCACTGTAAAAGGGTGGGACCTAGTTGCTAATCTAGCAGCTTGTGTAAATTCATACCTGGGACACCAGTGATCTAAGTTCATCGAAGCAGAAGCCATGAAAGTATTTATAGAAGAGGCACGGGGAAGCCACGTCATATATATAACAGAGTAACTGCAGCCGAGCTGCCAAGTTGGTATCGATCACATTACAGAGTCACCATTGGATTTTGTCAAGAACCCTGAGGTTAATAGCAGGGGCACCAAACCAGATGTGGCAGCAGTATTCAACACATGAGTGGTTTGTAGATTTATATATGTGCAGGATGGACTCAGACGGGAAAAACTTCCTGGCCTTGCACAGAGAACCAACTTTCATAGCAGCATATTTAGCAATGGATTCGATATAGTCATTCTACTTGAGGTTCGCTAAGAGTGTGAGGTTAAGAAGGCATAGTGTTTTACTTTCAGGGAGGCTAGCCTGTCCCATGCTAATGGGAGGTAGGAGCAATTATCTGATGGTTAATAGATAGCAGCTTCATTTTGGAAGCATTAAAATTTACGAGCCTTTTCTTACCCCAGGATTGGAGGTCCTTCTCAAGCTCGGCAGCGAGGTTCACTTTGTCACCCTCACCAGAATTTTGATCGAGGCAAGAGTAAACTGTGGTGTCATCGGTGTACATGCCTACTTGAGATCTCATAGCATCAGGGAGATTCTTAATGTAGATCAGAAAAAGCATAGGGCCTAAAATAAAGCCTTGAGGGACACCCGCGTTCGTATGGTAGGCATGTCCGTTTAATACTACCTTCATTGTGCGATTAGAGAGGAATGACTGGATTAGGTCAAACAATTGTCCAGTTATACTATAGCTCCGTAGCTTGCGTAGAAAGCCAGCATGCCAGACTGTCAAATGTTTTGGAAATATCCAG
This sequence comes from Ascarosepion bandense, assembly GCA_037127315.1. Classification (NCBI taxonomy): domain Eukaryota; kingdom Metazoa; phylum Mollusca; class Cephalopoda; order Sepiida; family Sepiidae; genus Ascarosepion; species Ascarosepion bandense. The sequence goes on from JBBBDQ010002346.1 coordinate 624,861, forward strand.
GGCAGCGCCATTCTTGCTGAGAGCTTGGTATATATACTCAGTGATGCTTTCCTTAAAGTGATATCTACCAATTATTTCAGCTAAATAAAATATGCAGATATTTACATTATTTTAGCAAAGCTTAAAATTTACTATTTGCCACTTTAGGCTCCTGATAAGCTGTCAGTCAAATATTTCCTTTAGGGAAGCATATTTGCAAAACATTAAACATTTAATCTTCTTGTCGTTTCATTTCCCCACTTTCAAAAAATGAAGCATGGATGTAGGAAAGATGAGTAAATGGGAATTGTAACTGCCAATGCAATTTGAACAGGTTTATTTTTAAATTGAGTGGGTGGGAGAGAAATAGTAACATAACTCAAAATAAGTTCTACTTAGAAAGAAAAAAAAAAGATTTTAACTTGAAAAGTGAAATCCAAACAGTTGATGAGTTATGGATATCTATGAATAGAAGCACCAAGTTGCAAAATGATATTCATTTCCAAAATATAAGCAAGTAAGGTGAAGAACTATTTTTGGATAATTCACAAAATCGTCCTTAGGATGTTACACATGCAACCCAGACAACCCAGGTTTTCTTGAACAGACATTAGGAGCGAGGTTTTTTTATCTACCTTTGGTGCTTTGCCATCATTGTTTGAAGATAGGTAAAAGCTAAGTTCTAAATGGCAAATTTTATGGCAAGTATACTCCCCATCAAGATATTTGGCTTGAAGTAAAATTTTGTTAAATATTTATTAATACAATCTCATAGATAACACATTCCTGCAGACAGATACATGTTATATATATACACACACACACACACACCACGTGTGTGTGTGTGTGTGCGCGCATGTGTGTGTACATACTAGAATATTGAAAAGTTCTTAATTCAGTCAACTTTAAGTTTAAATTCCTTTTTGTGAGGTTGAAACATTTTCAGCAGCCTCTTTTGTGAGAGAGAGAATTCTTCCTTGTGACATGTCCCTTTAGGACATATGCAATCAAATTTCCACTTGCCCCATCCTTGTTGCTTCAACAATTTTCCTCGTTATCTCTCCCAAACCATTCCACTATCCATCAGCTATATCCTGCACTGCTTTCTCCTGTCTCTCTTTCCCTCTATACATCCTGTGAGTATTAGATTCTCCAAACCCCCTTCCTCATTATGTGTCCCAAAAACTTTAGCTGTCTCTTCCTGATATTAAGTAAGTTTTTTTTTGTTTGTGTTCTCTCCAAAACCTTGTCATCGCTCACATATTTGGTCCATGGTATCCTCAGCATCCTTCTGCAGAACCACATTTCTGTTGCTTACGGAGATTGTCCATCATTCGCCGTCATATGGGAGAACAGATATAACAGTCCAGTACTCTTTCCTTAGTTTTCAACAAAATCTTGTTTCTCAATACTCTTCTCAGCTTTTGAAATGTGCTTTTGGCCATGTCAATGTGTCTTCGGTTCTCAATGTCACACTTTCCATCCTGTCAAAATACTTCCCAGGTATTTACATTTCTGCACGTTTGATTTTCGAATCCCTGACCTGAAGTCCTCTTTTTGCTGATGACCATGTATTTAGTTTTCTTAAAGTTTATGTTTAGTCCTTTCTTCTTGCTTTCCCTTGCTAAAACATAACACACTTTGACTCTAGAAGAAACCTCTTCATTGTAAATAAACTAAAGAGCCCTGAACATATGTTATGGGGAAACATACCTATTCCTTAGATAATGGACTCTCCCTCCTGTATTAATAAGAGTTAACAGGAAGTTAATGAGAGAAGTTCTTGAAAAGTTTTTGACATTTGTTGTCATTTTCTGACTTCTCCGACCTTGCTTTGGCGAGCGTCAGACACTTTTTGTTTAAAAAAAAATACTGTGATTCACTCATTTGGACTCTTTATTTTACAAAAAAGACCTTTTTGTAGAGCTAAGTTTATTTTTATTTATTTTCTTTTTCATTTATTTACTTTGTTCTTTTCTTTTTTTATTCTTCTAGCATTTTTGTTTTTATTTTCGTATTTTTTGGCGGCCATATTTGTTTTTATTTAGGTCGGCCGTTTTGAGTTTATTTTTATTTTTATTTTTATTTTTTTCAGTATCTGTTTGGCCTTAAGTGCCATATTTATATTTTTTTTAATAGTAACTGCTCCTTTTGACCAGAAGCTGAAGAATTAGCTGATTTTTATTTTTTTTCTCCCACTTTAACTTTTCTTTTTTTCAGCCCCTCCCCAGTTTTTCTTTTGCGGAAGTCGCCGTTGTTTGTTTTCTTTATGCATTTAATTTAATTGTACATTTGTAAAGTTTAATCGTAGTTCAAATTTATTTTTGTTAATTCTTTTTTTGTTAAGTTTAGTTAAACCGCTTAAATTTAATTTTAGTCCCTCCCCCTATTTTCTTTGTCGGGAGTAGCCGTTTAGGCAACTCTCCGTTTTTCTGTTTGTTTTATTTTCTTTAAATTTATCTGTGTATTTAGTTTATCGTAACTGGTAAAGTTTATTTTTGTATAAATTTGTTTTTCTTTTATTTTTTAACCTCTCAAGAGGCTAAACTTTTTGCCGTCTAAGACTAATTCTTAGTTTGGTAAAAGTTTATTTTTTGGCCGCTAAAGGCTAGTTTTTTGCCAGGCGTTTGAATTGTTTGCCGTTACTGGCCAATTTTATTTGGTAATTTTAAATCCTTCGGGGTTTGTTGTTTGAAAACAGTTTTTTGTCCTCTTTGTTGCTATTTTGTGATAGTATTATTATTTTTATTTTTTTTTCCCAAGTTACTCCCATTTCCCACCCTTTCCCATACGTTTAATTGAGTGTGGTGGAAAAAATACAAAAAAAAATTTGCTGTTGGCGTGCTAAAACTTTAAAATGGCCGACAATAGTCGGTCAATCAAGAAAAAACTAAGCTTTGACCCCCCTGGAAGGGGCCTCCTGATAAAACTGATGAGGCATTTCCCCCACTTGCTGGGAAAGAAGATAATGAAAAAGGAAATATGACAAAGATACCAGTGGCCGAGAATGGCCAAAAGGATGCTAATAACAAAGAAAAACCTCAAAAGATGCAAGACGAGACAACGAAAGATGCTGAGGCCGGGGAATCGCCCTGTGGCTGGAAGTCCCCTCCGAAATGCACGATCAATCTGGCGGAGTTCTTGGAGAGAGCTAAGAGCTACGCACACCTTGTCGTAGAAGGTGGGCTCTTGGAGGATCCCCAAGAATTAAAGAAGATTGAAAAAAGAATAGTGTCAGTCTTCGTGGTGGACAAGCGTACGCGCAAGATTTGTCGCAGCACGAAAGACACAGTGTTGAAAACACTGCAGTCAAAGGGGTATAAGCCCTTAAGAATAATTAAAGGTGCGGGCTTCTTCATGTGGGACATACTGCTACCCACGCCAGAAGATTGCCTAAAATTGGCAACTGAAGACCTTATAACTAAAGATCACATATTTAGAACTGAGTATGATGGCAAACGAAGGACCATGAGGTTCCTCCTCAGGTCATCGGGGAGCATCTGGCTGTCTACTTTTCGCAGTTTGGGCAAATTTAGATGCCTCCTGCGATGAGCTGACCGGGGGATGGTCTTTCGATATAATGATCGACCGCGATGCCTTCCTGACCATCCCCAACTGCCTTGACGTAGGGGGCCTGAGCTTGCCGGTGATCGTGTCCGGCCGCAAGCCGAAATGCTGGAGGTGTGGAGAGACTCGTCACCTCTCCTCCTCCTGCCCAGAGAAGAAGGCCTCTGGAAGCCAGGCTCCAGTTGACCAAAATCCCCCTCTGGCCGCTTCTGTTACATCCGTCTCGCTCGTGGTGGGCATGCCAATACCCAGGACCGGTGCGGCAGTTACCCCGGTTTGGATCAAAAAAGTTCCCTCACCCCCCGAAAAACCATCACCAGCTGCAAGTGCAGCCTCGGGGAAGGAAAAGGAGGAGTGGCTGGTTGTTGGCAGGGCCAGGGGGAAGCGCCAAGCTGCGGAACCTCGGTCCCCGGAGACCCCAAAGACTAAAGGCACGAACAGCCCCACTCCCTCCATCAGCAAGAAGGGCGATGCCTCGGCCTGGTCGGCTCCGAAACTTGAAGAGCTTAAAAAAGCATTCGACCCAGGTTATGAGAAGATGCTAAAGATAAAAGAGCTAAAAAAAACAACTAGAAAAACGGCCTTTTCGCCCATCAGAGGAGTTGAAGAATCAACTGACTCAACGTCCACCTCGCCCCTCAGCCTCTGCCCCGTCCTCCCCTCAAAAGAAAAAAATTGGGCAAAAAAATTCATTCCTCTAAACCCACTCCCCATAAACCGTCCCCTCGTAGTCGAGACCCCAGCCCAATCATCAACTATTTTCGTGTTTCTCCATGCCTCTCTCCCTGTCCCTCTCCCCCGAAACAGATGCCCCCTCCATCCAAAAGACAAAGAAGTCTTTCCTCAGAAGATTTTTTTTTTTTTTTTTTTTTTTAATTGTATCACCCCGAGCAAGGCGGTAATGCCACTGATGTGCAGGGGGCTAAGTAATAGTGAAAAGATTGGAAAAGAGAAAGCTGGAAACCACATCCTAAACAGGGAACAAGGGATGAGCCTCTTAACCTGTTCAATAGACGTGGGTGGAGTGTGAACCGGGCGATAGATAGATATGGAGGCAAAAAAAAAAAACAACAAAGCTGCCATATAGACAAGGGGAGGACATCTGCCGCATCTCCCCGGCCCAGGCCGAAAGAGCCAAAAATTTCGGAAATAGAATAAAGCAGATGAAGGCACTGTTGTCCATGAAAAAGTGTAGTGAGAAAGATATTGAACTACCAAGAAATTTCCCCGAAGCTCAGAGGCTATTAACAGTCATTCGCACTGGGTCAGGGGCACGGCAGACTTGGGGCATGGTAGAGGAGGCTGCCAAAGCAATTCCTATGATTCCACCCATCATCACAACAAAATCAGACAAACTTACTAACCTTGAAAAATTCTGTTCTGGACGGGTCCCGGTTTTAGTTCACCCCTCCCTCTATAGGGCGCTAAAACTAACCTTTCCCTGGGATGTTGGCGGCGTCTCCTCTGACGGCACCATCAAGAATGAGATGGGCCATGGGTCAATGGGAGAGGCTGTTGGCATCCTTTCCCCGTCCATGTTCTGTCCAGGACCCCAACCCTAATTACGTATCATAATGGCTCTGGTTAGCAAGCGTGAATGCCCGGGGGCTGAGGTCAGTGTCTCGGAGGGTGAGACTCCTTCATGATCTCCAGCGCCTCGGGGTGGATGTTTGTTGTGTGCAGGAGACCCGGTTTTTTGCTGGCGACTATGAGGGCATACTATCTAGGGATTACGATCTCTATTCAGCATGTTTTGATGGTCGTTCTAGAGGTGTTTCCTGGCTAGTGAGCATGTCTTTGGGTGTGGCGTGTACGCTTGTCTTCGCGGATCCAGCGGGCAGGATTTGTGTGCTGGATATTACCATAAAGGAGAAGTCTTTTCGCCTCATTGGGGTTTATGCGCCCAATGTCCATGCGGAGCGTCCTGCTTTGTTTCGGCAGCTCAAGTCGTTCTTTGGAACATCGAGGCGGGTAATTTTAGCGGGGGATTGGAATGCCGTCCTTGACCCTGAGAAGGATCGTATAGGAGAAAGATCGGGTACTAACAACCCGGATGTGAAACCGTTTCGAGAATTTATTGACAGGAATGATCTTGTCGATAAATACCGAAATGAACACCCCCAGGAGGTAGTGTGGACTTGGACTAATAGGGGCAGCTCAGATTCGAAGGTATGCGCAAGCTACCTCGACCGAGTCCTAGTTAGGAGAGTCGACGTAGGGCTCTTAGGTTGTCCAAGTTTCCATTCCATAGTTTACACGGATCATAGGCTCGTCCGGGTTCGTGTAAACTTAGATAAGCCTAAGGTTAAGTTGGCTGGCTACTGGAAATTGAACGCGTCATTATTTGATAGCCAAGATTTCCAGGACCAGCTTTTACTAACACTAAAGCAGGAACTGACGGGGGCTGTGGTTGGGAATAAGTGGTGGGACACACTTAAATCCAAAATTAGGTCGTTTGCTGCCGACTATAGCCGTCGGCTCAACTTAGCTAATTTAGCGGCGCAAACGGCGATAGAGAAAAAGTTGATCGGGCAGTTAAATCCCGTAATAGTGGGGACGTAGCCTTAGCTAGGGCCGAGCTGGCCTCCTTGCTTATCAAGAAGGATCAAGCTCTGGTAGTTAGGGCTAGGTTAAAAAGAATGTCTTCTGAGGCAACGAATATGGCCGCAGAAGTGCGTGCAGAGGAAGCTAGGCAAGCAGCCAATCGGCATATCAAGGACATCACATTGCCGGATGGTCGTACCGTGACTACAGACGTGGGTATATGTGGGGCTTTTCGGGATTACTCCCAGGATCTTTTCACCAGGGAGCCCGGTCTGAGCCCTGCTCAGTTCGACACCTATTTGGCTGACTTTCCCCGCCTCGAGGCGGCTGAAGCGGCTAGGTGCAAGGGGCCCATAACAGAGTCGGAAATCTGGGATGCGCTGAAATTGGTTGGCCGTGACAAAACTCCAGGATTGGATGGTCTTCCCTACGAACTGTACTTGAGGCAGTCGTCCGTTCTTGTTCCTCTGCTGGCTCTTGTTTATAACAACTGGATGGAGCAGGGGTCTATACCTCGACGCTTCACCAGGGGTGTAATCAAGTTGCTTCGCAAGAGCAAGGGCGGTGGGGGTGGCATAGATAATTATCGGCCTTTAACGATGTTAAATACTGACTTAAAAATTTTTGCCAAGATCTTGGCCGGCTGTTTGCAGGCTGTCCTCTCTAGTCTGATTGGCCCCGAGCAGACTTGTGCTGTGAAGGGCAGGACTATTCAGGACAACCTTCATTTGGTACGCCTGATCATCGAGAAAACCGACACTGAAGCCGCGCTGATCAATTTGGATCAGTCCAAGGCGTTCGACAGGGTTGACCATCGTTTCTTGGAGTCTGTCCTTTCCGCCGCCGGTTTCGGGCCGTACTTTCGCTCCTGGATCCGACTGCTGTATGAGTCCCCCGGTGCGCTGGTGGAAGTGAATGGGGTAAGATCGAAGCCCTTCACTTTATCTCGCTCCATTCGTCAAGGTTGTCCACTTTCGCCTTTGCTGTACGTTCTTGCGTTGGAGCCATTCCTTCGCAAGTTAAAGGCGAATCCGGTCCTTCGCGGAATTTCCGTACCTGGTGCTACCACCTCGGCCAGGTACTCCGCCTATGCTGACGACGTTTCGGTTTTTGTGTCGAGCAAAGCCGAGATTGACGAAGTCAGCAAAGAAATCAGATGTTATGAGACGGTGACAGGGGCCAAGATCAATCGCGATAAGTCTGTTGGCTTGCGATTGGGTGCGTGGAAGGGAGTTTCTCTTCACGGACCTTTCCTCTGGACGGACGGGCCGATCAAGATTCTCGGCGTCTTCTTCGGTCCTGATCTCCAGTTGGAAATGAATTGGTTGGAGGTTCGAGAGAAGGCCGAGTGCGCAGTTCGTCTGTGGACTCGGAGGAAGCTCTCCTTAAAGGGGAGGGCGGAAGTATGTGCCTCGCACATCTACCCGATTCTCCTTTACTGACTCTCGGTACTTCCTTTCCCGTGTGCCATTCGTTTGGGATTAATTCAGCTCTTGTTCTCCTTCCTTTGGGGAGAAGGCAAGTCTCCCAAGGTGCGTCGCGAGATCTGTTACCTGCATCCATCTGAGGGCAGTCTGGGCATGCCTAGCGTTGAGATTCGTCAACACACGCTTCGCATTAGATTCCTGGATCGAATGTGTATGCTGGAGGATGAGAACGGCGCCCTCGTTCAAGAGGACGTCCATAAAAACTTTCCATCCTTGAGAAGTGTGCATTTGTTGGAGGAGGAGGCCGGCCGTACTCCTCGTGGCGAGTGCTCCTTCTATAAAGAATGTTGTTTGGCTCTCCAGTTTCTCTTGCGGGCTACGGATGGCCTCTCCAACGCCCAATCGTTGTCTCTTAGGGCATTATATCGGGTATTAGTTAGGGGGGCCGTTCAAGATGAACTGATTGGCGAGCTTGGGCTTACGAAGCAGGAGGCTCGCTCCATATGGCCTTGGGCGCCTGGGTTGAAATGTCTCGCTAACGATGAGGCATCACTCACCTGGCTGATGATTCGAAATGCTCTCTGGGTAGGCAAGAGGCTTCATGCAGCGGGCCTAACTCCGAAATCAACCTGCGTGCGTTGTGGGCTGGCGACGGAAACCGTCGACCATGCCTTCTTCCACTGCAGTGTTGTTGCTCCGTTGTGTAAGTTTCTTGAAGATCTCATGGTTCGTATGCTGCGTGGAAAGTTCTTTGTCCTTGAGGCTAGTCCTGTTTGTAGCAATGTTGTACCTCCGTTATCTAGGGCTGAGCACTATGTGCTCTTTTGCTTACTAGGTGTTATGCGAGTCGTGATTTGGACGACGCGACAGAAGGAATTCTATGGTGATGAGAAGTTTACCTCTTCCCAATTGATCTTGTTCTTTAAGCATCAGCTTAAAGTCAAGATCAGGATGGAAAGGAAACGACTCACTCCATCTGAATTTGGCAAAAGGTGGGTGAGTCTTGCGCGTTTCTGTCGAGTGAAAGGTGCTGACCTGGAGTGGTTGTTTGATGCTGGTTAGGCATCAGGATATTGGGTGTGCTGGGCACAACATGTGCACCCCTTCCCAGCTAGGTTAGAATAGGTCGATTTTGATTTTCTGTTTCTAGCTTTAAAGTTAACTTAGCTAGGTTATGATTGCTCATTGGTCCCTTTTTCTTTTTGTCCCCAGTCTTCTTTTAGTTTAATCCCCACCCCTTCCCACTTTAGGTGTTCAACAATTTTAGTTCTCCGGTGGATGCGTGGCGTCTTTCGTTATTTTTCAAGTGTGCTTTTCGTTTTTGTTCTCGTGTTTAAATGTGTGAGTGATTGTGTGAGTGATTGCTGATCGGATAAATGGTATTATCATATTTCTAAAGCCACGCATTATATTTCGTCCGGGGAAGTGATTTTGCTGTCACAATATTAGAGTAGTGGGGGGGCTTTTATTACTAATATGATTTTGTTTGGTTTCTTGTATATATTGTATTTCATTGTAAATAGACATTGGGGAATTTTAAATGTTATTTTCTGCCCATGCCCTCCACTGAAAATTGTACATATGGGAGTTAAGTAGGACTACATAGAGAACCTGAGGTATTATGGTGGACGTGGTAAGATTGGTAAGTAAAAATGTGGTATTATGGTGAAAGGTTTATTGTAAGCGTGTCAGGGTCAACGAAAGTGAATAGCTAAGTTAAATTAGGACAGTTGAAGACCAGCCTTCCCCATCCCCGTTTTAGGCCTTGTGCCGCATTTGTACTTCTGTACAATAAATAATGAAGTTCTTGGGAAGTTTATAGGAGTTCTTTAGAACTACTAGGCAGTTGATATTAGTCGGCAGTTAGCCAAATACTAAGGAGTCAACTTTCAGTGGAAGATTACCAAGTTCCTAACATTTTGGGTATGTTAAGTCGATTAGCAACCGACATAGCATGATTATAACCTTCAGTGCGAAAAGCTACTCCACAACGCATACAATTGAATTTACTTGTGAAACAAAAACAAATAATACATTATCTCATGTTAAACCTAAACTGATAACAATCTAAAATTAAATGTCTATTGAGAAACCACAAATAAAAGTGTTAGCCAACCTTGTAAATAGACTAAAGAACATCAAGCATACAAGGGAAATCACTTATTAAACCGAACCAAACAATTCCTCTCCTTGATATCATGTTAAACCATATTTATAATTATCTAATGTCTAATGAAACTAACAAGAATGATTTTGTCTATTCAAACCATAACAATAAAATCTAGAATTAAGTTTCTACTTAAAGAGTTCTTGGAATTTATAGACCTCAGTATACACATTAAGTGTACTGAAAATACTTTTATACTCCTACAATATACAAATTATTTGCTATATTATACTTAGAAAGCTTACAAAATCTACACAAACAACATAAATATCCTTGATAAAAAACATGTTTATCTAATTTTACCTAATGACTACAATTTATTAAACTTTATATTAAGTTACTACTTCAAAACAAAAGAACTTTAAACCTGAAGCAAGGATTTTTGTAAAAGTACCCTAAAAATACATCATCCAGTTCACACTTTTATCTATTGTTTTTTTCTGTTTAGAATTAGGTTTCCAGTTCCTTCTTAAGTCTGCTTCAGTTCTATTCTCCTAACACTTGTCCTTTCCTAGGCTAATACAAGTAAATACAGTAACCCTCTACCATGAGTGGCTCTTGAGCCTTGTATTGGGTGAACATTAGTAAAATAAAATTAAAAAAATCATTAGCATTTAGGATGTAAAATTAAAAATGACATTTGTATTATTACTTCCACCCTCCTATAAGAGGGACTCCATTGATATTACTCCAGAGGAGAGGGAGTATTCCATTTTATCATTCACACAGATTTGTAGATCACACCTTACATATGCTGTACACATTTACACACAAAGGCGGATTTCAAGTCTGTTGCTTAACTCATTATTAACAAACTTTTGATCTCAAATTTTCATTGTATAATGATCAATCATCATGATTATTATTATCATCACAATATCACAATTAAGTGCATTGATAATGAAGGAGATTATTCTGAAAAAAAAAAACAAAAAAAAATTTTTATATAAAATAAATACTTTTATAGCCATTATCCTATGGACTTATACGTGGCTGGAAAAATACATTGTGTTGAAGTGGAATATCAGAAACAAAGAAAGTCAGCAAGATAGAGCAAAAGAACAATGAATGTTCTTTAAATTGCGAGGATAATTTTGCCAAGGTGACTTCTGATGAGGGGAGAATATCTCAAAGCATGTTGAAACATCTGATACCTAAATCTCTACTAATTCTGGATTTTGGCAGTCAATTCATTGCATTTACTCGTTCTCCTCAAGTTTCATCCATTAATAAAACAAACTTTGCTAGGCATTTATACCTGGAAAGGGGATTTGTGTAATAAGGATGTGATAGTGAAAAGTGAAACCACAATAATATCCTTTCACACACTTATACATAGAAGTAGGTGTGTGTGTGTGTGTGTATAAAAGCATATTAATAAGATGAAATGACATCTTATGAAACATCCTCATTATCAAAATCCTTACTATATATTAGAAGCAGTTTGTGCATATATACAAAAATGTATTCTGAAGTTTTAGAAGTTTCTTAAGCTATGATTAAGAGGAAAAACTAACACTAATTTATGAGAGACACTGGATATGCACATATATGCTCCCATAAATTGGTATGAAAGTTAACCATTTTTATTTGTTTATACTTTAAATTATATATTGGTTTGAATAAATCAAGCAGTAAAGAAAATGACATTGTGTTCTCACTCTCTCTCACACACACATTAAAATATAGGAAAATTATGAGAATTTAACATTTTTTTCAGGCTATCAGAAATTCTATCAAAAAGCACTTAATATATAACTAGAGCTACACTATTCAATAAATAAAGGAAAGTTCAAGTGACTTATTGTAATGTAAGCAAAGAATATGTTGAGATTGGAAGTGGGGAACCTAACTGATTGCTCTTCCAACAACTAGGAGCATAACAGGCAGAGAGGAGAAAGGGATGGGAGGTAACAAAAATAACACTGCCTTAGAAACTACAGCAACAAAATGCCCATGGGATCAACTTCACAAGACACTGTCTTGCCAACTGTTAGTCTCTGCTTCCCATCGGTTTTATTGGCATGAGGCACCTTACAAAAAGACCTGGATCTTGACCAGTTGCAGAGAGGCCTGTATCTAGACATAGCAAACTGTCCCATGGCTAACAGAAATAAAAAACCCAGATGTAACTGGTGTTGAAAAACATGCCTGCAAGTGATGTGATGCTTTTTATGCATCTGTACTGATGTACGTTCATCACACTCTTCCTGATTACAGATATGTCCAAAGTGGGACTGGTTCATGTTCCTCCACCTTGTCTCAATGTGATTCTTCCTTCTCACTTTGTCATATCATTTTCACGACTTGAAAATTGTGAACTCAGGGAAGAACGAAGGTGCCTGACATACTGCAGTATTCCGTCTACTATTTGCAGATGGACAAGTCCTGTAATTCATCCCTTTCTAAAGTTGTTGTACACCAGTTGTGTGGGGCCTTTACCCACACAGGTTCTCCCACTTTGTATATGTAGTAACCCGACTCAGACGTTATTGGAGACACTTAATTCCTTTAAGCTGAACCTCATATCTGTAGACTTGATTTTCAGGTGCAGTCAGTGGTAAGATGTCATCTTTGGGAGTGAGTTACTTTGTACTAGGAGGTGGCCCCTTCAACACGACACTTCCTCCCGACTTCAATCTCCTTGACACTTTTGTGACACTACTATTCTATTTCCTGCCTAAACATGCGAAATTGCAAATGCACATCCCATCCATAGGCAAAAACTTGGAACTCCCTACTGCAAGTCAGTTTCATTGTCTGTAAATATCTCACATGGTGGTCACCCCAATAAGTCTTGGCAATGTAATGGCCGCGATACAAAGAAATGTGACGAGTTACAATCTTTTAGCGTAAGGTAATGACTGTTGCAGTAGTGAGTGACATCTATGCCAAGCTGGTGCTAAGTACTGGTTACTTTCAGTCTGCCCTTTTTCAAATGAACTGGTGCAGGATCTATTTTTGTACACTCCACACAGGTCCCAATGACCTTAGAAAATATGTGGTACACTATTTGTGGATGCCCACTGCATTGATGTACTTCCGTTATTTGACTTGGACTCATGGTGTTGAGAGGAGCAGCACAAGTTCAGCCTCTTTTTAGGCCATATTGAGTCACCTTAGGGTTACAGATGACTTCTGTATAACGCTGACAGACAACTTATATTCTTGGACCAGTTCCTTCAATGTGCTCAGCCTTATTTGCATCAGCATCTCGCTTGCTGCTTTGATATGTACCCTAGCTTTGCCTGTGAGAAAGTCAGATAGCCACTGGTAAACACATAAAAAAATTTTTGTTATTTTTTTATGTGCAGACTCTTTGCCTCCCACTGGAGAGCCAAATTGAGGCCTTTGATTACTGTAATCAATTCAGGCAAGTTGATATATTGGGCATCTTTTGTTAGCCAAAGCCAGCATGCCTCCTCCAACATTGCTCTGTCTTTTTCCAGCACCACTCCTGTCACTAGGGGGCTTGCATCAACCTATCGATTTCAGATCTGTTTACACACCAGTTATCCAAGGCAGAATCTTCCTATCAAACACTGTACATGGTTTCCTTCTCCAGGTTTGATGGGGATATCCTCAACTTGGTCATCCCATCCCTTTGTGACTTGGTCACTACATGCAGCCATCCACAAATGGGGAGATGTTCCACTACCTTCCTACATATTGAAAAGACATTCCACCAAATCATAACATTAGAGACATATGTGATTGTGTTTCATTGTGTCCACCACAGATTGTTACATCTGTGTATGTGAGCCTCGTCCTCCAAAAGTTCTGGGTCTTTTTGCACATAAGCCCATACTGGGCCAATTTTGCCCTGATATGTTCTGCAGGCATATGCTCTATCCCTGATATTGAGCATTTTGACTCTCTCTCTCTCTTATATATATATATATATATATATATATATTTAACAGCATATGTTTAGAATATAACAGACAATGAATGTCTTATGTTTAATCATGAGCCATTCTAAACTTTGTATTTTGGCTTTAATTTCAGGTGAAAATAAAGACAAAAATTCTCCAACATTTGCAGAATTTTTTATGTTGGTTCTAAACTTTCGGCTCACATGAGCCATCTTCAAAGAGGTTACATAGACATTAACATAAAGACATCTACCATCAAATATTTTATCTTGTATTGACATAAAACATTACTATGCAATGATAACAGTCACCAAATAGCACCTGAAATTAAAACCAAAATACAATGCTTAGAATGGTTCATGATTAAACATAATAGACATTCATTGTCTCTTATATTTAACAGTATATGTTTAGAAAATTATCCACTGCCTCGATACACTAAATACACACACACACACACACGTGCGCCACAAAATTGCTTTAAAAAAGCATGTTGTAATGAAAAAATTGCTCCAAACTTAATGAAAATAGTCCCTCCCCCAGATGTTGGACATGATGCATTTGTAAAATATCTCTCTCCTTATAAAGTTTGTCAAATTTTTAATTCACTATACACTGACACTCTTCAGCTATTTTTTGAAGAGTTAATTTTGAATCCATTTTCATTTTCAGTAATCCATTTTCATTTTAGTTAGAATCCTGGATCTTATTTTCACATCCTTATTTGAAGCTAAGCCCTTAACAAATATCAGACATTTAAATGAGTCAGAAGTTAACTCAAAATTTAACTTAAAACTTTTCACATTCTCGATCGACAACTTGTGTAGGTGACAAAATCGTCATCGTTACACTTTACTAAGTTTAGACAATTCCACCACGCATTAAATAAGGAGGTTCTATCACCAAATATTTTCAATAATATCTCTACAGTTTTCTCAAAATTTATCTTACCTGGTTGTTTCAGCAAAATAAAATTTGTATTTTTTATGTTCAGCAGAAGACAATTTTTTTGATAATAGTCAGATTTTCTTTTTGTTATTCCAATGCGAATAATTCTTTTTGAAGATCCCTTTGCATCTTCTGTAATACATTTAAAAGTTATTCCTTTGTCCAAATTGTATATAAACTCACTAATGGAATTTGCAATAGCATCTGGAGTGAATGAGTCAGATGTTTTTCCTCCACTATTTTCTTAAACAACAATTTGAAAAACATTTGCTATTGTTTTTATAATTGTAAATGCCATTGATGTTAGTCATTTTTTTTTTTATTATAATTGTAGCTCTTTCTAGTGCAGCACCAACATTTGAAGCATAATCGATTTCAGTTTGTGCATTGTACTTGTATTCACTGAATATTTCAATTACTGCGTATAGGATATGTATTTTTTCTCTGTAGTCCTAATGAAAGTTCAGAACGAGATTTTCGTCTCGACTTCTATAATGTTAGTTTTCATAACGTTATTCTGAAGAGAACTTTCGGTAACTCACTAGTGAGTTATAATATTTTGGTATCTTTGCATAAAGTCAACATACTAAACAAATCTTACGAATAATTTGGAATAATTCTCTTGAATAATTCACTCATAAACAATCTCTTTAATGATGCACAACACCAGAAATAATGCATATCACAAAACACAGACTTCTGTCCGAGTGCTTTACATACTAAACATTAATGGTCATGTGATCCTAGTAGCACAATTCACTCAACGGTTACATTTGTTGCCTGGAGATCCATGTTTGACCACACATATCAATATCAACACTTTCTTCCGATATAACACTGAAAGGTTGAAGATAAAAAGAAAACAACTGCAATTTTTAATTCAAACGTATCTAAATTTTAAACTTAGCTTATTTCACTATCGTTTTTTTTTTTAAATCTCGTTTTGAATTTTCTAACATTAGCAGTAAATTTGTGACTAAAGGAGATATACAACATAATCAGGTACTAATTATACTGTATTTTTTTTAACAGGTACTGTGTATATTTATTTGAAAAACTTGAAATGCTACTAATAATCATAAGAACATAATTAAATTATGTCCCCATATTTGACAATATTAATAAACTAGTAATGTCAAAAAAAAAAAAAAAAAAAAATTATTTTTCCTTTCTTATATGAATATTGATTAGCATGTATTTTTGGGTTTTTTTTAATAATTGTGTCGCCCTAAGCAAGGCATTTTACTGCCACTGTTGTGCAGGGGGTTACATAGGAGGAAAGTTATGAAGAGTGAGAGGTTGCAGGGGATGTCGGGAAGAGAGTACTGATGAGAGTGGGGTGGATGTAGAAAAGCATGACAGAGGATGTAAGTTAGTGAGACAGGAGATGACTATTGATTATGGGATTTGTAAAATGTTATAAAAAAAAAAAAAAAAAAAAAAAAAAAATCCTGTTTGCAATATAATAATATTACAAATTAAACAGATTTTCCTAGATAAGAGCTGAACAAGATTTATATGTGTATGAATGTGTGTATATACATGTTATGTATATAGCTACAGACAGTAATAGGTATGTCAAAATGCTTATATAATACGTTGGACACTATTGAGAGTGTGGTGTCTAACAGTTCTCTTCTAACAATGGTTATTTACTTCACACAGCTTGCAAGTCTTGTATTTGATTATATTATAAATATTACTATTTATTTCCAACCTGTCTTGAGTTATTACTCATACAGTAATCTTTTAGATTATGTGTGTGTGTGTGTGTGTGTGTGTGTGAGAGAGGAGCCTTTTTAAAATAGTATGTCCATGTATTCAACTGATATCTTCTCTCTGCTCAAAAATAGAACTGTTTTTAGTTTTTGAATAATCTTGTTTCTGCAGTTACTAAGAATATTTTATATATAAAAAAAAAAAATCTTTTCCCTGATGATCAAATCTTACAAAATCAATAAGTTTATCTATAAAGAATGTTAATGTTTTTATGACTTGGTAGAATGAAGACATTTCTTTCTAGTCACTCATGCAACTTATTTTACACACTTTTATATATGTGGCAAGGGGCAATTTGAAGTGGTGTAACGGTTAACAAGCTTATCTTACTAAATCAATTACAAATGAATAGAGAGTTTGATCCTCAATGGGTGTCCCATACTTCTAGCTTTGTGTCACCTCAAAACTAAGCTTAGAAAACCACCGTGTGTTTAAAGTACTGAACAAATCTATATATGCATATTGATCCATGTATAGGCAAACAAATATATGTATGATCGTTCATATGAATGCATGGATTCGTAAAACTGATCAATATGTTCAATATTCTTTAACTATTCTTGAATAACAATCTATTCACCTTTGAACCCCCTGGCATTTCCATGTGTCTTACCAAATATTTCACACATCTATCAAAATCATTCCATTGAAAATAAAAGAAACTCATTTTCTATCAGATTTTTTTTTATTGTTTTGTAGTAATCTAGTGAAATTCTCAAAACATTTTAATAGTACTTTATGAAATTACACACAGAGTTCGGAAAGATTTCCTGCAATTTACGATCAATGCAAAAATACCTTAATGGCATATTTTCTTTAAAGTGCTTCTGCTGGGACCTGACATATTTACCCAAGCATCAATTTTACATTTTTAAAAGTGCTCTTTTGGGATTACCATCAGCTGCATCAAAGCATTCCTTTACATCTTGTCCTTGATGCTTCAACTGTAATTTTAGCTTTGGGTAAAAGCCAGAAGTTACAGAAAAAGAAATCTACACTTTAGGGTGGAGTGCTGATAATCCTGAGAAATGCAAGGATTTGCCAAAATATTGGCCTAAGACAAAAACCTATTCAGTAGGTCACTGAATACACTAATTCACTTAATGATACCTAACTGCTGGCTGAGTAACCCTATTAGAGAGTGACTGTTCAGACACACAATAAGATTTATTTTTGGTTGTCAAGTTAAATCAAGGCTGCACAACCTGTTCTTAAGATATTCAAAATGACTATATACATCCCAAACAGACCTTGTGTGTGTGTGTGTGTGTGTGTGTGTGTGTATATATATATATATATATATATATAGCATTAAAGTAACTTTTTAAAGTTCTGTATATTATAAATATTTAATCACATTATTTTAAGGTTTATTTATATCATTCTAAAAGCATTCATGTTTTAAATAAGATTGACTTTAACCTAACCCTGCCTTTGGTCATACATGGGTTTGATATTTATTTATCTGTTCAAATTTATATGTGTTCTTAGGCTTTACACATCAGACATTTGTTTTAATGTTTCATTTCAGTACATAATTAACAAAATTGCCTTTTATTCCAGTATTTCACTTACTTTTTATATCTTTTTTATAATTAGAGATTGTAGATTAATGTGAATGCGCCCGTGTTATCTAAAATGATGGTAACATATATATTGATGTACCTACTATTGAGTAGCTTATATTAAGAAATAAGAAAAAAAATCCAACCTCACCTCCTACTGAGCATGACAGGAGGGAAACATATTTCATTTGGAAACCAGTTATTTATGCAACCTTGGTTTCAACCTTTCAGTATGTTCAGACGATTTATAATAACTGATTATCCAATGTTTTCAAACGTACAACATGGATTTTTATGAACACGAGACAGGAAGTTGAAAATTTTCAAAAGTTATTTTTCATTTGTCTGTTTAACTGAGGTCTGTATTCTAATTTGTCTTAATGGTCACTTTCATTTAAAGGATGTGCTTGAGTATCAAAATTTTTAAGAAATCCGATACAATTAGGAGTAAAAAGAAGAAAAAAAAATAAATAGAAAAATTATTTTGTTCAAAATGGAAACAGAGATAGTGGCTTAGAGATTTTTTAAGATGTTAGAAAAATTTAATATGGCAAATAAAACAGAAGTTAATTTCAACTTATCAAAATTTAATAACATATATATTTAGTACTTATTGCATCAATGACTAAATTTAATTATTAAAAAGTCCCTCTGTAAAAAATAAATAACAAAATGAAAATATTTTTTAAAAGAATCATTTGCAGAAGAAATAAATTTCTTCTAAGAAATACATAAAACCACTGTTTATTTTCATTAGACACTCAGTTAAGTACCATATGTGATACACACTTGGGTGATCATGTCCCAAGGCATGATTGAATAAGCAGAAGATTTTTCTATAGTAGGTTGCCATTTCTTTCTGCAGCAGACTAGCTGCCAACCTGTCCTGCTATTTAACCCATAGCTGGAGGGCAAGTGATGGATTAATATCTTTCGAAAGGGTATTTGCACACATTAGACATTACATTTTGGAAAAAAAAAATAAATGAATAACCTGGAACCTGCATATGCTATCAGTTTTATTTATTAACCTATTAGTGCCCTTTTTTTTTTTTTTTTGAGACTAGAATAATTTACCATATTTCAGCAATTCCTGCAGTTTTCAGATATATCTGGTTAGTCATAAAGAATGAAGTGTCTTTCAAATATATCACCTACTCTCTGATGTATATTGGCAACACTGATGTCTCAGTCTTCAGTATAGAGTGAAAATCTTGAGGAGGAGAAGACACTCAATTTCATCTATCATTCAAGTAAAATTTTTTTTAGTAAGTAGTACTTATATATAACTCATATTCGTATATAGTATATATGAATTCTCTTACTGTCCTATAAAGCCAAGAAAATGTATGAAAGTAATTTTGCTCAAATATACCATGCTCTATAAAGTTTGGTCCTAAAATAAGAGCCAAGCTAAAAATTTATTTTTTCTTAGAATAATGCAATGAAACTTTTTTTATATGTTTAGTATTAAATAAATTTGTACAAATTAGTAAAAAATTCAAGAAAAAAAAATTGGGCACTAATGGGTTAAACATTTTAATTCAAACCCTTCTAATTTAGCTACTATTACTGCTATTACTTATGTATTAAATGCTACTACACAATGTAGCCATCTATGGAAATAGAGAAATACAAAAAACTTATCTCATAAACTTATATACCGTAGCACTATAAAGCGCATTCAAGATTAGCTGAATTGATTTTCAATTTGTTTTAATTGCAATAAGATTTAAATTCCAGAAGAGTTATTGTCAACCTTGTATGAAAAACCAGGTCTAATTTCTGACCACCTAAAAGTTTTTAACTAATTTTATAATGTCAAAATTTAAATACAGTCTCAACCAACATTACTACAGATTGTGAAACGTGTTCATAATTCAAATTGACTCCCAATGACAATATTCAATTGTTATATCTACCTTGAAGATAGTGTGACTATGAACAGCTTCAATCCCTTGCTTGCTACTTTTAAATTGCAATGCATCTAATTCTTGTTTGAATTCTAGGATGAGGAGTTATTTACAAGTGGATTATTGTCCTCTTTGTTATGTCACTGTTTCAGCCATTGTGCCATCTGGTCTTCATCAGGTGTTTGTCATTCCAGGTAACCTTCAGGAAATTTTGAACTGAACCTAGTTCTCACAGGACAATAACCTAGTGCATAGGTTTGTGAATTTGATAACATAGTAATCGTGAGTTCAATTTTTGGTCTAATCAGCATGTACTTGGACTCAGTGAAAAAAAAAAAAGGCAAGCTATAAATGATCAGTTCTAAATATGAACTAGACAAGATATTTTTAGACATGAGAAGCAGGACAAAAACAGTCTACCTCTGTAGATTAAAGAGTTCAGTTCAAAATTCCCTGAAGGGTACCTGAATTGACAAGCAAATGATGAAAGCCAGAAGACACAACAGCTGAAATCCAACAACAAAGATGAAAACAACAGTTTGTGTGCAGATATTGTAAATATACAATGTGTCTGACTATCTCTGATTTGTACACAGGCTTGTTTCTTATTCTAAAATTCAACACTAAAAAAAAATGTATTGATTGCTGATGTGTGTGTGTGTGTGTGTGTGTGTGTGTGTATGGTATTCAAGGATGCCTGTCTACACGGGTGGCTAGTTAATCCCTGTTGAGACACCTGCTCAGGCACATTCGAGTTTGTTCAACAGCCAGAGAATCCACCTGTGATTTATACAGCAACTATGCTGAGCAGACCTTCATTACAGTTTCTGGGAGATAGCGTTATTTAGCGTACTCAACAGTCTGAACTAAGACAGGTCACTTGGTTACAATGACTTGTGACTGTGCTAGAACAACTATCAATGGATCCCAATTTCACTCAAGGCTTGGTTAACCTGTGGCATGGTTTTCAGGCACTTTCCAAAGGGGCTGCACACTGGGATTACCTTCCTGACAAATTGACCATATATATATATATATATATATATATATATATATATATATATATATATGAATATGACTATAGTATATATATATAATCTCATTTACTTTAAAAAAAAACAAAAAAAAACAAAACACAAAGTTATGAGAATTGTTAGTATTTATAAGAATTATTTTTCCCCAACTTTAAAATGAGTTATTTAAATTTTCTCCTCAATTCTGTCAACACAAATGGATACAGTCTACCTTGGCAGAAGACATAATTACTCATAAACCACTTTTAATATCTAGGGACATTTTTTTTAACACTTCAGAAATGTCATTCTTATGTGCTATTTAAAGTAAAAACAATCAATGTGCAGGTAGGATAAGGGTTAGCAGTGAGGAAGTTGGAATTGGCAAACTGAGTTCAAATTCTGAGATAGTCTGTTATATTCACTTTTGTCCAATTATTCTTGGAAAAAGCATGAATCATTCTCTTCGCCTCCCAGCTGTGGGTTAAATAAGATAAATTGGACTCTCTAACCTTAAATGTTTAAGAAAAGGAAAACTGAATTCCAAATTATAAAGAAGGCAATGGGATACCACTTCACTATCTTTCCCAATAAGGTATATCAATTCACAGTTAAAGAAAAGGCATCTGTAAAAAGCTATACAAATACCCTGACGGGATATGGCATAAAAGACTGACAATAGTACCATCAGTCACATGAGGACACCAGTTTTAATTTTATAGTAGTCACCATATATATCCAACACTATTTAGAATCACTTATTTTGTGGTGTGGTTGGTAATCTTCCTAGAGGGGAAAAAAGGAACTCGATACGGAAAGCCACAAATTTATTCGCCTGAAGAGAGTCAATCTTAGACTTGAAACATGCGTAATGTCACAAATACCATTATGGACACTTAATGTATCATGACATGTATAATAACAACAATAAATATACACTTTAAAGGAAACATTCACAGCCTTTTACACTTTTTATTCTATATCAATTTCTCTTGTTGGGACAACCCTATTTCTTTTTTCATATATATATATATATATATATATATATATTGAAAAAAAGAAATAGGGTTGTAGAAATAGGGTTATATATACACACACACACACACACACACACACATACATACATACACACATACATGTATAAGCTTTATTTAGTACAAGACTTTCATAGAGATGTTTTGAGAAATTATTAAATTCACAGGTAATGTAATGATCTTGTGAACCACTGACAGGTGCTGATTTTTATTTGGATCAAATGTTATCAAAATCAAGATTATTTAGGGACATTGCAATAAGCTCAAACATTTCAAAAAGAAAAAAAAAAGGTTGGCTGGGAAAGCATACACACATAAAATGCAGAAAAGAGCAAAATGTCATCCCAAGGAGAATCTAAATATATATATAAAAACATACTTTGTCCATTTATTTTGGTAGAACAAATGAACTTGATGTTTCATGCTAACTCAGACTAATTTGTCCACATTCCATAAGACTAGTCCACAGCTCTGCAAAAATCTCTCTAGCCAGGTACTAAATATCTGAAGAATCAACTGCATTCTGGAAGCAGACAGGTAAATAAATAGGTCTTTGGAAGAAAAATCTTGACAAGAGATTGGATAAAAATACAAAACTATATATATATATATATATATATATATATATATATATATATATATATATATATATATATATATATATACATACATACATACATGTGTGTGCATAATACACATTAAATAACCTTGCATAATGAAAATATATGTTTGAACACTACTGTGAAGGTTATTTAAAAAAAAAAAATTACTCCCTATAACATAACATACAAAAAAAAAATGAGTTTTAAAAGTAACAGACCAGTCAAGTAGCTATTTCTATCAATGCTTTTTTTTTCTTTAGAAAAGAAAAAAAATACATAATTTCGGTTTAGAGATGTTTTTGCTTTGTTTTTTTTGTATACTTTCAGTTCTCATAAACTGTAACCAAAGATTTTTTTGGGCTATGTTGGTAACATTGTTTCTCAAATAAACATCCTAAACTAACAATTTCCACCTGCTTCATTGAAGATATATTTGTATTAACTAAAAGCAAGGACAAAGTCAAAAAATCTACAAACAACTTTAGAAAATAACTCCTCAAATTCACAGAAACTTTAAGACATCGGTCTATTTAAAAAAAAAAAAAAAAAAAAAAAGACAACTAAACCCATGCCTATTTAGTGTATTCAATAAGTAGGCATGGGTTTAACAAAACAGCCATAATAAACAATGGAACATTTAATATCTGCAAGTTTTAATAAAATAAACAATGAAATAATTTCCCTCATCAAATAATAGATAAACAAATTAAACTAACATTGGGAAAAATAAAAACAAAGCATAAAAATAACAAGTGAAAAAAAAAACAAAAAAAACTCTATAGCATCATTAAACTATCTTACAAGAACTAACTATTATGTCAATATTGTGAGAATGCCGATTGTAGAAGATGGCAAAAAATTAGTTCAGTATTGATTGAAACAAAAAAAACCCTTACCCCCAAAATAGAAAAAAAAATTTAAAAAATGATTGTTTAGAAATCAGATTTATTCACACAGTAAAATGACAAGTTAAAGGAAAAGCATTGTTTTGACTCACATGTTAACTACTGAAGATGGTTTTTGTTAGACTAGGATAACAAGTAAATCTAAAAATATTTTCTGGATTTAAATTTCTGGAATCAGTGTGTGTGTGTGTGTGTGTGTGTGTGTGTGTGTGTGTGTGTGTGTAATATCAGGTTTTAATGATGTAAGAACAAGCACTTGTTACATTCTAACTTTAGCCAGTAGGATGAATTGGTGAGTAATAACAAAAACAAAAAAACTGCTCATTTTTGGACCATGTGATGAGGTGAGCCAATTAGATTGAATTTCTTGAGTAGAATTAATTCAGAAAATCTCCACATGTTCAGGCAGATAAAATTGCAGTCGGTCACTACAAAGAAGTAACCAGAAAGTTCTCAAGTTCAGAGCAGCAAAACCATCTGTTAGCTTGTTCATATCAAGAACTTAAGATTCACAGCACTGGTAAGCTGGCATTTCTTATGAAAATATTAAACTCTTGTTAATTGTTACCAAGTGAGTAGAATCAATCATTTTGGTGAAGTAACTGGGTGATACCAATATAGACTTACATAGACTGAATCTGAATTGCCACTTGTAGCATCCATTTTGACAGAGACGACAACATACTTCTTCATGCTTGAATAATTACAATATTGAGGTAGAATAAGATTCATTTTATGAGACCTGTACTAGAATGGATGCTACAACAACTAGCAAAGAGTACCACATATGATAGTAACCACAAACAAAATGGAAAGACAAAAAAAACAAAAAGCCTAATAAACGGACATATATTATCTAATGATAAAAGAAATTAAACTGATCACATACTAAAAAAAAAAAAAAAAAAAAAAAAAAAAAATTGTAAATTCTAACATGAATTTTTTTTTCATCCCCAACAAACCAATGTTGTCTATTGTCAACTTTAATCCCAAGTTCAATAGCTGTCCGTTCCTGGTTACCTTCCCCTCTTCAGGAAGGACTCCAATGTCCATATGCATGGGCTTGGTGTATATGTCAGCGAACAACTCCCTCTAGCCAGGGTCACATCTCTTGAATCCCTGGATCATTCTTTCATGTGCTTCCGTCTCTCACTTCTAAGCTTGGTTAGCTATCTCTTCTTCCTCTACCACTCCTCCTCCTCCTCCTCCTCCTCTGACTGTTCGGTACTTGATAGCATCTCTCTCAATATTGACAAGGCCATTTCTTCTCACCCATTTGCCCATATATTTGTGTTTGGCGATTTAAACGCCCACCACACCAAGTGGCTTGAAAACTGTCACCGACCTTGCTGGGATCTGCACCATGTATTTTTCAATAACCCAAGCTCTAACGCAAGTGGTGGACTTCCCCACGCATTTCTCTAATAACCCTAACGGAAGAGACTCCTTACTCGACCTTTGCTTTACTTCCATTCCAGACTCCTGCGCTACCAGGCAGCTCTGCCCCCTCGGAAACTCTGACCACGCCGTAGTTTCCGTCAACATCTCAATCCGCTCTTACTCTACCCAAAAAAACCAGACCAGCAGAATATCATACTGCTACCAGAGAGCAGACTGGGACTTGTTCCAAGACTTCCTCTGCGACGTCCCCTGGAACAACGTCTTTGATCTTCCTGTCGAAGACTGTGCGCCCGAGGTCTCCTCTTGGGCCAAGGCTGGCATCGATGCTTTTATCCCGGCCAGGAAATGCCAACTAAAATCAAATTTGTCCCCCTGGTTCTCACTCGCTTGCTTGGCCGCCATTGCCCACTGGAACCATTTCTTCTGGCACTATCGAAGCTGTTCATTGAACCAAAACAGACGCCTTTTCACCTCAGCACGTAATAAGTGTAAAAAAGTACTGAACGAAGCTAAGAGTGCATTTACTACCAGAATGAGGCAACGCATAGCATCCTCTAAGTTCGGCTCCAAAGATTACTGGTGACTCTGCAAAAGCGTGCTCAACAAGAGCAAGACTTCAGTACCCCCACTAATCAATGAATTTGAAGTTCTCACCTCCCCAGCAGACATGGCTGAATGCTTTGCCCGTAGATTCTCCACCAATTCGACACTGGACTCGTTAGGAATACCTACACCCAACTTTAAACCCAGAACTAAGGCTCAACTACATAACGTCCACATTAAACACTCGCTGGTCTCCAAGATAATTGCACAACTTGACCCACACAAAGTGAGCGGCGGGGACGGAATCCCAATCACAGTACTGAAGAAATGTGCCCCAGAACTCTCCTCTGTCCTCTCTAAACTCTATAACCTCTGCCTATCTGCTTCCTGTTTTCCTGGCTGTTGGAAGTCCTCCTGTGTAGTTCCTATATTTAAGAATTCTGGCCAACCATCAGACCTCGCCAATTACCGTCCTATTAGTCTCATTCTGATCTTCGAAGCCATTATCAACACCGAGGTGATTCAGCATCTCACTGCCCACAGGCTTCTCTCTGACAAACAGTACGGGTTTCGCTTCACTAGGTCTACTGCTGATATGCTAACGACCATTACCGAGTACATATACCAGGCTCTTGACAAGAATGGTGAAGCCCGAACCATTGCTTTGGATATCTCCAAAGCGTTTGACAGGGTCTGGCACGCTGACCTCTTATGCAAACTGCGGAGCTACGGCATAACTGGACATCTGTTTGACCTCATCCAGTCATTCCTCTCTAACTGCACATTGAAGGTAGTATTAAATGGGTATGCCTCCCTAAACTACCATACGAACGCGGGCATCCCTCAAGGTTCTATCCTAGGTCCCACGCTCTTTCTGCTGTGCATTAATGATCTCCCAGACGCCATTAGATCCCAAGTAGGCATGTACGCCGATGACAACAATCTACTCTCACCTCAATCAAAAACCCGGTGTGGGCGATAAAGTGAACCTTGCTGCCGATCTTGAAAAGGACCTCCAATCCGTAGTGGCCTGGGGGTAGGAAATGGCTAGTAAATTTCAATGCTTCTAAAACGAAGCTGTCATCATCTAACCACCATAGACAATCGCATCTACCTTCCATTAGCATGGAACAGACTTGCCTCCCAGAGAGTAAATCACTATGCCTCCTTGGCCTTACCCTTTCAGCAGACCTCAAATGAAATGACTATATTGAATCCATTGCCAAATCTGCCACTATGAAAGTTGGCTCTCTGTGCAGGGCCCGGAAGTTTTTCCCGCCTGATTCTATCCTGCACATATACAAATCTACCATCCGCCCATGTAATGAATACTGCTGCCATATCTAGTCAGGTGTCCCTGCTACCCTCCTTGGGCTTCTTGACAAAATACAAAGGAGAATCTGTAACGTGGTTGATACTGACTTGGCAGACCGACTGCAACCACTCTCTCACCGACGTGATGTGGCTTCCCTGTGCCTCTTCGACAAGTACTTTCATGGCTTCTGCTTCGATGAACTTAGATCACTGATGCCGCCTAAGCACGAATTTGCACGAGATACTAGATTAGCAACTAGGTCCCACCCTTTTACAGTTAAACAGATAAGATGTAGCCGTAATTTCTACTCCAACAGCTTCTTTTCTCGCGCTTCCCGCCTGTGGAATTCCCTTCAAAATGTCTGCTTTCCCGACAACTACAATCTCCAGGTGTTTAAATGTAGGATTTAATACACACCTCCTATCACACTAACTTCCAATTATTCTCAGAACGCTCATCTACCCAACCCTCATTCTCAGTATCCTTACCCACTTATCACCCACCCTCTGACATTTCCTATATTTAACTATCCTTCCTCCACTATGTAGCCCCCTGCGCAGTAGTGGCAGTGAAATGCCTTGCCCGGGGTGAAACGTTTATTAAAAAAAATACAACAAGCATAAGCCGCCTCTATGAATTCTGCAAAGTATAAAAAACTTGACCAATTAGTTTCATTTAACCAGTTTTCAATTTAATCTGAGAATCCACATCTGTTGGACATTTAGAAGACAGGCTACCAAACTATTCTCCGGAAGTATCATTACACATGAAATGGATCATTTACGATAATATTCAGTAACAGAGAATGCTATGATCCACATAAGAGCCGATATAAAGACCAGGATTAGAGCTCAAGAAAGATTGGTGGGATACGAGTTGTTGAAAAAGAACAACATTCAATTCTGAAGCATTACTATCAAATAGAAGCAAATCATTTTGAGAAAAGCAAGTTTCACTGATCAATCGGAAAGGTATATTATACTCGCATCTTGCAAAACACAAACACATAGGAAATTATGTGCCGATTATGAAGAGGTAAATAAAAAAAAATAAAAAAGTCAATTTAATAGCCAAGGTATTAATAAGTTGCCTGCTTACTCAAATGATGTCATCAAAAGTAAAAGGAACTGAATTTGTCATTTAATGTTAAATATAAGTTAATTATGTGTCTCAACAAAAAAAGGGATATCACCTTTTTTTCTAATCCAGAAGGGAAAGTGACAGAAATAAAGAGACAGAAATGTGTTTACTGTCTGGATATAAAGAGACAAGGAGTTAAAAAAAGAGAAATTGCGATAGATTAAAATTTCATTTGGAAAGAAAGAGCAAAAGAAAGATGAAAAAGAGGATAAAGTAGAAAATATCTGTGCATTTCTTATTTACTAAGCCATGTTTTTCTTTGTTTTTTTTTGTTTTTTTAATCGTATCACCCCGAGCAAGGCAGTAACGCCACTGATGTGCTGGGGGCTACGTAATAGTGAAAAGATCGGAAAAGAGAAAGCCGGAAACCATATCCTAAACAGGGAACAAGGGATGAGCCTCTTAACCTCTTCAATAGACATGGGTGGAGTGTGAACCGGGCAATAGATAGATCTATCTACTCCAATTGAAAAAAAAAAAAAAAAGTTTGTATAACGTTTAAATAAAAACAGGAACAGGTAACAAAGATTGAAAAGCATAAGGGAAAGAATCAGAAGATACAGGTAAAGGATGACATAAAAGTTGAGGCATTTAATTCTGCCTCAAAATTTCCAAGGGTTCAGTGAATTGTAATTATTAGCGATTTCTGTTATGCAAACAATATCCTGCTCCAAATGTTTGCAGAAAATATATTTCCATCCACAACATTTTTTTTCACTCATTTCCTAAAACTACCTGCTGTACACTCAATTTTCAACAAGAAGACAAAACACTAACATTTTAATGGAAACATTTCTCATGTATACTAACTTCAGTACACATACAAATACCACAAACAATATTGTGCCCAATTACATCTCAGATATCTTCCTCTCAAACGTTTACTGCTTTCTGTATGAAGGTTTCAGTAATTAATCTCCATCAGTTAAGAAAAAGAAGCTAGACAACACCACCACCAACGACTAGAGCATAAGTTGCAGGTATTTTCAGATTCTATAAACAATCATTGCGTACATGTGCTTCTTGAATCTTTATCAGCAGGTTTTGTTTGCATAATCTATTCTACAGATATTTTGCCACAACCATGCACAGGTAAAAAGCAAAAGTATAAAACGGAAATAAATGCAGAAAAGTGAAATTAAAAGCTGATACTTAACTGAAAAAGCAAATAATAATTGCAAAACCTCCGAGACCCTGTCAACCCCTATGGCTAGGCCTAGAAAGAAGCCTTCTCACTCAATTTTAGAAGACTCACTGAAATATTTCATGGGGAACATTGAATACATACATGCTGGTTTGTTGATTTCATTTAGTGGCATATCAACCTCTAGATGTTATTTAATGCCAAAATCTACATATTTTGAAGAGAATTCTATGTGCCCAAACAATGTAAATAAAGTAAACAATTTTATGGCTTCAACTACCGTACATACTCGCAGTGGAGTTGCACCTTTTCTTTTTTTTTTTTTTTAAGAAAATTTTGGTTTAAAAAAAAAAAAAAAAAAAAAAAAAAGTGGTGCAACCTATATACTCGACATATCTGTAAAAGTGGTGTTAACTTTTTAGTAACTGTCATTATGGTAACACATAGATCTAGATACAAGTACCAGAATGCATACATTAAGCATTGGAAAGCTGTCCTTTACTAATCAAGTATTAAAAGGATCCTACTAACTCGCAGCTTTATACTAATTTGATGTTGTTAGAAAATATATATATATATATAGTACTGAGCAAAAGTATTAGGACAAGAACTATTTTATCTTTTATGAGGCATCAAAATAAATTTTAAAATCACCTCTGTCCTAACACTTTTGCACACTACCGGTAGTGTGCAAAAGTGTTAGGTCAGGGGTGATTTCCCTAAAAACCTTACTGAAATTCAAATACAGGGTGAAAAGCCAAGTAAATTGCTAATAAATATTGATTATTTAAAACTAGGTGTAAAAGAAATGTATTAAAAAGAAGTTATATTTAATTTTTCCTATCAAACAAGTTATTTTGAAACTACTCATTATTCTATTATCCTTGGATATGACTTGACTTTTTTTCTTATTCCCCCTCTCGAATTGATAAATCTAATGTTACTTTGCAAGATACACTTTGGGAACAAATACAAGCTTCCTGGCAGGAGATACCATTAGATACATAGAAGAAGCTTGTGATGTCAATGCCTGACAGAATCAAGGCTGTGATCAAAGCAAATGACTGTTATAATAATATTAAATTTATTTTGTAACAAGTGTTTTTTTCTTGTTAAAGCATTTGTTGAGTAAATCAAATAAAATTACTTTACTTTGTTTATTTTCTGTCAATATGCTTCATAAAAGATAAAATAGTTCGTTCCCTAATACTTTTGCACAATACTGTATATATTATACATATAAAACTTACGGTCATATCACGTTGAATACACCAGTTCTCACTCAATCACCGAAGTTAAGCAACGTTGAGCCTGGTCAGTACTTAGACGGGCGACTGCATGGAAATACCAGGTGCTGTAAGCGTTGTTGATGGATGTGCGTTGTGGTGCAGTGGATGTCGGCTTGGAGGGGGGGGGAATTGGTGAGCCGAGTTCCAATTCCAGTCAAACACTTTGCATTCACTTACACACTCGTACCCTTGGGAAAGGCATTAATCCGTCCCTTCCCTCCAGTTATGGGTTAAATTACTGAGGTCTGTTGTTTATGCGATCTGTGGCAGACTTCTGCACAGATTGTTATCAGCAGTTCCAAAAAGTGTGGATGGTGCTACACAAGCCTTCACCACTTTAAACAATTCTTTGTGTGGTAGTCTGTGTTAGACGCTCATATGTCGAAATCGACGG
Organism: Ascarosepion bandense; assembly: GCA_037127315.1. Classification (NCBI taxonomy): domain Eukaryota; kingdom Metazoa; phylum Mollusca; class Cephalopoda; order Sepiida; family Sepiidae; genus Ascarosepion; species Ascarosepion bandense. The sequence goes on from JBBBDQ010002346.1 coordinate 655,405, forward strand.
GAGAGTCCATAGTAACATAATATATATGTAATACCTTACCCTATATCATATATTGAGCATGTGTATTGGATATATTTTCACATGTAGGACAGCTACTATTCATCCATGCATTGAATATTGCTGCTACATTTGATCTGATGCTGTGTATATAGAGATTCTTGATAAAATAGAAGGTAGAATCTGCAATGTTATTGATCCTGACCAAGCATCTTGACTTCAGCTACATTCCCACTACCACAACAATTTTCCCTGTGCCTTTCTATAAATATTTTCATAATTGTTCTGATGAGCTTTCCTCTTTGGTACCTAGATTTTAAGAATTTAAGTGCAGTACTAGATTGTCAGCAAGGTCTCCTCATTTTACACTTGAAATGGCTAGCTGTAACGTTCCCTAAGAATAGTTTCATGATAATTGTTCTGATAAACTTTTCTCTTTGATACTTAGACTTTAGGAATTTAAGTGTAATACTAGATTTGCAGCAAGCCCTCCTCATTTTACGTTTAAAATGACTAGCTGCAACTAAGTTCTAGGCTATGTATTTTTTTCTCAGATTTCTTGTTTGTGGAACTGACTTCACTTTCCAGTGAACTTTGATCTTCTAAAATGTTAATTGAATGTCAATTGTTATTTACAGTTTTCTTAATTCCTGTTTTATTGTTCTCTCTCTCTCTAATGTTTTTTTTTCATATTTTTTCACACTAACTCCCTTGCATCTTAGTGGCTTTATTGCAAATCTTATAAATTTTATATAGATAAGATAAAAATGTTATTCAAATACTGAAAATGTATGTAACATAGTAACAACTTACAAAGTTTTATTTGATTCATTCAGCTTCAGCACTGAAAACGCTTATTTTATTACAGTGGATGGTTACAAGCAAGAGGGGAGAGGGGGGTATCCTTATTTTATTACCACATTCTTCTCCAGTATTTATTTTATTCATATGGAAGAAAATCCTTCAAATGACTGGGCATCTTGCAAGCCCTTTGGGATCATCAGGCTGGCTTTTGTTTCTTCTTCAGGATTTGAGTTTTCGGCTACCTCAACACATGGATTGTTTGTCTTTTGAGTTAAAAGAGTCAGTAGCAGAGTGAGCGCATTTCTGAGGTACTGAGCTTGAATCGCAAAAGGATCCTGAACTTGAAGCCTCTCGGTAACCCTTGTGAGGGGGAGGGGGATAAAACAAAAACACTGTCCGTAGAATGATCACTTGATGTTTTGGGAATAGGTATTGCAGGTAAGTTCCTTGCCCACTGTGGTCAGATCTTTTAGAGACAGTATCTCGTGTCTTGTTGGGATAGTGTGTGTATGTGTGTATGTGTGTGGGGGGGGCTCTACTTTATCTGTAAGTGGTTTGTTTTTGCACAGGCAAGCATGACATTTCAGTGGCACAGTTCTGGGTTGCAAAAGCCACGATGGGAAGGAAGTACCCATAGAGCTTTATCACGGTAAGAAAAACCTTTCATGTGGACTGGCATTAGTTGCCATACAAAGCAATGTTATAAATGTATATAGAGCCTTGGGGAGGAGACTATTCTAGTGGTTTATTGAGAACCCGTGATTAGTGGCAACCAACTATATTACTCTGAGGGTTGTAAGGTGTTGTCCTACTTATGACCACTCCCTGTTCTTGCAGAAATTGTTTGATGCCATCTGACATAAAAGTGGTCTCCCAGTCAAAGTGGATATAAGTAGGTATTCTGGAGACAGCAAAAAGAGAGCAAAGGGGAGTGAATCACTGTTGTTGCAGTTATATCTGGGCAGGGAATTTTCTATATGCCATGTCCTGAAAGGACATGAGGGATTATGGCATTCCACATCTCTATCCCTGGTGGTTCTTGGCACTTTCTCCTGTTACACCACCCAACCCACACCCTGCCATCCACCTACTCAGGCCTGTCAAGTATGTTACACACTGCTTTCCAGTCTCTCTTTACCTCTATCTGGCTTGTGAGTATCATATTCTCCAAGCCCTCCTTCCTCATTACATGTCCCGGGAACTTTAGCTGTCTTTTCCTGATGCTCAGTATTCATTTCCTTTTTGTTTCCATCCTTTCCAAAACTTCATCGTTGCTCACATGCTCGGTCCACAATATCTGCAGCATCCTTCTGTAGAACCACATTTCAGTTTCAAGTTTTTCCTTCAATTTGATGAGATTGTCCAGCATTCACTGCCATATTGAAGAACTGACATCACATAGCAATCCAGTACTCTCTTTTTTGTTTCTAGCGAAATTTTCCTGTCTCTTAATACTCTACTCAGCTTCTGAAATGCGCCCTTCACCATGCCAATTTGCTTTCGGATCTCTGTGTCACACTTTCCGTCTTCTGTTAGAACACTTCCCAGGTATTTAAATTTTTGTACCTGCTTGATTTTATTATCACCCACCTGTATTTGGCATTTTGAGCATCTCTTTTTGCTGATGACCATGCATTCAGTTTTCTTGCAGTTTATTTGTAGTTCTTTCTTTTCAATCTTCAGCTAATCTGTAAGAAGTCTTGGAGTTTCCTTTCCATGTCTGCTATTAGCACTGTGTCATCTGCATACCTTATGTTGTTCAAATTGTGGCCTCCGATGACAAATCCTGGCATGAATTCCAGGGTCCTCAGAATAGTCTTGTTGTACAAGTTGAATAGATCCAGTGAAAAGACACATCCTTGTCTTACGCTCGTTTCTATCTTTGTGTATCTGCTGAATTCATTCCCTATCTATATGCAGGCAGTAGAGATTCTCGATTACGCTAATGTTTTTCCCAAATTCTAAGAATCCAGGTCTGTAGTTCTACATGTATGTATGCACACACACACACACACACACACACACAGAAAGAAAATGCACAATAGAAAATATTTCCTGAGGGTCAGTCTAGAAAACCCTGCGGTCATAAAATTTCAGCAAGTGACTGATATGTTCTCATTTGTCACTATCTTTATACTAAATTTGATGCGATTAATTTATGCACTAGTTGGGATACTCTTATTATTGGTGTTAAGTTGATTGTTTTTCTTTTGTCTGCATGTGTATGCTTATTTTATAAAATGAATAAATAAATAAAAATCAGTTAAAATAAAAGTACAACAAAAATTACCTTGCTGAGATTAACAATTTACAAATATTTACAAATGAAAGGAAAAGATATTTGCAAATACAAAATATATTTTTCTTTTTTCATCAGAAACTAAAGTAATATTTTCATAATTTATAAAACAGACTTTTTGAATATGAATAAACAATTTAAATTAAATCCTAGGTTTCAATTTATCATTTTTACAGTAAAATTTTTTAAAAATTAAAAATTGACTTCTGACTTGGCCTAATGATATAAAGTATATATTTTTTTTCTTTTCATGTAACAGTGTTATTAAATAACTTTATAAACAAGTGTATTTGTAAATCAATATAGTGAATTTACTAAGACATCCCAATGACATCCACTAAATATGTCATTTGATTTCTCGGGTATGAAGAGTTTTTATTTATTTGTTTAATTTTTTGCATTTTGCAGACAAATGTCTGAAATCACTGATTATTCTAAGATCAATTACTAATTAGGTGAAAAAAAAAAACAATTGTATTTTTCTAGCTTAAAATTGAAATATTTATATTTAAGATATTAAAAAATATGAGTGTAATCCAACTGCAAGTATTTTGTGTCATTTATTTCAACTAAAATTACGCAAAAGTTTAGGTATTATGTCTATTTTTTTAATGATTCTTCCCAGTCCTTTAATCAGTTTGTTGATGTTAAAATGAAATTCATCAAGGAAGGGTACCAATTTCCAGTCAGCTCCCTGATATTGAAACAATTGTTTTGCAAAACAATTCCATAGCTTCACTGGATAAATTTAAAATAATGATAACAGACTATGCCCACACATTTCTTTAAAAAAAAAAGTCACAACAAAATGCAGATTTTTTCAATTACAGTAAGTTTGTTTCATAATTCACCTCTGAGGATGATCTTAAAGATTGAAAGTACTTGGGTAAGAAAAACTAGTGCCTTCCTAGATGAATTTCATCTTAACATCACAAAACTGATTAGAGAGTTGTATTTAAAATTTTTAAATTTCAATTTCCCCTACATTTTTTATGTACATGTAATATTTGAATATTTACATTTTTAAGACTCATGATTTATGCCCCTTTGATTTCTCCCTGCATTTTTAAAAATTTAAATTTAAACTTTTTATCCACATGTAACCGTAGAATATTTAAATTTTTAATCTTGTTAAAAAAGCAGCAACTTAACTTTATAAGATTTAATTCCCATGAACATCGAGTGAACTTAAATTCAAATCTATTAAACTGTCAGTTTGAAATGTGCACCTGATGATTGCATGACACATGAAACTCCGAGTCATGCCATAGACGTAAGATAATATGTATATTTATTAAGTTGCGTCATTATATATATATATATATAAAATTATTTAACAGTTATTGGTCAGAGTCAAATAAAACCAGTAAACAGTTGTTTTAATGCTCAATACACATTTAAAAGAAAAAAATAAAAGAAAGATTTAACATGCAGAGGTTTTAAATATTAAAATTAAGAAGACCAGCTGCTTATGCTACCATGGTTTTAATGTTTCAGTATCGTCAAGCATTATAGATTAACTGATTTCATAACACTATTTTGAACACACAACAGGAAGTTTAATATAAGGGAAGGATTAAGTCAAGCTTCGTGAAATAATATTGTAGATACTTTCATCAAGGTTTGTATGAACTCAAAATGTATTTTCTAAAGTGTATACATATGGACATAATTTTTAATTTTTCATTTAGTAACCTTTCTCATTCTGGCAATGATAATATAGCCATCTTTTCTTCATGGCACAATTTGAAGACATCATGATTGCCATAAGGTCTTGACTTTCTCAATATACTCCAGTTCACATTAAGATTTTTGCATTTTTTTCCTTTTAATTTCTACAGATTTATTCATGTTATGCATTCAAAATAAAGTGTTAAATCAGTTAATCTATAATGCATGACGATACTGAAAGGTTGAAATCATGGTAGTGTAATCAGCTGAGCTTCCTAATGTATATTTAAAATTAATCAATTACAAGAGGTTTTGTTTACAGATCAAAAATGTTACTAATTTTGAAAAAGTCATAAAACAGGAAAGTAACTTTTTATTTCAAGCAAAGATAGTGGCTTCACAAGTAGCAAGACTGATTGCTAAAAATAAAGAAACTGATTTTTTCTTTTTTTAATTCAACACAGATGAAATAATTATCAGATTATTATTTTTTTTTTTTTTAAATCAGATTAAATCTTATGAATTAATATTTAGATCTAGTGAGTTATTGCAAAATATTTGTAATAAAATGAATTGCTTGAAAGATCTCGGCCACACATATATATATATATAAAAAGGGAAAACAAAAACAAAAAACAAAAACAAAAAACAAAAAAAAAAAAAACTAAAAAACAAAAAGGTGGGCAGACATCATTTAGACAGAACCACAATCTTCATCCAGGTGAAAGACAGTAGGTGTGCAGTAGCTTCCAGGTATAAAGGTGGAGAGGGTGTAGATGCTAACATTCTCTTGTAAGTTTTGGATGTCTTTTACCATAAACAGCCAGATTTTTCAGCAATTCTATCCAGCCTTAGAGATTACTTAATTACTTGCTTTGCTCTTAAGTTTGGCTATGAAAGTAAAAGAAAGAATTAAACATTCTACACAACCATAAATATTAATACTAAGAAACTTAAAAAAACAGAACTATAATCTGTGGGAAGAGGGTGATAGGTCAGTGACCATAACTTGTAGTCATGATAACTTTCCTTCTATAAACAAGATAAGTAGATATATTTTACTAATAATACAGATAGAATGAAAAAAAAAAAAAACCCTTGGGAAAGTGTATGAATCTATCTCTTCCCCCTCCAGCTATGAGTTGAATAGCAGGACAGATTAAGTTTTTTAGCCGTGGTTGGCAATCAGTCCACTGCAGAAAGAAATGGCAACCCATTACAGGAAAATTTTCTGCCTAGTCAGTCAAGTCTCAAAAGATACACACATGGGCAATCATGTATGACACTTAACTGACTGCCTGAATCTTTGCATAACATTCCAAAGACACCTTAAATTTGGGTTAATATCTTAAATATAAAATCCTGATGGACAATCAAAATGCAGAATAAACACATTCAGTAGATTCACAAGAACAGTAAAATTATTGAACAATTTATATCTGTTGATGTCATAATTTCAGTAAAAAAAAATTTTTTTTGTATAAAGAAAATCAATAAGTGCTTACAATTGTGTGATCACTAGTGCCCCCTAAATACGAATTTGAATGAGATACTAGATTAGCAACTAGATCCCACCCTTTTACAGTGAAACCGATAAAATGCAGCCGTAACTTCTACTCCAACAGTTTCTTTCCTTGCACTTCCCGACTGTGGAATTCTCTTCCAAACGATTGCTTCCCCGACAGCTACAATCTCCAGGAGTTTAAGTGTAACGTCAATAGACACCTCCTAACACACTAACCTGCTCCCATTCTATCAAACACTCTTCCCATCTGTCCAACCCTCATCCTTGGTATACTTACTCATCTGTCACCTTCCTCCTGACATTCCCTATGTCTAACCACTCCTTCTCTTTACCTTCCCCTATGTAGCCCCATGCTCAATAGTGGCAGTGGAATGCCTTGCTTGGGGTGAGATGATTAAAAAAAACAATTACTAACACTAATAATTTATAGTAATTATGAAAAATGAACTTAAAATTGGTTTACTTAGTTTCATATTGAAACAAACACAGGAAATGTAAGTAATTATATTAAAATAATTAAAAACCAATTGATTTTATTCATTTTCATTGACCAAGTTCACATCTTATATAGTAGATTCCTACAGATTTTTTAATGATTTACTTTAATATAGAATAAATCAGTTGTAAGCAGTGGCACATGGTTATACATTAAAAAGTTAATATTTGGTCAAATTTAGGCAGGCAGATTGGGCTACGAGAGCTAACAACAAAAACAAACTTTAATAGTGCGCTTTTTAAACAAACTTAAATTTGTCAACACTTACATGAGTGAACAAGTCTTTACCATTGGTTAGTTTGATCCTCATTGGGTGCCCTACATTTGTAATTTAATTGACTTAGTTAAGATTAGTAAATACATAAAAAACAAAGCATGGTGTAAAAGGTATACAGGTATATATCTTCTGTACAATAAAGACAAAAGCTGATGATGGTTCACCTGAAATAGGCCTATAATTCTGATTTACCATGAAATAATGTGTCTGCTTAAATTTTTCCCTTATATATATATATATATATATATATATATATGACACACTCAAGAGAATGAATACCAGATGGCAATTTAAAAAAAAAAGAAAAAAGCAAACAGATATAACATCAGATCATAAAACAGCATCTACTACCACTCTAACAGAGATGCAAATACACCAAATCCTGTAATCGGTCAACACACACACACACACATATATATAAACCATAAATTAAAGCAGATAGATATAACATCAGATCATAGAACGGTGTCCGCTATCACTTTAACAAAGATGTGAGAAAGCCAAATCCTACTATCAGTCAAGGTACACAAATATAAACCATAAACACACACACTCACTACAATTAACAACACCATTAACAAACGAAAGCTGACCATTTGTTGAAAGGCACAGTCCACGAGCGGACGTGAAATCAAGCTCTATCATTCTGAAGATGATTTTTGATCTCGAAATATTAATGAATAATAGGTAATACCCAAACTCTCCTAAAAAAAAAAAAAAAAAAAAAAAAAAAAGTATGTTCAATTTTGTTGTTTGATTTTTAATTTCTGCTATATTAGTAATGTGGAAGATCAATAACTTTACCAGGCATATGTTAATAAAGTATATGAAACAAATGTAAGCGGGAGGGGAGAGAGAGAGAGAGAGAAATAACAGGTGAATTATTACACTTCAAATGATAGTGGTTATATATATATATATATATGTGTGTATATATATATATATATATATATAAAAATGTAAACTTATCGCTATACTCATTTTGAAAAACCCTCCGAGTACATACGTGGAAAGAAAAAATGGTAATAAAAAAAAAAGAACGAGCTAAGCACTTGAACATCAGTCAAAGTACGTAGTCCAAAGAAAAAAACCCGAGACGAGCAACCTAACAGAAAAATATGCTCAATACACAAGTAGAGCAAACAAAGTAAATAACTAACCTAGAGAGCCAACGAACCTATCAAGGTTTCACCTAATTGGATCTTCAGGGAAGGTTCTCTGAAGATTCGATTAAGTGAAACCTTGGTAGGTTCGTTGGCTCTCTAGGTTAGTTATTTACTATATATATATATATATATATATATATATATATATATATAATAATGTGATATTATTGTGTTATACAAAAGGAAGAGCAGAGGGGATATGAAAAAGAATTTGTTTTTAAAAACATGGCAATCTTTAAGGCCATGTCACAGTGCAAGTCAGTACTGGAACTGAAGGCCTATCTCAGATCTCATTGTTCCTCAGAGTAAAGATTTTTAGTTTTTGTTTACGATTGAGGTAGTTTTCTGCAGTAATTGAAATGAAAAAGTAGAGATTAAGATAATAAATTTGGCTTGAAAAGTTAATCCTCTTTATCTTAAATTATTTTCTAAGGTTTTTATAATTCTAACTTGGTGAAGGCTTGAATTTATCACATCATATCTCATTAGAAGGGAGTACAAAATCTTATATACATTTTAATCTTTGAAGTAACTATCCACATTAAAACAGTTTAATAAAACATTTTAAAACCTAGCTAAAAAACACTCGCAGACACTAATAGTACAACTGTTTAAATTTTCAAGAAAATCGGTTGTCATTTTGGAGTCTATAGGTAATGGACACACAAAGTTCCATTTATAAATAAGTTTAGATAGATAAATAATATAGAGAAAAATATTAAATTAATTTTTTTGTAACAAATAACAGCATTTTAAAATAAATTTTGTAGTTTAAAAATCAAAATTGAAGAAAAATCTGTTAAAAATGAAACATAAAACATTTAAATTAACTTGTTTAGAACAGATTTTGTAATAAAGATAAGAAAAAAAAATCAGATTAAATTATTTCTTTAAATCAAGTAAAATTAAAATGTCACATTTCTATTAAGTGTGGTAACAAACAAATTTTTTTTCCATTTGTTAAAAATAAAAATACAGACTAAATAAAGTTGATAGTGTATTTGCTTTCATGAATAAGATCTAATAAAGACAATTTAGCTTTATGTTAAGAAATGTTAAACTGACATCCAAGTAACAAGACCAGGTTTAAGTAAATTTTGCGCAAAAAACATTTGCTTTTGTAATGAAAACAAAATAATACAGCAAGTTTGAAGGGAAAAAATCTTATGCTGACTTCAATTAAACAAAGGAAAAGTTATTCCAAATGTAAAAAGCAAAGATTTCTTAACTATAGTAGCAAACTGCTGCAAACCCAAACTAAAAATCTTTGATCCTCAAAACTGGAGATAGTCCTCCAGTTCTTAGTGAGAGATGCCCTATGACATGGCCTTAACTAAAGATCACCATGTTTTAGAGAATCAGGTTCAATAATGCCTTTTTGTATCTTATATACTACTTTTTTTTCCCTTTTTCCTAATCATTTCACCCCAAGAAAGGCAGTACTGCTACTGGTGTGCAGTGGGTTATAGGCACCTTCAATTATTTTTTTTAGATACTTAAATTTAAATTGAAAATTTGAAAATAAATAAGTTATCTTCAAGCTTTAAAATTAGGTTTATTTGAAAGCCAAGGGATTAAAGTTAGTAATTCCAGTAATCAAAATACACTGGTGCATTTTAAACTGAAATTATATCGATTGGAATCATAAATTTTTCGAAAAAAAAAAAAAAAAAAATTCAAATTTTGCGCCATTTTTGATTGATTGACATTTCGTAAACAGTAGCCAAGTTTCTGTTTAAAAAATCTTGCAAAAATAAAATATACCTCGCAGACACGTTTTTTAAGTCAATTGTTTAAACTGAAACTTAACTTAATCTGATTTCAAACAATAGTACTTCCTTACTGTATGAAATTTACAGCAGAAGCTTATCGTAAATATAGCAGTCCTGTTATCACCGTAATACGAGGTGGTGATTGATTTATTTTGACAGCTTCCATCTGTCAATAAACCAAGTATGGCGACCGGACATGCCAAATTTTTATCTACCTAAAAAAAAAAAAAAAAAAAAAAAAAAAAAAAAAAAAAAATGTTTTTTTTTGCTTTTTAACTGCATAGTAAACCATAACATAACATAATATTTTCATCAATTACCTAAGATTTTATAGAATTTTCATTTAGCTATCCAGACACTTGAATTTGCTTTCTAAATAAATAAAAATTTCTTTTAAAATAATTTTACAATTTAATAAGAAAAATTGAAATTAAAATAACCCAGCTAAGTTATGAAATATTATGCTAATTAATATTTTTATTATACATTTTTCATATTAATAAGTTAAGATTATAACAAGGTAAAAATATCTAATTTAATTTTTATATAACTCTAGAATCACCTGACCTTTTAAAGATATATATCGCGTAAGGCCACTCATACAAACAAAAAACGGGTAATCAACAAGCAGAAGATTAAAATGTTTTAATTATTTAACAGAAAATGAGCACCTTTTTTAAATTAACTGTTTAGATTTTTCGATTAATAAATATATTTGCCACACATTAATTAAAAAAAATCTGAGAGACCTCTGAGGAGGAAAGTTTAAAAGACTTATGAAACTTTTTAGAAATTACTTAATAAAAAATAAAATGAAATAATAAAAATAAAAACAATTCTTGTAAAAATTAATTACTAACAGAATTTTTTTTTTCTATTCAGACTATGGTATCATTTTAATTTATGTTTATAAAAGCAATTAAAAGTTTATTCAAAAAAAAAAAAAAAAAAAAAAAAAAGGCGACAGTTTTATTGCATTTTTGTTATCACACTTCGGAGCAGATTTTGTTAAAATGGGAAACTTTTTTTAAGAAAAAGAGACAGTTGATTTGCATTCCCCAATGACTCCTGAATTTAATTAAAATTATCTATATGTTGAGATGTAGTTGCATTTTTTGACATTTCTGGAAATTAACGTGTGTGAGGGGGGAGGGGGTAACATTTTTAAAAAAAATGTTTTTACCAATATTTTCTAAAGATAATTATTTCAAAACTGATTTCAGTCAATTATGAATAAGTCCTGAAATTTTCAAACTCAGACGATTATTTGATTTTTGCAAGAATTTCCAAATTAGTGTGTCTTTCAGTCAAAAAATGCCTTCGCATATTATTACGTTTTGGACATAAACTTTCACGTCAATTTATCCCTCTCACTGACGAGAGAGAAGAAAAAAAAAAAAAAAAAAAAAAGATTTTCTACCACTAAATGAACTTGTTAGAACAATTAAAAAAATTTGTAAAAATAATTAAAAAATACTATGATCTATCCTCTTAATGATAGCATAAACATTTTGCCGAGAAAACTTTGTTTTTATTTAGTTTTATTTCCGTCAGAGTATGCTGCTTTTTCCAGCAAAAAATTGACAGTACCTAGTTAAATAAGAAGAGAGTGATGAGAAAGAGGTACAAGTTACAGTGGGTGCCAGAGAATGAGTAAGAGAAAGACGAGAACACTGGTGTGAAGAGAACTGCATGAGAGTAGAGTGGAAAGTGAGAACATGATACAAGGGTTGTCAGGGAAAGGATGTGAGTCAAGGAAATAAGAGATGGCAATTGACATTGCGTTTAAATTCTTGGAGATTGTAGCTGTCAGGGAAGCAAGTATACAAAAGGGAATTCCACAGGTGGGAAGTGCAAGAAAAGAAGCTGATAGAGTAAAAGTTGTGGTTACATTTGATTGGTTTCATTGTAAAAGGGTGGGACATAGTCACTAGTCTAGTAGCTCAACTGAATTCATACAGAGGGCGGCACCAGTGAGCTAAGCTCATTGGAGCAGAAGCCATGAAAGCATCTGTAGAAGAGACAGAGAAAAGCCACATTATATTTTTCAAGCACACAACCCAACCACCTTGTCCTATCATAGATTACTGTAACAAATCCCTTGTTTTCACGCTCTATATAGTTCAGTTTTATAACTTTTTTTTTAATCCTGAGTTGACATTATGTACTTCTAACTCTTCCTGAGACACAATAAAACTATCTAGTTTTTGAGTTCTGGTAATTCTTGAGACATTTTTTTTTAATCTGTTTTCTAAGATTTCTGCTTTTTTTGTCCATTCATTTATTGAGGACTGATTAATTTTTATTTGTTTTACTAGCATATCAACCCCTGTGAGTCATTTAATACTGAAACTGGATTTTTTATTCAAGAATATTTCAAAATGATTTAAATAGTTGTGAGGTTTTTTAAATTGTTTACAAAATATCACAAATTCCATAGTTTGGGAATATTTCAAAACATAAGTTGTATGATTCAAAGTCCTAACTCTAAAAGTTGGAAGAATTTTATTTTATTCAGATATCCTATTTGGATGTGTGTTGTGGTGTAATAGATATCAACTCAGAAAAAGAAATCTGGAGAGCAGAGTTCAAATTTCAGTCGAATTAATTTTAATTCACTTACATACAAATACCTTTGGGAAAGGAATTAATCCAGTTCTTCCCCCTCCAGCTATGGGTTAAATAGGACAGATAGGATTCTATAGCCTTGTTTGGCAATCAGTCTACTGCGGAAAGAAATGGCAACCTACTATGGGAAAATCTTCTGGCTAGTCAGTAACGTCTCGAAAGAAACATGATTGCCCAAGCGTGCATCACGTATGGCAATCAATTGACTGATCCTATTATTTGAGCAGGAGGTAGATTTTTGAAGAGCACATTAAGATTTTGTTCTTGATAATAGTTGCTACATATTTTTGTGCTTGTATTTTATTAAGATATGTTTGATGGTGAGAAATTGATTGATTTATTTGGTTTGATAGGAAGTTTTGGATGAATATAACCATTCTTACTTTTATTCCCATCTTGTGCATGTCTTTGAAGATACAATACTTCCATGAGGTATCATAGGCTTTTTCAAGATCAAAGAATACTGATACCACATGATGACCTTGAACAAATTTATCATGAATAAAGGGGTCTAGCCATACAAGTAGATCATTGGTTCCTTGGTTTTTCCGGAATCCACTTTGGTAGCTAAATAAGAGATTGTTTCTCTTCAGGCACCACACTAGTTCAGCATTTACCATTCTCTCCATTGTCTTGCAAATGCAACTTGTTAGTGCAGTGGGTTGGTAGTTTGTTGGGTTGGAATGGTCTTTGCTAGGTTTAAAAAATAGGATGATGAGACTCAAGCCACAATTTTTCAAATTTGTTTGAACACTATATACCATTTGAAGATCTAGAAGAATATCTTTAGCATTTATTTTCCTGGTTTTAACTGCTTTTCTGCATGCCTCTGTAAACCAGGGTTTTGATTTGATAGGTGGTTTAAAGGAAGATTTAGGTATTGTTTATTTTGCTATTTGTATTAGTATGTTTGTAAAGGAGACTATTGGTTCTAATTAATCAAGAATTTCCATGTTAACTTGGGATGAGCAGAGTTTGTTGAATTTTAATCAGTTAGCTTTGTGCAGTTGCCATTCTAGATTCCTTTCATGCTTATATTTAGGAAAATAGATGAATGGTCACTACCATATTGGTCATTACGAATTTTCCATTGAAAGCCCAGAAAAATTGATGGGAACATATGGTTAAGTCAACAGCTGATGTTGATCTAGTACCTGAGTGTAGGTATGCATGCATTTGATTATTAAGTATACATAGATCAGATGATTCTAGTAGAGATTCTATAATTTTGTTAGATTGATTGGGGTTCCAGCCCCACATGCATGTGATCATTCTCCCCATGTAACAGGTTGAAACAGTCATGTCAGATTTATTTGTTCCCAGTCTGATTGACCCTATAGCCACCATTTACTAAGTCAGTTTAATGTTTGACATGGTAAATCTGAGCAAATTTTGTTTGCTTTGTTAGTCTGACTTGGAGTTTGATGTGATCAGCTGGTTGATTGGATTTGACCTTGCCAACTGATATACACAGTGTTCTCACAGGTCTGTGTAAAAAAAAAAAAAAAAAATTCTAGGGCTTTTCCAGGACTGTTAAGTTTCACTTTGTGTATGTATGCATACACAAAGTGAATAGTCATAAATTTCAAAAATACAAACTTTGTGATTTATCTTTAAATAGTTTGACAGATAAGATGTACATAGAAAAGCTACAGTTGGTTCTAATAATTTATGGATCTGTTAAAATCAGTGAAAAAATCCAAGTGTTGAAGGCTAAAATGCAACTGAATGCAGACCTGGTTATTGTTACGTTTTGCGTAGCATTCTACACAGTTTGGAATTCAACTACTCAAAAATGTTGAATGACACTTTAATTCTTACTGCTACACATTTAAGCTTTCTAGACAACTCATAGTTTGTGAAGATCACAAAAATTCTTGATTGTTGCTCATTGCCTATGAAGTTAATTATAATGATTTTAATGAACAGAACTACATAGAAATTTTCACAAAATGGCTACACATTTTACCTACCCCTACTACTCATAGATTCTGTTACACATGGCACACAACACAATGTTAACATTTTTTTTTTAGTTCATCTAGTTTGGCATTCAGCTTCTCTTCTAATTTTGGTTTCCCTATAGACTTGTTCTTTGCAGATCTTTCCATAGCATTGGATTTTGTGATAAGTGTGAAGTTCCAAGTCTGTTCAACTTTCTCCATATAGCTGTAAAGTGACTTGAAAAGATCTTGTGTGCAACTTCTAAGCTTGTTTGTTGGTCTTCAGTTCTCCAATTTTCATATGTATGGATTTGTTTTGTCCAGACACTTCTTTCTGTCCATTTTTCTCCTCAGCTTCAAGGTATTGGTTGTATGCTATTCTAGCATTGGAAGCACTGTAGATAAGAGCCTTAGTCATGGGAACATTCCTAGCACCTTCAACTATGGCCAAATAGTCCATGATAATGCGCTGTGTGATCAGAGCCTGCTGTTTCATATTGTCAGTGAAAATTTCCTTATTGACTGTGAAACCCCTCTTCAGTAAGGTTTATTTATGAAAGAGTACCAGCAATTTGTGAACAACTTTAAACAATTTTTAATATTCTTTGTTGCTAGGCAAAGAAAAGTAGAACAATGGCCATCATGCATGCTGAAATTATTGAAAGCAATATTTTCAGCAGCCTCTTCTTTAAAATTTTTGTACTGACTGATGACCATCACAATCAGATTTGCTTACACGTTTCCTATCCATCATGCAGGCAAGACATCTTTTTAGACTCTTTTGTGGCTTTTTTTGTTTTCCAGCCATGTAAGTGATCTCACAAAAGGGATAACTAGGGGAGAATTTATCAGAAGTTCCTCAATGCTGGTAGTGAATATTGTTTCAATTCTGCATAAAAACAGTTCTGTTGACATAGTTCCCCCCACCCACCCCTTTTTTTCCAGATAAATTTTGCATAGCCCCATCTGACAGAAATCTATACTATCTTTGCAATGTCTTTATACAGGTTTTGGGTTTGACAAAATTCTTACAAATTCATTCAGTTTGAAAAATGTAATTTATCTTTTTAGTGTGCTCTTCCTTTACAAATCTTCTTAGCAGTTTCATGATCATGCTAAAAAGATCATCTGCAAGGAAAGGAAGCCATGTTTTGCACTGATATTTTAACAGAAACAGTTCAATGTCTTTTAAAACGGGCACAAAAACCTGCAGTTTCACTGAGATTAAAACGCTATTCATTGACAGCATCACAGAGAAGGACTTAGTATGAGAGACTAAGTTTCATTTTTTTTTTTAAATTAAGTTAACAAATTTGATAACATCTGGCCAAATGTCTAGGAGTAATTTACATGTTTATACATTATCTCACTATGACAAATATACAAACTTAAGTGAAGGGGTTGCCAGATTGAACTTTAAAAAAAAAAAACAAAAAAACAAACAATAAAAGTAGGTACCTCCACTTTTTTTTCACAATACCTAAGTTTTAAAATGAATTTATAAATGCAAAATTAAATATTAATTGAAAGCTAAAGGATAAAATTTACTATTTCCATTAAGCAAAATACTATGGAGTGTATTTTTCAAACAGAACTATATTCATTAGAGTAGATTCTTTAATTTTTTTCTAAAATAGCTGATTTAGACCCCTTTTTTAAAAGCTGTCTTTCATTACAATGTTTTGTTTGTTTGTTTCAAGGTTTAACAACCTATCAATCCTTATGGGATCATTTAAGATCATAACCAATGATTTTGGGTAATATTATTTTTATTTTTACATTTTTCTTTTCGAGTATCAAAATTCATTGGGATTTGTTTTTAAGAGCAGGGTTCCCAAGACCTACCCTTGTTATTTAACCCATAACTGGAGGGAAGGGACGGATTAATACCTTTCCCAAGGGTACCAGTGCTTAGCTTAAGTGAATGCAGGGTATTCAACTGGAATTCGAACTCGGCTCACCGATTTCTCTTTCCAAGCTGATATTCACTGCACCACAACACACATTCGTCACTATACGCTTACAGCACCTGGTATTCTCGAGTGGTCACCCATCTAAGTACTGACCAGGCTCAACATTGCTTAACTTTAGTGATCGAGCGAGAACCAGTGTATTCAACGTGATAGGCCGTAAGCCTCATTACAATGTAATTTACTTTATTTAAAAAGCTTACAAAAATATACTTTTCTGAAACTGAGAAATATTAAATGATTTTAAGTATAATTAATCTGATTTGAAACAAATATTATTTACTTATGTTAAAAAAATAAAAACAATGCAGAAAAATGGATTTTAACATTAACGGTAATAGTGACCTACATATCTTTCAACAACTATCATTCACTTTCCAAGCACTGATAAGCTATATACTTTTTAAGTTCTCAGTAATCTTAAAAATGTTGAAAATAATCTAATCTAATGCTAATTTTAAATTCACTATAGTCATCAATCTTATTTTCTGATAATGGTCACTCATAATTTCAAAATGTGCACATTTTAAACATGAAAATTAAGTTAAAATTACTTAACATGCTAACATGCATGAGATGATTTGTATTGAGCTTTTCAATTTTCAGTTAGTAAATATAGTTTTCACTTAATAAGCTAATGCAGACAAAATTTTGAAGAATTTTAAAGATTTTTTTAAACTGTAAATTAATAAAAAAAAAAAAAAAAAAAAAACAATTCTTATAAAAATTTAACATTGATTGTAACTTTTTTTTTTCTTTTTTTACAAACAATGCCCTTAATATGTATTATTTATAAGAGCAATTAAAAGCTTAAATTAAATAATGTCATATTTTTTATTGCATTTTTTATTCTACTATTTGGAGCATATTTTCAGGAAAGGAGCAAATGTTTGGAAAAAAAAAATAATAATATGAATTTTAAAAGATTTTTGAAACTTTATAAATTACTATAACTAACAAATAAAACAATTCTTGTAAAAATTCATTATTCAAAAAAAATTATATTATTTATAATTAAAAGTTTATCTAAATAAAATTGACATTTTTATTACATTTTTTATTTCACTATTTGGGGCAGATTCTTGGTTAAATGTCATTGTTTAAAAAGAAAAAAATTTAATAAATAAATTTGCAGACAGTAGTCAATTTCTAGAAATCTCAGGAAGTTAACTAGAGAGGTGGTAACAAATGTAAAAAAACTACCCTTTTTTTTACCAAGATTTTACAAAAATAATTTAATTCATTTGTAAATACGTCCTGAAAGTTTCATTAAAGTCTGACCACTTGATTTTTGCAAGAATTTTTAAATTAATGTGTTTCACCAGAAAAAAAAAAAAAAAAAAAAAAAAAAAAGAGTTTTGTAATATTACATTTATCATAGTAAACACTGACAAAATATGGTCACCCACTGATGTATGGGGTTGGGTTGGTGTTATCGCAAGATTTTTAACCAAAACTTTTAAACATTTTAGAAAGGATTAATTTTTTTTTTTTTTTTAAATAATTAAAAAAATACTTTGATCTTGCCTCTTAATAATAAACATTTTGATGATAAAACTTTGTTTTTATTAAGTTTGGGGCCTTTTAACATCATGCTATACTGCTTTTTCAGCAAATTAGTGGAAGTACCTACTGTAATAACAGACAAATGGATGTAATGTGACTTGAGAATTATTCCAGTAGAAGCTTTTTTGCATCATCCTGAAAAATAAATGAATAATTCTCAGCAAAACCTGCCTTAATTATGACTTCACCATCCATCAAAGAATTTTTTTATTAGAATAAAATTGTTTGTTTTTTGTTTTTTTTGGCAATGAATCATGCTTTTTCAAAGTTTAAAGGCCTGCACCAAAAGTGCAAATACATCCTTCCATAGATTGTCATACTGTTTATAGTACAGATCAGTTGATAGATTTTGTATACAAACAGTAACTATTAAATTTTTTATTTAGAATTTCTTTTATATATAAAACAAAATCCTCCCACAAATTGGTACAAGTTGAGCAGTCACCCAAGTAGCAGCTAGATGTTACTTCACTGCATGCAACAGTAGCTATACATTGATAATCTGTTAAATGATATTGTTCATCTTGACTTAGTGTACCAAGATGAGCCCTCACAATCATCAGATTCATATTTTAATGTATTGTGCAAACACAGAAACAGTGTGTCCCAGTATCATCTGCTATTGTGCATTCTTTTGGTCTGACCTCAGCAAATGTTGGAAAACTAATTCTGTTTGGATTTTTTTACTTAAATAATTGGTATGCCTCTTTCAAAATAAAAGATAGTTTTAAAGGATGGTAAGAAACAAAAGTATCACCCCCCCTATCACTCTGCTGACTTCTTCACTCTTATAAAACAGTACAACTTCGTCAATTGTCTCTTGTGAGAATCTAGATTTTCATGCATTTGGTAGTTAATACTCCTTGTTCATTTACAAGTTTTTTGGCTTGCCTTACATGTTATGGTGCCAAATTCCATTTGAATTCTTTGGATACTCCAGCCTTTTGGAAGTATTGCCAAAATTTGTACTTTTTGGGACCTCTTTTCACAAGCTGTAAACTTTTCTTTTAACTGTGTAATAATTTCACTTTGATCAAATCTTTTATGCTTATCTATACTCATAAATTCTTGATAAATTTTAGTAAAAAAAAAAAAAAAAAAAAAAAAAAAATCAATTTTTTTTATATATACAAATCTATTAATTTGTTCAAATTATTCCACACCCACCTGCTCATAATAGGTTTGTTTTTCAAGTTTTCATTTCTTGATTGGTGATTCATTAAAAAGTTGCAATTTATTTTCAGTCTCTACAAACAATGTTAGAAGCATGTGGATGATCTTCACCTGATGTTTTTTTAATACTGACTTGATAAATTTTATTACTTTTATGACCAACACATATTTTTGACCGACCCAAAAGGTTAAAATGAAATAAAATCATCATGGTTTAGATATTAGACAAGATCATGCAGTTGTAGGAATGCAGTTGCTAATCTTTATATATAAAGAGTAAATATTGATTGATTATACATTTAGTGTAACATGTCAAATGTTGACAAAAATTTGTTAACCATTAACATTATTTGTTGCATATTTTCATATAAAAATTTGTTGTATAATAAAAATGTAAACAAAATCAAAAAATGAGATTGTTTATTTTCCATTGAATTGATCAACATTTAACCACAAATTCTGTTGATTTTATAACCATAGTTCTTCTGTGAATATTAATCAGTATTCAAAGAGCTTTCTAAAGATATACAACTATTTTCATACAAATTATATACAAATATTGGGAGATATGAAAATAATTTTGAATTTGGCCCAACTCAGTAAAACCCTTGTAACTCAGGCCACAGTCAAAAATATACCACAAAATTTTGTACATATTTTGCCACAAGACTGATAAATTTGTTGTCAAATTTAAAAAATAGAATTAAAGATACATTTTTTTCAGAAATTAAAGGTCAAATTATATAAGACATGGATTGATCTGACCTTTCAGATTTATCCAAGTCCTTTAAAATGGTATATAACTTAGCTTTGAAGATGAAAACCAACTAAGATATTGATGTTAAAACATTGACTATTTTTCAAAATTCACCTTTATGACAAAGGCCAAAGGGTCATATCTCATGAATCCTTTAACAAAGATATGTAAAATAGGTACCTTTCAATTTCTAAGCTGAAGCTCTATAAGCATACCAACTTTGGTAAAAAAAAAAAAAAAAAAAAAAACTGTTAGTGAGGGCCAAACCCTTATTGATTTATGTGGAATCACTCAATAGGATCTAATCTGACATCAATGTTTACACAATTCCTTTCAAGTTGCATTCCTAAACAAGTATTGGAAGACTAGTCATTAAAAGAAAAGAAAAAAAAAAACAAAAAAAAAACTGGGATACACATATATTAAAAATTAGATTTTTTTTTATTTATTTATTTATTTTTTTTTTTTTTTTTACACAACTACAAAGTGTTCTGCCAAGAACACAAAATCTTTATCTTTGTTGTTTATCACTTAAATCCTGAAGTCATGACATTGTTCAATGTCATTAAATCTTATATTAATGATTTCTACAAATTTTTTTATTATGTTGTTATTGACACTACCTAGGGAAACTGGTCTCATCATAAACAGAATTTTTTTGTGTCTAATTTTTACATTAGTATTCAGATGACTTTCCTCTACCTATAACATTTGTTAAAAATCAAAAAATTGATTTCTTTAAAATCATTTTAGAGAGGGGGGATGTCTAGTTCATAATATAAATTCAATGTCTACTGAATCCCAAGAGTTAAGAGTTATTTTTACTTGGTTTCAGTTTTAGTTTCAAACTGTGCTTCCATCACTGATAACTGCTTACTACTGATGTCTATTTTACCAATTTGAGATTTCATATGGTTGTCCAATATAATGTGTGTTGTGGCGCAGTGGATATCGGCTCGGAACAAGAAATCGGGAAGCAGAGTTAGAATTCTAGTTGAATTCATTGCATTCACTTACGCGCAAATAGCCTTGGGAAAGGTATTAATCCGTCTCTTCCCTCCAGTTATTGGTTAAATAATAGGACAGATTGGGTTCTATAGCCTTGGTTGGCAACCAGTCTACCACAGAAAGCAATGGCAACCTACTGCGGGATAATCTTCTGCCCAGTCAGTCATGTCTCTTTTGAGACATGATCGCCCAGGCGTGTATTGCGCATGGCACTTAACTGACTGTCCAATATAAAGTATGTATGAAATTTATTTATTTTTTTTACCAACTTTTCACAAAATTTGACAAAAGTTTATTAGTATATGTCATTATTATGCACTTATTTCTGACTAACATCATTGCTATTTTGTTTACAGGTGGTTGCTTCCATAAAAAAATACTTATCACACCCAGAAAAGCAAAAACAAACAATATCAACTGCAAGTTATAGGAGTTCAAATTTAGTCAAAAAAGTTCAATAAAACAACAGCTTAACATTTGGCAGTTGTATTGTTAATGTCAAAACTATAAAAAATGGTTTCAAAAATGTTGTTCATTAATTGAGAGGATTGAAAACGAACTAAGAGAAGATCTTATTCAGTTATAAAAAAAAAACAACACACAATCTATTGAATCTTTTGCTTTGACAAAATCTGAAAACAACAGATGGGAAACTTTCAGGATAATTTGCAACATCTTGCACATAAAAAGAAACAGCCTAGACCAGTGATTCCCATCCGACATGTCATGGCACACTAGTGTGCTGTGTGATACTCTTAAATGTGTCGTGAAATACTGTCATGGCATATGTGTGTGTGTGTGTGTGTGTGTGTGTGTGTGTGTGTGTGTGTGTGCATGTGGAAATAGTAATGGTACAACTTTAGTACTTTACTAAATAAGTTGCAAAAAATAGTTGAATAAAAATATTGAAATAAAATAAGTTCATATTTGAGTGTGCATTTTTTTTTAAATCTATGGTTTTATTTCAGAATATGTAAATATATAGCCTTTAAAATTTTACAAGGTGTGCCATGATATTTTCATTTGCTCCTAGGTGTTCCATTGCTTAAAAAAGTTGAGAAACACTGACCTAGACTAATGAATAGAAATGGCCCAAATCTGTTCCATGAAAATTTCTGCCTTTACACTTCATGATCCATCGATTAATAGTTGCACAGTCCTGGTAATGAGATTTTGATACATTTACCTTATTCAACAAACACCTAACCTAAAGATTATCATATATTTAAACACATTAATTCCCTACACAATAGAAGATTTCCTTTTACAGAAAAACTAGTCAAAAGCATTTAAACAGTTTAAGGCAAAAGATGAAGAGTTACTTAAAGTAAAAAAGGATAAAATGCTTACAGTCACATTGGAACATAAACAACTAAAAATACAAAGAACATGAAATGGAAGCAGATGGTCATTTTTGCCATCACCAATCCGGCACTAATTTTCACAAAAGCAATTTTAGATTTCCTGGGTCACTGCATAAGACCTACCACTACAGTTTAGGGGTGCTAACTGCTGCATCAGCCATTTTTGAGTGCTTTCAAACACTGATATTTTTCTACTTGTCTTTTGTGCATTTTTGTTTTAACAGGCAGACATTCAGCCCTTGTCATGATCTCTCCAACATCCATTGCTAAGAAACTGGCATCAATCTATTGAGCTGAAAATTCAGCACTTCACTTCAAAAGCTGAATTTTCTTGTGCAAGTCAACAGAAATACCAGTACTTTTTATCTTATTTGCCAGTCAGTTAAGTGCCATACGTGATACACACTTTGGGTGATCATGACTGACTGGGCAGAAGATTATCCCGCAGTAGGTTGCCATTACTTTCTGCATTACTGGTTGCCAGCCAAGACTAAAGAACCCAATCTGTCCTATTATCTAACCCATAACTGGAAGGAAGGGACAGATTAATACCTTTCCCAAAGGTATTTGTGCATAAGTGAATGCAAGGAATTCAACTAGAATTCAAACTTGGCACCCCAATTTCTCATTTTGAGTTTACTTGCATTTCATTAAAATTCCACTTGATTTTCATTATTCTTCTATTAACCAATATGTACTGATATATCAGTCACTTAAGTGCCATACGTGAAACATGCTTGGGCGATCATGTCTCGAAAGAGACATGACTGACTAGGCAGAGGATTATACTGCAGTAGGTTGCCATTGCTTTCTGCGGTAAACTGGTTGCCAACCAAGGCTACAGAACCCAATCTGTCCTGTTATTTAACCCATAACAGGAAGAAAGAGATGGATTAATATCTTTCCCAAGGGTATTTGCGCATAAGTGAATACAATGAATTTGGCTGGAATTCGAAAGGGTATCTTAAAAGGTAGCATGAATGATTAGCTGTTGTATTAAGGATATTTCAATATAACCATCAGTAATCTGAGAAAAGGATGTGCATTCTGGTGCAGTGAATATTGGCTCAAAATGAGAAATCAGAGAGCCGAGTTCAAATTCCAGTTGAATTCATTGCATTTACTTCTGCACAAATACTCTTGGAAAAGGTCTATCTCTTCCCTCCAGCAATGGGTTAAATAGGATAGATTGGTTTCTATAGCTTTGGTTGGCAACCAGTCTACCAGAAAGTAATGGCAACCTACTGCAGGAAATTTGTCTGCCCAATCAATCATGTCTCTTTTAAGACATGATCACCCAAGCATGTACCACATATGGCACTTAACTGACTGAACTTAGTAAAATATCTGGTTTCATATGTCCCAATTGTGCTGGATTAGTGATTGTGAATATTATTAAAATTGTAATTTGTCTTGATGATAATTCATAACAAATATGAACCCCAATCATATTTAAATTTTATCATTAATTGCATATTTCTGCCTTATTTAAGACTTTTAAATATACAAAATCTCAAGTAAAAATTAATAATGAGGGTAATTTTTTCAATTTTAAGAAAGAAATTGTGAACAACAATAGTACATTTTTTAATATTCAAAAAGACAGTTAAATTTTTTTTTCTTTTTTAACAGCTGATTTTTTGTAAGGTTCTATTACATAAAAAAGAAACACAAATCACCAAAGACCCAACATGTTTGATTTGTGTGTTATTTTCTTCATTCAATTTAAAATATTTCTAGAGATCTATTTTCCTGAAGATGATATTGATTAATAAGAAACAAAGAGACATTTATCAAGAGATGAGCAGATTTCTAGAGAAAAAATAATAGCCATGACATTTCATATATCATTGAATTAATGAAACAAATTCCTCAAGGGATAATGTCATTTTAACAGAAAGTAGAAATCATTAACAATACAACTAAATGAAAATAAACCAGAATAACAAGCAACAATAACTGAAACTAAACTGTCAAGCATCATTTGAAAATAAATACCTCCAATTTTTGTGATAATTTGTGATATCTAAGTTTTAAGATGAATTTTAATAAATGGAAAAGTTTCTATGAAGCTTTCATTGAAAGCTAAAAAATTAAATTTATTATTTCCATTTAACAAAATAATTTGTTGTATTTTTCAAACAGAATTTATTTTCACTGGAATTGATTTAAAAATTTTTCTTTTAATATTTAACAGCCAATTAGTGTCCTATTTTTTGCTGTCCTTCATTGCAATGTGATTTTCTTTACTAAAAAAAAAAAAACAAACTTCAAAACAAACAGTAGTCATGATTTATGTATGTTTATTGCTGTCTATGGAAACTTTATTTGTTGAAACAAAGTAAGAAAATGACGAGAGAACACTTCTTTATATAATTTTTTACTTACTCAGTAATCTTACAAATGTTGGAAATATTCTCCATAATCTAATTTTAGGAATGTTGACTTTGAATTTACTATAGTCATCTATCTTATTTTCTGATAATGCTGTGTATCATCATTCATACTTTCAACATGGGCATATTTTATAAAAATAATTTTTTTTTTTTTTTAAATTGTTTCAAATATCTTACAGCACAATGATTTGTATTAAGCTTTTCAAATTTTCAGTTAGTAAATATACTAAAACTAAATAACTAAAGTTTCGAAGAATTTTTAAAAGATTTTTGAAACTATAAATTATTATAATTATAAAAAGAAAAAATGAAAACAACTCTTGTAAAAATTCATTATTCATTGCAAACTTTTTTTTGCTACAGACAATAATGTAAATAATGTCAGTTTTATTGCATTTATTATTTTACTATTCAGAGCAGATTTTCAAGAAAGTGGCAATTATGTCACTTGTGATCACCACAGACACTTAGCTTATCTCGCACCTGCTTGTCACCACATGCTAAATCATGCAGGGTGGGGGGGATTTCAGAAAGAAATAGTTTTAGTCTAAATTTTATACTTTTAATAAGTAATACTTGTGTAAATCAGATTAATTTAACATTAAATTTCCTAATTTTTAAAAAATAAATGTGTCACAGATGTATATTTTATTTTTGCAAGATTTTTAAAACCAAGAATTAAATTTTTATTTACAAATTGATTGCTCAAAATAGCCAAAAAATTGAAAAATTAAAAATTTCAAAATGCTAAATCAATATAATTTGTTTGAAATACACTAGAGCAGGTATCTCCACTAAAATTGCTAAATAAAACACCATAGTATGAAGAAAAAAGGCCCCAAACTTAATAAAAATGAACTTTTTTTTCTCAAAATGTTTATTATTATTATTATTATTATTAAGAGGAAAGATCAAAGTACTTTGTTTAATTACTTTTTAAAATTAATCCTTTGTAACACATTTGGAATTTTGGTAAAAAAAATTGTTTTGATTTTAGTTAGCGGGTAACTAAATCATTATGAGAGTTTACAATGGAAAATGTAATATTACATAACAGTTTTTTTTCCAGTGATAAACATATTAATTTGAAAATACTTGTAAAAATAATGAAAGTTTCTGGACTTATTAAAAAAAAAAAAAAAAAAAAAAAAAAAAATCTTGCTAAAAATTGTGTGTTACCTACCACTTCCATGTAAATTCATGAAATTTTAAGAAATTAAATTTTGTTGAGAAAACTGGTTTTATTAGTTAAATGCAGGGCTCATTAGGGAATGTAAACCTATTTTTTTTTTTAACATTTTGCCTTTATTTCCAAAAATAAAAAATGCAATAAAACCATGACATTATTTAATTTGATAAGCTTTTAATTGCTTTATAATCTATATTAAGAACATTACAGTCTGAAGAAACTTTTTTTTTCAATTAATAATGAAATTTTAAAAGAATTGTTCTCATTTCTTTTTAATTATATTAATTTATAAAATTTTAAAAATACTTCAAAGATTAGTTAATAGCCTTATTAAGATAAATTTACTAATCAAAAATTGAAAAGTTTAATACAAATCATCAAGCCTTCAAATTTTTAAAATAATTAAATTTTTTTTTGTGTATTTGAAGTTTTTTTATGGTAATTTCTATGTATACATTAAAAGGTCGTGTGCTTCACGGTTTCTTCCCCTTACACAAAAAAAAAATTGTACAATTATATCACTTGTGATTGGCATGCACTTATCTGTCAAGCAGTCATCAAATTTCAAATAGGCAGGAAATTTGAGAAAGTTCAACTCTTGTGTTTAAGAAATAGTTTTAGTCTAAATTTTTGTGCTATAAATAAGTATTACTTGTGTAAATCAGATTAAGTTAACATTAAATTTGGTAATTTTCCAAAAATGTGTCACAAATGTATATTTTATTTTTGTAAGATTTTTAAAACGGAGAATTAACTATTGTTTACAAATGTGTTTATCAGTAAAAATAAAAAAATACAAATAAAAAAAAAAGCCGAAAAAATTCAAGGATTTTTTAATTTTAGATTCTAATCAATATTTTCTGTTTCCAAAGTTTTTTTCTTACTGGAAATAGTAAATTTAAATAATTTATCTTTCAATTTAAAATTCAATTTAAAACTAAAATAAAAGTTTCAAGAAAACTTCATTTTTAAAAATTCAATAAAAGTTACTTATGGAAAATTAGTGGAGATAACTATTTGACTTATTTAACATTCATTATTTTTTAATCAAAATGAATAAAACTTTAAATTAAATTTTTTTGGGCCTTTTTGATGCTTTTCTTTCTTTAGCGAAAAAGTGGAGGTACCTAAAACTGCTTCTTTGAAAAATAACATTTCTACATCATCTGACACTTAAATTATTACAACATTTTTCAAATCCTCCGCCAACATATCACGGCGATGATTTTAATGGTAATAAATAATTTAAGATGAAAAAGATAGTAGAAAAAAATGTAGTAGATTGTCGTTTAAAACAATACGAGTTTTTTTTATAATTTTTAATTAATTTATATACACTCAATTAGTTATCTTTGAATATCAGAAATTTTGTAAAAAAAAAAAAATGTACTGGCTACAGTACACTCTGTCTTACAATCGAGTCATAAGGTTGAGTTAAAATGAAAAGCAGTCACTTGCTTTATTAACGTTAGTTACTGATAACGAAAAATCAAATTGTGACTACTTAGTAAGTACTAACAACAGGAGTAGAGAGTTTAACTGCGACTAGTTAAAGTAGTAATTTCTCTTAGCTTTTTTTTTTGTTTGTTTTTTTTTTTAATTAAAAAAATGACAGAGAACATGTAAAAAAATCTTGATCATTCTTTAACAATTCATTTAACAACGATTTTGGTTGGAGCTTCGAACTGTCAAATTGAAAAATTCTATTTCTTCTTAAATAGCACGAAAAATGTGCCAATTAAAAAAAAATTATTAAATTATTTTAAAAACAAATATAATAGCGTGGTTTCTATTTTTTCAATTAAAATTAATACTAATTTTGATGTTATTTCGAAAATATAAATTTTATTTCGGTAAACTAAACAATTTCCTATTTCTTGTATAATTCACTTCACACACAGTTACACATACAACAAACACTTGTTACAGTGTTTTTAACACTAACGACACACAAATGGAATTCCTTCCTTAATCTTACTTCTTAGACAGTTACTCGTTAATCAATTTAGATGTATATTGTGTGTTTGGTTATATTTCATTATCAAATTGTTTATGGTTGTTAACTGTTTACACACAAAAACACTAAAGTTAAAAATTATTCTCACTAGAATACTAACTCACGTTCATTAAATCATTTGAGTAGTTTTCAAGTAGTTGCACTTTTAATTCTTGTTGACAAAGTTTTTCAATAAATTACAATAAAATTTATTTTTGCAGTATATTTTCTTTTCTTCAAATTAATGTTAATTTAAATAGCATTTCCTCAGTTTTCTCGTTTAGAGAGAGGGAGATGTTGAATTTTAGTTTTCTACAATCGAAATGCAATTGTTTTAAAAAGTAAATAGGTCTGCATTGCTGCAATAAATTCCGAAGCCCTCTTCGAGTGACTATTTAACTAAGTCAATTAATTCAAATTAATTCGTTCCTTAAATAGAGATGAAAGAAAAAAATAATGTTGCGATCATCGACAAAGAAAGAATGATAAAAAATGCTAATATTTGTAAAAGAAAATGAAGTAAAAATCTTCGAAGTAATTAAATTTATTTGGAAAATAGAAACCACAACAAAAAAATTAGTCTGTTATTTTTAATTTTAGTTCCTTTTTTTCTTAGATGGAAGAGAAAAAGACTCCTACAAAACGAGAATTAGTGGGTCATGAGATGCGAATAATTTTTTTTTTTAATTTATCAATTGGTTTAAAAAAAAAAAAAAAAAAAGTCAGGCTAGTTTCACTTTATGTTTTTCATTTTTTTGATGATATCAAAACTGGGATATTTTCTCTTCATTAGTAGCTAACATGAGGAAATGAAGAATGGTGTTGCAATGCATAGATGAGTTTCTATGAAAGATATCAGTTCCTTGTTTAATGTTTATTCACCACATATAAACACCGAAATTCTTGTAGGCAAGACTTACAAGTTAAAAACGAATTTTCTTACAACTAAAAAAAAAAACAATAAAAACATTGACAAATCAAAGTAAAAACGCATAATTTCACTCAATGATGAAAAAGAAAACCTAAAATAATTGAAATTACTCGCTGTATTTATTATCTTTTTTTTTTTTTTTTTTTTTACACCTACACACAATGAGTAAAGCTAAAAGAAAATATGATGACCCATTGATGCTTAGATTTTTTTAAAAGGTAACACAAGAAGCCCAAGAGTTAACGTAGAGCTAAATAAAAAATAGTTTTAAAAATGTTTATTGTATATTTTTTTTTATTTTAAGTAAAAAACAAATTACACTACAGCCTTCAAAAACCACGTTGAAAATTTTTTTTAAATTAATTTTTTTTTAATTTACTGATTCAGTGTCCAGTAATGAATTCACGAGATTTCAGACAAATTAAAACAAAATGAACTTAACGTAACGATATACGATTAATTTTCTGTTGTCTAATTCATATCGTCATCGTGGACGATTTTACAAGTAAGTGAAAGTCTGATACATGGCAAGTTTAGAGTAGATTTTTAGAGAAGCTTTAGTTTTTGAGACTCAGAGAGAGTCAACTCGAACTAACCAGGTTTGCATTGCAATATCAATCAATTTTGATTTTTGCTACATTTCTCTCGACTGTCGAAAGTTGTTTTTTTTTTCTTTTTAAATGCCAAAAAGAAAAATGATAGAGGAAAATGTAAAAAAAATCACATTTAAAAAAAAAAAGTTATGTCAAAAAAATTATTTTTTTTATCTAATTATTAATTTTTTTTTCGAGAAAAGAAACTAAGAAAGGCATTCTTAAAACAAAAACAGACATCATTTTTTTTACCAATTATTTTTTCTTGCTAAAATAGTCAGCAGGTAATTAGACAATAAAAAGATTAATTAGATTAATCTTTTTAATCAACTGCATATGAAAATTGGTAAAACTTTTTAAAAAGTATGAACTTTTAAAAATTATTCAGTTCTAATTTTTGGCGTTAATTTTTGTTCAAGTTTTTGTAAATTTTAATTTATAAGCAAATTAAGCAGAAATTTTGTTGCAATTGAAGCCAAAATTACTCATTTTTAAAAAGTCTTGCGACACTTCATAAAATTTCGTTTAAAACGTGTTTTTTTTTTTAACGTTTTCAAAGAATCAGAAAAAAGGTTTTTTTTTGTATGCCAACAAAAAAAATAAATAAATAAATAAAAATAATTATTTTCTTCCAATTCATGAATTGAATTATTCAATTCATGTTTTGTCAGTTTTTTAATTATTATTATTAGTTGTTTTTATAAAATAAAAAAACAATTTTCAATCATTAATGACAATGAAGGAAACCAAGATTCTTTTTATCAAAAAGACGACGAAAATATTTTTTTTCAACTATATTCTTATTTTATCAGCATTTAATTAGCAAGATTACTTTTTATGAATGTTGTTTAAGAAATATTTCACAAAAAATAATTTAAAAGGTCTACTAAACGTTTCTGATAAACAAACTGATCATTTGTTGTTTTTTTAATTCCATTAAAAATCAATTTAACTTTTTTTTATTAACATGAAAGGAGATATTTTTATGAAACTTAAAATATTTGTTTTATTTTGCAATATCGATTTAAAAATTAAGGACCAGCAGTCCAAAAGTAAAGATTATGACGATAAATCGATTCGAAGTGGATGGACAAAAGAAGAAAAATATTAAAGTTGCTCAAGTCAGGAGTTCAAACCCAATGAAAGATTAAACTGTTTATATTGGGATTAATTAATTTAATTACGAAGTAATTTTCACGTCATAATCAAAAATATTTTAAAAGTTTTTTTTGTTTTTTTTTACTATTTAAAAATTTTCAGAAAACATCCATATATTGAAGAAAAAAAAAACAAGCCAATTTGAGAAAAAAATTAAGTTAATATTTAACTCATTATTAATTTCCTATTTTATTTTGATTTTAAAAGCAGTTTTGCGTTTGCCTTAATTTTTAAATTATTTTTTTTTATTTTATTGCGTATTATTCACACAAAACAAAGGTTTGAAATTTTCCATTATTGAACAATATAAAATGTAAACCGCATATTCGAAACTTATTCAGTAAACAATTAGATCTTAATTTAAGACGATAAAAAAAAACTATTAATAAAAATCTCTTTTTCTTACCTTTTCCTCATACAATTGATGGTTTGGTTCACCCTCACCCGCCATTTTCATTTGTTTTTGTTGGTGTTTTTTTTTATGTGAAAAGCGAGAGAAGAGAAAAACTCGCTGTTGGTTGCTCAACTGGGAATGATAGAACGGCAACCAACGCGTTCGTTTATACGGACTCTTATTCCTAAGAATGACGGAAGTCTACTTGACTGTTCGTTTTTCTACAACCGTAATTCCGTTGAAATGACGTCAAGTCTTATCTCCTCCTCACGACCCTCAACCTGACTAAACTTTTTTTTTGCAGCTTACCTTTTTGATTTTGTTGTCATAAGATGTTGCATTAATATCTGTTATTGTTGTCTTATCTTGTCCTGCTACTTGTTTTTGTAATTACTTTTTCTAAAAAGTAGCACACTCTTTTCTTACATATCTCTCTGCTATTGTAGATGATTAAAAGTCCTATTTCCTGAACCATAGGGCATCTAAAATGATATATCAGGAATGTTGAATGTTTATCATGAGATTTATCTGTGAAATTTGAAATCTTGCAGGCTTTTATATATTTTTTTAATATATTTAACAGTAATTTGTTAATGTCTACAATTAGATACATTTCCATTGACCAGTTAGTTTAAAATTAAAGATATTTTTTATTTGTGTCTCATATCAAAATTCTTTGAATTCTTAAAATATCTGTTGTGTTGCTTTGTTTTGGTATAATTAGAAGATAACACAAACTTGAATTAATGATGTTTATTTTTGGTATAAAACTTTAGGTTTTTACATCAAGTTACAACCTTTAAATTTTGTGTGGATACAGGAGCAGACTAGCTAAATTCTCTTCACTGTGGGATGCTAGTAGTAAACGAGCCTATCCCTTCTGGACTCTAATGGTCAACTGACTAGCATCTTTCCCTTTTCAAATCTCTTACACAAAACTACTGTCCTTAACTCCTACTTCTTACTCCTACTCCTACCAAAAGAAACGGTTCCTTATTTTGCCGCCCAATTTTGAATTCTTGGTGTCAGTGTGTCTACCTTTTTCTATTTTTAGAACACTCGCCATTTTATAAACCATAACAGATCTATTGCAGCCAGAAAATTAAAGCCAGAAAATTTCTTATAATTTTTAATAATAAGGATAATAATTTGCAATATGGTGCAGTGAATATAGGCTCAGATGAGAAATTGGAGATCTGAGTTCAAATTCCTGTTGAATTCGTTGCATTCACTTACATACAAATATCATTAAGAAAATTAATAATCTGTCACTTCTATCTCCAGCTATGGATTAAATAGCAGAACAGATTGGATTCTCTAGCTTTGGTTGGCAACCAATTAACCTGTAGTGAACAAAACTAATTCTAGATTTAAAATTCAAATCTGACTCATTGTTAGAAATAAACAAATTTTCTTGAATTTACAAACTTTGCTTAACACGCACAAAACTTGCAAAATTTCACACCTCGATGCGAAATGTTTGTCATCCAATGAAAAGGCCAGAATCACCTTCAGGAGTGAATTCTGAAATAAAATAAAAGACAAGCAAACGCGACTGTTGTCAGAGAGTTAAGATGATGAGCAATTAACACGTACAAATGTCAAGCAGTCGTTATTATTATTGTCTCTATCGTTCTCTCTCACCTCTCACCTCCTTTTTCTTCATCGTTCACCTGTCTACTTTATAACCGCACAGAAACCTTTAAGACTGAGCAAATACTTCAAAGACACTCCTACCCAACAAGAAACACTCATACATGCACACATACGTTCCTGCTTACGTACACACAAACTCACTCGTGCAAGGACTACTACGAACTCTCTTGATACCCTTAACCTCTTAATACTATTTTTGTTGGAATGTTTAACTTCTACCAATTTGTTATTCTTTTCCATCAATAAATTTCTATTCAAACATGCAAAAGGTATACTTTTATTCTTCCACAAATCCACACATTCCAACCAATCTACAACTTTCTGATGATTACAAATAATAGTAAGTTGTAGAAAGTTTGGTTATGTATGAATACAAGGCCAATTTAATAAACATTGACTATCTCCCTACAGCTTCAAGCCACAGAAAGTAATGGTAACCCAGTACGGGAAAATCCTCTGCCCAGTCAGTCTTTCGAGACATGATCACCCAAGCGTGTAGCACTTTACTGATTGACTGATGGCAAAAATATTTCAGGAATTGTGTAAAAATTAATATAAAAATTATTTTGAATGAAACAATTAATATTGAATTGTATGAAAAACTAATTGAGAAAATTAGATATTTGTTTATACTGAGATGAGGTAGTTTTTACATTATTTACACTGTTCAGACTATGTTTATGATGTTTCTGCTGTTATATGCTCCAGCATTCTTCAGGTGCTAGGAATTTTTTAACCAAACCGTCAAGGATACATGGTCCAGTGGATATAGGTGTTGGTTAGTTCCAGTGACTTGACCCAAAGAGTTGTGAGTTTAATAACAAGCTACAGCAGAGTTGAGCTAAAAGGAGATAACTACATCGCACCTGGAAGTGGCATCACACATGGAATGAGAATTATATACACCAGTGATTGAAATAAAAGGGTTCAATTCAAAATTCATAGCACCTGAAGAAGGCTGGAGCATACGATGACCAAAATGTTGTAAACATGGCACTAAAGATGAGGACACTAGTCCGAACAGAGTAAATAAAAAAAAATTAGAATGTTACTAACCCAGTTTCTTTGAAAAAGAAACTGCCAAAATGGAGCCAGACAGTTTATAAAAAAACTTGAATAAAAGTTAATGTGTAAAGATTTGAGAAAAAAGGAGTTTCCAAAATGACATTATAAAAATCTGCCAAAATGAGGCCAGACTATTTCTGTGACAAAATTTTACAGATGATAAGCTCAGCTTTGATGATTTGAAAAAGCAACCAAATTTGAATTGAAAACATATTGGATAGTGATTCTCAATTTTTTAACCAGTGAAGATAAAAAGTAAATGCCCCCTAAGGGCTTAGGTTTTTATCAAGTTGGAGTAAATTGTTTGTTATATAAGAAAGAAACAGATTATACTCAAGTGAGAAGGCTGTCGTTGGGGAGAAAGGATTGACTATTTGAGGTGTATAAAGTTCACTCCTTCTACTAATGCTCCTACAGAAAGGATTCAATCATCCAAGCAAAAAGAGCTGTTTACCTTCGAGAATAAAAGACTGTTTCTGCTATGACTACTACTACTACTGTTATTGAAGAAAAAGAAAGAAGAAAAAAGAACCCCTAAAAACTCATGAGAAATCCCTATATAAAGTATTTCTTTTCCTAAAACAGATTTTTATTTCATAGGGGTGTGATTTACCCATGACAAGAGGATTAATGAAAATTAGCAATGAGGAAATGCACAATTAATTTTAACAAAACAAGATATGTAATTTATTTATGAATTTACATGCTTGAAGTTGTGTCACTAGCTCATTTCAGAAAAATAAAGTAGAAATTTTGAAAGGCAGTAGTTTTAACAAATTGTCATGAAGAAGGAATGTTCATACAACAGATTAAATTATTTGACACAAAATAATATTCAAAAATGTTTAAAACAAAGATAAGATTTTGCTCATAAAACAGATATATGATTGTAAACATTGAAAAGTACACAAAGAGAGATAATTTGAAAAACTTAGCTTTCTTTGATTGTTGAAGGAAAATTTTTTAAAGTGCCGTGTACTTGGTTAAACGCTGATGATATAATTGGTGAGTAATTTGACATTGGGCAAAAACTTCAATGCTGGATGCAAATGAACAGAAACAAAACATTTCACATGACTTCAGACCTTCTTCTCATGTTAATTTAATTTTTCTCCTCATTTTATATCAAAAAGTTTTTCACATAAGATCACTACTTTCTTTTCTTTCAGCTGTGAAGACAAGGTTTATATTGGTCCAAAAGTAATTTCATCTAGACACAAATTTATTTTGGTCTTTCTTAGCTCAGCAGTTCCTTGGTCCAACAAAGAAAATTTCACACAGGTTCGTGAATTCCTTTCCATCTTTTTCCTCAGTCCTCCGAATTTGAAAGGTGAGGGTAAAGAAAGTTATTATTATTTTGTACTCACTATAATCTTATTCAGTCATTTTTAGTTTTGGCAAAAAAATGTCAAGATAGGCTAACTGCATTAAAAAAGAAATGCCTAAATTCTAAGATATAAGATGTCTGTAGCTTTACAAAACTTGGTTGTCTGTCCTTGACCAAGCTATAATTTATGCACATGTTAAAGGATAACAAACATATCTGACAGTTTTGCTAGAGATGTGAAAATTAAGTTACCTGGCTAATTGGTAAACAATTTATCAAAACAGCTACACATCTATGTTAGAATTCCATTATTCAAAGGCTACCTCCCTGACATCATGTAAGTACAAGTAAGCTATCAAGTAAGACCATAATTCACTTCTCATTTCATATCTACTAATATATATTCAGTTTACTGCAAGAAAAAAAAAACTATTGTCACATTCAAGTTCTGTAAATATGTACATAAATTCTTTTTTTTTTCAAATATGTACATACTACCTTGTCTGTTTTCACTTATAAATAAAGTGTCACTATAATGTGGGTAGAATAATGCTTATGTAGTAGGCAAATACTGCTATTTTGAAATGAGTAAGTTTTTTGAGGTGATTCATTTATATAGAAAATCAACAAGAGTATAAATAGCTACAGCTATTACCCATGAGTTAGTTGAGTGCTTACCACTTCCCATGTGTTAGTAGCATAACACTACAATGGCATCACTGATATCTAAGGAACTGAATGAAACTACTTAAATATTGAGAAATGGATGACAAATAGTGCTTGTCAGTTTTTGATTGGAAAGAAATTTCTACTTAAAACTGACGATAGACCTTTAGAATTCATAGTCAATCCTAATATCATCAAGAATTCTAAGATGGGCCTTAGTGCTAATGACATTTAAATTCATATTGAGTATGCAAAAAATATCATTCTGCATGTAGATGCTTTATCGAGATTGAGGTTCAATACTTCTGAAAGTGAGATAGAGAAGGAAAAATTCAAAGATATTTTCTTACACTGAGTTGAAACTGATATTTTATTGATAGACAAATTAGCTAATATATGAAGCAAGATCCCACATTAAACAATATATTGTTTAGGACAGAAATAATAAGTAGAATAACTGTTCATGAGCAGAAAACTGTTTTAAAAAGATTAAACACAAATTAACTGTTGAAAAGGGTGTAATTTGTAATAGAGATGTAGTTGTTCCATCAAAAATGCAAACAAACAAAATTATAAATAGCATACATGATGATGTTCATTGCAGAATAACGTCTATGCAAAGGAGATTAAGGCTAGAGGCATGATGGACAAGTTATTCTACAGATATAGGAGAATACATAAAAAGATGTAAAACATGCATTGAAAGAAGAAAATTCAGGCAGACAAAAACACATACATGCCCTAAAGTGACCCAATCTTGGAACAGAGGGACACATGGATCATGCTCATGCTGATGGAGTGGAATTATTACTAATGCTGGTAAATGCCTCTTCAGGTTGGCCAGAAGTAGTACAGATCTCCAACAAAAGAAGTTTGACTGTGAAACAAACATTAAGGATCAAGAAATCGAATTCCGAAAATGCCAGTATCTGACAATGCCCCAGAATTTTGTGATGAGGAGCTATGCCAATGGTTGAAGAAAATTTGATGCAAACCATATAAAACCTTACCAAACCATAGCAGAAAGAATGGTGCAAGTTGTTAAAAACAGACTGAAAATATGTCTACAATGAAAGAAAAAATAGAAACATAACTTTCTAGATTGTTGTTAATACTACATGCTGGAAGATTGCAAAACCAGTCCGCCCTCATGGGTAGACAAATTAGAGCCTCATTGACGATTTCTTATGCCACTAACAAAAAACTGTTGTCTAAAAAGAATAGTGAATCTAATCTACAAGAGGCAAGATTCATAATTTGAAGTGGGCAGAATGCTAAGATAATAGAATAAAAATAGAAACGGGATGTTAAAACGTGCAAACCAAGTTATGATAGCAATGAAGAAATGTACAGTGAGTCTGAAAGTAATGAAAGCAAAAGTGTTATGTCAATGCAAGACAAACATGACAGTAAAATTGAGAGCATTATATCAGAAAATAAACAATTGTTGAAGGAACACTCCTATAAAATAGTAAAACATCATGATCTCCCATATCTTCACAATTTTTTAAGGATAGTGGGCTGACAAAAGGTCCCAGAAGAAGTACCAGGGAAAATGAGAAGATAAAATCCCTTTGGTATAGGGAGATGAGGTGATTCATTTACATAACAAGTCATCAAGCTATTACCCATGAGTTAGCTGAGTGCATACCAGTTCATGTGAGTTAGTAACACTATACTACAGTTATTTTTCAAATTAAATAAATTCAGCACAACAATGACTCCCAAAAGAAGAAGGTGAAAATTATATTTACATGTATATAGATAACTACAGCTCTCAAAAATGAAAACATTTACACGATTAGCTGTAGTGAGTGTGTGCATGTGTTGTGTGTGTGTGTATGCATGTGTGTGCATGCCACATGATTGTGTGAAATTAAGAAGTCAGTTTAACCAGGAAAGATCTTCATCCAGAACATTGTCCACCTTTGGCATCCTATGACTGAATGAGCAAAACAGAAAAATAGAATGTTTATAACCTTTCCTTATACAGTCCTGCATAAAATACTGCTTAGCAGTGTTGACCAAAGTCCATTGGTAGACAAGTAATTTACACATATACTGGGAGGATTAAGTAAATTTTGATGTCTACCAACGATTCCAATAATTGTTGATTTCCACTGAGGTAAGTATTTTTACCAAAATACAAGTTTATCAAATATTGGATAATTTGTCCAATATTTTTATGGTATTATTTACTATTTGCATGTAGATTATTGTCCTCATCTTGTTGTTATCACAACATTTTGGGCCATGATATTCTTTGGCCTTCATCATGTGTATATTGAAGCTGGTAACCTACAAGAAATTTTGAACTGAACCCCTTATTTAATCTACAGTGATAGACTGTTTTTGTTCTACTAGTCTTGGTATATCTTATCTAGTTCTTATATTAGTTATTGTTCACCTTGTTTGCACTGAGTCCAGAGATTAAACTAAAAATTGCTGTCATCAAATTTACAAATCAACACTAGGTTCCATGGGACAATTGCCTGCATTCTAAGAGGTTGTAACAGACAAAAACGACTATATTGTAACAAACTACTCCCCAAGACATTACAGCTTTGTTTTTAATTTAAAATGCTAGATCTTTTCAAGCATAAATAAAAGTGTAGCAGGGGAAAGCTATGCTAAAAAGATGTATTCTCCCATTTCCTTATTTAACAGATGGAATGGAATGGCTGACAGGAAAAGAAATGACAAACATGCTTTGTTCTCAGAGAGACTTTTATACCATTAAGACATACACAGAATTATATATACATATTCACATGTGTCTCACACAGAGAAAAATATATCACATATATCTACATAGCAAGCAGAGTGTAAGAAGAAACAAAAAGGAATGGTCTTACATACACTACAAAAATTCCAGAGAGGCCATGCTTAAGACTCCAAATTCAAAATTGATGACTATGAGCCAGAGTTTCTTTCTATATCTAGGAAAGATATATTTCTAAAGGAAAATGGCACCACAGACTTGTAAGATGCTGAGGAGGCAGATTTAGCCTTTGCCTTGGTTGATGGTTAATATTTTCACCAAAGGGAGATAATCACCTTCTGTATTCCTACAAAATAATTAGTTTTACAATTTTATAATTGCTAATATCAATTATGTTCTAGAAAAATAAATTTCCTACTTCTTTTTTAATCATTTCAGCCCAAGCAAGGCAAGAAAGCTGCTAAGATGCAAAAGGTTACTGAGTGTTAGAGAATATGGGGAAAAAACAATATTAAGTAGAGAGGACAATAAAAGAATAAGAATTAAATGACAGAAGATAACGACTGACATTGCATTTAAAATTTTGAAGATCAAACTTGACTGAGAAGCAAGAAGTCAGAAGTGAGAAGATTGAAAGAAGAAACTCTTGGCATAGAACTTACAGTTACATCTAGTTATTTCAACTGTACAATAATGAGACCTTGTTGACAATCTAGTACTGCACCTTATAGTGGGTTGCTTATCTATTCTTTTTCTAGTTGTAGTAGGATTCCATTCTAGTGAATGGTAATTGTATACTGTTGCAGGTTAATGGAATTTGGCCTTGTGGTAGATAGCCCACTATAAGTCATAAAATGATTATAAAATCAAGAAAAGCAAATTGAATTGAAAATAACATTTATATATATACATATATCAATTAATGTTTTACAATTAAAGCAATACTTGAATATAAAGGTCCAACGGAGGTTAGAATGTTCATGGCAAATAATGAGCTGAAAGGCTTAGGAATGTGGGGAGCAGAGGTATGTGAGAAATGTCTTTGAAGTAGTTGAGCCTGAGGTCAGTTAAGTACTTTTGAGACAGTGAAGAAGTGATGCGAGGTGAAGGGAGGCGAATGTAGTAGCCGCTAGACTTAAGTCAAGGGGATATTAATTACATTCTTCTCCTTGGTCTCTGCCCATCTGTCTGTTGGGTGCTTTTTGTCTCGGCTTTTTATATCTGCTTTTTGGATCAAAACAGCTCATTTTGGAATTTCATACTTGTATTTGATTCTGGGCTTCCCATTGGCTAGTAAATAAAATTGGCGTAGGCTCACGAAATGGAAATTTGATTAATTTTTATTTTTTAACCAGAACATCTGCGCGAACTTGGATGCGCACGATGAGTTTTGTTCATTTGCCTTCTGGTCGGTATAGAGCAAACATCCGGTCCCTCACTTTTGCTCGGTTGGTATCACCACGACCTAAATTCATAAAGCTTAGGTACCATAGAGGAGAGTTCATCCAAACAATTACCATGAAAATATTTATAGAAAAGACACAGGGAAGCTATATTATGATAGTGGGAAAGTGACTGAAGCTGAGATGCCGAGTCAGAACCTATAATGTTGCAGATTCTGCTTTGGTTTTTATCAAGAATTTCTAAATATATAGTAGAAGCACCAGATCAGATGTGTCAGCAATATTCAAAGGAAGGACGAATGGTAGACTTATAGATAAATTTAAACTGGTTTTATTTCTCTTTGTTGTGATGTGACATTATATTCAGAACAAC
Organism: Ascarosepion bandense; assembly: GCA_037127315.1. Taxonomy (NCBI): domain Eukaryota; kingdom Metazoa; phylum Mollusca; class Cephalopoda; order Sepiida; family Sepiidae; genus Ascarosepion; species Ascarosepion bandense. Next base: position 695,690 of record JBBBDQ010002346.1, read on the forward strand.
CTAATTGATAATTATATTGTGGAGCATAGTAAGTGTAGAAGAATTAACAAATTAGTATTGCAAGCCCATTTATGAGAATTCATACTACTGTTGGGATGATATGATGTAAATGATGACCTCTATAAACAATTTTATTATATGGAAAGATCCTAATATTCTCTTGATTCACTTTAACCTTATAAAAAATGGTGCCTATATTTTTATAGTAGAAGATAGTTCGTCTCAGAAGTAACACATTTGAATCCCTGGATACAAAATGTAATTTTTGTCTAAATTTTGTCTACCATAATTCCTTTCACTTATGCACAACTTCACGCTTTTGCACTTGCTAATTTTGCCAACTCATGCATGCTGACTGAATAGGCTGAGCTATGAGTGAATTTACACTAATATTAACAGGTTGCATTTACTTTCATGCAAATACGCTTGGGAAAAGTATGAATCCATCACTTCTACCTCCAGTTATAGGTTGAATAGCAGGACAGATTGAGTTCTAAATCTTGGTTGGTGACCAGTCTACCACAGAAAGTAATGACAACCTACTGTGGGAAAATCTTCTGCCCGATCAGTCATGTCTCTTTCAAGAAATGATCATCCAAGCATATATCACTTAACTGACTGAATTTCATATTTACAAGATTATAAAAATATGTTTTTGTTTTTATGGCATATCAACCTTGGCGGGTAATTCATTGTCAACTAAATTTTATTTATTTATTGCTGGTAATACCTTTTTCTTTCAACAATTTATTGTTGTTTTTTTTATATAAGTTTTGTGTCTAGTAATACTTTTTTTTTTCAAGTATCAAGATTCATTGGGATTTGTTTTTAAGGGCAGGGTCCCCAAGTCCTACCCTTGTTATTTAACCCATAACTGGAGGGAAGGGACGGATTAATACCTTTCCCAAGGGTACCAGTGCTTAAGTGAATGCAGGGTATTCAACTGGAATTCGAACTCGACTCACCGATTTCTCTTTCCGAGCCGATATCCACTGCACCACAACACACATCTGTCACTAAACGCTTACAGCACCTGGTATTCCCAAGTGGTCACCCATCTAAGTACTGACCAGGCTCAACATTGTTTAACTTTGGTGATCGAGTGAGAACCGGTGTATTCAACGTGATAGGCCGTAAGACATAAAAATATGTAAACCAATGATAATGCAATGTTTATTATTTATCATATTATAAAGAAACAATTATAAAAACAAATTTTTTTTTCATAAATTTATAAAAATAGCTGTGAACAAGAGAACTAGAAAATTGAAATAAGCATGTAAAAGCAAATAACTAATTATAAATTTTGAAAATTAGCAATGAAAATGTTAAACACTATTTATTTAAGAGTGGGATCATGTCATCAAAAATGATGGAAAAATATTTATATCAATATGTAGTCAAAAATGATGGCAACTTATATATTGATGTACCTACTATTTGAGCATCTTTAAGACATAAGAAAAAAAAAGCAAAATAATCCAAACCTCTGAGCATGACCAGAGCGAAATATTTTATATATATTTGAGTGGGCCTGTGCCATTAAAAATGACAGCAAAATATTTATATCAATATGCTGTCTAAAATGACAGCAACATATATATTGATGTACCTATTACATTAAGACATAAGAAAAAAAGAATAATCCAAACCCCCTGAGCATGACACATGGGAAATATATATATATGCACAATGGTCTTTATTATAATAGAGAGGATATCTAAACTTATTTATAAATGGAACTTTGTGTTTGTGAGTATGTGTCTGTGTGTGTGTGTGTGTCCGTTACCTATAGACTCCAAAATGGCTGAACTGATTTTCTTGAAAATTTACACAGTTGTACTATAAGCGTTTGCAAGTGTTCTTAGCTAGGTTTTGTGTGAAGGTACCCCTGATAAATATCGAAAATCGATAATTGAAAATATTGGGTTATAGAAGGAGTGGTCCAATTTTAATCAAATTTGGTACACTCATAGACAAAGACATAAGAAACAATATTCAGAAGTTTCAAGGTTGCAGTTTTTACAATAGTGCTGAAAATTGATAATATATATATATATAAGGCAAGATGTTTGTGTGTGTGTCTGTTTATCTGTCTGTATGTCCTTTATACAAATTCACAATTTTTATCCGATTCTCACCAAACTTCACACAAATATTCTTTAGGCTGAATCTGAGCTCCAGAACCATGGATTAGTTTTAAAGCTTTCATTACACCCAAGCAACACCGGGCTATACTGCTAGTATATATATATATATATATATATATACACAAACAAAAACAAACTTTTAAATGAAAGAACGGAAATTATGACTAAATACATACACACTAAGAAATACCTCTTAGGTTCATACAATCATGGATAAAAACACCATAATTTGTTTTAATTTAAAACTTCTGCATTCAAAAATTCCCTGCCACATGAGCGTTCAAATAAAACACCTTTACAATCGCATTTTTAAAAAGAAAAATGGTAAATGGTAAAATCAGTTATTAAAAATCACCTGAAGACACCACTCATGGTAGAAACCTAGGTTGCATAATAACTCATTTAAAAATGGAAAATATTCAAAAGTTCTACAATATAATTGTATTGAACACTTTTTAATACAAATGTGCACTGGTCTAACCCTATTATGTCTAAAAAACTAAGTATTAAACAATCTATATATATACACATATATATTTCTTGATTACTCGATGATGTAATTATTGCAAAAAATAAAATAATAAGCCATTGTTAAAGAGCAAACATGCAGCAAGAGCTTTTATAACTGGTAGTAAAGTTTAATAATTGGTCAGGAGCGAAATATACATGATGGTCTTTATTATAACAAAAAGGATTAGACTGTTCATATAAGAATAGTGTTCAACATTTTTGTTTACATTTCTCAAGAAGTAACTTTTTAAAATAATAAAAGTTGCCAAAAGAGTATGTAGGGACATTATGTGGATAGGTGGTGATTATGCTTGTGAATGGCCTTGTGCCACACATAATCATGTCCACCCACAATGAAAGAAATTTCTGTTGAACAACCATAATATTTATGTTTGAAAGTTCTGCATAAAAATTTTTTTTCTAAATGTGTATGTTTTTAGAGTTCAATTTAAAGTCAGTTGAATAATTTGAAATGGATTTATAAGAGAAAATACATCTCTGCTTTGCTGTGTGTGAGTGCTACTGTAGTAAGGAATTGAATAAGTTACTTCTTCAGCCAAGAAAAGGATGGAAGTTATCATGTTACCAGTCTGCTACGGCTTACCTCCCTTCCAGCCCTCCTATCCAAAGGGTCTCTCTCACCTTACTCCGGTTACTTCCGCCGGTGCCCTGGCCTTTTGGACAGCTTCGCTGACGGCGTGCGGACGGCATGCGCCTTCTTTCTTTCTTTCTTTCTGTTACCTAAATCCCTTCGACATCTCCGTTTTTTTTTACCTTGTCCGAGTTTCAATAAACCTGTTTTGAAATGTACTTTGACTCAGAGTCTTGACTCTCGGCAGGAGTTAAATGCTAAATGTCTAAAGGCCCCTTACGTTCGGCGAACACAAGGCGGCCCGGAGGCATTATAGTAAAAAAACGGAGATAGATGTCCCGTAGAAATTCCAGTGAAAGAAAGACGTTTTCCCTCCTTACGGAAAGTTGTTTAACGGTCCTGGACCGTCAGAACTCGAGCGTCACGGTCAACTAGAGTAGTGTCTCTACACGGTCACCACCTTTTGCTCCCTCACCCCAACTATGGAAGAAAATTTGTCGAGTCGCTCGAGGACCCACTCCTCAACCCGCTCTCGGACTTCCCGAAGGTCGTCCACAGCGGCCGCCGCTGTTGCCGCCCAAGCGAAGGCGGAAGCTGCTAGAACACGCGTGGCCTACATTGATGAGGAACTGAGGGTTAAAATGAAGCTAGAGAGGATAAAAGCTAGAAAGGAAGCGGCTGTAGCCGCAGCCGAAGCAGAAGTCTTAAGGGAAGCTGCCGAACAGGAAAGCGAACGGTCCAGCCATCACCGCATGAAACTTATCTCCGCTCCGGTCGACCCCAGCGCACGGGTCAGGGAGTATTTAGCCGACCAAGCGAAGCAACCAAAACAAGAGATGCCTGGACCCCTACCACTTCCCAATGAAGAGAGCGCTCAGGTAAGCCAGCTCGCCTCACATAGACTGGCTAATCTGGATAGACCCGCCCAAACGACACCCCCCGTCATAAGCTACCATTCTCCCAACTCACACATCGGGGGCAATGAACCACGCGACAACTGGTACCCCTCTCACACTAGGGACATCATCCAGCCTCAACAAACCACGGAATTCATGAGGTATCTAACCCGGCGGGAACTTATGACCACTGGTTTGCCACCTTTTAATGATAGACCAGAAGATTATAAAAAGTGGAAACGGTCCTTCCAAGGCGCCGTAAGACGCCTCAGACTCACACGTGATGAAGAGATGGACCTTTTAGTGAGAGGGCTCGGCAAAGAGTCACGGGAACATGCCGAGAGGCTAAGGTCAGCCCACCTCAACCACCCTGAAAGGGGACTCCAAAGAATATGGGAGCGACTCGAGGAATGTTACGGCGCCCCTGAAATGATTGAAGACGCCCTCTTCAGAAGAATCGACAATTTTCCCAAACTATCGAGCGATGAATTCCCCAGACTGAGGGAACTCAGCGACTTGGCCACAGAACTTCTGTCCGCTAAAGAGGACGGAGATCTCCCCAGCCTTGCCTTCCTGGACACTGCTCGAGGCCTTCATCCCTTTGTGGCCAAGTTACCACCCTCGCTTCAAGATGAATGGCTATCAGTCGGATCCGACTACAAGGAACGACACCGAGTCATGTTTCCCCCCTTCGAGGTATTCGTGAGCTTTGTATCACGACAAGCTAGGATCAGGAATGATCCTAGTTTCAAAGTCAATCTTCTAGCTAGCGGGTTCTCCCGTAAAGAAAACAAACAAAAAATAGTAACGGTACACAAAACCGTGGTATCTCCTACGTCCTCCGACACCACACGTCCCCATAGTGAAGCAAGGGACTTGACCCAGTACTGCCCGCTACATGAGAAGTCCCACCACCCACTGCTGAAATGCCGGGCCTTCCGAGAAAAGGCATTGACAGAGCGCAAGACCTTCGTCAGAAACAGGGGCATCTGTTTTAAGTGCTGTGCTTCCACCGCGCACGTGGCAAAATTCTGTAAAGCAGATGTTACATGCAATGAATGCAACAGCAAAGATCACAACACTGCTCTCCATCCTGGACCACCACCAGAGACCATCAGCACTAAACCCGCCGCTAAGGACGGCGGGGAGGATAAAACCCCTGCAGCTGCCGGAGTAGTTTCGCAGTGCACTCAAATCTGTGGCGGCGACCTCTCGGAGAACTCCTGTTCCAAGATATGCCTCGTCAACGTTTACCCTGCAGATCAACCCGACAAGGCAGTGAGGATGTACGCCATTATCGATGAGCAGAGCAACCGGTCTTTGGCAAACTCAAGCTTCTTCGATAGATTCAACAGCAACGAGCCCAGTTTCCCATACTCCCTTAAAACCTGCGCAGGAGTAACTCAAACCATGGGAAGAAGAGCGACAGGCTTCCAGGTGGAATCCTTGGACAGAAAGATCAGCCTTCCTCTTCCCAGCTTGGTGGAATGTAACAGAATACCCGACGACAGGTCCAGCATTCCCACACCTGAGGCAGCCTTCCACCATCCCCATTTGAAGAAGATAGCGCACCTCATCCCTACTCCGGAGCCTAAAACCCCTATAATGCTCCTTCTAGGACGTGATATCCTGAGAGTTCACAAGGTACGTGAACACATAAACGGGCCCCATGACGCCCCTTACGCACAAAGGCTGGACCTGGGGTGGGTGATAGTAGGCAACGTCTGCCTAGGGAGATTTCACCCACCCACCGTGGTGAAAACGATGCATACAAATGTATCCGAGGGAGGCCACCCTACCCTTTTCGAATTATGCCCGAACAACTTTAAAGTTCAGGAGAACTACATCGGCAACGGGCTTTACTCCACCGATAACGATGGCTATATATTTCAACGGACCAGTGATGACGAAAAGGTAGCCCCCTCCATTGAGGATATTGCTTTCCTCAACCTCATGGAACGAGAAGTCGAGAGGGACACCGACCACAACTGGGTTGCTCCCTTGCCGTTCAAAACCCCAAGACGCCGTCTCCCTCCAAACAAGATACTGGCCGAAAGACGGTTTACCGGATTAGTCCGTAACCTGGAAAAGAAGCCAGATACGAAGAAGCACTTCTTCTCCTTCATGGAGAGACTGTTCGAAAACAACCATGCGGAAAAGGCCCCTCCACACAAACAAGATGAGGAATGTTGGTACCTGCCCATCTTCGGCGTGTACCACCCTAAAAAACCGGACAAAATCCGGGTAGTCTTCGACTCCAGCGCTAAGCACGATGGAATATCCCTCAACGATGTGTTAATAAGCGGACCCGACCTTAACAACTCATTGATTGGCGTCCTCAGTCGTTTCCGAATGGAGCCTGTCGCCGTCATGGCAGACATCGAACAGATGTTCCACTGCTTCCTGGTAAAGGAAGAGCACAGGAACTACCTAAGGTTCCTTTGGTACCTAGAAAACGATCCTAGCAAGGAGATGACGGAATACAGGATGAGGGTCCATGTATTCGGAAATAGCCCATCCCCATCCATAGCCGTCTACTGCCTTCGGCAGGCGGTTAAGAAGGGCCTGCCTAACTACGACCCAGCAGTCGAGCAATTGGTCAATAACAACTTTTACATTGATGACTGTTTGGGATCCTTCACCACCGAGGAAGAAGCCATTTCCTTAATCAAGAACACACAGGACATCTTGGCGCAGTCTAATTTAAGGCTTCATAAAATAGCCTCCAACAGTAGAAGAGTCATGGGCGCCTTCCCTTCCACAGACCATGCGAGCGTTATGAAGAACCTCGATTTGGGCACAGATGAATTACCTAGACAGCGCAGCCTCGGGCTTGAGTGGGACATCGGGAAGGACATGTTCACGTTCAGCGTGCCAACATCAGAAAAGCCGTTTACACGCAGAGGTGTCCTGTCGACGCTCAACAGCCTGTACGACCCTCTGGGATTTGCTGCCCCCGTCGCTATCGAGGGAAAATTCATCCTGAGGGAGTTGACGGACAAGAACGCCGAATGGGACTCCCCCCTACCCAAGGAGATGTACGAACCTTGGTCGTTGTGGAGAGACTCCTTAAAGGCCCTAAACGAGATTCTCATCCCTAGGATGTTTACAACTCTACCTCCCTCTAAAGCGGCACGCAGAGAGCTGCACATCTTTTCCGATGCATCCACTAAAGCCATCGCTGCAGTAGCCTACCTCAGAGTCATCGACGGTAAAGGAAAAAGCCACGTTGGCTTCGTCATGGGGAAAGCAAAGCTAGCTCCACGGCCCGAACACTCGATTCCAAGACTAGAGCTCTGCGCGGCCCTCCTTGCAACGGAACTGAGTGAGCTGATCTCTTCCGAGATTGACCTGAAGCCTCATTCCACCACCTTCTACACTGACAGCAAAGTGGTGTTAGGCTACATCCACAACGAAACTAGACGTTTCTATGTGTATGTTAGCAATCGAGTACTGCGGATACGAAGATCCTCTCACCCCGATCAATGGAGATACATACACACAGACCTGAACCCCGCTGACCTCGGCACTCGTTCCGTGCCCGCATCTCACCTGCAAACCACCACCTGGCTCAATGGCCCCAGCTTTCCTCTGCCAGGAGGCAAGGACGACCCCGGCTACGATCTAATAAATCCAGAAAGAGACGCAGACGTCCGTCCTCAAGTGTCCACGTTAGCTACGTCTTCGGCAAATCTACAGCTCACTACGCTGCGTTTTGAGAGGTTTTCCACTTGGCTGTCGTTGACTAGAGCCCTAGCCAATCTCATACATATCGCTGGCACCTTCCACCAAGCTCATACCACCTCAAAAGGTGAATGTAGAGGGTGGCATTATTGCCCCAAAACACGCACTGTCGAGGAACTCTTACAGTCAAAAAATACCATCATCCGATCGGTGCAGGAAGAAGTCTACCCTGAAGAACTCTTGAGTATAGCACGCAAGGAGGATCTCCCTAAAGGCAGCCCGCTTAAAGACCTCAATCCTTTCATCGACAATCACGGCTTGTTGAGGATTGGGGGTCGCACTGGCAAAGCAGAGATCGAAACCAGAGAGAAAAACCCTATTGTCATCCCTGGGAGACACCACGTCGGATCTTTGATCGTGGGCTACTACCACGAGCAATCCAAACACCAGGGACGCCTGTTCACCGAGGGAGCCATCCGTGCAGCAGGATTTTGGATAATCGGTGGGAAGAGATGCGTGAGCCGGCACATTCACTGCTGCGTCACCTGCCAAAAACTCAGGAACCCCACCCTGATACAGAAGATGGCTGACCTTCCTGCCGACCGTCTCAGCACTAGTCCTCCCTTCACCAACATCGGCTTAGATGTGTTTGGTCCTTGGGTAGTCTCCTCACGCCGAACTAGAGGCGGACTCGCCGACAGCAAGAGGTGGGCGGTAATGTTTACTTGTATGAGCACTCGAGGTGTTCACATTGAAGTCATTGAATCAATGACCGCCTCCAGCCTCATCAACGCGCTCAGACGCTTCTTCGCCATCCGCGGCCCCGCTAAGCACATACGCTCCGATTGCGGAACCAACTTTGTAGGCGCTTGCAGGGAGCTGGGCATCGAGTCTCCCATAGATATAAGCTCAGTCTCTAGATACTTGGCAGGGCAGGAGTGCACCTGGTCTTTCAACCCTCCCCATGCTCCACATATGGGAGGAGCTTGGGAAAGGATGATCGGCATAGCAAAAAGAATATTAGATGCCATGTTCTTGCAGTACAAGCATAGGATGACCCATGAATCGCTCACCACATTTTTGGCGGAGGTCTCTTACATAATCAATGCCCGCCCCCTCATTCCTGTGTCGTCAGATCCGGATCAACCCCTGATACTTACCCCTGCTATCCTCCTCACTCGAAAAACAGGTGTTCCCTTCACGCACGAGCGTGAATACGGACCCAAGGACATCCTAAGAAGCCAGTGGAAATTCGTTCAGCATCTGGCCGAGATTTTTTGGAGCAGGTGGAGAAGAGAATATCTATCCTCGATCCAAAAACGTTCCAAATGGAGGTCGGAGGTACCCAACCTTGAACCGGGGAACGTGGTGCTGCTCAGGGACGAGCAAACCAGCAGAAACAAGTGGCCTCTAGGACTTATAACCCGTGTCTTCCCTAGTGAGGACAATCTAGTACGTAAAGTTGAGGTCAAGATCTACACTGGGAATTGCGCTAGACTCCTCCTTAGACCCATCACTGAAATTGTCCTTCTCAGCGCCAAAGAGTAACTATTTATGACGTGTCATACGTCAGGCGGGGAGTATCATGTTACCAGTCTGCTACGGCTTACCTCCCTTCCAGCCCTCCTATCCAAAGGGTCTCTCTCACCTTACTCCGGTTACTTCCGCCGGTGCCCTGGCCTTTTGGACAGCTTCGCTGACGGCGTGCGGACGGCATGCGCCTTCTTTCTTTCTTTCTTTCTGTTACCTAAATCCCTTCGACATCTCCGTTTTTTTACCTTGTCCGAGTTTCAATAAACCTGTTTTGAAATGTACTTTGACTCAGAGTCTTGACTCTCGGCAGGAGTTAAATGCTAAATGTCTAAAGGCCCCTTACGTTCGGCGAACACAAGGCGGCCCGGAGGCATTATAGAAGTGGTCTCTTTGATCTTTTTTCTTTGCCAACAGTAAACAAGTAAAAATAGAAGAAAGAGAACTAATGACTAGTGAAAAAGAGAAAGTGAGTGAGTGAGAAAGTGCATGTCTCTTTGGCATAGGTTCTAGTAGACAATAGAAGTCTCTCTGACTAGAAAGTAAAAATTCACTCTTTGTGTTTTTGAAGGATAGAATTAGATCAACTTCTAGATTTTTCTCTAAATCCTGATTGGTTGATAAATGAGAAATTGTATCCAATTTGTTTTAAAAGACATCTGCACATGGTAAAATTTGGTAAGCCAATTGTCTCATGAAAAAAGCTTTTTTAATGGTGAATAAATAAATGTATATGCTTTTTCAACTGACTCATAAAAAAGTGTATGTGTGCGTAAGCTCAAGTTTTCTGTACAATCAGATTTAATGAATCTGACAATTATTATTTATATAAAAATAAAACAAACAAATAAATAATAATAATAATAATAATAATAATAATAATAATAATAGATATCATAATTAAATAAAACAAAAACACAAATAAATAAAAGAATAAAAATTTTCCCAGCATGCAACAAAAACCTTTCCCTGCTTATTAAACAGATTTTTTGCTCCTGAAAAATAGCCAACTCATTCTCTTTCCCAACCAGACTTAAAAGAAATAAAAGAGATGTTTCATTTCCTCTCATGATACTTTATTATGTCATACAACAAAATGACTTACTTTTTTATCACTATAAACCTTATCACACCTTATACATACACCACTACAATAAAATAAATTAATAAAATTGTATATTTTCATTTTACCACTTCAATAGCTTTTGCTTGTCATTTCATGATTAATTTTTATTTCTTGACATAATGTTGTATTATGATGTAGACATAATGTTGTATTATATCTACTGGTAAGATGTTAGTGAGCATGCAAATATACAGTAATGGTGATATCAATAGAAAAAACAGTCCTTTTGATAAACCATTGTCTTGGATGGGTGTGTGTTAAACTTTGCCTACTTTTGTTTATAAGACTTTAAAAATTGAATTTCTTCCCTTTCCTTGATTAGTTTCCCAAAACTATGTTGTGTCAATTTTTTTGTTTTTGCAGAATTTTATGCTCTTTCCATTGTTCACTGACATAATTTTTTTTTTATTTTTGGTCTACACATATAGTAGAATTTGATGATCTTGTGAATATTACCTCCACTTGGTCTGCCAGAACACCCACTAGGTAAAGCTGTTTTAGGACTATACAAGAATGAACATAGTCTCTATCTATCTATCTATCTATCTATCTATCTATCTATCTATCTATCTATCTATCTATCTTTTCATTTTAAAATGCAGTAGATAGAAGACTTGTCCAGTTTTCCCTTTTAGAGGAACTTAGTCATCTAGCCATCCACTGCATCTCTCACATTCAAATATAGACACACTACTGTTGCTAACCCTGTAAATGTTTTTTTCTTACACTTTTCAGCTAGATGTGTATACACTAGTAGATTTTCTCTCTTTTATGAATCATATTATTTGCTATATAAAAATAGATAAAAATATCTCCATGTGTTGAAATTTATTCCTGAAAATGTTGAACTCAATTTTTCTGATGGTTTCAACCTCAGTCTCTTCCATAAAAAATTGTAGCCCTGCAAATACTCTACAAATGGAACCTAATAAGTTTTCCTAGCTTTTACCACAAAATAGAAATTAAAATATGGATAGTTTATGAGAAGGACTGCTTCTACAACCAACAAAGTTACTCTGCAGACTATTATTAGACATACAAGACATCTTCAGAAGTTTTTCTGGGAATAAATCTTTTGTTTAAAGACATGAACTAATTCTGTTAACAAATAAACAAAAATAAAGATTTTACAACAGAAAAGAGAGAGAAAATAGACACACCAAAAAAGAAAAACACTACCAAACAATAATACTTCAGAACAAAAAAAAAAGCATTTTACTTACATATAATTAAAAATTCTGAAAATAAAAAATATATTCAATGTATTCATAGAAATGTTTCAAAATCTAAGTAAAATCAAATTCCTTTTAAATTTAAAACAAAGAATAATAAATTTAATGTAATTACAATAGAATGTATTTAAAAAACAGTTTATTCAGTACTAATTTTAAGAACTAATAATTTTCAAACCTGATTGAAAAATTTTGAATTTGAAAATGTGCTTAACTGATAAAAATAAATCTAAGGAATTTTTTAAACAAGGGAAAAAACTCTTCCAATTTTTTAAAATGAGAATTAGTCGCACATGAGTAATTCACCTGCAAACAAATAGAGCCACCTACTTTTCTCTCGTATCGTTTTAAGAATTCCTTTTGTCGTATCAGCAGAGATCACATATAATAATGTTATATTTCACCTGTGAATTATATATATCTCATCTTTATTAAGTTTCATATCTCATAAAAGCAATGAAAAACTCTTTGACACTTTCTTGAACATTGATGAAGTATATTTTATAAAAACATTGATTCTTCTTCTTTAAGTGCCGTGTTCCTTCTGGACGTAGGGGACCATGAACTTCCACTTTGCCCCTATCCCTTCTTGTTCTTAATAGTTCTCTTCTTGATATCTCTCCTAAACCTCGTGATGACATTGAGTATTAAACTGAAGAAAGAGATGGGATCTGATTTTTTTAGGTCAATATGTTGTTAAGTGGCAAAAGAAGATTGCACTTTGTAAATCTTAGTGCCACTCAAAGACATCAAATAATTTCACAAACAATCTTCTATGTTTTACATTTTTTCCAGCAAGTTTTAACTAAAAAGGTGAATACTCTAAAATTCTTATTTTTTATCGTATGTGAGGAAACATGTGCATCGTGGTGCAGTGAATAACGGCCCGGAACGGGAAATCGGGGAGCCGAGTTCGAATTCCAGCTGAATTCCTTGCATTCACTTATGCGCATATACCCTTGGGAAAGGTATTAATCCATCTCTTTCCTCCAGTTATGGTTTAGATAACAGGAGAGATTGGGTTCTATAGCCTTGGCTGGCAACCAGTCTACTGCAGAAAGCAATGGCAACCTACTGCGGGATAATGTTCTGCCCAGTCAGTCATGTCTGTTTCGAGACATGATCACCCAAGTGTGTATCACATATGGCACTTAACTAACTGAGGAAACAGTTAAATCTTTGTGCTAGGAACTATATTGAAATATCATAATTAAATTTAATAAAAAATATTACTTTTTCCAGTTCAGTTTCTACAGATTTTGCTTTTACAATATATGGGGAATAGTATTTTATAAAATTCAGCTATTTAAATAAATGTTTAAATTTGCTTTAGAAATAAAATGTGGTTATTGTTTTCTTCAGGGAAATTTTAAAAATTTATGAGTTATCTTTGCAAGAATTGGGAAGGTAATTGTCAGCTAATTTCTTTAAATTTTAAAAAAAATTTATTTATTTTCTGCCTGAATTTCTGGGATGTAGAGTAAAATTATTTATGTTATTTACATAAATAATGTGGATTCAGTGGAAACAGGGTGACTAATAATTGCATTCAAATGGGGCAAAAAGTTATTTGCATCTCTGTTTTTGATTTCTTCATTTTTATTTTTTGATAACAACAAATGTTGCTTAGTGTTACATAAAAAAGAAACTTTATTTAACATATTTTTGGCTGCTATCATGTCCTCCCTACTAGGCTATAACTTTTTTTTTATTGATGGGGGGGGGGGACAGAGGTACTTGCACTATTTACTTCGTTTAGACTGTTGTTCTCATCTTTATTGTCATTCACAATGTTTCGTCCATTATAGGTTCTGGCCTTATTCAGGTAATATACATTGGGATTTCAAACCAAATGCTTTATTTTGTCCAGGAATAGATTGTTATAGTTCCACATGTCATGCCTTTTCTGAATACCTCAGTTTCAGTTATTTCCTTTTAGTAACTCAACTCTTCAAGTTTTTGTTTATACCAGGTATTGAACACACAACTCTTTGGGCCAAGTCATTGGATTACTTCAACCAACACTTTTATCCTTAGAAGTCAGTGAATTCATTTTTAGGTTTCATAATTATAATGTCTCAGCAACGGATTTTTGACCAGAGCTCATATTTCAATTTGTTATAGTTTTTTTTTTCTCTAATATTGGTTCTCATACTGTATTCATATCTCTGCTTGGTTAGCTTAGGAGATTTTGTGGCCTAGCTTATGCACTGATTCCTTTAGTTTTCATATTTTTCAGTAATGTTTTCTGTCTATTATTTCAATCTCATTCCACAGAGGGTGATGATCTCTCTTTCCCTTCCATATGTGGTCACTGATTTCTGATTTTTTTATTTCTTAATAGTTCCTAATCATATCCTCTTCTATGAGAGGTCTTACACAGAACTTTCTGCAAAGTGTTGAACCACTTTTAAAGTTCGTCATAATGTTATATGGATCACAGATCTTTTGTATTTTCTCTGATAATCCCTTCACATAGGATAGGCAGACCAAGGCTGTTTTGTGAGTGTTGTTATCCATTTTCATTTTACTATTCCACTTTTACTGTCATGTACCCAGGGTAGTTGTTACATTGTAGTGTATTGCTAATATCAGCCATTTCTTGTTCATATCTCTCCGGGTTGCCACGTATGACTTTTGCTTGATGTAAGCAGTGGACAGTCCCTTTCTTTATGCTGTATAGGTGGTGGGAGTTGAGGTTGAGGTACTGTCTGGTGAATATTGGTTTATGATATTGTGACACGATAACTAGGCATATATGTATTTTATTATAATAGATTAAAATAGAAAATAGATTAGAATAGAAAATAGTTTAAAAACATATCTAACAAAAGTGAAAAAGAAGAGGAAAAAAATAAATAAATAAACGCTTTTTCTTTTATGAGGAAAATTGTCCTCCGGTAAATGTTTGACTCAGTGATTTAATGAGATAAGTTCAGCGGGTAGGTTTTCGATGACCCGGTCAAAGGCTGTCCTTTACTGTATCTTGACCACACATTAAGCCTTTTCCGGCGGAAGCCTTATTAAGATAAAAAAAAAAGATAACTGAAATTTCAGACTTACAGTCGCCGGTGTTTGTCACCGGTGGTCTAAAGCATTTCCGGATTTCCGGGTTTCCGGTCAATTTTAAATAAATAGAACCAGTTAAGACGAGTGAGGTGAAGGGGAGTCCGCCAGGTGCGAGCTTGAAGTAAGGATCTCCGTTCGTCTTGTTTCGTTCAGTTTGGATTTGTTGATCTCCATTAATTAGAGTTAGAGCTGTGTGTCACATTCGCCTGCCCCAACCGACAAGGCTAACTCTAAACGAATAAAGCATCCTTTTCAACTCATCCAAGTTGTGGAAGTTCGTTCCTTATAGTCAATCTTGTACCCCCAGCTGTCCGGCCGACATTTTCAACAAACTCCCGGCAACATCACAGCGTGGAGAACGGCCGCCGGAGGAAATTGTTCGGACCGGGACCGTTGGGGTATTACAATATATGGATGTCTTGAATCCATGCTCTGTTTGAGATATTAGTACATCCAGGAATGCTAGTTTGTTGTTGTTTTCTTTCTCAATTGTGAACTGTATTGATGATCTTATTGACTTCACATGGTTCAGTAGTAGCTGGATTTCTTCCTGGTGTGGCCAGAGTACAGAGGTGTCATCTATGTATCTCAGGCGCCAGATTTGGCTATAGTGATGTGGATTCTAATGCCATCTCTTCAAAGTAATCTATTTATATATTAGTTGTTGCTAATGATTATCATCAGCAGTTCCAGCCTGTCTTGTCTTGAAGTCAGAACACTAGATTTGCTTTTCTGCATTTGTTTTTATGAATCAACCCCAATTCTTAAATTGTGAACTATTTGCCTTATTACTGTTATTTTCCATCATTACAGTTAATTTATCTTGCCTTGCCTTATTACTGTTATTTTCCCTCATTACAGTTAATTTATCTTGCCTTGCCTTATTACTGTTATTTTCCCTCATTACAGTTAATTTATCTTGCCTTGCCTTATTACTGTTATTTTCCCTCATTACAGTTAATTTATCTTGCCTTGCCTTATTACTGTTATTTTCCCTCATTACAGTTAATTTATCTTGCCTTGCCTTATTACTGTTATTTTCCCTCATTACAGTTAATTTATCGTGCCTTGCCTTACTAGTGTTATTTTCCCTCATTACAGTTAATTTATCTTGCCTTGCCTTATTACTTTTATTTTCCATCATTACAGTTAATTTATCTTGCCTTGCCTTATTACTGTTATTTTCCATCATTACAGTTAATTTATCTTGCCTTGCCTTATTACTGTTATTTTCCATCATTACAGTTAATTTATCTTGCCTTACCTTATTACTGTTATTTTCCATCATTACAGTTAATTTATCTTGCATTGCCTTATTACTGTTATTTTCCATCATTACAGTTAATTTATCTTGCCTCGCCTTATTACTGTTATTTTCCCTCATTACAGTTAATTTATCTTGCCTTGCCTTATTACTGTTATTTTCCCTCATTACAGTTAATTTATCTTGCCTTGCCTTATTACTGTTATTTTCTCTCATTCCAGTTAATTTATCTTGCCTTGCCTTATTACTGTTATTTTCCATCATTACAGTTAATTTATCTTGCCTTGCCTTATTACTGTTATTTTCCATCATTACAGTTAATTTATCTTGCCTTGCCTTATTACTGTTATTTTCCCTAATTACAGTTAATTTATCTTGCCTTGACTTATTACTGTTATTTTCCCTCATTACAGTTAATTTATCTTGCCTTGCCTTATTACTGTTATTTTCCCTCATTACAGTTAATTTATCTTGCCTTGCCTTATTACTGTTATTTTCCCTCATTACAGTTAATTTATCTTGCCTTGCCTTATTACTGTTATTTTCCCTCATTACAGTTAATTTATCTTGCCTTGCCTTATTACTGTTATTTTCCCTCATTACAGTTAATTTATCTTGCCTTGCCTTATTACTGTTATTTTCCCTCATTACAGTTAATTTATCTTGCCTTGCCTTATTAGTGTTATTTTCCCTCATTACAGTTAATTTATCTTGCCTTGCCTTATTACTGTTATTTTCCCTCATTACAGTTAATTTATCTTGCCTTGCCTTATTACTGTTATTTTCCATCATTACAGTTAATTTATCTTGCCTTGCCTTATTACTGTTATTTTCCATCATTACAGTTAATTTATCTTGCCTTGCCTTATTACTGTTATTTTCCCTCATTACAGTTAATTTATCTTGCCTTGACTTATTACTGTTATTTTCCCTCATTACAGTTAATTTATCTTGCCTTGCCTTATTACTGTTATTTTCCATCATTACAGTTAATTTATCTTGCCTTGCCTTATTACTGTTATTTTCCCTCATTACAGTTAATTTATCTTGCCTTGCCTTATTACTGTTATTTTCCCTCATTACAGTTAATTTATCTTGCCTTGCCTTATTAGTGTTATTTTCCCTCATTACAGTTAATTTATCTTGCCTTGCCTTATTACTGTTATTTTCCCTCATTACAGTTAATTTATCTTGCCTTGCCTTATTAGTGTTATTTTCCCTCATTACAGTTAATTTATCTTGCCTTGCCTTACTAGTGTTATTTTCCCTCATTACAGTTAATTTATCTTGCCTTGCCTTATTACTGTTATTTTCCCTCATTACAGTTAATTTATCTTGCCTTGCCTTATTACTGTTATTTTCCCTCATTACAGTTAATTTATCTTGCCTTGCCTTATTACTGTTATTTTCCCTCATTACAGTTAATTTATCTTGCCTTGCCTTATTACTGTTATTTTCCCTCATTACAGTTAATTTATTTTGCCTTGCCTTATTACTGTTATTTTCCCTCATTACAGTTAATTTATCTTGCCTTGCCTTATTACTGTTATTTTCCCTCATGTTGAATAGTTTTGTTACTTACATTGCATTTGGCCAGGGCTACTCACTCCAATTTTTTTTTTTTTTTCACAAATTAATGAATCTGCATCCAGAGCTGTCCTAATGCATGGAACTGATGGTCACTTGCTCGGGGGGCCCCACAAGCATAGGGGTTCCATGTTAATCTGTGGATGTTAAGTAACTTGTGTCACCGAATTCTCTTTTTAGGAAATAATAAAAAATAGAAATTACAAGACATGCTTACTGTGATTGTTAAAAATATATGAAAGATTTTTTCATTTGAGTTGGTTCTCGAATAAAAACGAAAGTGGGAGAATGTCCCCTTTTGATATAGAAGACTCCAAAAACAGAGAGGACTTTCTTCAAAGAGGCCACACATCTATATAAATAGATGACCGGGTTTGTCTCGCCAGATCAGTTCACTTGCAGACAATTTTGCTACCATGGGAAAAAACAGTGAACTGACCCAGACTCCCGAAAATCAGTGTTCAGACAGACTTGCCGGTAAAATTCTCATTTCTACCTTTTGATATTTGTGACCAAGACTACTGTTGACTTTCCATTGGGGAAAATATTACCTTTTATTTTTTCTCTGGTTTGATTTAATTCTTAAATTCCCCTAGACTGAATCAGTATTGTTTTGAATGTTTAATTGTAATATATTTTTACTTTTGTAAATAAATTAATTGTATTGTCATGAAACTTCAGCGTCGATAGTATTTCTTTATTCTCCTTTTCTTTCACCTTCTCACTCTCTTTCTCTTTTTCTTTATGTCGTTAAGCAACCAAAATGGGGGCTCATCTTAAGCTGTGACATTCATTTCAAACAAAAACAGCAATTCATCTGTCTTAACAAAAACAAATTATTTTCGCAGATGTTCATTTCACAACAACAGCAAAGAAATTAATTCATATTTCTCTTCAGGTATTTCTGTTTGATAAAACTGACTTTGTATTTGTTTAAAATGTTGTTACTGCAACTAGCTACATATTTTGATTTGAAAATTAATGCAAATATGAAAAAAGCAGAAGTAACATTAAACCTACTGTAGTACTTGAGCTCGACTCGAATGTAAGTCCAAGTAGTTTACAAAACAAACGGCAATGTAATGCATTAAAGAAAGTTTACAATGACGATAAGAGAAGTCATGTAGTGGATTAGAAATGAATTAAAATCAACGCCCTTCTTCTTCACTTTTACAAAAATTCACAATGACGTGTGAAATCCTGGGTTTTCACAAAAGAAAAAGGATTGACTATGTGCTTAAAGAAAAAGTCGAACCCAGATTTCGCAAGTAGGTGTTAAATGATTTTTGACCAATGGGAACAACTTGAGGAGTTAGTGATCCAGTGCTAAATTCAAAAAGACTATATAAATGACCTCGGCGTCAGTCAAGAGTCAGAGATGGGAGCAGCGAGAGTGACCGTTAAAATGTAACGAGATAAGCTTCAGGTAAACTCGGACATTGTTCGTTTTCTCTTTCTCCTTATCTATTTCAACAATTACTACAAGGACATTTTGTATTAACTCTACCCTTAACTGTTTCTAATTGTACATTAACTCCTACAACTTATGTTAGTCTTTCTCTTTAATAAATTTCTATTTTAACATTCAAAATGTATATTCTATTATTCCGCTATTCCACACAATTCCACACATTCCAACCTGCCGACAACCAACCTTCTGATGAAAACCTTCTGATGATAATTCTGCATAAATCCTATAAGCTGTAGGGAGTGCGTTTAAGTCTGACACATGGCCAAATCAAAGAAACATTAGCCAGCTCCCTAAGCTTCTGTAAGCATCTAAAGACTAATTTCATGGAAGACATTTAAATTAGAGGATGTGTGTATGAATCAGAGAGAAAAGTAATTGAAGCGTTCCCCAGTATAGGACACTTTATTTCCACGTCCGACTATATCATGTAGACGGAGTTGTAAAAGGAAGAAAGAGAATGGATGAGCTATCATTGCCTATTTATAGGCTTAAAAAGCGTCCCCTTGAAATGTTCATTTTTATTTATTTATTTATATTTTTTTAGAAAGTAAAGTGAAGTAATAAAACTTACTCTAAGAACATGTGTAATATATTACCTTGACCGACAAAAATATGATTAACCAAAATATCGGGCCGTAGATGATCGCCGCCAGGTGCAGTATCAAAAGCAGAAACACAGGCGACAACCGGCTTGAAAGGCGATAGCCGTCAAAGATGATTGACAGATGTATCTGTCTATAGATGACGTCAATTGAGCGACTGCAAAAATGCGTAGGAACTTTTGGGTTATATAAGACTGAGGTTTTTGGTCAAAGAGACAGAAGAAAGAAATAGATAAGAGAAGTGAGATCTCCGCTAGCTGAAGAAGCAGAGACTGACTAACGAGCCCCCGACAACTCCTGCGTGTGAGCGATCTCTTTCCGGCTACCTTCCTACTCCGCACAACCGTCACCCACGAAGAATAAAAATATAAGTTTATGTTTTTATATATACGTGTTCCTTGTTGTCTGTCAAGACGATCGTTATCGTTGTTTTCCAGCGGAATATACAACACATGGAATGTCAGAACGTTGAGCAATTGTGGACAGCTGGAGAATGTCAAGTAGGAGATGAGCAGATTGAATATCACCATTATAGGATTATGCGAAACGAAATGGCCAAACCATGGAGATTTCGTCAGTGAAAACTACAGGGTCATATACGCAGGTGGTAAAAATAATGAAAAGTAAGTCGGCTTAATACTGAACAAAGAAATGAAGAAATGCGTACTGGGATATTGCCAGAAAGAGTTCTCTTGAGGAAACTGAAAGAAAAACCCTTCAACATAGCTGCTATAATAGTGTACGCACCGACAACGCAAAGCAATGAGGAGGAAATAGAATCTTTCTACTCCATACTGGACAACGCCAAGGCTCAGAGTAAAATTAAAAAATTAAAATTATCATGGAAGATTTGAATGCCAAGGTAGTTAAGGACAGAAAAGGAGTAACAGTTGCAAACTTCAGACTAGGAAACCACAATGACCGAGCAGGAAAATGGGTAAAATGGTGCACATCGAATGATTACGTAATAACTATCACCTGATTTTAAGAACACTCAAAACGATTATGGATATAGAGAAACCCAGGAGGTGACACGAAAAACCAAACCAAATATATAACTATAAACAGAAGACTCAGAAAAGCAGTTGTTCATTGCAAAACTTACCAAGTGCAGACTGTGGAAGCGGCCATCTCCCAGTCATTTGTAAACTAAGGATGAAACTTTGAAGACTGAAGAAGCCTAGAGCAGCACCCAGATTGCAATGCAACAGAGTTGTGAACGACCTCAACCTGCAGAAAAATACACAGACAGGCTGAAAAACAAACACAAGGGACAAATTGAAAAAGGAATCTCGAAATGAGACACACTAAAGGAAGCAACAATGTCCCAAAGGAAAACAGACGTAGAATAAAAATGAGTGGATAACTGATGAAATTCTCGACATGATGCAAAAGAGACAGAAAACAATGCCAAGACATGGAACGGAATACAGAAAGCTACACAAGAAAATAAGGAGCAAATACAGACAGGCTAAAGAGGAATTGCTCAACAACAAATGTGCAGAAACGGAGATTGAGAACGACTAATAAAAGAGACATGCATAAAAAATAAGGGCACTAACAGGACAAAAACATGCTCCTCAACAGGATGTATAAATCCAAAGATAGAACGCTCATAGAAAGAGAGAATACTTCAGCGATGAGAAGAATATGTTAGAGATCTCTTCTGCGGCAAGAGAGAACAACCGACAATACACAGAGATACCGACGGACCGGAAATATAAAAATCCGAAGTTGAAACTGCACTGGTCAAACTGGATAAAAACAAAACAGCAGGACCAGATGTTATTGTAATAGAAAGGCTGACAAGAATTTAGGCTAAGAGCGACAATGTGCCCTGAAAAGTAGCAATTTCCGTTTAGTAAGATTTTCAATTTTTTTAAATAGGCATCACCGGGTCCTTATGAGGACACCTTTAAAGAAGGCTGGTGGTAAGTTCATACTTAACCAAAATATTCCCAGAAGGGCTTTGTGTTGATTGGTCAAGAAAGCTACGATGTCATCAATCTTCAGCTCGCCAGGATGAGTCAAGTAGGTATGCCACCGAAAAAATAGAAGGGGCCAAACAACTGCTAGCTGATAGGCTGAGAAAATCGCAACATCAGTAATATTTTAATAATAATAACTGAAATCTACAACAGCGGTGATATAACGAAAGATCTAAGCAGATCGATTTTCATACATAGCGCTACCTAAGAAGCTAGGTGCAAAGGAATGTGAACCCCACCGTACAATCAGCTTAATGAGTCACATGACAAAACTCATTATCTGAATCCTGATGAATAGTGAGCGCAGAAGAATCAGGTCAGAGATTGGACAAGAACAGTGCGGGTTCGTCAAGGACACCGAAACAACGAACGTAATATTTATGCTTAGAATGTTATCAGAAAGGGCAATACAAATGCAGAAGGACGTCTACCTGTGTTTCATAGACTACGCAAATGCATTCGACAAAGTACGCCACAAATCTTGCTAGAGAAGCTCGGCAACCTAGACATATTTGGGAAAGACATTAGAGTTATCAAGAACCTCTTTTGGCAGCAAACTACCTGCATACGAACAAGAAACGCGTTCAGCACATATACAAAGATAGAAAGGGGTTAAAACAAGGATGTTTCTTTTCGCCAGATCTTAAACAACGAGACAATTCTGAGAACCCAAAAAGTCATGCAAAGATTCGTCATTGGCAGCTGTAATCCGAGCAATATAAGATACGCAGATGATGCAGTGTTGATAGCAGACACAGAAAGGAAACTACAAAACCTCCTACAGAAAGTAGCTGAAAAAGCGAAAAGAAAAGATTACATATAAACTACAAGAAAACAGAATGCATAGTCGTCAGTAAAAAGAGGAGCCCAAAATCCCAACTATAAGCCGGGGTACTAAGATCAAGCAGGTACAGAAATTTAAATACCTGGGAAGTGTTCTAACAGAGGACGAAAAGTGCGACACTGAGATCCGAAGGAGAATTTGCATAGCCAAGGATGCATTTCAGAAGCTGAGTAGAGTATTTAAGAGACTGGAAAATATTACTGGAAACAAAGAAGAGAGTACTGAATTTTTTATGTGATGTCTGTTCTTCAATATCGCAGTGAATGTTGGACAATCTTCTCAAAGATGAAAGAGAGACTTGAAGCAACCAAAAGTGGTTCTACAGAAGGATACTGAGAATACCATGGACCAAACATGTAAGCAACGACGGGGTTGCGGAGAGGATGGAAACGAAAAGAAAACTAATACTTAACATCAAGAAAAGACAGCTGAAGTTCCTGGGGCATGTAATAAGGAAAGAAGGCTTAAAGAATCTGATACTCACAGGTCAGACACAGGGAAAAAGAAACAGGGGAAAGCAACGCGTAACATACTTGATGGCTTTGAGTAAATGAATGGCAGAGCAGGATTTAGGAGGAGTAACTAGAGAAGAGGTATTAAGAGCTACTTGGAATAGAGAAATGTGAAAGGCCATGGTCGCCTACGTCCTGAAGGGACACGGTACAAAGAAAAAAGAAAGTGAGGTAACCCATATAATCAATATGATCTTGGACAATTTTCATCCATTCAATATACACTGTAAATCGTTTCCAAGACTCTCTTTCACTTTAATATATAGCTCATTCATCAGTGCCAGGCAACCCACTTCATTAATGTCGCTATTACTAAGATATGTTTCTGTAAGCTTCTTTTATTACCAATTCTTCAACACGAGACATTACAATCCAGTACTATCTGGTACCTTCCAGCAATTTGTCATCAATTTTTCACATCAATCAAGTCCAAAAGTTCCACGTATTTTAACGAAAACGAAAAGCCTCCCTATTTGGGAAAACATTTGAAAAATACGAGTTGATCTGCGTCTTGATTCATCCCATCTTTCTTTTGTTCTTCCTCTTTCTTCCTAAACGTCCGAAAGCAGACGTTTTTATTTTAAGCCTATAAATGATACCCTCACCCATTCCCCTATACTACACAGAGGATTGCATACTGTAGGAAAAAACAATTCTACTCCCTACTCCAAAAAAAAAAAAAACAAACAAACAAAAAACAAAACAAAAAAAACAAAAAACTTCCAATCCAGAGTGCACCACAAATCAGCAGCCAGGTGTGGTATCTTGTTATTATTAATGACATTTCAAACGAGCTGCTCATCGCCATTAGGATAAACACTCCTCTGTCGTCAGGCCGAGCACCTCGATTAAATAGTCTTCCATGCTCTCCCAAAATGTCTTACTCGAGAGGTCAGTCTTTATTCGAGAGATAATTCGACAATTACAAGAGAAGGGACAATCCTTTCGAGGCAAACATCGGGTCTGCACGTTTCAGAAAGCTGAAAAGGATTTATTTGCTTTTTAAATATAAATTTGAAATTTAAACGTAAACTATGCAGACTGATATTGATAACTAGAGTGCTATCAGAAAGCAACAGACTTCGTGACGTACCGTAAGTCTTGTGACCCCATAGGAGACAAAACAGGACACTCTCTAGCTCAGCTAGTTTAATACATAGTAGTGGAGGTATTGAGTTGGTGTTGGGAAAAATATTAAAATAAATCCTGCCACAGAAAACCATGATGAGCAATGGAAAGAGCGCAAACATGAAACAAGAAACACGAGTCGGTAATCATCAAAAATTTATTGAAAAACACACGTAACGGATTATTCCGGGCCTACAAAATGATTGATTTGTTTTCTACGGATTATCAACCCTTTGCAGGTTATTTAAAGCCAGAAAATATTTTTAGATTCTAAGAGTTTGGATTGTTTTTTTGCATAATAATGATTTAGTGATTCAAGTCTTACTAATTACCAATAGATGGGGGAGGAGAAAAAAAGGTGGGTTCATATTTTTCCGAAGTTTATTTGCTAGGAAATGAATATAATGAACCCAACAGAAATAGGAACTCAGTTCTTCGATTAACGATTTCGAGCTATTATCTATTACACTACTCGCACATCTAAGCTTACAGCACCTGGCATTTCTAAACGGTCACCCATCTAAGTACTGAACAGACTCAACGTTACTTAACTTCGGTAATTGTACAGGCACAGGTGTTTCAACGTGATGTAACTGTAAGCCCCTACACAATATCAAAGCATTCTGTGATGAAAATATGAAATTTGGGGTCAATAACAAAAAATACAATAAGGAAAAAAAGATTTATATTCGTGCAGATTTTAAAAATCAAAAACTTTCCATTATAAATAAGAGAATATAAATAAAATTAAACAGTTTTTGACTTGAGGGACAGAAATACTATTTCAAAGGAAAACAATATTATCCAGGTGGATGCAAAATTTGTTTTGAAAATGGGTAAGTTCCTGAACAACCGTAAAAAAAAGCATTAATACAAAGTATATACAATATTCTTCATTTACTTAAAAAGGGTAAATACCCAAAAATTCCAAAGATATAAAATGAAATGATAAGAGAAACATTTCACTTCAAAAGGAACCTTTACGTATCGCTGTTGTATTTAAACAAATTTCTTTGGCCTTTACATTTGGTATCTGGATGTCTCTGAGAATTTGTTGTGTCTGGAATCACTGGTAACAATTCGGGTTTGGATTTACAGAGCCAAGAATTTAGGCTAAGAGCGACAATGTGCCCTGAAAAGTAGCAATTTCCGTTTAGTAAGATTTTCAATTTTTTAAATAGGTATCACCGGGTCCTTATGAGGACACCTTTAAAGAAAGTGATTGGCTGGTGGTAAGTTCATACTTAACCAAAATATTCCCAGAAGGGCTTTGTGTTGATTGGTCAAGAAAGCTACGATGTCATCAATCCTCAGCTCGCCAGGATGAGTCAAGTAGGTATGCCACCGAAAAAATAGAAGGGGCCAAACAATTGCTAGCTGATAGGCTGAGAAAATCGTAACATTAGCAAAATTCTTTCAATAAAAGCTATGACTCATGTGATTTTCTAGTCCCCCCGACCAATACCTTTTCAGTTGAATCTTAGAACCGAAAAAGACGTTGAGGATCTTACATAAATCATCCATTGAACGGAAATGGCCAAGAAGATTACAACCTCTTCACGAGTTCAACTGCAAGCCAACTGATTTATCGCAGTTAATTTTGGCCCTTGCCCAAGCAGTAAGAGGAGGAACATAATAAGATACGTGTGTCTAGCGAGTCGAACTTGCAAGTTCCCGTGTGTTTTATCTCGTTTATCATCTCTCAGTTGTGTGTCTGTTTTTGATCAGAGTGCAGCTCAGTTGTGTCTGACATCGGGCAAAACGCAAAAAAAAAAAAAAAAAAAAATAGATGTGCCCGGTCAAGGGAAATAACTACCCATGGCAGTAACTCTTCCATTGCACTAGATGGGGATTTTTAGAAATGCTAATGACAGAGCAGCTAACGGTTGCAGGGACAGGTTATTCTTGGACTTGACTCCCTACAGTAAACTGACCTTGTGTCACATCCTGACTGGATTGGGCGGCAAGTGCATATCGAATACGATATGCGAGATTAATGACTACTGCTGGACAGAGAAAATACGAAGGAAATTCTATTTCATAATGTTGGCGTCGCCAATAGAAAATGCGTTATCCCTTGAAAATTATGACTCTGTGTAGGTTTCGCGGCGTGGCAAGAGCAGAAACCAAAAAACTAAAAGATAAGAAAGAAAAGGAAAAAGAAAACGAGATAACGGATCTTTTTTTATTTTTTATTTTTGGATGTGACGCTATAATAAAAGATTTAACAATGGCTCATGTAGTGAAACTGAGAGATTTGACTTTTGATGAAATAAGTAAGATAATAGAGAAAAAGATGCGACCCAGAGAAGATTAGCAATTGTAGAGAGAACAAAATTCATGGCTACCAAACATAAAGCAGAGAAACCTTTTACAAATTATTTGCATCGTTTAAAAATGCGTCTCGATATTGCGAGCTTAAAAAACTCTGAAAAGAAAGCCAACCAATTGATGAATTCATTCAAATGAGATTAAATGAAAGAATGTAGAATGCGAATCGCCAATATAAAATTTTGGACAGAATTACAACGAGGAAACATATCCTTGAACATCTGCATTGACTTCACTCAACAACAAGAATTGGACGAACCTGAAGAGACTACCAACACCTTTAAATTTGTTGTTTTTAATTTTTTTTTTTTTTACTTTGTTTCAGTGCAATCTTATCAATTAAACCCTAAATTCGCCGACTGACAAAAAATAATTTGGGAAAATTTCAATATTTAAACAATTTTAGGTGAGGCTCAGTTTTTCATACAACGTTATAGTAAATCGATCATCCATTTTGGAACCACTCTCCGGTATGACATTGCCAGAATCTGTAAATTTGTTGATTATCAATTTTTTTTTTACTTTTTTCAGTGCAATCTTATCGATTTAACACTAAACTTTTTGAATGACAAAGAAAATTTGAAAAAATTTCAATATTTAAACAATTTGGTGCGGGGGGCTCAGTTTTTTATGCAACCTTATATTAAATCGATCCTGTGCAATTAACTTTTTTGCTTGCGCATATTCAACAACTGAATCCTTTGCAAATTTTTTGAATAAAGCCATTCTTGGAGTTTCCGAGGAATATGCCATCGTAAGAACTGAAGGAAACTTGAAAAAGACAAAAACAAGAGCAACAACAAGTCCCCCCGAAAAAAAGCGACCCCAACGCGAGTGGTTCCAAATTGGAGGATCGATTTACTATAAAGTTGCATGAGAAACTGATCTCCCCTACAAATTGTTTAAGTATTGAAATTTTTCCAAAGTTTTTTGGATAATCGGAAACTTTATGTAATAATCAACAAGACTGCGTTAAAAATAGTAAAAATAGTAAAAAAAAAAAAAAATGAAAAACAACAAATTTGAAGGTGGTGGTAGTCTTCTTCAGGTCCGTCCAAGAATTAATAGAAACTTCCAATAAAGAGGAAAACAGACAAGATAATTTAGAAGTCGCTGACACCTACTCGTTGAAAACCATGAAGAAAATCAGTAACAAAATGTCGGTTCCGTGGATATAAACTTGAAATAAAGAAAGAGAAATGCCCAACATTTAGAAAGACCTGTAATAATTGCTTAAAAAGGAACTATTATCAAGCAGTGTACCGAGTTAAAACGAAAAAATATAGAATGTAATAAAAACAAGACGAAACTAGTATTGAAGTTTATCGTAGCCCCAGGCTACTCTCCTCAAAAGCTTTGGTTTTTATATCACGTGACTATAACTCAGCAAAACAAAAACGAGGCTCACAACGACGGTGGCGTACATAGGAGCGTATACAAGAAGCAGTCTAAAGGCAAACATGCGACGGACTAATCCTATCCACCCGGTGCAGCAACGACTAGGTACAATTTCCTGACCTACGTATTATTAATCGCACGTACCGACGACTCAAGCCTACGAGTGGTGGACACCGCTTAATCAATAAAAGTCATGTGGCTACCCAAGAGAATTGTAAAACAACACAAAAGTTTTCAGACTAAGGCAACTTTGTCACCTTATATCTTGTTTTTGTCATTCTTGTCTTTCCCAGTGTCACTTCACCTTCTCTTAAAATTCCGCAAAGTCGGTTACTATAATCGGCACTGCAAGAAGTGGTGACCACGACGCGATATGGTACGGCTAGCCAAGATGGCTGATGACAAACCCTCAAACGATATGGCAGTCACACTGACTCTTTTTCAGTCTTTTAACGAGGGACATATAAAAGAATGGTTTTTGCAACTTGAGGTAGTTTTTACTGTCCGAAAAATCATGTCTTAAGCCATGAGATTTGCAATCCTGGTACCGAGACTACCCCCTTCCATTGCCAACGAAGTATCCGACATATTAGAATCCGTCTCAGAGCACGAGGCTATACTTAAACGAACAAGCCTCTCCAAAGAATTAAACACCCTGTGAGCTTCTAAAAACTGTCACCAAGGAATGGTAGATTTATCAATGTGTCAAATGTTTTCTGTCGAGAAAGATTTCCTGTCTCGGCACAACGACCCAACCTGCTTAGCAGTAGCGGTAGCGGTAGCTATTGATTCAATGTATTTGTTCCACTTGAGATTGACTGAGAGAGTGTGGCCGAGGAGGCGCAGCGTATTGCTTTCAGGGTGACTAGTGTGATCCATATTGATAGAAAGTAGGAAATCTTTTCTGTGGTGCTTAAAGAAAAGCAGTTTCGTTTTGAAAGCATTAAAATTTACGAGCCATTTCTTTCCCCAATCCATCACAGATTGGAGGCCCGTTCCAAGAGCAGAAGCGTGGTCTACTTTGCCAGCCCTGGCATATTTCATATTGAGACGGGAGTAATTGATGAATATCAGGAAGAGCGTAGAACCTAGAATAGAATCTTAAGGGAGACCCACGTTCACATGAAAGGATTTGGAACATGCCCATTCAGAACGATCGTCATTTTGCGATTTGAGAGGAACGATCGGATTAAATCGAACAATCTCTAGTCATACCGTAGCTCTGTAACTTGCGCGGAAGGTCAGCATGCCAAACCCTATCAAATATTTTGTAGACATCCAGGGCAATATCCTGAACTTACCGTTCTTATCAAGGGCCTATTATATGTATTCGGAGATGGCCGTTAGCACATCAGCAGTAGATCTGGCGAAGTGGAAGCCATGCTACTTTGTTAGAAAATAAGTTATTGGATTTGAGATATTGAATCATTTCAGCATTGATAATAACCTCGAACACTTTGTTAGAAAGCGGTAATAGGTTGATAGAGCGATAGTTAGAAGAGTCGGAGAACTCTCCAGAGTTTTTAAAAAACAGAACTACAAAGGATTTACAACAAGCAGGGAAGCAAGGAGCAACAAGGCAGTAGTTTAGAGGGACGGACCGGAGAGAGTTCAGAGGCACATTTCTTAAGGATGATGATTGGCATTCCATGACATTCACTTGCTTTGTGGGAATCAAGCTTAGAAATGTGGATGTGAGGACCTCAAAACTATTGAGTAGTATAGGGATCGAGGGTTTGCTGTTATTTAGTACACTTTTACAAAGCCGCCAGTAGTCCTTACAGCCAAACTTGCGGGATACGCTGCTTCATTCTATTAGTAAACGACAGTTTAGCATCATTTAGGATACGCTTGCATTAACTGAGAGCCAACACAAAAGGGTACCTATTATAGAGACGCATCACTGGTAAAGCCGGAAAAAGTGATTCCTGTGGACAATGGCGTCCGAGCTAACAGGAGAGAAGCAAGGGGGAGAATGAGGCTTAAGTCGGATTTTTTTGGGATGGGATGAAAGCATCGATGTCGGCTTTCACCCAGGTGGTGACCTCGGATGCACAGTCTTCAAGAAATTTAAAAACTGACATCACAAAGAAAGTCACGGAACGCCTCTCAGATCGCTCATTGATCGCAATAAGGTGTTCTGCTACTAGGTAGAACTGCATAACATGGCAAGAGTCAGGGATCGAAGTGAAACAAAGATCTAGCAGTGATCCGAGGGCATCAGGGTTATTGAAGAAACGCGTAGGGAAATCTACCACTTTCGTGAGATATTGAGTGCATTAAAATCATCGAACACAAATATATTAGCGAACGGATGACCGTGTCTATATTGTCTGGGATGCTGTCTAGCACGTGACAGTCAGGAGAGGAAGGGGAGTGGTAAGAAAGAAAAGATAACTAATCGAGTTTATTAGAGAAATAGGAGACACATGTAAGAATGGTCTGGAGATTCGAAAGAAATCACCTTAGCTAGATGAAGATATTTTGTGTCATAAACGCCAAGGCCGTGCATATGGACATTGGAATCCTTCCTAAAGAGGAGAAGGTAACCAACGATAAAAGAAATTAGAGGACGAGATTGAAGGGTTAACGTTAGTTTCACAGAGAGCTAGGATGTTTGGGAAGTTTTCGTGGAGGAAGGATTCCACGCTGCAAAAGTTGGTACGGATACAGAAATATAGATAGGATTTTTAGAGAAAGAGATGTTGAGCTTCACGAGATATGCACCAACCCTATGCGGTGACTTTCAGCGACCAGTCCAGTGTAACCTGGCAGCGACCTCCAGTATAGCAACCTAACTGGATCAACCGCCTACTGCTTACGTACTTTACACGCCACTCAAGCGGAGCGAACCGCACTTCGACAGTTAATGCATCCAACTACGGAAAACATGGACCCATCCTATCCATCTGATGCATCAACGAATAGCCATACAGGCCCCATTTTCTGACCTGCGTGTTGTTAGCCGCACTCATTCACGACTCAAGCCGACGAGCGGTGGACACCGCTCAATCAACAGCAGTCCCGCGACAACCCAAGAAATTGTTTTGAGCTGTAAAACAACACAAATAAAAGTTGTCAGACTAAGGCAATTTTTTCACCTTACATCTTGTTTTTATCATCTTTGCCTTTCCGGTGTCACTTCACTCTTTCTTAAAAGTCCGCGGTGTCGTTTACCATAATCAAGTCACGTTTACCCCTCTCAAGTTTTCTCGTTCAAGAACAAAGAAAACATATTTTATTAAATGTTCGAATAAACAACGTAGATTTGCAAATGGACACAGCTAGTGGAGTAACGCTAATACCAAACAAAATTTATGGGAGGATTCAGGTAAATCAGAATTACATGAAAGCTATCTGCAGTTTCGCTACTTCGATGGGTTAGTCATAAAATCTTGGGATATTTTGACGAGTCCATCAAACTGGAAACATTTTTATTATTATTATTATGTCATTTTTCATCATATTTCGATTTCTGCTTTGGTCTCACTACCAACCAAGTCTGCAGGGAGACCTAAGGCAGGTCGTGGCGTGTTGTTATGGCTTCATTTCATGTTTTTCTATCTTCCCTATCACCCCTAGCATTACATAGATAAAGTTTCCCTTAGTGTGTGGGCTGTACTTAATAAGACAATTTTTTGTATATCTCTTAAGCTGGGGTTTCCAGGGATTCTTTCAATGTGTTGTTTTGTTCCATTTTTTATCATTCCAAGTGCACCTACTATCACTGGCACAACTCTTGTTTTCAATTTCCACATTTTTTTCTATTTCAATTTCCAGGTCTTTATATTTTGACAGTTTTTCAAATTCCTTGATTGCTATGTTACAATCCGCTGGACAAGCCATATCAATTAATAGACAAGTTTTCTCCTTCTGGTTTTTAACAATAATGTCTGGCCTGTTTGCTTCAATTTTTCTGTCTGTGTAGATGGTGTAATCCCATAGAATGGTTACATCTTCTATTTCTGTAACCGGTGCTGGGTGATGTTCATACCAGTGTTTGTTTACAGATTTTCCATAATGTTTGCACATTGTCCAATGTAAATATTGCCCAACTCTATCGTGGCGATTTTTATATTCATTTGGAGCAAGCACAGAACAGCCTGAGATTAGGTGGTCTATTGTTTCTTGGTGTTTATCACAAAACCTGCATTTTGGATCCATATTATTATGCATAATATTTGCCTGAAAGTTTCTAGTGAAAAGACTTTGGTCTTGTGCTGCAAGAATAAAGCCTTCAGTTTCAGACTTTAATCCAGATGCACGTAAGCATCGATGAGTATTAACTTTGTCAACATTGGATTTATTGGCACGTTCTGGATATTGGCCATGCAGAGTTTTGTCTTGCCAGCGCTGTTTCATCTGTTCAAGAGCTTTATCTTTGGCTTTCATTTTCATATTTTTTGCCGCAATAGTTGGTTCTTGGCTTCTGTTTTGCTTTTCTACAGAATCTACTAACTGTAAATCTTGTTTGTATTTACTGCCTTCTTTTATTATTGAATATTTTTCTTTCTTTCTTCATGTTGCTTTACTAATTCTATCATCCAGTCCTTTGTTGTTTCTATGTATGTTAGTAAGCCAATAGCTGTTGTCTTGTATGACAATTCCAGCTGAATAAGACCTCTTCCACCTTCTTTACGGGGTATGTATAGACGGTCTACATCAGCCTTTGGATGATGCATCTGATGCTTAGAAAGAAGCTTTCTTGTTTTAGAATCCATTCGCCTGATGTCGTTTAGAGTCCAGTTTAAGATGTTGAAGCTATATTGGACAACTGGGATTGCAAGGCTGTTAATGGCCATAACTCTGTTCTGAGAATTCAATTCAGTTTTTAATATCATTCGTAGCCTTCTATAGTACTCTTTACGCACTATTTCTTTCATTTATTATTATTATTATTATTTACACTAATACGCCACAAAGAATTGATGGAGATGCTCAGCAGCCTCGACACATTTGGGAAAGACATAAGAGTAATTAAGAATCTCTACTGGCAGCAAACTGCCTGCATATGGACAGGTAATGAAGTCAGCAGATATAAAAAGATAGAAAGGGGCGTAGGACAAGGATGCGTTTTTTCACCGGATCTGTTCAACTTGTACAGCGAGACTATTTTGAGGACCCTAGATGTTATGCCAGGATTTGTAATGGAAAGCCACAATTTGAATTCGACCTAAGTGAGAATGAAGACAGAAACGATGTATTTGTTCCTCTTTCTTTTTTGTTGCCGACAAGTAAACGAGGAATGAGGGGAATCAATTAATGAACTACGAAAGAGAGAGTGAGAGAGTGAGAAAATGCAGATCATCTGAACTTGGCATCAGTCAGATGACTTGTAGCTCTCTGTGATGTTCTTTCTTTCTTTCTTGACAGTATATGAGGAAGCAGGAGAAAGGGAGAGAGTAAGAAAATGCATGTCGCCTGAATGAGACATCCGGTTGACGATTTGGGACGTTCTGAAAAAGAGAAAAAAAATTCACACGTAGTTATGCAGTTTTGAAGAATAGAATCGGATCAACTTTTAGATTTTTCCTTACTCCTGATTGGCCAATAAATAAGAAGTTGTATCTATTTTGTTTTTACAGTCGTCCGCATATGGTAAAATTTATTGAACCAACGGTCTAATGAAAAGAGCTTTTAATTGGTGAATATATATGTTTTTTATTGGCTCATGAATAGGTATACCTGTGTGTAAGCTCGGATTTTTTGTGCAATCAAATCTTACGAAATCCGACACCATATTTCAAAAGGCCGTTGAACAAGTCTTGGAAAACGATATAAAAAATATCAAGATCTAGATGACATATGCCTTGGAGCCATTAATAAAAACGAATAAAAAAAAAACTGACATGAACAGATTAAAATGTGTACGAATGACAATAAATGAAAAAAAAGATATCCGTACACAAAAGTGACAAAATATCGTTTTGGGGATATTTCTTTTCAAAAGAAGAGCTTCATCGGATCAAGCACTAATAGAAAAAATACTAAAAGTATCGATACCCAGACATAAAAATAACTTTAATCTTTCTTAGGATTAGTGAATTTTTATAAATGATACGTACCATGCTATACTGATCAATCAGAATCATTTGACAAACTAAGAAATAAATTGCTCAATTCATGTGAACTGAAGAACAACAAAAACTTTTAATGAGTTAGATAACTCTTTCAAATAAATCCGAGAAGAAAAAAGGAAATTACGTTGACGACAGACGTCAGTGAACATTCAATACCTGGAATATTATTACAACAAGGATACCCAATACTGTACTTATCAAGAAGGTTGTCAAATACTGGATTTCATTATTCAAACTTCGAAAAGGAGGATCTAGCCATCGTACGGATAACCACTGGAGCTCGATAATTTTTCATGGGTAAAAAAACTATATTTAAGTTTGACCATAGATCATTAGAATTTATATTTAATCCGAGAAAAGACTTAACCCAATCACAGCATAGAGAATATTAAAGTGTGCATGGCGCTTGACTTTGATATAAAATATGAGAAAGGAAATTCAGTTCCCCACGTGGACGCATTATCGAGGTTGCGGTTTTACAAAGATCCGAAAGAGAATAAAGGAAACTTTTGAAGATACCTTTCTACATTGGGTAGAAATCGATGTTTTGTTTGTGGATAGAATGGTTGCAGAAACTATACGGGACCCAGTACTAAAAATCATAATATCAAGAACAAAAAAGAATAGACAGGGCAATTGTTCCATGGTAGAAAACCCCGAGAAGAAAATAAGACACAAATTAACAAACGAAGACAGATTGATTTGTGATACTCCCACAAACTCAGAGAAAACTTTATGGAATGGCAAGTTAGAAGGATGGTGGCTGGGATATTCATGAGACATGGGGGAATATGTTAAAAGATGTCCGAAATATAAAGAAATAAGGAACTTTACGAAAAGTAAATCATACGCGTAGCGTAAAGAGTTGGATTGGAACCATGAAAATGTATTCACATAGATTAGGCATACGTTAATGGAGTGGAATTCTTATTATTGTTAAGCGGACTCTTTTTCAGGCTGGCCTGAAGTAATTTGTGTATCGAATAAAAAAGTGCAACTGTAAAACTGTGGTGATAACGAGCAAGCGAGGGACCGGATGTTTGTCCTTAGAGGTCCAGATAGCAAATGACCAAAACTGTTCTTTGCGCATCTGGGCTCCACGCAGAAATTCTGGTGGAAAACCAAAAATAAATAAATATCAAATTCCTTTTACGGACCCTTTTCGCGAGCCGACGTGAATTTTGTTTATCGTCCAATGAGAAGCCCAGAATTAAATCCGGGTGTGAATTCCCAAATGACCTGTTCGGAGCCCCGAAGACGAAATAAAAGGACTACACAGAAAACAATCGCCAGTAGAGAAAATACGAGCATAATTAACACGTACTTTGAAAAACGTCAAGCGATCGTATTATGGTTGCCTCTCCTTTCTCTCTCATCTTCTTCACTGTTCACTGAGCCACTTAATAACTGACCGGTACCCGAAAGACCGAGCGGAGACTTCAAAGACACTCCTAACAAACGAACGCACACATACATACGCACAAACTCTTTGCTGCTATGAACATTTTTAACTACCTTTTATTTGTAAAAAACCTTAATTGATATATATATATATATATATATATATATATATATGAATGTTGTTTCTATACATAATTTTGTTTTGTTTTATACCCCTCTTATAGTGGGCAATCTACTAACAAGGCCAAATTCAGTTAATCTGTTTCAACACACAAATACACTTCACTATAACGAATAACCCACTAAAAAACATATTCTCTAGGAATAAAGTATCAAAATCCTTGGTATCTGACAACGCTCCGGAATTTCCCGACGAAGGCCTTAACTCATGGCTAATAAAAAAAGGATGTACACCTTAGAAAACACCTCCATATCGGATGTGGGTAGCGGAAAGAATGTTGAAAACTATAAAGGAAAAGTATAAATCTGCCTATCGAGACTACATTTAAATTATTGCACTATTCCACACACTCGAAGGCTAGAGAGCCCACCTGTCTTAAAGGGGAAGGCAAATCAAAGCTCCTTTAACATATATTCTACTGATAGAAAAATGTGATATAAAAAGAATAAGGAATCAATTTCTGAAAAAGCTAATTTCCTTATTCAAAAAGGAAACAACACAGTTGTAAAAAGGAGAAATTGAGATAGTATACTTGGCCATGCAGATCAAATAAAGAGGATTAAAATAACAAAAAAATTATAGGGAGCTGAATCATATTTATTAAATTGGTATTGTGCTAAACATAACCGAACTTCCCACAAGTTAGGATTATCATCATCAGCAGGTTGGAAAAATGTGTTTCGTTTGTATAAGTGGAAATTTATTTCCAGAACAGAATGACATCAATTCGCAGGAAATTAGATTATTAACTGTGTAAATGTTTCAAGAGAAGGTGCAATACGGAATTAAATGAATCCAGAGTTCGTAGTTGTAGCGAAATGTGTGTATGCAGAAAAGGATTAACGGGGTAGTAATAAAGTCTGTGTTCCTTTCTTAGCGGTCGGCGAGTAAGTGAAGATCGCGAAATTTGGCTTTTTTTCCTTCAGTCCAGGGTCAGTTCTTTTTTCTATTGGTCAAAATTAGATTTCACACTGGATTGCGAAATTTGTAAACATTGAAAAGAAGAGTGTTACTTTTGATTCGTATTCACCATATCACTCCCCTCTTCTACGAAGTCTGTTTCGTTAATTGAATAAGACGACAATTCAGTATGATATATGTACATGTTGTGGCTTTTTAAATGAATAAGATGACAATTCAATGTTATATGTATATGTTGTCGCTTTTCCAAATAGTAGTTTTCTTTTGGTTTTGTTTTGTTGTCATTGTAGGTTGAAACGTGTTTACACCATAGTAAACCAAACATACACATATGCTTTCATGAACATGGATGGTTTGATGGATACTGTTTGCATCAATTCATTGGCCTCTGTGGTCGCTTGATTTATACCCATTTCGTCGTTGAACATCTTGACTTATGCGAAAGCTGATAAAGAATAGATATATGTTTAGTTTGTTCTCACTTCGCAGGTCACCAGGGAAGTAACGTAAGAATAATGACGAGGTAACACACATGTTATTCAAGCCGCAACAAAATAAAGAATTTTTTTCATAAATGTAAACATTTGAAGTTGTCAGTAGCTTGTTTCAGGAAAAGTAATCAAACATTAAAAATGGTTCATAGTTTCCATGCTGAATAGAGTTCTTTGAAATTCCGCTGTTATCATTGAAGGCTGATAATTTTTCGGCGTATAATTCGACACCGAAGTTATTCAAACGCATGGGACTTTGAGATTCGATGAATAGTTAGGAAAGAGAATGTGCATATTCAAAGGTCGGACACGAAGTAATATTCAAAAACGTAAAACAAATTGACAGATTTAGTTTCACATAGACTTGTATAATTGTATTCAACATGGATAAAAAGGTATATTTTGAGGTACTTAGCTTCGGAGTTGAGAGTTCGTTGAAATTTTTTCAGTAGTCATTAGAGGTTGATAATGTATCTGCGTATAATTTGACAACATGTTTATTCAAACGTGTGAGGCTATGTCTTTTTTTTTCTTCTGTTTTTTCTTTCTTGTCTTGTAGACAGTTAGTCGCCATTTTATGTAGTGATGGTTGATTGTTCTA
This sequence comes from Ascarosepion bandense, assembly GCA_037127315.1. Lineage (NCBI taxonomy): Eukaryota > Metazoa > Mollusca > Cephalopoda > Sepiida > Sepiidae > Ascarosepion > Ascarosepion bandense. Next base: position 733,279 of record JBBBDQ010002346.1, read on the forward strand.
TGTCGTGGTCAACTTGTAGAGAGCGGAAGGTTGATTTGTGTGTCTCTTTGCATTGGATGGTCACCATTATATAGTTATCAGAATTCCTTTGCGTGTTATTTGCGGGTTTATCAAATAAGTGAAAATCAAAATTTCTCTGCGTGTTCTTTGCGGGGTCGCCAATGAAGTAGGGAGAAGATTGAAAAGATACTGTAAGATGGATAGCCGGCGATATTGCAAGTAGTTCTTGTCGATAAAAATATGATAAAAACATTCTCTCATTTGTGTATATAAATTTTGAATTTATTTTGACGAGAGAAATAACATGCAATTTGAAAGAAGTGAAATTATTAACTCAATAAATCTTCAAAGCGAAAGAGTAGTACGGACATAAATGAATCCAGAGTTCGTAATTGTAGCAAAATGTACGTAAGCAGAAAAAGATTAACAAGGTAGTAATAGTCTGTAATAATTTCTTACCGGCTGACGAGTAAGCGAAGAGGAAGAAAAAGAAATAAAATGTCTACTGATATTTCAAATAATGATTTTGTAAAACAAAAACAAAACCAATCTTTAGGTGACATGTTTGAAGATGAACGTATGGATGATAAAGATAGTCAAAATGAAGTTTCGGAAGAAGCGATTAATGATGACGGTTCTGAAAACGAGATAGGCCGAGACCGGTCGAGATCTCTATTAATATCTTCTGAGATAAAGTGAATGTCAAAGAAAGAAGTAACCAAAGTACCCCAGGCATAATACCCCTACATTTTAGGGAGATATATTGATATGTAAATGGCTGCCTAATTAATATAGGTAAGACATAAAAACTATATAAGTGCACAAGCAGTAAGGAGATGGGCAGAATATGATACGCAGCAGGGTTAAAGTTAGAGTTAGGCCATTACGAACCAAATTTCTATCCTTGTTAGACACTCTACCTCCAGGCGGAGAGGAACCCAGAGGAGGCTCAGCTTATGGGCTCGAATATCCCACAATAAAAATGGTTTTGTGTCGCATTTCATCTCAGTGGGGAGGTTGATAAATACCTAGAATATGATACGACTGTTGCTAGTCTGAGAAAATACGAAGGAAATCATATTTGATGACAGTAATTTCAGCAAAAATAATTTACTATAACATGGAATATATATATATATATATATATATATATATATATATATATATATATATATATCAGCATGCAGTGTGGGTATAGAAGAATCCAAAGGAGTATCCTGCACATACAGTGGTAGGATAACTCTCTAAGAGAGCTCTAAACATATATGCATACAAACACATATAGAGCAAATATAAGAAAAATTAAAGCAGACACGTTATTTCATGGTAAATCGGAAGTGTATAGGCCTATTTCAGGCGAACCTTCATCAGCTTCCGTCTTTATTTTACAAAGGACTTTACACGAATTCGAATTTAAAGGATTTTACACGAATTAACAGTTAGAAAAAGCTTTGATTTGGAAAGTTGTTGAGCAGATGTTGTTAAAATTGATACCGTCTCTCGAAACACGTTTCGTAAAAGCTTTTTGAAGAGATCTGGTGTGATTGTTGATTTTTTCGAAGGTGCATCTATTTCCGGTATTAAATCGTATTTTCAGATATTTTTGTCGTTCTTGTTAATCTCTGAAGCATCAGTAAGTCTATAGTGAACAAAAAAAGTTCTAGATTTTAAAATTCAAATGCTAAGCACTGACTCATTGATTTTGTTAGAAATAAACAAATTTACTCGAATTACAAACTTTGCTTAGCACACACAAAACTCGCGAAATTTCACACCTCGATGTGAAATGTTTTTAGGCCAATAGAAAACTAGAAAACATCTAAAAACAAAATAGAAAGGCCAGAATCACATCCGGGAGCGAATTCCCAAATGACCTTTTCGATCCCCACAAACGAAATAAAAGACGGTACAAGCTAGACTGTCGCCAGAGAGAAATGAGACTAGCATAATTCACACGCCCCTCGACAAACGTCAAACGATAGTTATTATTATTATTGTCTCTGTCGTTCTCTCTCGCTTCCTTCCTTTTCACCATCACCCTGAGAGATAACTTCAAAGACAATCCTACCCAACAATAAAAGCTCATACATCCATCCATCCATCCATCCATCCATACATACATACATACATACATACA